>OZ018330.1:9585327-10185327 GCA_963969495.1 Ceratothoa steindachneri
CAATTTTTCTTTCTCTCTCTTTTCCCTCTATTTTTTCTTTCTATATCTTTTATCTCTCTTTTATGTCTCTTTGTTTTTGTCACCTTTTCTTTTAGGCCTATTTTTATTCTTTCTCTTTTTTTCGTTCACATTTTCTTTCTGTATTTTTGTACTTTCTCTTTTTCTTTCTGGCTCTTTCCCTTGTCTTTTGTCTCATTATCTTTTTCTTTCTCTATCTTCCTTCTCTTCTTTCTCTTTTTGTCTCTTTTTCTCTTTTCTTGGTCTCTTTCTTTATTTTTCTTTCTCTATCCATCCCCCACCTAGCTACTTATTTTTCTATCTATCTGCCTGGCTCTTTCTCTTTTTGTTTCTTTCTGTTTCTTTTTCTATTATACTTTCTTCCTCTTTTTCTTTGTTTTGTACTTTCTCTTTTTCGGTTTCTTTTATTTCTGTATATTTCTATCTTCTTACTCTTTGTCTCTTTTCTTTCCTTTTTCAGTGTTTGTTTCTTTCTCTTTTTTTGTTATGTCTCTTTTTCCTTCTGTCTCATTTCTATCACTTTTTATTCCTGCCTCTTTTCTTACTGTCTCTTTTACTTTATTTATTTTGCTTTTCTTTTCCCTTCCTTTTCTTTCTATCTCTTTTCTTTTGTCTCTTTCTCTTTTATTTCTGTCTCTTTTATTTCCCCTTTTCATTTTATCTCTCTTTCTTATTTTCTGTCTTTTTCTCTGTTTATTTCTCTTCTTTTCCCTCTTTATTTCTGTCTTTTCTTTCTCTTTTATTTCCCTCTTTCATTGTCCTTTTTTCTTTCTGTTTTCTTTCTATCTCGTTTCTTTATCTTTTTCATTTGACTCTTTCTCTTCTCTTTCTGTCTCATTTTCTTTCTTTCTATTTTAATTTCTCTTTTATTTATTTCTGATTCTTTGTCTTTTTCTTTCTTTTTTTCTCTTTTTCGTTCTGTCTCCTTTTCTTTCTTTCTATTTTTCTTTCTGTCTCTTTCTTTCTTTTTCTTTCTCTTTCTATCCGACCACGGAAGGAAAACAGAAAATGGCCTCATAAGAATCTGGAACTACAATATTTTAGCTACGAATCCATAATGAGAAAGATTCGATGGAGTAGCAATAGCTGTAAAGCAATGACTAAACTACAAATCAATGCAAATATTGGAGGATTCATACTTAGCTATAGAATACAAATGCAAATTGCTAACATTATAGGTTCCACAGTTACCAGCTACCTAGATGCCTCCAAATACCGGTACAGAACTTAACACACCTATTTAGCTATATAGGTCGCCGGTCATCTTTATTTGTGATTTAAACGACCACTTCGCGGTGCCTGGGTATAAATCTACGAATAGAGTCGGAAAACACATAATACATTAATTAATCGAGGAATGCTACAACGACTTAGACATAACTTCTCAACTTATTTTCTAGAAGAATCTGTTAAAAAAACCTGCCATTTACCTGTCTAACTTCAATCGTCCCTTCAACTATTATATGGAACGAGTAGACGTACCTTGCATCATCCACACAACTACTCTAAATGCATGTTAACAAACAACCTATTTAGATAGCTTCGAGGAAGTGGAAAGCTTATCTCAGAGCCGGATTGGGAGAAGTACAAAGAAAACTTAGGACGTACGTACCTAACCCTCTCAGAGGAGCCACTTTAGAAAAAATCGATGATGAAGTGAATAGGATTAGAGAGGAAATAATAGAGGCAGATGAGGGAAATATTCCCCAAAATTCGCATAAGACCATCCAGCATTTCAGAAATGGTTGAGAAGAGTGAAGAGATTAGGAAAGTGTCATAAAGGAGAGTCGGACCAACGAGAAAAACATACAACGCACTCAGAAGATTGAAGAGGGAATTAGTAACGTTAATATGGGAGAAACAAAGAGATAAATGGGATCAACACATCGGGAACTAGAGCGAGAATCCTGCCCCGAGGTATTCTGGAAACACGTTAGCAGATTAAAACCATAGCTTGGAAAGGATGGAATGAAAATTAAAGACGAAATAGTTAATATTATAGAATATGAGCAGTAAATAGAAATCTTATTCAAAGAACAATAGAAAATGTGTTTAACATAAGCGTTACGACGTAGAATTTGAAAAACAAATTGTAGACACTTTATTGTACCCGCCAAGCGAACAGATTACTGTTCCCGCCAAGCGAATAGATTACTGTTATAAAGCTATTGATAGCTGCATTACCTGGTTTGGAATTAAAGAGTGTAATCGCTACTATTAAATTAATGTATATACATTACCTACACCCAAAGGATATTCGGTATATTTACAATTTCAAAAGAATATAATCTGGGAACAATCCCGATAGAATGCACAAAGTCTTTACAGTGAGAACGATATTACAGTGGGTTAAATTCAAGCCAATAATAAGAATCTAGGGAGATTTTTCCCTGAAATAATCTACATAGCTAAACAAATTCGATTGGCCAAACGAACTAAAGAGAAGAAGAGAATTACAGCCGCAATTAACAAAGTAGTAAAATAAACCACTAATTTATACTAAGGCTTATTACTAAATGACAAATTTTAGTATTATATTCTTTATATCAGAAGATATATTTTCCGACACACTGGGAAGCAGGAACAACATTAATGTTTAAAGGAGAAAGATCCTCAGTACATAATGGGGCGTGACATCACCATAAGTTATGCATCAAGTGGTTATTCGACCCTTAAATTAGTTTAATATTTCTCGCATTCTTTTTCCGAGCTATAGAAGTTGTTAGACGTCTTGGTCGAAGACCTTCACAATGCTGGCTCATAGGTGGATCTGAAAGAGAGACCATGATTGCTGGGAGCTAACCGGAAAGTGGGTCTAAAGGCGAGACCATGCCTGGCGGAAGTTGACCTGCAGATGGGTCCGAGGCCGAGACCATGCCTGGCAAGAGTCGACCCGCAGGTAGGTCCAAAGGCTACGCCTTGATCTCTAGTGGGTAGAATTTCGTCAGTGGCCTAGTTATGGTCCCCGACTTCATCAGTAACGTTGCCGAACGAGTCTTCCCGTCACCTTCCGTGTGAAAATCGGCGATTCTTTCCAATTTCCACTTTAACCTGGGAGTTTGATGGTGGACGAGCACCACTTCTCCGACAGAAAGATTCGCTCCTTGCCCTTGCCGATATGTGGGTGTTTTCTGCCTCAGAACCACTTGATACTCAGAGTGCCACCTAGCCCAATTTCGTTGGCGCTTTCTCTCCATTTTCCTGTGAGGCCTTATTAAGGAAACGGTCGTCCCATATTCTGGATCTTCATCGTTCCGAAGTGACGATTTGCTCTCCTGGCCCCAGCTTAGCATCTTCTCATTCTTCCTGACACCCTCTCTTCTAAACTGCTTCCTCACCTTCCCTACAACCTCTCCACAACGTTCTCTGGTCAGCCTCTAATTTCACAGGGTAGACGCCGACCAGCTTCGTCTCACCCAACCATCTCGGATCGAGGCTGGGGTAAAAGGGTGGACGCCCCCTGACCCTTTTTCTCCGGTCTGTGGTGGTGGTTTTTCAACAATCTGCTTCACCCCCACCCACAACTTCCTCACATACCCTTTCTCTCTCCTTTCAAGGTCTATCAATTTTACGCCCAGCCAGAGAAGGAACCGCCATGCCGAAGGGCTGCCCGGCCACTGGGGAAAAGGAGTGGTCCTAAATGTCGGCAGCTGGCTTTGCCTGCCCCTGGCTACTGCATGGAGCTATTGACTTTGCGTCCCGTGGAAACTATAGGGTCACGAGGCTCGATGATGATAAATTAAAAACACTCTCTTTACTTCCCTGGAGCATCGTCGGAGCCGCCTTCAGGCAGCTCTGCAACAGAAAAGGAGGTCCCCTCCAGTGTGCTTTCGCCGGGGACCATCCAAACCTCTTTTCCTAGAGAAAAGGCTTACTCCTCTCCTATACCTATGGGTGGAGGGGACCCCCCCTCAACTTCTTCTCTGGAGTCACACTTGGGCGACTCCCTTTTTCCATCGGCAGTCCCCCATTTCCTAGATGACTGCCAAGAAAGTACGCCAGCGGTCCGATAGAGCCAACCCCTTTAGTGGGACAATGGCTGACAGGGCCCTCCGGTCCATGCCCTCTAAACTCTTGCTGGAGTGCATATTAAGTCTATAGCGGGTCATTGTACGTGCCTCCCTCTCTTCCTCGACGGATACCGCTTCGCCGGCCCAAGACGAGACGAAAGGTTCCTCGAATCGGATCCGTGATGTCTCAAGAGGGATGGTCAAATGGAGGCCGTACCTGAGATGGACATGGCCCCTGAAGTGACCCAGCCCCAGATGGTAGGATCTTCCATGCGGTCGAACCCGGACTCACTGCCAAGCACAGAACCAATAATCTTCCTCTGTGTAAGCTTCTCCTCAGATGGCTCGGGCTCCCGAGGTCTCACAAAGAGAGAAGGGATCTCCTTTCCCGGCGGTGCCCCTGTGACAGCCAAAACCATGTCCATTTCAAAGAAGGATATTGCCGAAACCGGTCCCTCTGGCATAAAGGCTCCTACCGAAGGAGGAGAGAAGCGGGTTCATTCCCCACCCTACTCTCCTAAGAAGAAAAAGCACAGGAATAAGACAAAAAAGATTCGGGTATCCTCTCCCTCAGCGGGAGCCATTGGGACAGACGGCTCTGCTGCCGTTTTGGTAAGTGACCAACCCAAGATCGCCACGTCCGCCTTCGATGCTCTTCCTGGTGGGGAGTCCTTAACTAAGACCAAAATTGCAGGTGCGCAGAAAGGAATCTTGATTACGTCTGCGCTCCTCATTTAGAGGTCATCTGGCATTTTTGAGCCCACTGTCTTCAAACCCTTCTTCGTTATTGGTTGGTCAAAGGCAACATGATCCATCAGATGAGAGCTCTAGCTAGCGTAGTTGGTAGTGAGCTGAAGGTGATCCGCTTCTCAGACGGGAGCATTATGACAAATGAGTCAAATCCCTCCGAGGCACCCATGATTAGTGCCGTTTGGACACTTCATGGCACGCCAGTGAGTGTGATGCCGCACTCTACCATGAACTTCGTGAAAGGAGTGGTTTATGCGAATGAACTCGTGGAATACTCCATAGATGGCATCACCTTAGAGCTGCCCGACCATGGGATGGTCAAGGTCGAACGTGGGATGAGAAAACACAGAGGGCCCTCGAGACTCACCCCAGCACTCTTCTTCACTTTCGACTGTGACAAGATCTCTAAGTCAGTGCGTGCCGGTTGGTATGGCTACCACGTGAAGGCATTCGTGTCACAGCAGCGGATGTGCTACTACTGTAACTACTGCCACCGCTTCGACCATAGGAATCGCTCTTGTAGATGTGCAAAGTCGAGGCTATCCCAAGTCTGTGTAAGTTGCTCCAAGGCCGCACACGATAAGTCCAAATCGTGTGTGGCCAAGTGTGTAAATTGCGGAGAGCCGCATTCCGTTTCTTCAAAGCAATGTGGTGCGTATCTCCTTGAGAAGGAAATCCTGGCCGTTCAGGCCCAGGATCATCTCTTACTTCGCGAGGCTAAGGACTTAGTTCTGGTGCACCCGGCGCTGCCTTGGACGTCTTATGCCTCATTGTTAAAAAAGACACCTTCTGCTCCTGGCACATCCAGCTCTACTAGCACGGTCGTTTCCGCGCCCATTCGGAACCCTTCTGGTGGTTCTAACCACCCTGGGCGCTCTCCTGGTAGAGCTTTCGGCATAAAGGGGTCACACCCAGCCCCAGCTAAAAGCAGGGCTCCCCCTCCTTTCCCCAGCGAGCCCGTTTCCCGTAAAACGAAACAGCCGCGCGCCTCCACCGAAACGTTAGACTCACAGTAGGCAACACCCTTAAAATTGGTCGCGAGGCCATCTTTTGGGGTTCCTAAAGATGCCTCCCGAAAGGAGCACAGCACTAACTAAGCTTCACCTCCTACGCCCACACCGAGGGCTAGGCTGGATGACTCAAACCGGTGGATTATCCAAAAGCAAGACCCCCACGTCCGAAGGCTGCCTAAGGTTTCGAAGCAGACGGAGGAAAAGACTCGCATGGCGGGCTCAACCTTCCCCCGCATTTCAGGAAATTTCTCTGTCTCAGTCGAGTTTAGGTAGGTAGATGAGGCAGTTGAGTTCTTGTTCGGCAATCTCATCGCCGTGAGCCTAAATACTATTCCTAGAACGTTTCCTTGTTCTTGTAATTGGCCGACGCCTCACCTGGAAGGCTCATATTCTCACCATTAGGGTCTCTTTTATCCGTGCCATGGATATTTTTTGCTCCATGACGTTCAGCGCCTGGGGCGCTGATAGGTCTACTGCCTTACTTTTGTTCATTTGAAGCTCGACTACGGATGCGAGTTTTATGCATCCGAAGCCGAACGTGTATTGCGGAAGGTGGACTCAATCTACCACACAGGCCTTCGCCTGGCAACTAGTGCCTTCCGTACTTCCCCCATTGAGAACCAACTAGTTGGTTTTGGGGAGATGCCAATCGCTCTGCGCCGTGCACAGTGTATTATTCGCCTATACGCGCAACCCCTGCGCCTCCCTCAGTCGCCAACAGCTCTCGCTGCTCCGTAGTTGATCTCGACGGTACCTATGCCGCCGAGAGACGCCAGTCATACCCTAAGCCCTTTGCAAATGGTTTAGAGCTAGGAAACTCCTTTGAGAGCTCGATATAGCTCTCTGGGTGGTAGGGCCCTCGGTTCTGACCAAGACGCCACCCTGGAGGGTACCACCTTTGACTATTTGTCACTACTCCTGTGCTCCAAAATCTTCTACAGCGCCGGGAGTATTGCGTTGAGCCATTTGGGAGCACACTTCTTGTCACCCTGGAACACTGCCAGTGTCTACGGATGGCTCCAAGTCCCAAGAGAAACCCGGTTTCAACGTTGTATCCCCTCTATTTTAAATCAGCGGGTCTCTGCGTCTGTCTTCACGGACGCGCTGGTTGAATAAACCGCTGGGTACGGGAGATAACGCGACGTGTCCGGTTTGGAGACCAGATTACAATTTATAGCGACTCACAAAGCGCCCTGAGTGCTCTCGGGGCATTAGAATCTCCGCATCCCCCGGTTCGCTGTATCCGTGACGCCATGTTTTTGGCGAGCTGGCTGGTGTCGAGATTATCTTCTGTTGGGTTCCTGGACATGTAGAAATTGCGGAGAAAGAGGGCGCCAAAGAGTCCGCGAGGCTTGGGCGACCACCGATTACATGGCAGGAATACGGGCTGCTTGGCAAAGAAGATGGGAGACAGTCGTTGAAACTTAAAGTTGCGTGTCATTTTGCCGCGACTGTTCCTATGAACCTACGTCAATGATGGAAACTCTTCAGGTTGCTTTCTGTCGTCTCCGAATTGGACACACTCGCGGGATGCACGCCATTTGATGGAGCGCTCGCCTGCGCCTTATTGCGACGACTGCGTTGTCCCCCCAGACTGTTAGGCTCAACCTTGTTGAATGTTCAAGTCTTAGTGATCTTCGTGCACCATACCTGTACTGGTACCATGGCGAGCGGGGTAGCTACAGCTTGTCCCTTGTTCTCAGGACTGTTTCGTGCACACATACTTGTGGACTATACACTCTGAAGACAGCCCGTATTCCAGACATGTAATCGGTGTGAGGAGGAGCGAAACGATGGTCTGGTCGCCCAAGCCTCACGGACTCTTTGGCGCCCTCTTTCTCCGCAATTTCTACATGTATAGGAACCCAGCAGA
This sequence comes from Ceratothoa steindachneri, assembly GCA_963969495.1. Classification (NCBI taxonomy): domain Eukaryota; kingdom Metazoa; phylum Arthropoda; class Malacostraca; order Isopoda; family Cymothoidae; genus Ceratothoa; species Ceratothoa steindachneri. The sequence continues at coordinate 9,592,992 of OZ018330.1, forward strand.
AGATAATCTAGACATCCACCCGGCTTGCCAAAAGCGTGGCGTCACGGATATCGCGAACCAGATGGCGCGAAGGTTCCAATGCCTCGAGATCACTCAGGGCGCTTTGTGAGTAGCTATAAATATAAATCGCAATCCAGTCTCCGAACCGGGCATGTCGTGTTATCTCCCGTACCGATCAGTGTATTGCAACCAGCTTGGCCGTAAAGACAGACACAGCGCCTGGTAGAGCCCCGCTGACTTCAAACAGAGGGGACACGGCGTGGAACCTAACCCCATCTTGGGACTTGGAGCCACCGGTATACACTGACACGATTCCAGGGTTACATGAAGTATGCTACAAAAAGGCCGAACAAAATACTCCTGGCGCTGTAGAAGTGTTGGGAGCAGAGGCGTGGCGACCATTAGTCAAAGGTGGTACCTTTCAGGGCAGAAATAGGGGCGCCACCGGCCTGAGAGCTATACCTAGCTCTCGTAGGAGTTGCCTAGCCCTAAACCTAAAGGGCTTATGCTATGACTGGCCTCTCTCGCGGCATAGGCACCGTCAAGATCAGCTGCGGAATCACTGAGAGCTGTTGGTGACTGTGGGAGGCGCTGGGCTCGCGCGTACAGGCGAATAATGCACTGTGCACGGCGTAGAGCGAGTGGCATCTTCCCAACATCGACAAGTATGTTCTCAATGGGGGACGTGCGGAAGGCACCGATCGCCATGCGAAGGCTCGTGTCGAGCTTCTAATGAAAAAGGATTGATAAAAAGTAAGGCAGTAGCTCTATTAGCGCCCAAGGCGCTGAACGTCACAAGGCGAAGAATATCCATGGCACGGGTACAAGATCCCCTAAGGCTACGAATATAAGCCTCCCAGGTGAGGCGTCGGGCAAATACAAGACCAAGGAAATTGCATGAGTTCACCACTTCCAGACCAATCTCATTTAGAAACAAGTCTTGGTTAGGGTGGAGCGTGGGTGGCAGCAGAATTGCACTAGCTTAGTCTTGGCCAAGGGAAACCGAAGCCTGTGCGCTTTGGCATAGCAAGAGACGCGGTTCAATGTCTGCTGGAGTCGACGAAACAGAGTTGGCATCCAGGCCACGCCCAAAGAGATAGAAAGGTCGTCCACGTAGAGCGTAGCGAGAAAATCTTCCGGAAGCACCGAGGCGATGCCGTTGATGTTCAGGGCAAAAGCACCCATACGCGCGATCGACAAGCTAGCAAAAATTCAAATACCAGGATTTGGAGGCGGTTCCTCGCCCCCATCATGTGAAGAGTATCCATGATGCTGTATCTACATATGGTATCATATGCTTTCTCCAGAAGGAAGGCCTCGCAGACGGCATTTTTACAGATGGAGTAGAGCATTCGACGTGGAGTGGAACTTGAGGAAGCCGCATGTGCATAAGACAGATAGCCTCTGCTGTCCATAAAAAAGGCTGATCTAATATTTAGAAATTTCTCCATCAAATTGCATACGCAAGAGGTTAGAGAGAATGGACGAAAATCGGCCGGGATAGAGTGATCAATCCCCAGTTTGCGAAAAGCGAACACAGTAGCGATTCGCCAGGAGTCTGGGAGGATACCCTCTACCCAGATCCAGTTGAACAAATATAACATAAATGCCATTCCTCGCTCACCCATGTGTCGAAGCATGGCGTACGAGGCATCGTCCGGCCCAGAGTCGGTTTCTGCGCACGAAGTGAGAGCGGAATGCAACTCGCTCAAAGTAAACCTGTCGTTGAAGCGTTCAGTCGGCGGCCTTCTGCGACATCACGACGCGCATTCAATACCAGCAGAGCTGCATCCCGGCTAGAGAATGCGGTTGCAAAGGATTCCGCCACGGACGCTGGGTCCGTGATCGCAGTTCCATTCTCTTTGAGAACGGGATGGAGGTCCTGCAAGAACTTGCCCTGAATTGTTTTGACTAGCTTCCACACCTCTGCTAGAGGGGTCCTCATACTAAGTGAGAACATGTATGCCCGCCAAGAAGAACGGCGGGCGTGCTTCGAAACATACCGGAACTTAACCCTAGCTTTAGGAAATTCACCGACAGTGAAATCGTTCGGGCGGGGCTTATAACGCTTGTAGCCACAACACTTCTGTTTTATGGCCACCTCACATTCGGCTGACCACCGTGGGAGCGGTCGGTATGCAAAACAACCCCAGTTGTTCTAGGAATACTAGTACGGTCCACGGCGATGAGGTTGCCAGAGAAGAAATCAACAGCATCATCTATTTACCTAAACTCCTCGACTGAGACAGATAAATCAGTCATTTCCTGAAATGCGGACCACCGCGCCTGCGCTAAGCACTAGCATCGCGGCCTCTTATGCGGCAGCAGTCTAGAAAATAATATTTTAATCGGAAATTGATCACTATCATGGAGGTAGTCGACTCCCCCCTTCTCAAAATCAGGTTTTGCACTTGGAGAGCACAAAGGATAGATCGAGGCAGGAAAATGAAGCGGTTCCAGGGCAATGATGTGTAAACTCATCCACATTCAGGACACCTATCTCCAGCTGGTCGTTCAGGTCGGCATAAATTTGACCCCTGGGATTAATTGAGTATTATCTCAATAGGGGGTGTCTACCGTTCAGATCTCCGAGCAAGAAAAAGGGCCTCGGCAACCGTGCCACGACGCGGTGGAAGTCTCCGCGTCGAAGTCGGCTGACGGTGGAATGTACGCGGAAATAAGGAGACGAGCTTCCGCAGCTCCTCCAAGTTGGCCTGGATTCCGCGGTAATTCTACTGAAGGAATATTCTTTTCAGGCTTATCTCGGAGGAGGTACGTGGGGGGGGGGGCTTTGAAGAGAAGACCCTCGCGCGAATCGCCGTACGTTTCCAAGAGTTGAACTCAAGGCGCTGTTGGCCTGACAATACGCTGAAAGTGCTATCGCCTTCGATGACTTATCGGGGAAGCTTGGGCTCGCTATTCGTGCCTTTTCATCCCTCCTCTTCGAAACCTTAGGCACCGGGGCGGCTTCGAAGGCGGTGGTCCCTTTTTTGGAGGATCCACCGACTCTAAGTCACCCAGCCCACCACTGGGTGAGAGTGTTGTAGCCGAAGCTCCATTACTGCTGTCCTTCCTTCAAGGGGGCAGCTTTAGGAACCACGGAAGATGGCCTCACGACCAACTTCGGCGTCTTGCCTGGGGCAAGTCTAACAACTCGGTGGAGGTGCGCAGCCGCTTCGCCTTACGGGAAACGGTCACGCTGGGAGAAGGAGAGGGAGCCATGGTTTTAGCCGGGGCTGGTGTCGAACCTTTAGAGACGCCAGCTGTACCAGAGGAGCGCGCAGGTTGGGTAGAACCAACAGAATGGTTCCGAGTGGGAGCGGAAAAGACCGTGCCTGGAGAGGCTGTTATTTTTAACATTGATGCATAAGACTTCCCAGGCAGCGCCGGGCGTGCCAGGACCAAGTCCTTAGCCTCGCGAAATGAGACGATCCTGAGCCTGAACGGCCAGGATTTCCTTCTTTGAGAGATACGCACCACATTGCTTCGAAGAAGCGGGCTGCGGCTTTCCCAATTGACACACTAGGCTACACACGATTTGGACTTATCATGTGCGCCTTGAAGCGGCTTACAAAGACTTCTGGTAACCCCGACTTCGCACGTCTACAGGAGGGATTCATGTTGCCGTAACGATGGCACTAGTAACACCTCCGCGGCAGTGAACGAATGCCTTCACGCGGTACCGATACCAACTGGCACGCACCGACTCAGGTAGCCCGTTACAGTCGATTTTTTTTCTATTATCTCATCTGGCAACTGCCTTCTAGGGCATAAGTCGCCGTACTCAAGCTAGCCTGTATCTAGGCTATATTAAAAGCCAAATTAAAAAACTAAAAAAAACAAAACAACAAAAAATACAAAAAAACAAAAAACAAACGAATTGAAAAAATATAGATCGAGCTCCATCGACGGGGGAAGGCTCGCCCTCCCCCACCCAAGAAGACCACGATCCATATTTGAATATTAAATAACTGGGAGAAGGCCGGCCTCCTCCAAAAAGTCTAAAAGTCCACAAGTCGGTGTGCACGAACCGTCCCGAGCACAAGGGACAGCCGGTAGCGACCCAGCCCCTCCTGGTACTGCGACAGGTAACGTGCGCGAAGATCACCTAGACTGTGACATTCGACAAGAATGTGCCGAACAGTCTGGGGGACGCCCTCACACTCGAACGTGATGAAGAGTGTAGGGGTGGGTTTCATCTATAGAGTAGTCCACGAGATTCCCTCACATAAACTACTCTTTTCACAAAGTTCATGGTAGAGTGCGGCGTCACACTCACCCGAGTGCCATCAAGTGTCCGAAGAGCAAAAATCTTGGCCGCCTCGGATGGATCTCACGCATTCGCAAGAAGGCTCCTGTTTGAGAAACGGGTCACCTTCGGCCCCAACTACCATTTCCAATGGTTAAAAACCCCTTTAGCGAAACTTAAGCTTATCAAGCGAAAGCAAAGTCCTTATTAGAATATCATCTAAACAATTATTTTTTAAATATTTTTCTCCCGGATTATCATTTTGTTCAATTAATTTGTGCGAAAACTGGTAGTTACGTTGAGTTTGTTATGACTAGCTGCTTGTAACATATTTTTTATAAATCAGAGGATATAGAAATTTCTATTATTAAATCAATAATACTCGTATGGAAGTGTGACGTGGAGTAAAGAACCCGAGTTTCACCACTTCTTTTGAAAGAAAGTAACTATAGTATAGTTAGATAAAACGTGAAGCCCACCTCTCAACTTCATACTTAGGGAAAATACGCATTTGCATAGGGTTAGGTAGACATATAGATCGATATATAATAGATATACGGATACGAATGAAACTCTTAGCAGTTCATAAGAGTTACATTTGTTTTTCAGAGCTCAGCTGCTCTTTATCCCAGCCTCTCATATATAATTCAACTTTGTAATTGATTTTTCGATCATAAATGATGGAACAGCGTAATTTGCCTATCTAACTAAACCAAAACCCAAATACTGCGAAAAACTCAGATGCTCTTAATATCCAATTCTTTCACCTTTAATAACTTTGTAATTAATCTTTCCACCTCTCGATGGTATTGCTGCATGAATCTGCCACATAAGCAAAAATAACGAAAACACTGCTGAGAAAAAAATGCTTAGGAATCTGTTATACTATAAAAAAAATATATTTTCTATTCGCCGGTGCCACCCACGTCTATGATAGGTTAGGAAAATGTGTATGCCCACCCACCGGTCGTAAAAGTAGAAAATAAAAAGGCAGTATTGGATATTAGCTTGCCCTTCTTAGGTTAGTATTTGTAAATCCATTTAAAAAAACTGTGAAACTTCCTCCCACGTAATATAGGATTGGAAGACTTCCATTAAACTAGTTAATAGCTCCTCATAAGTAGCATCCTATTGGTAGACCCCTTTGGAAGTGAGCCCCACCTTTTATATAAAACCCTTGTAAACTTTAGATCAGCATGCATTCTTGAATTTTGAATAAAACTAAAGCCATACAGCTCATTTTGCTCTTCGCCACTTAGTCGTACCGGGTCTCGAAGACGGTCAAACAAATTACGTTGAATTACTGTGATCACTTAGGATCACCGCCCTCTTCCACGATCGAACCCCTTGCAAGAATCATTCTTTAACGTCAGATTACAGCGTGTTCCAAACTACCAGGCAGTCCTCTCTCACAAAGAAGTTCCGTTTCGCCTACCGACCGACTAAGGGTCATTGGCGTCATAGCCATAGTTACAAGGCCAGAAGCGGAGACAAATCGTCAACATATATATATATATATATATATATATATATATATATATATATATATATATATATATATATATATATATATATATGAATGCAATGTCCCGCAGGGAAAAATGAAATAGTGTTTTCGAGTACTTTCGAACTTTATTAAGTTCCTTATCAAGGATAAGGAACTTAATAAAGTTCGAAAGTACTCGGAAACACCATTTCATTTTTTCCTGCGGGACATTGCATTCATTTGCTACCCTCATGTGATACTTTGTGAGTTTTTCATATATATATATATATATATATATATATATATATATATATATATATATATATATATATATATATATATATATATATATAACTAGCGTTGAGGTTATGACCACTCGCACACGATAATTTTCCGATTACAAAGTATACTTATTCATTTGATTAAATATCGATGCGCTTTTGCCGTATTTTTCCGCCCAATGGACCCTAAGTGGTGAGGGGACATCGAAGCCCCTCTAATTAAAGAACAGGGCAACCCCCCCCCCCCTTAATCTCAGTTTCAAATAATATAAACAAAAGCTTCCATTTCTACAATAACATCCTCCTTTGTGAACCTCCTGACTTCTTTTGCTCATTTCACAGTCCGTAAACACTCCTTGGTTTGGGTGAGGGAGGATGATGGAGGAGATTTGTATGAATGGGTTTGGAAGAGGGGGAGGGGGAAGTGTGAGACTCAAAAGGCTCGGGTGATATATTCAGGTTGCTTGTTGCCTGGTTTTCCATTTTTATAGTCACACATTTCAATCGCTATTTGTTAAATCTTGAGAATAACTTTGGGGGCAAGTGATCTCGAGAAGTGTATCTGCATAAGTGTTAAGAAAGAAAGGATAAAGGAAAAAAAATTCTTAATGCCTCTTACTTTAAATCCAAGCACCTTTCCCTTTAAAGTTAACAGTAGAAGAGGGGAGATTAATGCGACTTTAGACTAGCCCAATCGGACTGTATTTGAAAGTTTGTCAATTCAGAGAAGAATGAAACAACATCAGTTCTCCTCATTCATGTGCTCGACATAAGACATGTAAGAATGTGTTGAATGAAGCTTCTATGCAGTCAGTAAAGAAAGCTATCGAATGTAATTTTAGCAATTGCTCCGATAGAAACTTAGGGATAGAGAACCCGAAAGTTCAAAGACAAGAGCGTTTCATCATTGAAGAATTTAAAATGACATAACTAAATTTGGGGAGCTAGTAAAGATTAATTAGCCCCAAATTAAAGGAAGATTAGCCCCCACCTAAAAAAAATCCCTGTAAAGATTAGCGTCCTCAGTATACAGTGTGTATGAAAATAAATTATTTTATTACGAACCAGCAAAGACTCGTAAGTCCACTCGAATTTAGTTCAAGAGAAAAGGGAAATTGTGTAATTTATAGATGAATTATAGGTAAAAGGAAGAAAGGATATGGATAAAGAATTAGTTTCACAACTGTTATTTCTGTAAGGTTATATTTTAAAGTAATACTTATAAATTCTATTCATAATTACTTTTTCCTTTACTACCTTAAGACCAGTTATCTAGCTCAAATAAATATTTGAGCTAGATAACCGGTGTCGAGGTAATAATAAATGGAATAACACTGCAATGGCACAAAATTTATTTTCTTTTAAAATACCAGTCTTGGAATAGCTTGCCTAGGATTAGCCATTGAAAACACTAGAGTAAATATGTATATCGATATAATTGACAAGTATTGATATGATTTTATTGGTAAATGCTTTTACTATTTTAAAAACTTAATTTCAAGGAACTCAAATTGAGTTGCCTCAGCTTCTTCTTCGTACGATATATTTCTAAATTTAGGAATAAGTTCATCGCTCGACGCTGAACGCGTTTTAATATTTGTATGTATGGAGATCCGAATTGCAGCTACATATGTATCCTGGAACCTTCCTCGACTTTTAAATGATTTGACATTAAACCACCTAAATCATTTTCCATGCCAACAGTTTTTAAATTTTTAACACCCATATTGTTATCTCTTCAGAGATTATCATCTTTTCGACCATTTGGATACTCTATCCAAGTCTTTTTGCAAGTTTTCACGGTTACTGGGATATTTTGCCGGGTTACCTAGTTCTGTTTCATCAGTAATTAAGAAATTATATATATATATATATATATATATATATATATATATATATATATATATATATATATATATATGTGTGTGTGTGTGTAGAAAACTCACAAAGTATCGCGTTAGTAAGCAATAAATGCAACAAAACCTACAGGGAAAATTAATACGAGGATTCCAAGTACTTTCGAACTTTATATCGAGTTCTATATTAAGGAATGATAAAGAACTCGAAATAAAGTTCGAAAGTACTTGGAATCCTCGTATTAATTTTCCCTGTGGGCTTTGTTGCATATATTAATATATATATATATATATATATATATATATATATATATATATATATATATATATATATATTAATATATGCAGCTATTTTAGATATTATTAAAAATTATTTAGGGGTAATTTTTAAGCATGAGATGCATTATCATATTTCACTTTGATGCCTATGGGAAAAATTGTTTCGCTTAACGAGTGTTTTGTATTACGAGTAAGATTTGGAAATAAATTATGCTAGTTAAGCGAGGTTCGACTGTATATATATATATATATATATATATATATATATATATATATATATATATATATATATATATATATATATTGGGTGTCCTCCAAAATTTGTATACACACTTTAAATAATTGTAAAGTTGGTGTTTACTAAAATACATTTCATTTTCAAAATTTAATAGAATCTAAAAACAGTATTTTATTGTTTTTTTCAGTAAAATATAAAAATATATACACAGTTTAAATAATTGTAAAGTAGGTGTTTATTCAAAGGATATTTTTTTCTTTTCAGAATTAATGATGGCATTCAAACTAAACTTTGAAGAAAGGAAGTTCATTCTAAAATGCTACCGGAAGTGTGAAAACGTAGTTGAAGTACAAAGGCAATTTAGGAGGGAGTTTCAAAAAGAACCACCAACGTGCCTTATCATCACTCGAATTAAAGATAAGTTTGAAGTCGATGGAACTATTCAGAACGTCCACGAGAAGCGTTCTGGAAGACCACGAACATAGTCATCCCTTACAAAGTAAGAAAGAGTGTTGGAAAAAATATCACCGAAGTCCAAGCAAATTTGTGCGGCAAGCCAGTCGTGAGGTAGGCATTTGAAAATCGTCTGTACATCGCATTATGAAGCGTTGTTAATGGAAAAGTTACATTCCAAGATTAGTTCATGCTCTTAATGACGATGGTCCAGACTGAAGAGTGTAGTAATGTGAGTTGTACTTGGAATGATGTGTCGAAAATGCACACTTTCAAACAAAGATTGTGTGGAGTGATGAGGCCACATTCAAATTAAATGGTTCAATTAACCGCCACAATTGCACCTATTGGGATCTGAGAATCCGCATGTTATGATCGAACACCATGTTAATTTACCAGGAGTTACAGTGTGGTGTGGCCTATCATCAAGAGGATTAAATGGACCATTATTTTTTTATGCTACTGTGACTGGTCCCGTTTACTTGAACTTGCTGCAACAGTCTGTCATACCAAGTATTAGGGATAACTTTGAAGATGAGGAGTTTTATTTTCAGCAAGATGGGGCAGCCCCAAACTACCATCACGATGTCAGATCCTTCCTTGATGAGAACTTGCCAAACAAGTGGATTGGACGGAGGGGTTTCTTTTAATACCCTCCGCGTTCACCAGACCTCACACCACTAGACGTTTTTTTATGGGGATACTTAAAATACAAAGTCTACGCTATGAAACCTGCAGCAGCCACTGAATTGAAAGCAGCCATTAAACGTGAATGGACGCAAATACCAAACGAATTGTTTCGTATTGTTTGCGATTCCATTGCTTCGCGTTGTCAGCAGTGTCTGGACCAGAACGGACGTCAGTTTGAGAACAGGCGTTGACAAAACAATAAAATAATGTTTGTAGATTCAATTAAATTTTGAAAATGAAATGTAGTTTAATAAACACTACTTAACAATTATTTAAAGTGTGTATATATTTTGGGGGGACACCCTATATTATATATATATATATATATATATATATATATATATATATATATATATATACTAAAAATATTTAGGATCCGAAAACAGATCCTTGACGGACACCGCTATTGACCTACACTAATGATGAGCTATTTCCATCGAACATAAAACTATGCTTACAAGTTTCTTCATATCTTTTATATTTTTAGCTTTATTTAGTCTTTTATATAGAACAGTGTCAAACATATTTTTGAAATCTAGATAAACTATATCTACCGATTTATTTTAATCAAAGTTTGAACTCATTTCATGAAAAACAACAACAAGAAAATCAGCTAATCATGAGTGTCCGCCTCGAAAGCCGTATTATATGTCATTTATTAAGTTACTTACCTCCAATTGTCTACAATCTTATCTCTAAAATGCACTCCAAGTATTTACCAACGGCAGAAGTAACTGAGATGGGCGGAAAATTTCCAGGATTATTCTTTAAGGTTGTTTTAAAAAGAATGTTGTTACATTTGCTCTTTAATCCCCTTATGAATTATTTCTTCGCTATAAAACAAAAATAAAATTGTAGAAAGAGGTTTAAAAATTCACTTCTTATTTTTAAAGGTGGATAGGATAGATTTTATCGAGACCTGGTGTTTTGGAACTTTTCATTATCTTAATATAAAACTTGTTTCATATTCGGTTATGCTAATATTTGAACAAATTAGTGTCTTTGCAAAATGTTCATATAATGTCACTAGCTCTAATTTTCTTACGATTATTTACATGTCTATAAAATCGCTTTGATTCGTGTTTTGAAAACGAGGCTAGTTCCTTTTTTTCTTATATTGCGTTTGACAAGGTGGTAATAATTATAAAGGTATCAATTTCGTAACTCGACATTATTGCTGATTTTAGAAATTGTATGCAATCGGTTACGTTCATTTATGCAATTTTTAAATTTTACTATTAATCCACAGCAACTATATTCTTCTATTAGAACCTCCAGGTTTTAAGCGCACTATTTCGTTATTTATAGTGAAAACGAACGCTAGAAGTCATTATACATTTCCTGAGCGTTTTCATAGTTTAAAATTTCATTCCACTTCAAAAGTTTTGAGCGGGAGTGAAAAGAATCAAAGTTGCAAGATTTAACTATGGGCTAAGATGAAATGCTCTCAAGATTTTTTTTTTAGCAATAATTAGATTAAATAGAATTATGTTGTGATCGCTGTTCCAAATTATTTCCCAAATGAGCATACTTTCTACTAATTTCCCTTCATTTGTCAAAATGAATTGAGTCTATGATATTTTGTTTTAGTGTTGATTCGTCCACCTTTTGATGTAGAAAGTTATTTATAAATTCTTGATGTAATTTTCTGCATTGTCCGCCATTGTATTTAGTAAATCTAACTTTTTAAAATTATAATCACGATATATATCCTTACTCTTTGTCTAATTAAGTTCGAAAAAGGTTCATAAAGAATAATATCGTACACTTCAGTTTGCCTTGGTGGTCTACAGACCAGGATCAAATTGATTTTATGCACTAAGTATTTATCACAAACCCGACAACTAAAATCTCAGACGTACTATTTATATTGATGTCTTTCCTTATCGCGATTGTTTCTCTTTTAGGTGAAACTTCAGAGGACCTACGCCGTATTTTTAGTTATTAAAAACAGTACTAATGGTAATTTTAAGCATTGTAGCCGTCATATATGGTTTCGGTTTAGTGTGGAAAGTACATATTTCTAAGATATTCCACCTTGATGGGGTGAAAATGAAATTAAAATAAGTCCACTTTGCCTTCTCTTGATGTGAAAAGAAACCATGATTTCAAACATTGGCCACACTGATTTCAACCTAATTGCTAATACTAGTAAGTGATTAAAAATGGCGGGGGGGGGGGGGGGTATGGAGGGCGAAGCTCCCCATTTCAAAATTGTTTTATTGGTCAAAACACAATTCGAAAGCCTAGCATAAGGTTGAAATCATGGTTGCCAATTTTTTAAATCAGGAATTCTGTCACATCGAAACGGCAAGAAAGGTGAACTTATTTTAATTTCATTTTACCCATCAAGGTGGAGTATCTTAAAAATATGTACTTTCCGCGCCAAACCGAAACCATATATGACGACTACAATGCACAAAACACCATTAGTACTGTTTTTAATACTAAAAATACGGCGTAGGTCTTCTGAAATTTAACCCTATTTTATGTATAAAATAACTCTTTTCCTCTTGAACTGTCACTATTAATAAGATTATACGCAGGTAAGTTAAATTCTCCAATAATGTTTCTTTTAGAATTTAATATCCATATCTACAATAATTTCAAAATCTTCTCTCGCAACTAAGACCTTCAATTCATCGATCTTGTCTCTCATAATACACATGTTTGGGTAAACACATGACACAGATCGCTTTAGATTTCGAGAACTTTGATTGTCTGCAGGATTAATACTTGTTGCGAATAACACTCTTCTTGGTTCAGTTCTGTCGAAAAATCTATCAAAGCAGTATTTAAAAGCCTTCTTAGTCTCGCTGAGCCTACCCCATTCAGCCGCAGACCGTCTCTTAGTAAACCTCGTCCCAGAGATTGATGAAGTCCACCCCTTTCTTCTGACCTAGAATGCCACGAGGGTTTTCGATGTATGAAACTCCTCTATGAAAAGTCTAGGCCTCCCCTATTCTCGAAAGAATACCCTTAGACACTACATTCCTCCTCTTTTATTTCAACTTTTTCTGCATTTGGGAGTACCTTGCCATAAATTCCTCGAACCTTGTAGTTAAAATATTATTAGTTATTACATGCATAATATAAACTATGTCTTGGGTAGATACATTAGTGAAATCGTCAACTGAATTGACCAAATCCTATCAATTTTGTGTGACAAAGGGACTTGACCACTTCACCTTCTTCTGCTAATATTTACTTTATGCCTTTCTGTATTAACTCTTATCTCCCTCGCCGCAAGGGGTTATCTTGTGTAACTTGTTACACTTGGTCTGATTGCAAATTAGGGAAGCCCCGTCACTGGGTTGACTTGAACTTATTGACAGGGCCTTGTGAGAAGAGAGACGTTGAAACATCTATAAATAACGCCCTTTAACGTCTTCAGGTCGCAAGAGACCAAGACTTAAGTGGTCCTTGGCTGTGGTGCGCGCTTTGCTCCAATAACCTCTTTCTTGCGTGTAATGCGCTGACCACCTCCCTTCGGCCGTTCTCGGGTGCATAGGGCTGTGCTGCCTATGATGGGCTACAGCTGCAGCCTTTGGGGATCGACCGGTCCATTGAGTAACTTGTGATCGGTGTGCTTCGCTGCATAGGTGCGAACACCATCATTAACGCAAGGGGATAGGCTGGAGCTGCTGTAAGAGAGGTATCTCCAGCCCCCCTCCTCTTGTTTTCAGTGTACACAGCTCTTGGAATTTGCGCGTGCGTTGGTAAAACCCTCAAAGTTTCAGACTACATTCCTCACAGTGAAATCTCGCCCAAACTTGGTGTTGGAGTGGGCGAGGAATTCAATAACACCACTCTGACAGGTGGAGGGGCTTCCCTCCTACAAATTTTGGCGGCAAAGGTGCTTCACCTTTGCCATCTTTAGAGACACCCTCAGGCAGCTCCGCCGTTGAAGAGGAAAGGCACCACACTATGCTATTACTGTGACCCCTCCAACCTTCTTCCAGCGTAGAGAGGGCTTTCCCCTTCTTATGTCTACGGGTGAGGCTGATTTTCCCTAACCCATTCTTGGGAGTTATTCTCCAACGACTCTAGCTCTGTACCAGCAGCAGTCCCTCATTTTGTTTCGCAAGGGCCTGCCAAGAGAACATGAAGCAGGCGGCCTAAAATCGACCGCTCCTCGACAGGTCTAATGCCTTTAGAGGGGCAAGGGTTTGCGGGACCCGTGGGTCTATGCTCTCTAGTGTCCTAAAGGCATGTATCTAGAGTTTGCTGGAGGCCGGCGTGCCTGGCCCATTTCTTTCCCGACGGAGTTCGGCTCGCCGGCTCCAATGGCGATGATTACAGGCTATAGGCCTGTAGAATCTCCGGTAGAGTTCCATGAAACCTTGGGGACATGGTCACTTGGAGGCCCTCTGAGGTGAAAATAGTCCACGAGGCTCTACCACCGCATAAGGCAGGGTCTTCAAAGAGAGTGGACAAAAACACGGTGAGAGACAACCCCGAGTGAAAGTTTGCCCTGTGCGTGATACCATTGAGGCGATACGGGTATCCGAGTACTCACGAAGAGAGGAGGGACCTCATCTCTCGGTTAGTTCCTCTAAAAAGACCTTTTTCCATTTCGGAGATGAACAAGGCTGAGGCCGGCCCCTCTGGCCTTGTGACCCCTTTCGAAGATGGAGAAAAGAGAGCTTATACTTCACCCTCCTCTCCTAAAAAGAAGAAGATGAAAGGAAAGAAGACAAAGAAGATCAGGAGTTCGTTCCTTTCTCGTGGCACTGGGGACGAAAGGCTTCCCTGTTGTTTCGGCAGGTTACCGGGCCATAAGTTGTATGCACGGCCCCAAGATCCACTGGTGTGGCGAGACACATACTAAAGTTGCGAGTAAGGTGAATGTAGCTCAGTGACGCCGTGGTCTCTCAATGAGAGGCTGCCCGGCGTCTTCGAGGCCGCCGGGTTCAATCGTTTCTCATTATTCGATTTACTGATAGGAGTACGTTGTCCAAAGGAGACATGCTCAATGTGCGTCAGGCGTCAGTGTTATGGTTCTTGGTAAAGAACCGAATAAATCCTAGTTGGTGAAAGTGGTGGTTTATGCGAGAACTCTTTTACTACAGCGGCATGGATTGCTTGACGCTACCGCGTCAAGCAATCCATGCCACAGTAGCGCAGGTATCACCATTGTCACCCCTTCTGCCATACATATCAAACATGCAGACGTTCCAATTCGACTCAATACGAAATCTGGGCAAACTGCTCAGAAGCATTGCATGTTCAATCCATTTTGTGCAGTACCAAGTTTGTGAGTGTGATGAGCTGCAACTCGAATTTTTGAAACAATGACTCTTCCCCGAAAGGCAAAACGGCCTCACGCATCTACCTAGTCGTTAAACTCACAAGATACCGTCTTCGGGGACTTTAAAGCTGTCCCCCGTAGGTTCGGTTCCTTCGCCCTCAATCAAGGCTGGACACTGCGACTTACATACGCGATAAGTCCTCAAAAGCGACAGCGCTTTCTGCATCTTCGACGCCCAGCAACTCCTGGACTTCCACCTGTGGGAAGCGTATGGTCATTCATCTTACATCTAAGAGGACCCTTGCATCTCCTCATCGCGAGGCCAAGAAGCTATATTCGTTTAATCAAATTAGCGTGGACTCAGGGCCAACTGGGAAAAGCTGCGGAAGTTTGTCTCCTCTCGTTACCCGTCAGATGTCAGGCTACATAAGACCATGTCTGGCGCGTGCCCCATGCCCACCCATGAGGTTATAATGGTTTTGCGACCCCACCACCACGGGATATAGCTCAGGCAGGAGGATGCGCGATTTATACCCGGCATTATGTTTCAGTTCTTCAACTGGCTATAAATACAGGAAAGGCAGTGACAATATAGTCACACCTGATATTTCTACGTCTATTCCACCGTCAGCCACCTTAGACGCAGGAGACTTTCACCGCATCGTTGCACGGTTTTCGATGCCCTTTCTCCTTCTCTTTGAACGGTAGGTACCTACTATGAAGGAACAAACGATAAATTTCAGGGGTACTGTCTTTGCCGACCTGATCGACGAGTTGAAGATACGCATCACTACCCGAGAACTGCCTTATTTTCCTCTCTCAAAATGTCCCTGTGCTCTCTGGGTTTGGGGTTGGAGGTGATCGTTAATCTTAATGGTGAGCTGAACGGACGCGGTGGACCATATTTCTGGAAATGAGGAGTTAAGGTTGTTGGATGATGCCGTTGATTTCTTCTCCGGCAGCTTCATTTCTGTTGGTCTAACTACTATTCTTAGAATCTTTGGCCGGTTTGCACGAGAGTGCAAACCGTATACCTGCATGCGATATAAGCGATGCCAAAATGATTTCACAGTCGATGAATGTCATTGAGCTAGGGCTAGTCTTCTGTATATTTCTAAGCACGTCCGTCGCTCTTCTTGGTGGCCATACATGTCTTCACTTAATGCGAATACCTCTTTTGCAGAGGTGTGTAAGTGAGTCAAAAGGATTCGGGGAAAGTTTTCGCAGGATCCCCTCCCATCTCCAGGAAAACGGGACCGCTTTCTCCACATCCTCTAGCCGAGATGCTGCCCAGCCAGCATTCAATGCACGTCGTAATGTCGCTGAAGGCTGCCGACTGGATTTTACCTCTAAAGGAGTTCTTCTTTCGCTACGTGCACGAACACCGCCCCTTGTCTGGACGATGCCCCATATACCATGCTTCGAAAACTAAGTGATCATGACATGGCATTTTTGCTAGATTAGTTCAACACAATGTGGACAGAAGGTATCCTCCAAGACTTCTGAAGAGTGGTTAGTGTGCTCGATTTTCACTGACCGGAGAGATCACTCTACCTCGGCCGGTTTTCGCCTAATTTTTATAAGCTCTTGCGTGGGTAATTTGATGGAGAAATTGGTAAATGTTAGATTGGCATATTTTATGGACACTGGAGGCCACCTGTCTTCCGCAAGTTGCACTCTACGTCGGATGTTCTGCCTTGACTAGAAAATGTTATCTACGAGGCTCCTCTGGTTCTGCCTATGCCGCCTCCTGGAGGGTACTTCCATTGACTATTTGTCGTCACACCTCTGCTTTCAAAGCTTTCAAGGTGCCGGAGTATTGCAGTCGACCTTTTTGGAGTATACTTCCTGTAACGCTGGATCCGTGCCACTGTACAGAGATGGCTCCAAGCCTGACGGATGTCGAAATAACCTTCTGTTGGTTTCATGGATGAAGGAACTGCGAAGAATTTTGTGCGCCGATGAGAGCACCAAAGAGTCCATATAGACTAGGCGATCAGACCAGCGTTTCGCTCTTCTTTACACTACAGGCAGCAGTCCTCCGGGCTGCTTGGCAGAGAAAATGGGAGACAGCTGATGAAAACTTAAAGTTGCATGCGATCGTGCTGCTTTCTGCCGCCTTATAATTGGGCATACTAGGGAGACACACCGCCATTTAATGGAGCTCTCCCCTGCACCTTATTGCGATGACTGCGTTGTCTCTCCGACTCTTCAGCACATGTATATTGAATTTCCCAGTCTGGAGAATCTTCGCGCACTTTACCTCTCTCTGGACCGCGACTAGCTGGATTGCTCTCTCTTGTCCCCTGTACTCGGCACGAGTTCGTCCTCACAGATTTGTGGATTCTAAATTCCTCTTCTTGCTTTTTGGCTGTGATTTGTTTTTTATTTATTTTTTCCTTGATGTATTTTTAATTGTAGTCTAGTAATAAACTATAAATGATTATTATACAGTGAGTCAGCAGATGGGCGCCTTAAAAAATCGTGAAACGAAGTCAAGTTCATGAAAGGTCCCCGCCCTTTTATTACCACGTGAATAGAGCGGTGTTCTCTTTTGATTTTTCGGCGTATGATGTCCTTCAATGCATTTTCATAATTCAAAACTTTCTTTAAAATCTTTTTTATTAATATAGAAATAAAAAAATAATACTGTCATCTTGGGGCACGTTAATTCCTGAATAAATCACTCGTACTGAATATTATCAATACGACAAAAGATTGTATAGGTCTTTTTAAAGCGGTTTTTAATAGAAATTTGTCTGAAACTAGAGAACCCACCTGCTAAGCTGATCTTTCCTCTTCAGAGTTCAGTTGATGCAGAGGCAAATAATCTAGCTCTTATTCTAGAAACGCCAGTTGATGAAGCGAATTTATAGAATCCGAATAATGATTTTTTTTACATTGGCTGAAAGTTTTACTTGATAGCAAACAATTAAAACACCAACATTTAATTTAGATTTGCGATTTTTTTTTCTCCTAAAAGCGAAAGTATGATAGTTTTCAAGACATTTCTGTAGGAATTTCGGGGAAATGAAAATGCAAAAAAAGGGTTACCCTGAATAGCTAAGAGAGTAGAGTAATTGTATTCATGTGACCAACAGGGTTTGCCCGAACTGTAGTTTATTTTAGAATACGAATGAAAGGTTTATTTAAAACGAAAAATAACCAAATATATTGAAAATGAAAAGTGGCGAAGTGAAAGTAGGGGAATAAAATTACTTTTTCTCCTCACCAGCGTTGGTGAAATTTTAGGACACTCGAATGAAAATATCTTATCTGACAAAAAACATATAGCGTGGAATGTAAAGGTTATATTTAATCTTGGAATCGAAAATGGCAACGCAAAGAGAAAATAGGATTTTTGTTTATAATGTGGACACAAACTAAATCATATTCAATGAAATGAGAGAGAAATTTAAAGCCATTAACAATCCTTTCTCAAGTGTGTAAGGTTAACAAGATACTCTCAAACCCCAAAGTATTTCCCTGTAACTTGTTTGGATTAGTTAAATTTTAAAGGGTTAATATCTGTGTCTTGGAGATAATTAGAACGAGGGTGGATAAAACGGATGTTATTTTGAGGTTGTTAAAGCGATAGAAGGGGGGGGGGGACTTTGGACGATGCCTTCAAAATAACCAAGAAAGATTAAGTTGCATTCTGCAACAAAAGGAAATCTAGTAGCTTTCTCCCAAGAGGATTCCTTGTTCCCTGGTTCAATGGAAAAACAAGTAAAAACTTATCAAGAAATAGGGACTCGAATCATGGTATAAAATTTGGTGTTTGAGCGATTCATCCCCAAAAGCTGCAAAGAAGTCTTTTTGAATGTGTTTCCTTTCTCTTCATTTCTCTAAACTTAACCCTGGAACACTAACCATCAGTTCACTACACACCATTACTAACCATGGGTATATCATACCCGATTTAAAAAAAATAAATAAATGTAAAGCTTTAATAGAATAGATTTACATGAACTTTGAACTTTGACTTAACATTAAGAAAAACTGACAATAACGTCGTTGCTCTGGGTACCTCCTACCCATGGTTAGCGTTCTAGGGTTTAAGATGGTAAAAAAGTAAAGAAACAGATATTTCATAGATCGGTGTTGGTATTCGAATGCTCAGACAATTGGGTAGTTAGTAATTTTTCATTGATACCAGGTCAGAATCGGAAATCAGTCTCCCCAAAAGGCCATGTCCTGAAAGGCATAAGAAAGTCAAGTCCCAATACCTTTAATTTTGTGCCTCAGTGCCCAACGGAGGAAATCAGGCTTGACTTGACGGCCGGCGGTACCGAGAATGTTTATAAAACTTGTATCACGAAAGCATTCAAACAGCGCTGTACCACCTGCTCGCTACTCCCTCTATTCCACGAGAAGGCAAGGGATGTTTGTTTGTGTTCCTGTATATATATATATATATATATATATATATATATATATATATATATATATATATATATATATATATATATATATATATATATATATATATATATATATATATATATATATATATACACATATATATATATATATATATATATATATATATATATATATATATATATATATATATATATATATATATATATATATATATATATATATATATACATATATATACATATATATATATATATATATATATATATAATATATATATATATATATATATATATATATATATATATATATATATATATATATATATATATATATATATATATATATATATATATATATATATATATATATATATGTGTGTGTGTGTGTGTGTGTGTGTGTGTGCACGCGCGAGAGAGAAAGAGAGTCGAATATCACATAATACTTATTCTGCAAAATACGTCACGGAATTTTTGTACCTTTCAGTAAACTTGCATGGTAAGCTTAAATAAAATGAAATAGGCCCATTGTGATCGGTTCATAATAGGCCACGGTTTCGATTTAGTAGCCGTTTTAGAGACTGCGCTCAAAAGGGGGTAAATAGGAGGACGTTTAGCGAGAGAAAGGAAGTAGGAGAATGTCCTGCATTTCCTAAATTTCTTGCTCCTCTCCCGAGAGAATACAAATGCACTAACACCACAATTTAGATGCCGTGGTGGGATCACTAAATAAATGGCCCCAACTCGTAAGGATCTCTTATTTTGCCTTCCTTTAAACATCCCTGTTTACTACTTGTGCTAGAAGTAATACCGCTTTTGAGAGGCTTTGTAAAGCACTCTGTTTACCTTCTTTTGATTACGACCTGCGCGCGCATCTTATAAACCAGTACAAGGAGGTGTCGAATTCTCGTTTGTTATTGCTAGGTGGCATCGCGAGAATCTAGAGTGGTTGAGGAGGGCCGTGCACCACATGCCCCAAGGAAGGCAAATATGCATCAAGCTTATGTGGGATTCCACCCATAGGGAGTCATTTACTCATATTATGTGGTCCAGGCTGTGCACCTTTTATTTTCCTTAAGGTGTTTTTTTTTAAAGATTCCAGCGTCTCGTTTGTCAGCCTCTTACTAACCCTCCCCGGAAGGGTTCGATTTCGCCCTTGGGTGGCTTTGTGGTCGACTCGTCCCTCTCGGAGTTCCAGCTCCCGTGTTCGATCCCAGATTTACCTCGCTTTTAGGGATCCTGATGTTGGTCATGTTTTATGCCTGACCTCTTAGATATGTAAGGCTTTGTTGAGGGATGTGGGCATAGTCTCTCTTGTTTATCTTTTTAGTCCTTGTAAAGGTCTTCGAGTTCGTCCTTTTGTGTCCTTGTTCCCATGGAAATCTAATCCCACTGTCTACCCTAGGATCTAGGGTAAACAAGGTTAGCTAATATGGTCTTTGTCTTCATTATCCATTTCACTTTCTTTTTTATTTATCCACTTTTATCGTTTATTTGTCTATGCTTCTTTTCTTGAGCGAGTGAAAATGTCTTTTCCTACTTTTCTCAACTACAAAATCATTTTCCTTTATATTCTTGTACTTATTGCTGGCTTATTTTTTTCTCTCTGTTCTCTTCCATTCGCATGCATAGAAAATATTAAATTAAAAATTCCCTGCATGTTTCATTCTTGTTTCACCCCATTTCCTAATTCTTACTTCATTCGGTTTTTTATTTATATCTTTTTCCGTCACCGTTTTCTTGCTTCATTTCATTATTCTCCATTCTTCAGTTGGTTTCCGCTGATCTCTTTTTAGCCCACTAAGATAAGCTCCTTTACCGATAATCGATCGACAATAAAATGTTGAATTAAATTGAATGTGCAATAAAAGGAAACTACTCTGGAGTCTATTGGTATTGTAGGCCCCCTTTTCGTAAGCCGGGCCGGGGCCATCCATTAAATCATCGTTTTTTACTCCAATCGTCGAACTCTGGAAAATACTTGAACAGATGAAAATAAATGAGGGTGGGGGGTTCTCCGGATGGGGATCCTACCCCCGGGGAATAAGGCCAGATCCCAATCGCTCCAAATAGCCCCCTATTTTGACTACTCTGGATATATGTCTTCCATATATTTTCATTTCCCCTAACTTTACTACTTCTTGTGTGTATCTCCATAAAAAAAGACATCTATGGGTTGGTCTTTGTTTGTTTGACTGATTTTGTAAACAAAATGCCAATTAATTTGGCCAAGGATTTCCAGTTTGTTAAGTTAGGTTAATTGTGCCACACTTCCATTTTCAGGCGTGGACTAAGTCCACCGATCGTCAATGAAATTAACATAAAGATCAGTATGACAATGGTTGTCAAGTGCGTGAGCATCAAGGCCCGCCCGGTTTGTGCAGATATTTAGAAAGACCATTGACCAAGAAACTTTCGTGACCCAAGGAAGGGAGGAGTCATCCCTTCATCGTCAGGAGAGTGTGGACAAGCACCCTTCGGCTAGTTCCAGGAACGAAAGAGTAGTGTGTTGTATGTGGGAAGAGTGGAAGAAGGAAGAGACAGCGGTGTTGCGATTGGCTGTGTTTAGTGACCCAAATGGCTGGAGTTGTCTATGCACAGACCTCAGACTCGACGTCCCGCATGTGAGGGGGCTACATCCTGTGAGTAGCAGCATTTTTATTCGTTCACTCGAGCTGGGGATCGAACCCGGTGGAGATTCACCGCATTATTTACTAGACGAGTAAGAGCTCTATTTTCAGTTTGTTGCAACAACATTTGCCTCGTCGGATCCTCAGGTGGCAGTCAACCCATTTTTATGCCTCGGGAGCATCCAAATAATGGGAATGAATTGGACTTCCATTATCCAATAGTCTCCAAATAATGGGAATGGATTGGGGTCACATTATCCAATAAGGTCTCCGAATAATGGGAATGGATTATAGTTCTATTATCTAATAAGGTCTCCGAATAATGGGAATGGATTATAGTTCTATTATCCAATAAGGTCTCCGAATAATGGGAATGGATTATAGTTCTATTATCCAATAAGGTCTCCGAATAATGGGAATGGATTATAGTTCTATTATCCAATAAGGTCTCCGAATAATGGGAAAGGATTATAGTTCTATTATCCAATAGGGTAGCCAAATAATGGGAATGGGTGGGAATTACAATATCCAATAAGGTATCAAAATAAGGGGAATGTATTGAAGTCCCATTATCCCATAGGGCTCTCCAAATAATGGTAATGGAGTGGGGTCGCATTTTCCAATAGCATCTCTAAATAATGCGAATGGATTGTCGTCATAACATCCATTAAGGGAAAAGATTGTAGTACCATTATCTAATAAAGTATTCGAATAATGAGAATGGATTGGAGTCCCCATTATCCAATAAGGTCTCTCTAAATAATGGGGATGGATTAATGTCTCATTATCCATTAGGGTATCCATAAATATTTTCACTATACAGCGGGAATCGATAGTTAAAGGAAATAACAGAATATAAATCTGGTTTCAATCGCCCCTTCGAACGATAGGCGTTCACTGTTATTCGCTCTCTCATATCGCCGTAGATATTTTTGAAGATTCACCACTGACTTCCTTTTGGATGATCGGTTAATGACGTTGAGGATTTCTGATGAAGGAGCGATCACACTACACATTCTCTTGGATATTGATTAAAAGGCGGCTATGACCTAGCCGATTTGGAAATACCACTACAGATTTTGAACGCACTTAAGACACATCAGTTCTTGTCAGTAGTCATATAGAGTCCAGATTCGGATCGCTTTAACATAACATAACATAACATAATTTCACAGATGACAAAAGCCACAAGGGCCTATCAAAGGTCATCCGTATCCATCAAATCCCACCCACATAATGCATCCATAGGATTATGTCAGACCATGCATCTACAATATATAATTTAAAGCCTCCATAGGAGTCTGTCAAAAACAAAATTAAGTCCCCCAAAATATACAATAAAAAGTAAAAAGAAACTGCATCCACAGGAATGAGTCAAGAAACATAGCCCCATACAAAAAAGTAAGAATTTAACCCTCCATCTCCATATAATCATCTAATCTGCGCTTGAAAACATTCAAGTTTGGGTTGTTTACAGTCTCAGGTGGCAAACTATTCCAATAATCCACCACTCTGTTAGTGAAAAAATATTTTCTAACATCCAGTCTGCACCTCTGTTTTTTAATCTTTAAGTGGTGACCTCTAGTTCTATTTCTACCTTCTAACTCAAATAACTTGCTGAAATCCAATTTATCCATCCCAGAAAAGATTTTAAAAAGCTCAATCATATCTCCCCTCGCACACCTTCTTTCAAATGAGAACATATTTAATACCCTCAGTCTATTTTCATATTCAAGGTGCTTCAAGGATGGTATTATTTTTATTGCCCTCCTTTGTACTGATTCTAACAAGTGTATATCATGTCTAAAATGTGGTGACCATGTTTGTATACAGTACTCTAAATGTGGCCTGACATAAGAGTTATATAGTTTAAGGGTAACCTCCTTACTCTTGTAGCTAACATTCCTTTTAATGTAACCTAGCACCCTATTTGCCTTGACCTAGAATTATGATCAATTAATCTAACTGGTTTCTCTTCTGTGAATAATGAAGCAAAATGATCATTAAGGACCTCTACTATTTCCTCATCAGATTCTTTCAAAACCCCCTTCATATTTAATAGGCCCTATTTTATCACAGTTAGATTTATTATTGATTCTATAATAGCTAAAGAATTTTTTTTTCTTTATTTATTATTCACGGTAGTTGCCATACGTCATAGATACCCGTGGTTCGATCTCACATTAGACTGTGAGTCTCCACTTAGAAATAAAAAGGCATCTTACAGAAATGCAGATCGGTGATAAAACCCGTAACAAATTATTAGTAATATTAATTGCAGATTTGTCAAGAAGTTTTGAACTTATTTTAGTGAATTAATGAAAAAGTCATTCTCTGTCAATTAGGAGATGTCAGTCTATATGTGTGTGTCTATCTAGCAGATGACTTTATCTTTTATATTTGGTTCTCTATCTTTTTTGTTGTGAGAAGAGCCTTCAGCTGTACGATAGGATTTTCTCTATAAAGTATCTCCTCGGCATGGATAGCAGTGTTTTTTAAGGTTCTCATAATCCTTGAGACTCTTAATATATCAAGTTGGAACGAAAGTAACATCCAATGTTAGAGTATATATTAGAAAGGAAAAATCTCCAACTCTGGAAAATATTTAATTATAAACATAACATCCATTGCTTTCTAGAAACTCATTCTATCTGTCAACAAGCATATAAATGCCAGGCTTTCAAAATTCTATAAGTTTTGATGCAAAATATGAATCCAACTCGTTTTCAACCTCTTCTCTTGATGTAAACCTAAAGGCATCAAAATGTTCTGTAATCCCCTAAACAAGTGATATTCAAAGGAAGCAAGGCCAGGAGAATGTGGAGTATGAAGCAATATTTCACAACCGAGTTCCTTCAAAAGATCTTTGGTAATTCGAGCTTTGTGAGGGCGGGCATTATTGTGATGGACTAAAGAGGGTCGCCTTTGGCCGAAAGCACCTTTAAAACGACGAAGTTGATTGCAGTAGAGATTAGCATTAATTGTTTGATTGTAATGGACAATTCCTTCTATATCCCACCATACACTCAGTATGATCATTTTGGATGAAGTTCTCCTCTCAGTTGTTGAGAAATTCGACTTCCTCGACTAATCGACGAAAGGCAGCATTTAAAGTTATGATAAAGGATTCACTTTTCATTGCCAGTAAGAAGCCTGCCCAAAAATGGTACGGAAGGTGTCGTGAAAGCAATGGCTACAAGCAACACGCTGTTGCAGATTCTCGGCAATCATGATTTCATTCATTGGAACCTTTCCATTCATTTACAGTGGTGTAGGACAGTCGTATGGATTCTGTTAAAGTGTTTTGCGAGTTCCGTAGATGTTGTAGCAGGATTTACTGTGACAACAGCTTCCAACTTTTGGGAATCAAGTTCTTTTGGACGACTTTTTTTGTTTCGTCTTTCAGACTGAAATCTCAACGTCGGAAACAAGGAAACCACCCCTTGCAGCTTCTTTCATATGATAGATCATCCCCATAAGTTCTTTGAATGGACTTTGCCGCTGTACTTGCAATGACACCTCTATGAAACTCAGAGAGTAAAATATGCCAAATGTGATCTTTAGATGGGATCACGGGTGAATATCGAAAAAGATTATGAATACTATTTATATAATCTGAAATAAAAAGATATAAAGTACTCATTGTAGCAGCCTTAAACGATAACAAGAGCAACTACTTTAATAAATACTATTTAAAACTTTATTTTAGGTTTTGAAATGCCTCCACAGTTTCACTTTTCAGGCTTGACGATGCTTTCAGTAACAATCTTTTTCATCCGTATATTTTTTAAACAATTATTATATTAAGTCATCCCAAGTGTTAGTGCGGCTTTAAAAAGAAATTAAATAGACAAATATTTTAAGTAAATTTAATCAATTATATAGTAACCATTTTGTTGTGCAAATTTTTCCCCATTTCATTGGTTTATAAAAAGGGAAAAATTCTTTGAAAAAAAGCAAGAATTGTTGAGAGATTAATTTAGAGCTAACAACGAACCTCTCTCTAATGAGGACTAGGCTAGTAGGGTGGATCTTAAAAGGAGAGTTTTGAAAAAATATTTGAAATTCATTTTCTTGATGGAGACAACCTTAAAAACTATTGTGTTGAAATTTCAGACCTCTAAATTAATATTTTCAGGTTCCTCAACGCATTTGAAATTTTGAAACTGAAGCAAAAATGTCGGAAAATTTCATCTATTTGTTTTCAAACTTCAAGTTGTTACATCAACATTTATGTCTTATAAGGGGTATATTATTTCCATAAAACTTTTGAAAAATATAATTCTCTAAAACTTTACAATCAATACTTCTACTTCCATTTTATTGAATAAAAATAATCTATTAACTACTAAATAAGTTTTCCTTCCTTTTCCTCCGTTTGTTTCCATGCAAGCTGTAGAATTTTATCATCATCACTCTGAAATAGAAGAAATTGAACAATTAACAGTCAACTATTTAAATCTTCACTATTATTCAATATCCATTTATTCAATGCAGTGAGATATTTGAGGTGTTATTACCTTTCCTTACGAAGTCCTTCTTGATATTAAATGAGGGTATTTTTCTCCTGGACTCAATTCTACTCCTTATATAGCCGTCCCGTTTGTCTTCTCCACAAACTATTAGTGACGCTTCTGTGACCAGTTTGATGCATCTCTCAACCGCTTGTTTGTGACAACGAAACTTCGGAATATCCAATTTAGGTTGTTGACGGATAAATTCTTCAGGTTGATCATCAGAGAGCATCCTTATCAGAAGAGGTTCGGTCACTACGCTCTGCTGCCAATTAATTAGGTGGATGTAGTCGTCAGCTTCCAAGTTTATGTCTGGGATCTTGAAAGTGCGTATTGATTTCCCTTTATAATCTTTTGGTTCTTTCATAATTTTTCTCCATGCGAGTTCTCGGATATGATTTCTTTCATTTTGCAGCATACAGAGAAGAATGTTTTCTGTATATGCATAATAAGCATTCCTTTAAATCACTGGGGAAACTATATCTTTAATCTGTTTGTTCATCCCTTGCAGTGATTGCACTGTCTTCAATAGGTTGAGTGCTCCATCTTGCGAAAAAGACTTAGCTTTTATTTCAAACCAGCATGGTGCATACACCTTCATGATGAACAAGATAATGGATTACAGCCTGTCAGAAGGGTCGGAAGTCGAAACATATAATCGAAGTATCCGATTTACTGTTGTAAGCCATCGTGCATGCGGCATTTTTCCAGGACTCTTACGAGCCAGTTCAGCAGAACATTTAACTTGTGAGATAGATAGAAGGATATCAAACAGATACGTTTGATCGGTGCTCAGATTTCCTCTTTCGGCAGACCGCCAGTTAGTGGGCATTGACTCGAATTCAACAACAATTAGAGTCTCACATTTATCCAGTCGTTTCCCTATAGTTCCAACAAATCCACGAGACCCCGTTGTTTTCCCATCCAAATTGTTTATGAGATGATGCAATGGGAGCTCATTTGCATGGAGCTGGCAAATAAACCAATAGAGTGGTCTATTCAGTTTTTCTTCTAACATTCTGATTACACCTCCTTTTGTTCCTGTATTCAAGGCCATTCCATCGTATCCGAGTTCCCTCTATCGTCTCAACAGCAAATGTGCTATCTTTTCTATCATCAAAATAAATAGAATATAATGGCTTATCCGATCTAATTTCTTGCTGTAGTGTAGTGCGTTCTTTGACACGCTCTCTTCTAGCTTTTGACCTGTCAGTTACTACAGAAGTTTCTTTGCCTTCAATTGTCGATAAGTCCTTAAGGATTTAACTTATTATTATAGCTGCAGCTCGATCAGACGCACCAGTGCGGTCACATGCCAACTCAAATTCTGACAATTTTATTCGTTTAAACGGAGTAATGGGTGCAAATATTTTGTTTACTTCTTTGCGTTTCACGGATGAAGGAAGCTCATAGTCGCTACCTTCGTCAGCAGATTCTGCTTCTGTGCTGGATGAAGGAAGAATCACTTCGATATTATATTTCGAAGTAGATGGTTGATTTATGAGACAATACTTACGATTCTTCCTAACTGCACTCTGAATATTCTTCTTTCATTGAATTTGATCGATATTTCCTATTGCCATTTTCAGAGTTGTTCGTTGGTCTTCCAGAAACGTTTGCTTCAATGGCGGCACCTTTTTTTTTCTTTGCTACAAGAACAGTTTTCAAAGATATCGCATTTACAACACGAAATATCAAACAATTGTTCTGCATTCTTTGTAAAATCGTCACATATCTGTTTGAATGATTTTTCCTGCTAATATTACTTATTAAAGCCTGATATTTTGAGTAATTATTTAACATTCGTTTTCTAACTGCCTCTATTGACACACAACGGATTGATGCCGTTTTCCAAATAGAAATGAACTTCTTTGCTACTAATGTGATAATTTGTTTAATTGGTGGGTCGTTTCTATTGCGCTACTTTTCCTTTTCTCGCTTAAACAAACATATTTTATAACATCTTTATAAGTTGGCAACACTCGTTCACTAATGGCGCAGGGTGCGCCAAACAAAGGGGTTTCTATTTCATGACGCGTTTTAGGTTTAAATGCCATAATTAAATATTGTTTTATTTTTTTTCTTACATCTTATTTAGCTCTGAAATATAATAAAACGTGTATAAATATTTACTATACACTATAAATATCTCTTCTTAAATACAAATAAAAGAATGTGATAAAAAATAGACACTAGTCAGAGAGACACGCACACACACACACACACACACACACTACCACTCACGACGAGATCCTCCGCGTTACTGAAACATAATTGTCACGTACGCCGCTATAATATGTCATTGAGGAACCTCTAAATATCAATCGATTACTTTCAAATTTCGTTTATTTGTTCTTTAAAATAGAATAATTATTTGTTTAGAGATATCAATTCAAATTCGAATTTAATTTTCAGATATAATCCACGAAAGTCAAAATTTAGTTGAAAATCGCATTAATTTCAATTCTTCATTGTATTGTTTACCTTTAAAAACCCCCTCATAATATGGGTCTGACGATGTAATTTAAATTTTTCACTTCTCTATCATTATGGCAACATTTTATAACGTTTTTTAATTTAAATTATGGTAAAATCAAGAGCTTTTGGCATAGAGGGACACTTTAACAGGTTCATCTTACTTAATAATATACCAGGAGCCTTTATGAATTTAAAGAATATAAATAAGTTTTTCTAGTTAGAGAAAATATTGAAAGTCAATTAGGTTAAAATAAGTATTCTTAAGTTTCTGCTTTTGACAGTTCATTTTATGCGGCCATTGTTATTCTACGATATTCGATGATATTTAGACATAATATATGGAAACTTTTTTATCATAATATCATTGAAATCAATATACCTCAGACGTCCAATATGTCGGGTCACCTGATGAGTCAGTTGAAGGTCAAAGAAATTTGAAGTATTTGCCTAGTCTGAAAATTGCTAGAACTCGAGCAAAGATAGTCTATTTAGAGGCCTTTCTAAGATTAGAAGCACTCGATATTAGATTAATAATCCTCTCACTTCCGTTCACCTTGAGTTGAGGGGGGAGGGGAATATAGTTTTTCAAACTGTCATTCACGTACGATTGTGGCTTCATTAGTTATAACAATCCATGTAATTATTGGTTTAGAACTGTCACATTCAGATTCCTTCTCCCCCTATATTCATTATCACGGTCTGCCGAATTCTAATAGGTTTTCAATCTGTAGCACGTGTACTGCAGACAACTCTTATTCTTCCCCGAGATCTAAGGCTCTGAAGTGAATACATAAGATTAACAGTAATTACACCGGGTTATTTTTAGTTTATGTTTATTTTATGACTTTTAATATGCACTTGTTCTATAAAATTTAGAAATGTGCCTTCATGAGTCCTATATTATTTATGGATGACGAAGCTTGTTTCAGCGTGGCTTCTAATTACAAGACTTTCTTGCCCTTTTAACCACTCGTCATTCATTTTCTTATTTTTCTTTTTGTTTCCTCTTTCGTTATATCTTCACTGAACTCAAATTTTCTCTTCAATTAGTCAAGTTGGGAGTAACGGAGGTAGAATTTTTAATTAGTTCTTTCTGAGTCGCTTCCTTCCATCGTATACCGTTTCGAAGATCCATTTGGTGGCTTAGTTACGAAGAGTCGCTGGGACACTCTCTAACCCTAGGTTTTTCAAACTGTGGGTCCCAATCCTTCAGTGGGTCTCGAGATAAATAAAATGGGTTGTGACCCAAAAGAAGGAAAGAACAAATACACAGAACTCATAAATAATCGCTCGTTTTACCGATTTCTCCCATGACAAGGTAGACTTTTGATTCTTTTCCTAATTGTTATAAGAAAATACCTGCTCAATTTTGGCGAATATATGACAATTATGAAGCATCTGTACGATAGTTTCCTGAAACAAATCTGGCCACCATGCATGCGTGCAACAACAAATTAGGCCCGCCATTGGAAGTATTGCGCATGCGCTGGAGTTACCTCAACAAACAAGTGATTTTTGTTGTATTCTAGCAGTGGAAGGATAGCTATTGGCATTCATTTCCGGGATTATTGATGATGATTTTACTTTGAAACATAAATATGTAAGAAAATAAACATATTTTTTATATGATATAATAAAACAACTCTACTTTCGGTCAAGATAACTGTGCTTGTTATTTATTGGGTGTTTGTTTAGTGGTCAAATTTACGGACAGTGAGAACTATATTTTACAGGGGATATATTTGGTCAGCAACTAGTATGTTTCGATCAGCTGATCGCCAAAATGTTTGTTGCTTGAAACTTTACCCGTGCATAAATCGAGAATAAAATGAAAAGTCTCACTGTTTATTATATAATTAATAGAATATTTGTAATTTATTAGGAAATACCATGCATATTTCATCTTGTGGATGAAAAAATTGGCATTTGCACTTGTAACTACAACCCTCGTGAAAATAATGATTTTCTTAGCCACACTTTATCAACATTTAATCATATTTCGTAAGGTTTTGTACTCATTTATTTTATACTTCAAAAGATGACCTTGTCCTGAAATATAGATTCTCATTAAGCGGATACGATGTGTCACTAGTTTGTGTTTTCTAATCTTTGCTATATATTATGTACATTTCTATATTTCAGAAAAAATCATTATATCATTCGTAAAAAGAAGAACGATGAAGGAACAAGAGGACCATCAACATTACAGATAGGCCCACAACTGGAAATGCATCTTCCACGAAAGTTGTTAAAGATGATAATCTTAACAAACAAAAGTTGACTTCTTTTGAGACACCTAATAAGAAGATGAAAGTAACGAGACTTTATAGTGAAGAATACTTGAAATATGGTTTTGTGAAATGGGTGGATTCTAATGGGAGTTTGCTAATGAGAGTTTGAAACCTTCGAAAATAAAAATACACTTGAAAAAATAGCACAACGAACTTTCAAATAAGCCTTTGAAATATGTTCAAAGAAAGAAAAAAGATTTACAGTCACTTTACATCTGTTAAGGAGAAACTGCCTCATACATTACCTGTTTGGATATTGTGCGTACTATGCTTGATGAAAAAGTTGCTGACAAATTAGCTGTAATACCTGGCAGTGACAATATAATATCACGGATAATTGATCCAATTGCGGACCATTTAGAAGGAATGCTTATGGCAAGACTGCAATCTGGTATAGATTTTGCAATACAGCTACACGAAAGCACTGATATTGCGAATTGTGCTACACTTTTAGTTTATGCCAGATAAGTGTAGCAAAATGATATGTTGGAAGACTTACTCTACTGTCTAAATTTGACATCGTATACAACTGGTGCAGATGTATTTGCTGCATTAGAAGAGTGTCTGGAATGCAAAGGGATTACAAATGATGGAGCAGCAAATATGACCGGAAAAAATAGTGGTGTTATTAAAAGATTTTCAGATGTAGCTGATACCAATGCAATTTGTAATCACTGTTTTATACACCACCAAACTCTGGTATCAAAGAAACTTTCGGAGAATCTTAAGGAAGTATTGAAAAGTGTAGTTAAGATTGTAAATTTCAACCAAGGGAGCTCACTAAATAGTGGAATATTTGAAATATTCTGTTCAGAGATCGGATCCCAACACACTCACCTACTGTACCACACAGAAGTTCGTTAGTTGTCACGAGGCAAAGTACTTAGCAGGGTGTATGAACTTATAACTGAGCTTCACATATTTTGGGTAGAAAGAAATAATCGCTTGGCACAACTTTTTGAAGATGATATTTGGGTTACCAAAGTGACTTATTTAACTGATATTTTGGGCATTCTTAACGATTTAAACATGAAACTTCAGGAATATAGTGGCCATTTATTTCAATATATTGAATATATTAAAAGGTTTCAAAAAATGTTGAGGTTATGATAAGAAAGACTTATAAGTGATCATCCCACCTATTATATGTTCCCATCATTGTTACAATACACTGCTCAGAACATTGTGAACGATGACATATTAAGCCAATTAAGGGGATTAAAGTTAGAAATTTGGTCACATCTCACTTCCCTATCTCAAGGTATTTTTCTGAAGAGAAATTTGATCCAGCTAAGAAAAGCCTTTGGATAAAAAAAAATCCATTTCTTTTTAAAAAGTCCTGAATCAATAATTGAGTTAAACTTGTTTCCTGAAGAGGAAGTTAAATTGTTGCATCTTAGTTGTTCCTTCACACCTTAGAATGATTTTGAGAAATTAAATTTGTGCTCATTAAGAACAAAGTGGAATTTCCACTACTGAGTAAAAGGGTGATTCTATTATTATTGCCTTTTACAACTACTTACTTATATGAACTGGAATTTTCAATATTAACTCAGTTAAAGACGCAGGGCCAGAGACAGGCTCAACACTGCACTTGATATGCGTGTTCTCAATTGGAATCAGCTGCTTTTAAACAAGCAAGTACATTAATCTCATTAAATGACATGTTATTTCTTTCAATTATTATTTACTTTACATTTGTGTCAAAATTTCTTTTTGCTTTAAGTTTATTTTTTATTTAAGTGATATTTTTACATTCATACAAATAAATACATACAATTCCAATATGTGCGGTTCATAAGAAATATACTTATAAATTGTCGATCAATGAACCTAGTGAACAGTTTGTCTTTGATTCATTACATGGGTGTATAAATGGGTTGCAATGCAATGCTCTAACTC
The DNA here is from genome assembly GCA_963969495.1 of Ceratothoa steindachneri. NCBI lineage: Eukaryota > Metazoa > Arthropoda > Malacostraca > Isopoda > Cymothoidae > Ceratothoa > Ceratothoa steindachneri. Next base: position 9,625,972 of record OZ018330.1, read on the forward strand.
ACTCCGTCCAGTCTGTCAAATGCCCTCGAGAAGTGATGCTAAGTGTATTTTAGTAAAGACCACAATTATGAAATCAAACTAAACCTCACAGAGAGATGGTTAGTTTTTATATTTGCATTGGGAGATTATTATTAGCATATAGCTAATATGTGAATAGTATTGAAAGCATTCACATAGACTATTTCAAAAACATTTGCAAAGAAATGGTGAAGTTAGTGGAGTGAAAATGTGCGCAAGGCTACACAAACTATGGTGCATTCTAGAATTTACGGTGGTGGCTCTTTCTAGATTCACCCAACCTCCACAATGAAGGCAGATTCTCTTGCGGAGATGCACTGCGGGGAGTTACAAGGAGTTACAAGGAAAAGAAGTACCTCAAAGGCCTTGCGGCCCATATCGAGGAGGCACTTTTTGCGGTTTCGATTCTTAGCATGTACTGATTACTTGCTATGAGATCATCAAGTTTTCAAATATAATTTGTCAAGTCTACTCTTGAACTGTTCAACACTGTTACTCTCAACAACCCCCGCTGGTAGTTTGTTCCATGTGTCGCAAATGTCATATGTGAATGACTTACCCAACGTAATGGTATTGAATCTATCACGTGAGCCTTGCCCAGAGTTTGACCAGATATGCCCCAATCCTTGGAAGGGTCTGAATCCTGGTCCGAAAGAGTAGCTTGGAAAGGAATGGAGAACGCTCCTAATCCGTCTCAACAGGAAGCTCCCCACTTCCAGTGCCAAGCACGTCGGACAAAACATGAAATTTGGAAATGTTTCTTTTTCCTTCGCCGAAAAAAGAAAAGAAAAGAAACTTCTTGAAAGTCGCGCTCTAAATAGCAGTCGCAGGACAATCAAAATTCTCGTTACGAGTCCTTCCGGAAATTCCTGACGAGTTTGAAGCCGCTGGTCGATTCATGGTCGACTTCAGCCAGGAACATAGACGAAGAAGGAAAAATCGGCGTGTAAAACAAAACCTCTCTCTCGCTCTCTCTCTCTCTCTCTCTTACTGTGTTTCTCTCTCTATCTGTTTTTATCTCTCTGTCTCTCTTGCTCTGTTCTATATCTTTTTTATCTCTCTCTGTCTTACTCTTTTTCTCTCTATCTGTTTTTGTCTCTCTCTTGTTCTCTTTCTATATCTTTTAATCTCTTTCTCTCTCTTACTCTGCTTCTATCTCTATCCGTTTTTATCGCTCTCTCTTATTCTGTTTCTATGTCTATCTTTTTTATCCCTCTCTATCTCACGCAAACATCGTCCCTCTCTCTACCTTAATATACCATTCGCTCTGTTTCTGGTTTTCTCTCACTTTCACTCTCACAAACACTATCTCTCTCTCTCTTTTTCTTTCTTTCAATCTCTCTCTCTCTCCTCTGGATGATATGACGGAAAGGAAGGTATTTCAATTTCACATGAATATTACACCAGCAAGCAACGTGTGCGGAAGCTTTTTAAGATCAAAACAGGCTGAGAAATAAGGTTTAGAGAGCGAATCGAGGCAACTATTTGTGATTTTGGAAAAAAATATATAAGAAAGTTTTGGATGGAGAAGATCGAGTTATGTTAAGTCGTGGGTTATATAAGATTTATGGCCACCGACCTCTATCTTTTTTCTTTCTTTCTCCAGTTTCAACACTCTCTTTTACCTGCTCTCTCATTCGCACTTTTTTATCAATCCAAATAATCATCATTCATGTCCCCTGTTTATTTATCAATCGATATGTATGTGTATGCACTTAACAGTCTCTTAGACGCGTCCCTGTGTGTGTTGATGAATGTATGGAAGGCGGAGGGGGGGGGGCGACGTGAGCCGCAGGCATCGTCCTCTCCTTCCCGCCCGTTCGAGTGCTTCGCGTATCTCCTTTTTTTTAATCGTGGCACTTTGATTCGATCGGTGCGCCCCCCTTCAGCCCCCAGCCCCGCTCTGACCATCAAAGGAACTCAATGGGGGCGCAGGGGCACATTCCCCCCACGATTTCGCCGAATTCTCTTTTTGGCCACGATAAGACGCCAACCGACACTCTTAATAAAGGGCCTTATTAATTCTTCTTCTTTTTCTTCTTCTTTTTCCTCCTCTTTTTCTTCGTCTTTTTAAAATCTTATTTTTCTATTCTGTCTCTCATTCCTCACTAAGTAAACCTACCCCAGTTGGATTACGCCCATTTTCATTGTTAAAAAGTTAAAAAAATCTTCCCCTTCCGGAAATTCATATCCCACTTCTCTTCTTACCCTCTTTTTCCTGTTGAGGGGCGAGGGACATGGCGGTCATGAAATATCCCCCCCTCTCTCATCTGCTTCGACTCCGGTATTCGGTTTATTTGCTCTAATTCTCCACTGAGAGCGGCTGCACAGCATCATTACTACTGCTATGTCCAGATGAAAATGTCGAGTGCAAATGATGATACGATATAAGTGAAGGAAAGTTATGGCCTAGTCGAGTGGAAACCCCACTTTTCAGTTCAGCTACATTTGTTGATGGTAGTTTCGAATTGAAACCCTATTCGAGTCGACTTATCGGCAGTTGCCATACCTTGTAGTGCCCTTTAGTTTGGATGTTGGTCCGCATTTTTTTCGGAACTTCTTTTTAAACTTTACTTCCAGATCCCCGACTCTCCTCGACCTTCTACTTAAATAAAAGAAATCAACCACAGATATCGATGAATAGAATCCTGTCTGTAACTGGGTACATCTGAGGCAAAGAGGTGCTCGACATCACATAATCTATCCTTGGGTGTGTAAACTGTGATTATTTATGAGAAATTGGAAATTAGCGAGCTTAATTTGTCAAAACTAGCTAGAGTAAAGCGATGGGTGGACAGAATGAAAGAACATGTTTACGATGTCCAAAGAGGAAGGAACACAATATTTAGTGACGTGCGAGTCTGTTCGCGGACGACTCAAGATATCACTATATCGGTCTGTCGGTCCCCGTTTTGCTTTTTTTTGTTTTAGTAATAACATTTTAACTATTCGGTCGATTTTAACGAAATCTGAAACCCTTATATTGTTTTGCATCCACTTTCAAATGATATATTTGACAAAGTCTTGCCAAGGTTAACCGGGGAATTATTTGGATATACCTTCATAACTATTCGACCGAATATAACGAAATTTGAAAGCCTTGTGTTGTTTTACATTCTCTTCCCACTGATATAATTATCCAAGTCCTCCCAAGGTTAGACGGGAAATTATTTGGCAATAACATCATAACTATTCGGCCGATGTTAACGAAATGTGAAACCCTTATGTTATTTTACATTTTCTTCCGAATGATATAATTGCCAAAGTCCTCCTAAGGTTAGTCCGGGTATTATTGAAAGTTTTGAATATCGTAAGGTCATAAATCAGAATAAGTGAGAGCACGCGACTTCTGGTTAGCAGACCTTGTTAATTATTTGGACCATAAATGCTTTTTCAAAAATTCCAAATTTACATAGAAATGGTGATTATTTTTTATGTTAGAAAATGCATGAATTACAGCTAATACAATATTAATTTGTTTGCAGAAGCCCGATTTTCTTTGAGCAAGAGCCACATTTTGAGAATTTAGGCTGTATCATGAATGATAGGGGTGAGGATGAGGCAGAATGTCAAGATACCTAAGTCAACAAGAAGAAACGAATAAACAAACAATTCACTTTTCGGGATAAAATTATCAGAAGACGGAAGTCTACGGAAAACTTGAGTAAACACAAAGTCCAACCAAAGGAAATTATAATACAGTTCTATAAAATCGGGTCATAGAAAAGCTAGATTAGCGGGAGGATGTAAGCAAGTTGTGATACACAGCCGTTCAAAAATTCACCCTTAGGAGGTGGAACTAATGAGCCCCGACGACAGATTTGTCCCGGAGTCGATTCTTGGCCACGCTCCCATGGAATGAAACTGTATGTATAGGCGAGCAATCAGGGGAATAATGAGTTAAGAATTAAACATTATAATGGTCATTAAGTATTGTCATACCCGTATTAGCGTTTACGGAACCCCTTTTAAATTCACCAAGTCTTGTCGCTCTAGAATTTAATACTTCGCGTTCAGTATAATATATATATATATATATATATATATATATATATATATATATACTGCTAGTCACCCGCAAAGTAACTTCGTGAGGTGCCGCTTGCCCCAGTATAGGCAAATATTAGAATAACATATATTTTTGCCACGTCTTTCTTTACCTCGATCACCCTATAACCTTCGGTAAGCGCAGCAAAAATAAGAAAATTAGGAAGAATTTATCTTTGTAGTCCGATACTTAATTCCCCCGTTCATATAAACTGGTAACCCCCATAACTAGTACTCCTATAAATCCTTCACTTCACTCACCTCCGCAGACATAGAAAAGGAAGAATCTACCCTCACTCTCCCAAGACTCAAATCAGGCCTTTTCATCCAAACCTGAAATACTATTAGCACATCATGAACAAAACATCAATAACACCTGCCTACGCTGCGACCACCCCTCAGAAAACAATGGCCACTAATAACACCATACCCAAAGCTTCAACCCTACAAACATAGACAAAACATAGCCTCAGTCAAAGAATTTGTGTGTGTTCGTCCATTCCCAGTGGCGGCTCTCGTCGCAGACTTGGAGTGGCCAAAATAATTTCAGTCAGGGAAAACAAAATAAGAAAGTGAACAACCACACCAGCAATGACCAACATATATACCTGATGAAAACATCTCAACAAATGATGAGGCAGAATAGGAGTCTAGAGTGATGGTGCAACGCTTCCCTTGTACTTTTTTAAATATTCAACAAGGAAGAAAGACTTAAAGAAAACTAGAGGTCAAATAGTCTCTTATCAACAACATATATAAAAGTATTTACAAAAGTCATAACCACTCGACCAACACAAACACTATAGTGCAAGCAGCCACCAGAACAAGCAGGTATCAGAGGCAACACTCGTGCTTATGATCATTTGTAGGTTTATTAATAACTATCACAAGGAATAAATGAATGCGAATTCTTCTCTACATAGCCTTCGTACCTTATTGAAAAGCCTTTGTACATTATGAACAGCCTTTGCACACTATAAAAACTTTTGAACACTACGAAAAGCCTTTGTACACCTGGAATGCCTTTGTATACTATGCAAACGCCTTAGCACACAATAAAAAGCCTACGAGGGGCAGTCAATAAGTTTTGCAATTCGGATATAAGGAAACGAGATATGAGGAAAAGTGTTTTATTATTTATCAATATAACTACCCTCGACTTCAATGCACTTGCGTCACTTGTCCCTGAGGCTTCGAATTCCCGACAACCAGAAATCTCCCGACTGATGTTCAATCCACTCCTGGACGGCGAGCTGAACATCTTCATCGTCCCCAATCCGGCCTCCACGCAGTGAAGCCTTGAGCTGGCCGAATAAAAAGTAGTCGCTAAGGGCCAGATCGGGACTGTAGGGGGGATGGTTGAGCTCCTCAAATCCGCACTCGCGCAGGGCAGCTTGTGCAACTCTGGCCTTGTGGACTTTGACGACGTTGAAGTCGATCATGTGGCGTGAGGTTTCTAGGTACCCAACGGGCAGAGACCTTGGTCATGGTCAAATTGTCGTGGATGATGTTGATAACACCTCCATGTGATATTCCAAGTTCTCGCTCGATTTCTTCGACCTTCACCCGTCGATTTTCGAGGATCATCCTCTCCATACGGGCCACATTGTTCTCGTTAGTCACGTCTGACGGGCGTCCTGGACGGGGGTCATCTTCAAAGGAATCAGGACCACGCAGAACTCCCTATTCCAGCAAGCAATGGTTGCATAGGAAGGGGCGGTGCCGGTGTACACTGCAACCATGCGTTCATGGATCTCTTTTGCATTCTTGCCTTTCTTGGTCAAAAATTTGATCACTGCGCGGTGCTCAACCTTCTCCATTGTTGAAAAAATTGTGACTGACGATCTGCGATCAGCTACTGCTTCTTAAATAGACGAGGCAGGAGCGTGCGGCTGCAGGTCCTGACTGTTCATAAGTTGTCCTAACACTACCACAAACAGCCACATCCCTTCCTCTGTTTTGCCCTACTGATTCGCAAAACTTATTGTCCGCCCCTCGTATGTACACAATAATAAACTTTAGACCCAATAAAAAACCTTTTGTACACAATCAAAAGCCATAATTACACTATCAAAAGCATTTATACACTATGAAAACACCTTGATATCACAATAAAAAAGCAGAAGGTACACAATAAAAAGCCTCTGTATACAATGAACACCCCGTTGTACATAATAAATAGCCTTTATATACTATGAAAAACCCTTTCTAGACTATAAAAAAGACTTTTGTACACTAAAAATGTCTTTTCACACTATAGAAAGTCTTTGCAGACTATAAAAAGCCTTTGTCCCATATACAAGTATTTGTACCATATATAAAGCCTTTATTCACTATGAAAAGCTTTTGTACGCTATAAAAAGCCTTTGTACACAATGAAACGCATTTGCATACTTGGAAAATCTTTTGTACACTATAAAAAGCCTTTATAAAACCGATTCAGACATAAGAGCACTGTTACAATATTGTTTGCTCTTTTTTATTTGTACAGAAGGGCGTTTTTGTAAGGGCAAATACACCTTCCCTTTTTGTCAAAGACAATGAGCGAACCGAGATCTAAGATTAAGGGGGGCGGGGGCAATCTCGCTCCTACCCTCGCTCATATACGGCTATGGAAGAGATAATCTCGTCCCTGCAAAGCTTTGCCAAAATTTATTCCGCCGTTAGGGCTTTAGGATTCGAGACAGAGTCAAATTAGCTCTTGCTTTTAAGCCGATTGCTACTTGACTTAATTTAGCAAACAACTCATAACCATAAAATAAAACCAACAACTTGACCTTAACCTACAAATGACGGCAAACATCTCAAATCATCTAATAAAAGCAACTTTACTTAGCCTAGAATAATTAAATTTAATTAAGAGGTTTAGTTTTGACCTCACTTTGACCAACGTACGTTTAAACAAATGGAGATTTGAACATTACGTTCATTTGTTCCAATTATCGAGGGTATTTCTAAGGGTTAGGATTGGAAAATTCGCCAATCTAAATCGTTTTATTTCTTTTTTGATTTAACTAATTTATTATTTATTTGTCGAGGTTACTTGTATTTAATTTAAAACTTTTCGTTTAATTTCAGAGAAATCAAGGATAGGAGATATATCGTTTTACGACCCAGTGCGAGAATAAAGGTGACTTAGGTTTGTGGTTACCATAGCAACGGCAGCCCTCCATGACAATGCATCAGGTACGCTTGGGGGAGCTAAATATCTTGAACAAACAGCAACAGCTACAAGGTAAAAATGCAAATATTTTAACTTGCAAAGAGTCTATTTGTGCATTTATGGGGAAAATTAAGCTGTTCAAGACAAATATGGGGCGAAAAGAGTTGATACAGTTTCCAACCCTCCGCACTAGTGAAAGTGAGCTGAAAGAAGATAATATTTTAATATACATTGATCATTCAGGGAAATTGCATAGTGATATGGAAGTTAGGTTCAGAGATCTTCTACAACTGGACATTCCAGGTTGGGTGGTAGAGCCAGTTGGAATTAATGCAGCTGATGTTGATATCAGATTACAAGAAAGCCTCATTGAGTTACAGAGTGATAAAACTTCTCTGGCTAGATTTAAGCATGGTGTCAGGAACTTATAGACAAGTCATGAAATTGCTATGAAATACCCTTTGCTTTGGGACGAAGTAAAATTATATTTTATGGCTTTTCCTGCTTCTTATCTGGTTGAGTCGGGTTTTAGTAAAGTGTCACACCTCTTATCAAAAGCTCGCAGCCGCTTAGAAATAGTAAGAAGAGGTGATCTTGGTCTGTCTCTAACAACTACAGACTCTGATATTGAAAAACTTGTGAAACTGCATGAAGCACAAGGATCGCATTGAATGAATAAAGAGTTGATGATATATTTATTTCATTTTGCTAAAGGATTTTATTTTTTGTAAGACTAATTATTTATTTTAAAAGAGTACTACATTTTTGTTAACCACTGTTTATTTTTCTTAGGTTTATAGTCCTATATATGTAACAAATATAATTGTACCTGAATTCAAATTGCTGTTTTAATATCTTTTATCCTTTAAATAAAGTTAAGCTGAATATTACCTATTGAAAGTAATGATTATTGGCCACAGGAAAAAATAAGGTTCCTAAGGGGGCCTAAGCCAAAATCAGTTGGGAACCATTGCTTTAAATAATTGTAAAATAGGTGTTTATTAAAATAATACATTTCATTTTCAAAATTTACAATTATTTACAATTACAACTATTTAAAGTGTGTATGCATTTTTTGGAACACCCGTTATATATATATATATATATATATATATATATATATATATATATATCACTGAGAATTAGGGCTGGTATCCCAGTTTTCGATGTGGCCAAAGAGGAACAGGGATTTCGAGACTAAACAACAGAAACGAGGAATTAACAAAACCTAAATTGTCACACAAACATCGTCATTTAGGCTTAACTCCGTCAGTAATAAATTACAAAACAAAACAAAAACAAAACAATGAGTAAGAGTAAGAAATAGTGACTCTAAAATCTCCACTGTTTATATCGGTGCTTCTACCCAAGATGCGTGCAAGCTCAAGGTCAAACGAGTGACATTGACTCAACAATAAATAGTTTAAAATAGAATAATGGCAATGGATACTCGATGTTTACAATGATCGATCTAACAGAGCTACTCGGAGCGAACTCTACCGGAGCGGTCGAGAGGCTATACGAGTCTCTGTAAATACGTACCAAGATTTTTATTCCAGTCGAAATTTTGCTTGACAAAGAAATGATCCGCAATTTCTAAAATGTCAGTGGCCTTTGTAAAGGGTGGCCCAAAAGTTACTTCACGTTTTTAAAAATTAATAACACAAAAACTAATTACGTTATAAAAGTGGGTGATATATTAAATGAAAGAGGAGGTCTTGGAATTTTATTATTTAAATATAATATCCTTCAAATGTTCTCCATTATTGTTAAAACAAAGGCGGATTCTGTGCACCATATTTTCCATAACATTTTCCATGACATTTTCCATGACATTTTCCAAAACATCAGGAGTGATTTTGTCGATTTCTTCAATGATGTTTTGTTTTAATTCTTGAAGATTATTAGGTTTATTTGCGTATACCTTTTCTTTAAGGTATCCCCAAAGGAAAAAATCTTGGGGGGTAAAATCAGGTGATCGTGGTGGCCAAGAAACGTCGCCTAAACGTGAAATTTACTGATCAGAGAAGGCTGCTCTTAGCGTTGCCATGGTTTCTCTCGCTGTGTGTGGTATCGCCTTATCTTGTTGAAACCACATATCGTGCATATCCAAATCTAGAAATTTCTCGAACATCATTGCAACGCATCCTAACAAAAGAATTGAAACTTCATCCATACAAAATTCAAATAACTCAACAATTAAATATTGCAGACCATCTAAAAAGAATAAACTTTGCACGCGCATTTTTGGGACTAACAAATGATCCGAATTTTACCTCGCACCTAATCATGTCCGATGAAGCCCATTTTCACATTACTGGATACGTTAATAAACAAAATGGTAGATTCTGGTGCGCTGAAAACCACATGATAATTCACGAGCAGCCTCTTCATGCTCAGAAAGTTACAGTCTAGTGCGGCATAACCAGTTCGAGAATCATTGGTCGCTACTTCTTCGAGGATGCTGACAGAAAAAAAAGTGACAGTAACAGGGGACACTTACAGAGAAATGATACAAGATTATTTATTGTAAGAACTGGAAGATTTGGATATGCACAATATGTGGTTTCAACAAGATAGGGCGATACCACACACAGCGAGAGAAACCATGGCAACACTAATAGCAGACTTCCCTTGTCGGTTAATTTCACGTTTAGGTGACGTTTCTTGGCTACCACGATCACCTGATTTTACTATTCCAGATTTTTCCCTTTAGGGATACCTTAAAGAAAAGGTATACGTAAATAAACCTAATAATCTTCAAGAATTGAAACAAAACATCGTTGAAGAATTCGACAAAATCTCTCCTGATGTTTTGGAAAATGTCATAGAAAATATGGTGCAAAGAATCCGCCTTTGTTTTAACAATAATGGAGAACATTTAAATAATAAAAATCCAAGACCTTCTCTTTCATTTTATATATGACCTACTTTTATAAATTAATTAGTTTTTGTGTTATTCACTTTTTAAAATGTGAAGTAACTTTTGGACCACCCGTTAGTTTCCAGAAGGGGCTCACAAAATATAATTTCTGTTTTGAAGGCATCAGCATGCAAATAACGTACGAAAACCAACAGCTGGCTGCAATGAAAGACATCAGTAACTTTCATCCAGTTGCATGCTGAAAGGAAATTATGTAGCTGCGAATTCTTCCATTACTTATTTCAGAATATTAGAAGACATGTCAGCAATTCTGGAGTGGATGACATCATTTGACAGAAGCACTGCTTCAATTTTCTTCCTCTGTTCCAAGCCACAAACTAGCTCAACCATTTCTAGGGTACATGGCTTTACCAAGGTATCTCCAATCATATATGGCTTCTTTTGCTTGAAAATACGATAGGCAAACTTGTAGGATGCTTTAAGGCAAGGCTTTTTCATTGTAACAAATCTAAGTTTCGGTAAAGTTCCAGCTTTCTCAAATCGAGCCTTCTTCTCTCGAAATATATCAATGCTGTCGGAAACATTTTCAGGCTGTTCAGACCTAAAGTGTTCCTTTAGCTTTGTAGGCTTCATGCTTGTATTGACAAGAACCTTGCTACACAGGAAACACCGCGGTTTTTGTATTCCATCTCGTTCTGTGGTGAATGTAAAACACATGGCTGTAGTCTGTGTTATCTCGACGGTTTTTTAATTTTACCACTTCTGTGATGCTTGCCCACTGCTGATTTCTTAAGATCTCTTCTTTGATTACCTCCTTGGAATGTTGGCCTATCCTGGGATCCAGCTTTCTGCCGATCACACTTCTGTGTGCCTGGATCTGGGGAGGGGTAGTGGGTTGCAAGTTTATTCCCCTCAGGATTTCCTTTGCTTCTTCTTTAGTTAGCTTTTCCACGTCGTTTTCTCTCTCGCATATGGCGACGTAGCCTGTTGGTGCATCGAGCAGGCGAAGTATAGCGACGGTTACTTTTCCAAATAAGGCTTTGTATACCGTCCCCTTATCTGGTTTCTCCAATCCACTCAGAGTTCTTAGCGGTACTCGTGGAGCATTTGAGTCCGCCATTTCTGCGTGTAACCCCTTGAAGAGGGGGTGCACTTACTCTCTTTCTTACCTTTTTATATTATTTGTTTTGAGTCTTTGCCTACCAAAGTGTTCTTCAGTGGGTTTTTATTGGGGGGGGGGATGTTACGTATTATTTAAATTTTATTTGCCTTGGGCAGAAGAGAGCCCCCCTTCGTTTCCCCGCCGCCTCGACGGAAGAGGGATTTGCCTTTTAGGATGAATGATAAGATGGATGAAATGAGTCCGGGTGGGATCCTCTCAGGGGTGTGATTGTATGGCGGACTTTTTGACAACGCCGCCTCCCGAAGGTATTTTAATCGCGACCGCATCCCAACATACCATAGAGACGGTTGTATGTCCCTCTATGCTCCTAGACGGGGCCCCCGCTGTGATGAGCAACGTAGGTAGTAGTCCGTCCCTTTTCTGGAATTGTTTCTGACATTGTTCTCGGCTGTGGGCTAATCCTCAAACCAGCTTCCTCCAATGCCCTCAATTATGTCATGGAAACAGCTCGACATAGTTGGGACGAAAAGTGATTGGCAAATCCTCCTCACATCTGGCAGCAGGTCACTTAGGGGGGCAGGGCTGGCGACTTAAGCAGTCTTCTGTCTAAGTGGGGCCTCTAAAAAGGAAAGATGATAATTAGTGATGATGAGTGAATGGGGAAGTATACTCTCTTTCGTGACAAGGGGTATTCGGAGGCGTTTTTGGAAATTTCCCCAAAACCTTTCCTCCTTTGCCGTTTCTAAGGTAAATCTGCCAGGGATATATCTTAAAGAATTCCGAGCAAGCATCTAGATATAATCACTCTTTTTGAAAAGGATAGTAAAAGGTAAAAAAGATGGTGAAAAATAGGGTAGGGTTGCCCTTGTTTAAGGGGCATCGCAGGCGTTTTTGTTTTTATTTGGTGTCTTTTATGTTTCCGTTTGGTTTGTTGTTATTTGTCGTGTGTCTCTGTGATCCTGTCTCTTTAGTGTTCTTCTTATTGTTTGTCTTTATCGTGTTGTGTACTGATTGTAGTCGCGATTTCGAGCATTCGAGCCTTTGTTAGTGCTCGATGTTGGTAATGCACTTCGCGTTGATTACGTTGTTTGGTTTGTATTTTTTGTATGATTGGTGTTCGTATGATAGTTTTGTGTTTATGTGTACATGTGTTCTATGTTTTCCTCGGAGCAGTGTTTAGTGCTTGGGAAGCGTCGATTTCGGGCGCCTTTCCCGCGCAATCTGGCAGGGATGTTGATCCTGCCGCCAGTTCTTCTTACTTCCGGGATGATATCATTGGCCATTGTAGACCAGACCTTTTTGGCCAGTTTTTGGGTAGCGATATTAATGGGCTCCAGCCTTTGTCTTTGGTGCAGTACCCTCTGCCGAATCTGCTCCCTTCTTCTAGTCTTGTTGATGCAGAGGGTTGCTGAGTTCTGCACTCGCTGGAGTCTCTTCATGGTGGTCTTGTTGGCCATTTGAGTCACTACTGCAGGGTAGATGAGCTTAGTTCGGATGAACATCAGGTATAACTTCCTGATGTTCGCCGAGCTAAGATCACGGAACCTATATAGCTTGGGGATCTCTCTCCTTGCCATAGTCTGCCTCTCCCTGTAGTGACTCGAGTATCCGCGGTCGGAGATCTTTAGGCCCAGGATGGTGCCTTCGGCGGAGTAGCCGTATCTCCTCCCATCTATTATGATGGGCCACGTAGACTCTCGGCTCAACGGGAGAATCTTAAACTTCTCCCTGTTTGTCCGGATCTTCCATTTCAGTTCATATTGGTTGATGTTACGGATCTCTGCAATTGTGTTGTTTGCCTGATCCCTCGCTTTTCTGACCCTACTCAGGACGATATGCGTGAAGTCATCTGTATATTGCAGATACATCGTGTCCCAGGGGACAGGAGTAGGGAGGTCGATGGTAAAGACCAGGTAAAGCAGGGGACTCAGGCAGCTTCCCTGGGAAACGCCCGCTTTGAGTTCGAATTCGGGTCCCTTGTGCTCTTCAATCATGATACGCGCCCTTCTGCCCATGATGAAGTCACAAAGGATCCGTTCTAGGAACGGGTTTAGCTGGAGACCGAGTATTTTGTACTGTAGTCCGATCAGCCAAACCTTGTCGAAGGCCTTCTGCACGTCCCTCATCACGATGTCTACATATTGACCCTTTGCTCGGCAGTGAGCGATATTTTCGGTTAGGAGCGCCAGGGCCATTTCCGTGCCCATTTTAGGTCTAAACCCATGTTGTTGGGGGTTATGCGCTCCCAACTCGTCGAGTTGATTTTGTAGCCTATTAGCTAAAATCTTCTCGAAGATCTTGCCGGAGAATTCTAGGAGAGAGATAGGGCAATAGTTGGCCACTTGGTCTGGGGGCTTGTTCCCCTTCGGAATAAAGATGATTTTTGCCACCTTATATCCGTCGGGGAAGTAGCCTGTATTCAGGGATGCATTCATGGTGTTCACCATGCCCTGAATAATTTGCCGTGGGGCATTTACCAAGTTTTTTTTGGTCAGTCCAGACCAGCCGGGGGCTCTTTGCTTAAAGGACTTTATGGTGTTCAAAGTCTCTTCAAGTGTAATCAGGCGCCCGTGGTCAACCATCTCTCTCTCTCTAGAAACTTGAGGTTGTGGGTGGGTCCTATGTAACATCGGTCTAAGTTCGTTGAGCAGTCGGTCTTCGAAGTCCTGGTCGAAGTCGTCGTTTTCCTTAGGTGAGATTGCAAAGACCTGTTCCAATGATTTCTGAATTTTTCTTCCAGAATGTCCGGATCTTCTATGATAATATCGCCATCCTTGATCTTTATTCCTGGCCTGGGAGGCAATCCCCTAAGTCTTCGGACACTGTTCCAAAAACTTACAGGATTAGTCTCCCGGTCTAATTTGCCTATGATATTGTCCCAGATTTCTTTCTGCTTTTCGAGGATTGTGTTCTTCATTTCCTCGCTTAGCTGTCTCATTCGGGCTGCCCTTTCCCTGTTCGGGCCTGTCCTGCCGACTTCCTCATAAATGTCCCTGTGTTCCCTGGCGATATCCCACATTTCATCCGTCCACCTAGGTTGCGGGAGTATTTTGTACGAGATTCTGGGCACGCATCTTTCGTCGGCTTGAGTGAGGAGACCAGTGATCTTGTGATCTTGTCGATCTCCTCATCAATTTCCTCGAGATTAGCGTCGCCCAGGTCAGCCGGTTGATAGGTGCTGAGCATTTCTCGGTACAACTCCCAGTTAGCTTTCGCGTAACTTTTCCTAAGTGTGACGGGCTTGAGAATAGGTGCAAGCGAAATGGTGGTGACGATCGGGATATGATCGCTGGGGACCACAGGTCCTGGGGCATTGGCTATATTAAAGGGGAATTCTGGACTTGCCAACACGATGTCCGGTTTTGACACTGAATCAGGAAAGTTGGAAAGTCTGGTCCAACTCTCTGGAGCTTCTTCCTGTCAAGAAGTAGCTCCAGGTTTCGTCCTCTTGGATCGACCCGCCTGTAGCCGAAAGCTCGGCAACAGGCGTTTAGATCTCCGCCCAACAATGCTAGCCTTTTGTGCCCGAAGAGGGTATAAAAGTTGTTAATCGGCAGGTATTGTCTCCTGGGCGGCTGATAGGCTGCCGCCACCGTTAGACCTCCAACCAGGGTAGGGATTTCGACAGCCACGAATGATTCATCTAAGTCCGGAAGTGTTTTGAATTTTAGGGTCTTCTTGATAGCTATGGCGCAGCCATCGTATCTTGTTTGTGTGTGGTTCTTTTGTATGACTGTGTAGTTATGTATTTTTATTGTGTCAGTGTTTGTGTTGATTTTGTGTTCTGAAATGAGAATGATGTCTGGGTCT
This sequence comes from Ceratothoa steindachneri, assembly GCA_963969495.1. NCBI lineage: Eukaryota > Metazoa > Arthropoda > Malacostraca > Isopoda > Cymothoidae > Ceratothoa > Ceratothoa steindachneri. The sequence goes on from OZ018330.1 coordinate 9,641,017, forward strand.
TCTTTCTGGAAGATGTTCCCGTAAAGAAGAGATTTTCCCTTCCATCCATTCACATTCAGTGTGAGTATTTTTAGCGCGTTGTTTCTGTTCTCCATGTTTTTCTTGTAGTTGTGTGCTGGAGTTTGTTGTTTTTATATGTAATGTATTTTGCCGTTTCTTACTTTTTTGAATTTTGCATCACTTAAGGTAATGCAGGATTCTTTGTGTAGTTTAACGGCGCCCTCTAACATTGCTTCCTTGACGTCCTTTTCTTTGTCTGTTGCTGAGTAAGTCCATTTATATAATTTCTGGTGAATACCCTGAAATATCTCCTTGGGGGAGAGTTTCTGAGGGTATTGGTTCACCTCGCTCGTTATTATCTTGAGATCAATCTCCTCTCCGTCGTACTTGTAGGTACGCTTCAAGTTTTTTGACCTACTTCTTGAGCTTACAGGGCTTTTGGTTGCCCTGTCCTCGACTTCCTCAGCGTCAGACTCCGAATACGATTGGCTCGTCAGGTTGCCTTCAGCTTCCTTCAATCTTCTGGTTGCCCTTCTCTCCCTCTTCTCTCGGCGCTTCTGTGCCTCCAGCCTAGGGTCAGTCCTGGTGGGGTTGGCTTTTGCCGCTGGGGTTTTTGCCTCCTTTGCCGGTCGGTCGACTTCTCTTTCCTAGGGAAATGGAGTCGCTGGTGCCTCGGTTGCCTCCTTTGGCTGAAATTGGAGCTGCAGCCCTTCACCCGATGGGGGGTCGTCCGGAAACCACATCTCAGCCATGCCGTTTTTCTTCAGCATGAGATTGAGGGTTTTCGCGAACGTCCCCGGGTTAGTGAGATTGTTCACGTGCGCGAATAGGATGCACGTGAGAATCTTCGTCGAATTCTCATTCTCAAGTTTGAGATAAGTTTTCGACGTCTGCTTGCCCGAGGTCATAAGTGGCGTGGCTCTTGCTGCTGTAGCTTAAGCATAGGAGGTGGAGCTTCTAGTGTGTACTTCTTGTTTTTTCGTCCTGATAATCTCCTTCTTCTTGGGGCAGGACATAGCCATTGCCCCGTGGCTAAGGCCACAGTTAGGGCATTTTTCAGTGGTGGCCTACACTCACGCCAACCGTGGCCTTTCCCGCTACATTTGGAGCAGGTGACTGTTTGTTCCTTGCAATCTTTGGTTGCATGTTGCTCCATTTTGTAGCACTTGAAGCATATGAGGATTGGGGTAAATTCTTCCCTTTGAATTTGGTCTGCAGAGACCCTGGCATTGGAGAGGAGAAGCCCCCTTTCTTTGGCAGTCTGTGCCATCTTTGTGTCACTGAAGATTATCTTGAAGACATGTTGGTAATCGGTGTTGTCCCGCCTATTGCGAAACTTAATCACCTCCACCACATTTGCCCAGGGTTGGTTTCTGTTAATTTCGTCTTTGATTTCGTCTTTGGTGTGCTGCCCGATCCATGGGTCAAGTTGTCTGCACACCACACTTCTATGAGCCTGTATCTGAGGGGGGGGGGGGTGCTAGGCTGGAGGCCTATCTCGTTAAGCACCTTTTGCCCCTACTCCGTAGTCAGGGTTTCTACATCTGCCTCCTTTTCGCAGACTGCAGAATAGCCAACTGGGGTATCGATTAGCCTCGGGATACCCACACTCAGCTTCCCAAAGACCGTGGCAAACACCGTACCACGGTCCGGTTTGAGGTGCCCACCTATAACCCTTAACGGGACTCTTGTGGCTGGGTGGGCCGCCATTTTCGTGTTTCTGCAGCCCCTCTGTTCGGGGGGGGGTGCAGATCTTCTTTATTTAAGTGTTTGTTTTCTATGTTGTGTAATTTTGTGTTTAAGTTTGTATGTGTATTGGAGTGTATGGTTTTATTTACGTTTTTCCTTTGATGGAGAAGAGAGGCCTCCCCCCACGTTCGCCGGCCACCTGGATGAAAGTGGGAATTGCCTTTTTAAATGGAGTATGATGATGGATGGGATGAATCCGGGTGGGATCCTCTCAGGGGTGTGATTGTATGGCGGACTTATTGACAACGCCGCCCCCCCGAGGCTTTTGAATCGCGACCGCTCCCTAACATACCATAGAGACGGTTGTATGTCTCTCTATGGTCCTGGAAGGGGGCTTCGCCGTAATTGGCACCGAAGGTTGCAGTCCGTCCCTTGTCCGGAATGTTTCTGGCATTGTCCTCTACTGTGGGCTAATCCTCAAACCAGCTTCTTCCAAGGCCCACAAGTATGGTCAAGCAACTGCCTGACATAGTTGGGACGAAACGTGAATGGCAATCTCACTTCACATCTGACGGTGGTTCACGCAGGAGGGTTGGCCGAGGACTTAAGCAGTCATCTGCTTAAGTTGGGCCGCTGTAGATAAAGATGATGAGGATTAATAGGGAGTGAATGATGATGGGGGGTGGGGTGACACCAGGGTATAGCTCTCTTTTTTAATATTTGGTCCTAAAAATAGGAACCAAATTTTTGGAGGCGTGAGCAAAAATTGCAAAAGATTTTCCTCCTTTACCAAGCCAGGAGATGTGTGCCGCGAAGTGATTCTGCCCAAGATTTCCGTCCAGTCGTACTATCTAGATATAATTTGATTTGATTTAATATAATAAGTGGTGAAATGTGTACTAGATGTAGATAAATATTAAGAAAATCTGTATTTGCCCTGGTGCAGAGGGCATCCCAGGCATATTACTTTTTTCTGGTTATTTCTTCATGCTCCACTTTCGTTGGTGTCAGTGTTTAGCTGACACTTTTGTAGTTGTTTATTGCCTTTTTTTTGCTTAATTCTTTATTGAGATCTTTTAATTTAATTATATATATATATATATATATTTCAAATATAATTCAAACCTTTCAATTATATTTTTGCTAACTAGTTAGCTTTGTTTTTCCTTTTCTTTTGGTTCATTTTTGTTCAATTTCGCCTATTTTGTTTTAATTATTTTATTTATTTTGTTTCATTTGTGTTGGGCACTACGCCTCTTTTTATTCATTTATTTGACTTGTATTTGGGCACTTCACCTCTTTTGACCTATTTATTGGTTACTGTTGTATCTTTTTTACATTTGGGCACTTCGCCTCTTTTAGTTTGTCTTTTTATTATTTGGGCATTTCGCCTCTTTTGATGTATTCATTTGCGGAGTCTATATCGTGGAGTCTTTTTGTGGAGTCATATTTTTGTAGTCCTTTTCGTGCGTACGATAGGGTATTATAATTTTTATTATCTATATAAGGCTACTTGATTTTCCTGGGAGCAGTCTTCCACTAGGCAATTGGGCTCTCCTTGTAGCTCGTCCAATTGCTTGCTGCGGTATTTCCAGGTCCGCTTCTATCTGTGGGAGGATTTCATTCTCAACTTTTTCCCAATCTGAAGATACATCCCCCAAAGACTTTTGGAAGAAAGTCAGAAGTCTCAGAGGATCATCTGGAAAAAAAGAAGAAAATGGAAATCCAAAAAGAAGATAGATCATTGAAACAGAAGCCAGAAAGATCGCAATAATATTCCGGCGTTATTGGGAAAGAATCTTCAGTATACCCGAAGAAGAAAACGAAGATTTTGACATAGAGTTTCAAAATAACATCGTAGACGAGCTTAACACGGAAATACACAGAACGCACCCTCATCACCAGGTGGACAGACTGCGTGACGAAGACGCCGAGATCACCGAAGAAGAGATTCTTGGCGCACTCCGCTCATTCCACCAAAAAGCCCCATGCCAATCGGGGCTTACGAAGCTAAACTTTGAAAAGGCACCAGCTAACATCATCGAAGGAATGAAACGAATATTCAACGCATGTCTGAATACGGGGTACTTTCCAGATGCTTACAAGACGGTAAAGATGATCTTCTTGCCCAAGCATGAAAAGGACTCAACGTTGAGAAAGAAAGATAGTTACCACCCAATTTCACTTCTGGAATTTGGCGGGAAACTCTTTGAGAAGATCCTCAACGAGAGACTGGTGTCTCACCTGGAAGAGAACTCCCTCTACAACCCTTGCCAATACGGGTTTAGAAAGAAGCGAAGTACGGAAATGGCAATCAATGTCATAACGAAAAAGTTTCCCAAGCCAAGCGGGACAGGAGTTATGTGGATATCGTTTGTCGGGATGTATCAAAGGCGTTTGATAAGGTTTGGCAGCGGGGCATGCAGTATAAGATCTTACGGCTTCGTCTAAGTGAAAACTTGGAAAGAACTCTCTGTGACTACGTCATGGAGAGAGCGGCGTATGTCAGTCTAGGGTTCACGGACGGACCAAAGTTTCCGCTCACTGCGGGCCTTCCGCAGGTGGGGTGTCTGTCCCACACCCTTTACTTGATATAAACCGCGGATGTCCCAGCCCCTGTGTACCCCTCTTCCCTCAATATTTAATACGCCGATGATTTCAGCCAGATAATCATATCTCCATGGAGGAATTCACTGTGGCAAGCTCGCATGGCAGCGATAGAAATCGAAAATCTAAACAACTACGAGGCTCAATGGAAAATTAGAACAAACCAAGAGAAGTTCAAGGTGGTCCCCATTGGATGCACCCGAAGAGCAGACGTGCGAGTGGGGGATACTCGCTATCCCTACGGAAGACATCCCTTACGAATGTCTTCTGCTCTTGAGGTGAGACCGCTCGAACTTCAAAGCGGGAGGTTGGAGTGATGACGGTTCTCCTCCAAATGCAAGGGGGGGGGGGGGTAACTTCCGGTCCAGGGAAAAGTATTTCGGCTACCCGAAATAAGGAGGGCTTCGACAGGAGTTGATGAAAGAAGTCGGAAAAATCACTCGGGGCGATCGTTCATTGGAATTACCTCCTGGCTGGGGCTAATTCCAAATACACAAAAAAGTCCAGCTGTCACTTTGCTTTGTTGCTAGCACTTGACTTGGAACCATGGGGAAATCTTCTGGGTTCTGGCGAGACTTCTTAACTCTGTGTGTCTTCCGGGGAGTCGAGCGTCATTTATATCCGAGGCTCTCCCCAGAGTTGGGGGTTAGCGGGAAACAGCTCTACTCTCGAAGGGCCTCGAATCTTCTTGCAGAGCTATTTTAGCCCGCATAAAGGTGAATCGTGGGGGACTCGATTCGAGGCTACCGCTTGTGGAAGGGGGGGAAGGGGGGGAAGGGGGTAGGCTTACCACTTTAGGCCTAGCCGGGCCTTCTGCTGCCCATGGGAGTTCCTTTCTGCTAAAGATCTTCCACGTGGGTATTCCCTCACACATCTCCCAACCGAAAGATGATGCTTTACAGAGCAGTTACGTAGGAAAGGATCATCCCAACCCGTCAAACTAGAATTATCAAAGGTCTAGGGAAATTCTGACCTGCTACGACAGGTCTACACACACAAAAAAATGTAAATCTGAGCTCGGCGGGAAATTTACGAACATAAGCCTTAAACAGGTCGATTATAGAGAATTTAACTAATACAATTTTAAACAAAAGAAAAATCACAGGAGAACATTGGCGATATAATATATATATACAATTCACGTGGAAAACCTTTGCTCTCGCCGGAGTATGGATGAGGTAATCCACGGGTCCTCTAGCCTCGAGGACGGGGTAGGGTCCCTTTCACTGGCTAAGGATTTTGTTGCTTCCCGTGGGAAGTAGCACCAGCACCTTCGCGCCAGGCTTGAATTTTCGTTCTCGTGACTTAAGATCCAATTAGGTCTCAAACCTCTCAATAAGTCCTTCTTCACGGGATACGAGACTCGTTTGTTACCTCGGGGGTACTCAAGCTCGAGGGCTTTAGTTCTCTCCCAAAGGGAGAAACAAAAGATATAGATAAACGTAAACAAAAGATATAGATAGAGTAACGAATGCAAAGTGCTGGGGCTAACAATAAGTAATCCTCTTTACAGGAAACATGTAACTGACAGAAATGAGAAAGAAAAAAAATTGGACTAAAACAACCATACAAGCTAAGATGACTCATAAACAGAAAAAGAAGAAAATCTACAAATCAATAATCCAGCTCACACTAATCTATCCAACAATTGCGATGTGTACACTCTTAAGAGGCAGCCTCATAAATTGAAGAGGATCCAAAACAAAGCAATGTATCTCATAACGAACAGGAGAAGGATAAAAGGATGAAGGGGGGATGGGAAGACCTACATAGAGATGAAAACATTGAACCCCTAAAAAAAATAACTTTTAAAATAAATGAACAAATTAAAAAGAAAAAACTAATACAACAAAAACGCAACCAAAAATTCATACTAGAAATAGTTACAGAGCTAGACCACAATGAATATATACAAAGTAAAACAAGAACAATAGACTTACAAACTAACAACGGTTTGAACGTCAAACATCAATAAAACAAGAACATAACACATAGACACGTTAGAGATTAACCTGAAACTCTGATACATAATCTCCGACTAAAATTCCAACTTATACCTATGGCTAGAGATTAACATGACTTTCAAGAAAACTTGAAACTCTCCAACATCCTTCCTTTCCTATCTAACATTTTACTACTGTCATTCCTAAACGGCCTCTACATAAAAACGAGGTTAGGTGATACACACCATGGTATTAGCACCGCGTCAACTGCCTAATATCCTACTAGTTTCTCAGTATACTATATCTCCCTCCTCCTCTTCCCTTAAACTTACTTGCCTCCCCCCCATGGGGATACGTGGAGTGGGGTCGAACGTTCTAGCATTTTACTCTTTCACACCTTTCTTCTTATCTTATCTTATCAATCGGTGATCGATCAGGCTCAGTCTATAGTGAATATTCGTCGAATGAAGTTGAATTTCATCCTTCGTCCGCTTAGTTAAAATCGGTAAAGGCGGCAAGACCAAGGGTAATGTCTCGCCAAACATTAATATTTTGGGTGAAATCTTTGCAAGTTATTAAGTGAATCAGTAGGAGAAGTGTGAGCGTGTAAACAAATCATAAGTGAAATAGATAAATATAATAATACCTCAACTGTGCAGTTCCTTTTAAGAAGTAAATAAAGTGCAGTGTCATTGACCAGCAGGATACAGCGGAAGGACAACAAAAAGATAATGAAGGTTCTCTCTTCTCTTTTATCTATTACACCCTACATACTTTAAACATCTACAAGTGGGATCGGCATGATGGATAAAGAGAGAGGTGGAAGAGACTGCCCTTACGGGTAGTCAGTGGTGAGACGAAACCCGGAAGTGAAAAGATGACGAAGGTAGGGAACGACATATTAAATGCTGCGTTAATTAGACTTATTGACTCCTACTCTGGGTATGTTGCAATGTGCTACCAGGATGAGGTTAGAGAAAAGTTATCGGGTAGTGAAGCGAGGAAACTACTGAGTGAGATCGACCTAGAGATAGTGATGCCACATGAAATCATGGCACATAGAGCAGTCATATGTAGGCATATAGACCAGCATATAGGGGATAACTAAACCGAGGATATTAAAAGAAAAGTAGAAGCAAAGCAAACTTGAGGACTGGTACCATAAGTGATTAAACTAGGTAGATATAACAATCTGCTCAAGATCATATATGTGGATGTTGAGAATGTTACGAAGGCTAAACAACAATGGCTTCTGGCATTCAATTTATGAATAAGTACCTAAGAGATTGACGCAGAGGAGTATGTCCACATAAAAATATGCACCAACTTCTTCGAAATTAAAGACCATAGTACTAAAGAATGTAGGAGGTAAAAGAGGTACTTCTCGAAGGAACTTAACACTGGAGAAGAACAGTATGAAGAGGACGTTGTGGTGCCCGGAAAACCCTCTTAAAATGAAAATAATCGAGGACGAAGAGGTACTGGGAGGGGCTGAAAAGGGAAAGAAAAAAAAGCTGTAGAAGTTACTAAGATGCAGAGCAACAAGAAGAAGGCTATGAGGAAAGCATCCAACACAGATGGCTCTACTTCGGACTCTGAGAGTGAGGAAAGTCTAGAGCAGGGATTCTTAACTTGGGGTCCATGGATGGGTTTCAAGGGGTTCGTGAGGGCTAGATTAAAAAAAATAAATGAATGGGTTTCAAGTTGAAACATGGTTTCGTAATCCTTATCTAGCCAACATAGACTGTACCAGGATGAAGACCTTGCCAAAGATGACCTCATTAACCTGAGGGCAAAGGAAATCTTACGAAGTGAATTCAACTTGAAGAGTCTTGGAGAATTCTAGTGTGCGTTGACACAAGCCTACCCTCGTCTGGTAGAGCGAGCTATGAGTGCTCTGATTCCCTTTGCTACTACGTACCTTTGTGAATCAGGGTTTTCAGCACTTGTTTCTATCAAAACGAAAAGTCGAAACAAATTGGACGTCAGAGATGACATGCGTGTCACCTTATCAAAGACCACTCCACAGTTTCAGCTTCTTATTCATGACAAACAAGAACAACCGTCTCACTAAAATAAACTAGCTAACAATAGAGAAAGTAGTATTTGTGGTATATTTGAGCAGGATAAAAATAATTTTGTTTAATTTGCACAAGATGACTGTATTTCTTTTATTTGAATGAGTAAAATTTACTTTTAAATTGAAAAGGAGTGAGTTATTTGTTAAGTGTTTACTTTATCTATACTTTTTTATGATATAGGCCTACATGTATGAGGCAATCATAATTATATTATGTCAATAAAATAAAGTACATATATTAATTGCATGCAAAGTTGTTTTATGAATTTTATGTGAAAATTTCCTTGGAGGGGGTCCATAGCTTTCATCACCTTCTTAAAGGGGTCCATGACTGAATAAAGGTTAAGAACCCCTGGTCTAGAGGAAGAAGTCCCAAGGGAAGTTAATTAAAGTAAAGGCAAGGACATCTTGAAAATAAAGAAAATAGTTACAGCAAGGGAAGAGGATATCGAGAATGATAGGATAAATAGTGCATTGCCAATGTGTGAAGAGTGCTACACCTCTACACCACTCCTGAGAACGAGTTTTCGAAGGAGATAGACATAGTCAGAATAACAGATGGCACATTCAACGGGAAGTTCAAATGGTCTCACCAATCTGACTACTTGTCGGATGTAGTCTAGAGAGCACACCTGCTCAGAAGTTTACAGGCTACAGCGTATAGATGCAATTTCTTGAGGACGGAGAACTTTAGGAAGTTAATAAACGAGCGACTGGAGAGGTTTAGAGTTAAAATAAGTAAAGAATAATGGATTTTACATTTAATAAACTGAAAATAGTTGAGGTGAATGTAAATGGACTGAATGAGAAGATAAACCATTTCTCGAACATGTTAGTCAGGGAATGATTTGTGAACACAGATTGATTATAGGGAAGTATGAGCTAAAGTTTAAGAACTATTATAGATGCGAAAAGTCACTTCATTGAGAGATAAGCAGGCATAATTATAACTGTTAAGAAAGCTATTAAGCATAAAGAATTGGAAGAGTTATACGCAACTTATATTACAATAGACTTGTATAATCAAGGAAAATCACTCGGGTGATTATCCTTGGCGACCTAAATGTGCCCTCTCGGCATTCAAGGTATACTTCAGAGAACAGGATGGGAAAAAACCTAGATCTATTGATTCATTGGGCTATAGTGGTACGAGATGGACCGGAGTTCCTCAAATATGTGAAGGCAGAAACAGCAACAAAGCCAAACATAATACTAACCAGTAGGAATTTCCACTGGAACATGTATGTCCGACCGGGCACTGTGTCTCCAACGGATCCCAATTCCATTATGGTATTGCTGGCACTTAGTCCAATCCAAGTACCATGTCCAATCAGGAAACAATATGCAAAGGGTGATTGGGGCAAATTCCGAGATGTGCTGAGGGATTATCGGCCCCCACTGCTGGAAGGTAAAGGAGTAGAAGATATTGACCTGGAAATAGAAAGAATAGAGGTCAAGATTAAGGCAACAGAGGAGGAAAGTATACCCAAGGTAGCGCTGAGAACACTCTCGGCTCCAAGCTGCTCACCTGAAATAAGAACGGCTATGCGAGAGATCGAAGTCATTAACCAACTTACGTGAGGTTAAGGCCAAAACTGCTGAACTGTACCTAAGGAAACGTGTGCTCCAAAGTGAAGTAAGAGAAATGATGAGAGTGAGGAAAGGGAGACTATGGAAGGGTTTGATTGATAGGCCTGAGCGCGAACGATCCCGAGACTATTTTGGCAATCAATCATAAAACTTGCAAAGTAATCCTCCATTAAAGAAATTGAGAATTAAGAGAAGTAATGAACATATAACTAACGAACGGGGAAGAAATAGATGAGCTATTCAGGAACTATGGGAGCCAAGTATTTAACCTTACAGAAACCAGGATTATGGAGGAACTGAACCTCTAACTGGGTGATACATATCGGATAGAAAGGGTCCCTCGTTATTACGCTGTATAGGAAGATAACAAAGGTGGCGTTAAGATAAATATGGATGAAATCGAAACGGTAGTCTAAGCCTTCAAAAAGAAAGCATCAGGGCCACCGAGACTGGCGAGAGCGAGCATAAGTCAGCTCCCGGATAACAAACTGGAGGAGTTGTTAGATTTTGTTAACACAACCTGGAACATCGGCTATTTATGGGACCGACTTAAAGTGGCAAAAATGGTATTTGTGCCAAAACGGGGCAAGTTACAGCTGTCACGCGGCTTAGACCCATCTTAAAGCTGAATCCTATATCTAAGGTTTTGGAAAAAAATGTGTGTAGTAGACTGATGAATCACCTCTAGACGCACCGTAAGTTCAACCCCTAACAGTACAGGTTTAGTAAAAAGAAAGATACAGAGATGGCCATAGCGTTTATAACAGAGGAGCTGGTAAAAGCAAAGAGTGGGGGTAATATTGTTGACCTAATGGTGCATGATGTGCAGCAGGCGCTTGATAATGTATGGGAGATGGACTCAGGCATAAGCTGATAATGATGGAGCTTGAGGAGAAAATGACCAGGCTGTTATGGGGCTTCATAAGCGACAGGAAGGCCTATATGGAATTCGGTTGCTATCAAGGCACCACCTTTAAGACAAAGAAGGGAACCTGTCTCTCCCCAGTCCTCTACCCCATTTACACAAATGATTTGCCATTCCCCCATAGCCGCGGAACAGCAGTTCGCTGATGATGTTACCCAGATTATCCAGACCTCAACGAGAACAGCAAGAAAGGCGGCACAACAATACAGCAAAAGGGAACCTGAACCTAAATAGATGCGATAGGGAATGGACGATTAATACCAATAGCGACAAGTTCGTAGTGATACCTATAAACAGGACCCCGTAAGGGGCACACCGATATGTCTTTCTGATTGCCGTGCTGACGGAATTCGGCCTCCTGTCCGGCCATAGTCTAGCCTAGCCTACCCCTTTCCGCTAACAAGCTATTTATCCTCCTCTGGCCTTTTCTGTCCAAACTCTAACTCTCCCTATCTTCAAAGGGTTTGTTTCGATAGGATTAGGCTACTATGTTTGGGTTTGGACGATAGTTAATTTTAGTAGACAAGTGGTCTGATTCTTTGAGATTGGTCCGGGCTTGATTCCCCTATCAACATCTGTAGAATAATGGTGGCTACCGACCCTCGCCCCCTTGCCCTCTTTTTTTTTAGCTGCCAAGAAGGGGTGAAATTTCGCAGTTGGTGTTCGGTCCGCGTGACCAGACCAGAACAAACTGGGGACTAAGAAAGAGTTAAGGCCCACCAATTGTATCCTGCACGGCCCGCCTGGGTTACTGTGAGGTACCCTTGAGGTGAAGTCCGTAGCCTCGTGCCCACGCCTCACCGGCCCGTTGTCTGCGCCAACGGGCATCCGCGGCTCGTTAGGAACCAAGCTATCGGTCTCTTTCTCGGGCTTCGGGTCTGCTCACTTATCAGAACTAGCAAGACGGAACGTTCAAAGCAGTAGTCAGTCCGGTTATGTCTTAACAAATCATTTATACTAAATCCCCTAAAAACCCAATGAAAACAGCTAAAGAAAAAACAAGCTGCGCATCCCCTCCTCCCTCACCACCCCTTTACTATCCAATTAGACGACGAGTACAATGAGTATATAACCCAAGGAACAAAACGGACGCAATATGTGAACAAAACAAAAGGTAGGACATATAGAACAACCAGATAGACGGAAAAGAACAACAACCCAGGAACGAGTAAAAGGTCCAACTAACAAACCTCACCACCGGAGAAACGACTGAAATCGATAGGAAGCCCACAGAAAGCTTTGAATCCACCACAAATAGCAAGATCCACAAAGAAATTGGCCTGACTACTCACGCTACAACCGCTCCCAGGTCAATTCATATACCACTCCTTTAGAAGGTTATATCTTATAAAACCAGACCACCTCCCCCAACTGACTTAATGAAGACGTGCATTGTTAAACGGGAAAAAGATTTCCTAGAAAATATTCCAGATTCCCAGGACACAATTTCCACCTCTCTCGCCTCAAGGAGATGAAAGCATATTAGTTGAAGTAAAAACAAAAGACCAGGCAGAAAAATAATTAGTGCTTACTGAGCTAGCAGGGATAAAGTAGTAGTGACCCAACACTTCTCCTTTAACATGCGTAAAAGTGTTATAATAGAGCCAGACTCCGCCCAATATATACCGAAATCCAGCTAATTGAAGAATTAGGTGAATACTCTGTCAGCCAAGTGCACAGAGCACACAGAGTACTTATCAACATCAACGTACCAAAAACAACTACTTTGTCTCATTCGACCTAGATATCCTCCTGCTTAAACACATATATCGGTGAGGGCGTCGCTTTTAGTAAGGGTATTTAAACCCAGCCCCATAAGATGTTATTTCTGCGAAACCGAACGGACACTCCATAAAAATCTGCGTCGCAAGGACCAGAGCTTCACGCACACCAGCGTGAACTGCGCAAATGCCTACACCCTGAATCAATCGAAACTCTTACAGCAAAATGTGCAAACTGTGGAGAGCTCCATCCAGCATCGAGAAAAAATATTTAAGAGTTACCAATTTGAAAAAGAGGTGGTATCCCTCTGAGAAAAGGAACGCCTCAACTTCAGGGAGGCTAGAATAAGGGCCCAGAACCTAATCGGAACTAGAGGCAACTTGTAAGCCTCCGATGTAGAAACAAGCAGAGCGTCCAAACCACCATATCATGGGGTTAAAGCACGAAATCAGTCGTCTACGCCCGAGGAGCCTGCACCCCAGTCCCCCACAATGGAAGCCTCCCTCACCCAAGAGTTGATTTTTTAAAGGGCCGAGAGCAACTTAGATCACTGAATAACCTTTCCATTGCATACAATGGCCGAGAACCGATTATCTGCCCTCCAAAAGAAGTTGCCCCACCGAAATGCTCTTGCACCCCACACATTCACGCTCAACTTCATCCCCAGCAGAGAGGCAAAACCGCGAACGGAACTCCAGCACCCCTGTGAACCCATCAACCCCAATCCCAAACGGATGGATGCTCAGGGCCTCCCAGAGTCCGTTCGCCCACAACTATGGTCACCTTCACCTCTGCATAGTGTTGTAGCTCTCGCACCGAAAACGCCTGCTCCAGTTACCACTCACAAATAACAGGTAGACGATAGGAAAACGAAGGGCGCGCAGGATCCACCTGGAACCGACCCCTCTCCCGCTGAGCGCACCAACGGGCTACCTCGCCCAACCAGCAGTAGAAAAATCGCCAGAAACTAATCGTCTTCCTCCAAATGTTAAGGATGAGAGACATGTTTACTTCTCCGTGGGTGGAGCGCTAATGCACTCCACTATAGCAGAGAACAACTGACAGAGAGGAAACAAAGCCCCAACGACCAGCCCACAGGAAAATATAGTGGTAACAAGCTTTTGATAAATCGAAGGGCGCCACGACCTCTGTGATAGCCAAACCGCTCCATTCTCGAATCAAAATAAAAGAATAGTGTAGCTAATCCAGTGGAATATCCACGGAATCAGAGCTAAGTGGGAAACATTAAGGCATTTGGTGCGTCTGCCTCCAAGAAACCATGTTAAAAATATATCCCCCCACAAAGGTTACCAAGTTGCAGTTGTGTAACCACCCCAGCTCTAATCGACGGCAGCACATCGTGTGGCTGTGCCATCTATACCTATCAGAATATCTCCACATAACCACTCAACTTAAACTCGCCTCTGGAAGCGATTGCCGTAACTCTGCATATCAGGAAACGGTATACACTCGCAAATGTCTACCTCCCACCCACAGGACACCTCCCAACAACCAACACACGAGACTTAATCTCACAATTACCTACTACCTTAATCTTAATGTGGGACTTTAATAGCCGTTATGCCACCAACTCGGAATCATGAACCAGGGAGAGGTCACCGGATTCAACATACAAACGGGCACCTTATTAGCGCTCGACCTGGCCCCCTGTTCACCCGACACCACGGCGGATTTCGACCTGAGAATCTCCGACGATCTGAAAGGAAGCGACCATTTCCCAATCATTCTCTCCTCGGCCGGAAACAAACGAAGGGCTGGATATTTTTCCATCGATCCTGTACCAAGCAAGCGAAGAATCCATTCCAGTTAGCTCAGGACAACCCTGCCGAGGATCGGTTACCTGGTGAAACCCATGATGTTCTGATGCATTGAAAGTACAAAGGCAAGCATAACGGACGTACAAACCTTGACCGATTCCGGCAACGCAAATGGAGTTCAATAAAAAAAAACGGGCAAAATATAGATAACTCCTTAAACAAACTGGCCGAAGACCATGGAGAGTTTATATCCCTGCAATAAATGCAAAAACACCCATCCGCCGCACGTGGAGCAAAGTCCAAGGCCTGCTAAACAAGTCCAGTCGAGACCCTACTCCCGTACTCCGCATAAGCAGAAAAACCATATTAAATCCAATTAACGTGGCAAACACGCTAGTAGAGCAAATGCAGTACCCGAGTTCGCCCAACTTTGGGTAGAGAGGAAGTCCACTCTTCTGAATTTCTCATCAAGAGAGCCCAAAACTGATAACGAGAAATTCAGCAAAAAGCCGATAAATGTCCTGCGCACAGTCTCCCGATAAAACTGGAAAGTGGAGCAAGAAAACCTTCTCCTCTTCTACTGCTCCTATATGACCAGATCACATTTCTGAAAAACCTCTCCAGGCACATGACTAAACGACATTTCTGAAAAACCTCTCCAGTCACATGACCAAACCACATTTCTAAAGAATCACTCCAGTCACATGAACAAACCAGATTTCTTATGAACCTCTCTAATCAAATAACGAAACGACATTTCTGTAAAACTTCTCCAGTCACATGACCAAACCACATTTCTGAAAAATCTCTTCAGTCACATGACCAAACCACATTTCTGAAAAACCTAGGCAGTCACATGACCAAACAATATTTCTGAAAAACGTCTCCAGTCACATGACCAAACCACATTTCTGAAAAATCTCTCCAGTCAAATGACCAAACCACATTCCTGAAAACTTCTCCGGTCAAATGACCAAACCACATTCCGGAAAACCTCTCGAGGCAAATGACCAAACCACATTTCTGAAAAATCTCTTCAGTCACATGACCAAATCACATTTCTTTAAAACCTCTCCAGACACATGACCAAACTAGATTTCTTATGAACCCTTCCAGTCACATGACCAAACCCAATTTATGAAAAAACCCTCCAGTCACATGACCAAACAACATTTCTGAAAAATCTCTCCAGTCAAATGACCAAACAACATTTCTGAAAAACCTCTCCAGTCACAACACCAAACAACATTTCTGAAAAACCTCTACAGCAACATGACCAAACAACATTTCTGAAAAACCTCTACAGTCACATGACCAAACAACATTTCTGAAAAATCTGTCCAATCACATGACCTAACTACATTTCTGAAAAACCTCTCCAGTCACATGACTAAAAGACATTTCTGAAAAACTTCTATAGTCACATGACCAAACCACATTTCTGACAAACCTCTCCAGTCACATGACTGAACCACATTTCTAAAAAACCTCTCCAGTCACATGACCAAACCACATTTGTAAAGAATCACTCTAGTCCCATGACAAAACCAGATTTCTTATGAACCTCTCCAATCAAATGACAAAACCACATCTCTGAAAAATCTGTCAGCCAAATGACCAAACCAGATTTTTGAAAAATCTCTCCAGTCACATGACCAAACCACATTTCTGAAAAACCTCTGCAGTCACATGACCAAACCACATTTCTGAAAAAAATTCGCCAGTCAAATGACAAAACAACATTTCTGAAAAACCTCTCCAGTTAAATGACCAAACCACATTTCTGAAAACCTCTCCAGTCACATGACCAAACCACATTTCTGAAAAACCTCTGCAGTCACATGACCAAACCACTTTTCTGAAAAATCTCTCAAGTCAAATGACCAAACCGCATTTCTGAAAAACCTCTCCTGTCACATGACTAAAGCACATCTCTGAAAAACCTCACCAGCCAAATGACCAAATCACATTTCTGAAAAATCTCTCCAGTCACATGACCAAATCACATTTATTAAGAACCTCTCCAGTCACATGACCAAACTAGATTTCTTATGAACCTTTTCAGTCACATGAACAAACCACATCTCTGAAAAACCTCTCCAGTCACATGACCAAACAACATTTCTGAAAAATCTCCCCATTCAAATGACCAAACCACATTTCTGAAAAACTTCTCCAGTCACATGACCAAACCACATTTCTGAAAATACTTCTCCAGTCACATGTCTAAAAGACATTTCTGAAAAACCTCTAAACCACATGACCAAACCACATTTCTGAAGAATCCTTCCAGTCACATGACCAAACCACATTTCTGAAAAACCTCTGCAGTCACATGACCAAACCACATTTCTGACAAACCTCTCCAGTCACATGACTAAACCACATTTTTGTAAAACCTCTCCAGTCACATGACCAAACCACATTTTTGAAAAATCCTTCCAGTCAAATGACCAAACGACATTTCTGTAAAACTTCTTCAGTCACATGACCCTACCACATCTCTCAAAAACCTCACCAGCCAAATGACCAAACCACATTTTTTAAAAATCTCTCCAGTCAAATGACCAAACCATATTTCTGAAAAACCTCTGCAGTCACATGACCAAACCACATTTCTGAAAAAACCTCTGCAGTCACATGATTAAACCACATTCTGAAAAAAACTCTCCAGTCAAATGACCAAACCAAATTTCTCAAAAACCTCTACATTCAAATGACCAAGCCACATTTCTGAAAACATCTCCAGTCACATGACCAACCCGCATTTCTAAAAAAACCTCTACATTCACATTACCAAACCACTTTTCTGGAAAATCTCTCCAGTCAAATGACCAAATCACATTTGTGAAAAACCTCTCCAGTCACATGACTAAACCACATCACTGAAAAAACTCACCAGCCAAAAGGACCAAATCACATTTCTCAAAAATCTCCCCAGTCACATGACCAAATCACATTTCTTAAGAACCTCTCCAGTCACATGACCAAACTAGATTTCCTCTGAACCTTTCCAGTCACATGACCAAACCACATTTCTGAAAACCTCTCTAGTCACATGACCAAACAACATTTCTGAAAAATCTCTCCAGTCAAATGACCAAACCACATTTCTGAAAAACTTCTCCAGTCAGATGACCAAACCACATTTTGGAAAAACCTCTCCAGTCACAACACCAAACAACATTTCTAAAAAACCTCTACAGTCACATGACCAAATCACATTTCTTAAGAACCTCTCCAGTCACATGACCAAACTAAATTTCTTATGAACCTTTGCATTCACATGACCAAACCACATTTCTGAAAACCTCTCCAGTCACATGACGATAACATTTCTGAAAAATCTCTCCAGTCAAATGACCAAACCACATTTCTGAAAAACTTCTCCAGTCAAATGACCAAACCACATTTCGGAAAAAAACTCTCCATTCACAACACCAAACAACATTTCTGAAAAACCTCTACAGTCACATGACTAAACAACCTTCCTGAAAAATCTGTCCAATCACATGACCTAGCTACATTTCTGAAAAACCTCTCCAGTCACCTGACTAAACCACATTTCTGGAGAATCCTTCTTGTAAAATACCAAACCACATTTCTGAAAAACCTCTCCAGTCACATGACCAAACCACATTTCTGAAAAACCTCGCCAGTCACATGACTAAAAGACATTTCTGAAAAACTTCTACAGTCACATGACTAAACCACATCTCTGAAAAACCTCACCGCCAAATGACCAAATCACATTTCTGAAAAACCTCTCCAGTCACATGACTAAAAGACATTAATGAAAAACGTCTATAGTCACATGACTAAACCAAATTTCTGAAAAACCTCTCCAGTCACATGACCAAACCACATTTCTAAAGAATCACTCCAGTCACATGACAAACCAGATTTCCTATGAACCTCTCTAATCAAATGACCAATCCACATTCTGAAAAACCTCACCAGCCAAATGACCAAACCACATTTTTGAAAATCTCTCCAGTACATGACCAAACAACATTTATGAAAAATCTCTTCAGTCAAATGACCAAACGACATTTCTGTCAAACCTCTCCAGTCAAATGACCAAACCACATTTCTGAAAACCTCTCCAGTCAAATGCCCAAACCACATTATTGAAAAACCTCACCAGTCACATGCCCAAACCATATCTCTGAAAAACCTCACCAGCCAAATAACCAAATCACATTTCTGAAAAATCTCTCCAGTCACATGACCAAATCACATTTCTTAAGAACCTCTCCAGTCACATGACCAAACTAGATTTCTTATGAACATTTCCAGTCACATGAACAAACGACATTTCTGAAAAACCTCTCCTGTCACATGACCAAACAACATTTCTGAAAAATCTCTCCAGTCAAATGACCAAACTACATTTCTGAAAAACCTTTCCAGTCAAATGACCAAACCACATTTATGAAAAACATCTCTAGTCACATGACTAAAAGACATTTCTAAAAAACCTCTACAGTCACATGACTAAACCACATTTCTGAAGAATCCTTTCAGTCAAATGACCAAACCACATTTCTGAAAAACCTCTGCAGTCACATGACCAAACCACATTTCTGAAAAACCTCTCCAGTCACATGACTAAAAGACATTTATGAAAAACTTTTACACTCACATGACCAAACCACATTTCTTACAAACCTCTCCAGTCACATGACTAAACCACATTTCTGAAAAACCTCTCCAGTCACATAACCAAACTACATTTCTAAAGAATCACTCCAGTCACATGACCAAACCAGATTTCTTATGAACCTCTCCAATCAAATGACCAAACGACATTTCTATAAAACTTCTCTAGTCACATGACCAAACCACATCTCTGAAAAACCTCACCTGCCAAATGACCAAGCCACATTTTTGAAAAATCTCTCGAATCACATGACCAAACTACATTTCTGAAAAAAAACTCTGCAGTCTCATGATCAAACCACATTCTGAAAAAAACTCTCCAGTCAAATGACCAAACCACATTTCTGAAAAACCTCTACATTCAAATGACCAAGCCACATTTCTGAAAACCTCTCCAGTCACATGACCAAACCAAGTTTCTGAAAAACTTCTACAGTCACATTACCAAACCACTTTTCTGAAAAATCTCTCCAGTCAAATGACCAAATCACATTTCTGAAAAACCTCTCCAGTCACATGACTAAACCACATCTCTGAAAAAACTCACCAGCCAAATAACCAAATCACATTTCTAAAAAATCTCCCCAGTCACATGAACAAATCACATTTGTTAAGAACCTCTCCAGTCACATGACCAAACTAGATTTCTTATGAACCTTTCCAGTCACATGACCAAACCACATTTCTGAAAACCTCTCTAGTCACATGACCAAACAACATTTCTGAAAAATCTCTCCAGTCAAATGACCAAACCACATTTCTGAAAAACTTCTCCACTCAAATGACCAAACCACATTTTGGAAAAACCTCTCCAGTCACAACACCAAACAACATTTCTGAAAAACCTCTACAGTCACATGACTAAACAACATTTCTGAAAAATCTGTCCAATCACATGACCTAACTACGTGTCTGAAAAACCTTTACAGTCACGTGACCAAACCATATTTCTGAAAACCCTTTGTAGTCAAATGACCAAACCACATTTCTGAAAAACCTCTGCAGTCACATGACCAAACCACATTTCTGAAAAACCTCTCCAGTCACATGACTAAAAGACATTTATGAAAAACTTCTATAGTCACATGACCAAACCAGTTTTCTGACAAACCTCTCCAGTTACATGACTAAACCACATTTCTGAAAAACCTCTCAGGTCACATAACCAAACCACATTTCTAAAGAATCACTTTAGTCACATGACCAAACCCGATTTCTTATGAACCTATCCAATCAAATGACCAAACGACATTTCTGTAAAACTTCTCCAGTCACATGACCAAACCACATCTCTGAAAAACCTCACCAGCCAAATGACCAAACCACATTTTTGAAAAATCTGTCCAGCCACATAACAAAACTACATTTCTGAAAACCTCTGCAGTCACATGACCGGACAACATTTCTGAAAAAAACTCTTTAGTCAAATGACCAAACCAGATTTCTGAAAAACCTCACCAGCTAAATGACCAAATCACATTTCTGAAAACCTCTCCAGTAACATAAGCAAACCACATTTCTGAAAAACCTCTCCAGTCACATGACCAAACCACTTTTTTGAAAAATCTCTCCAGTCAAATGACCAAACTACATTTCGGAAAAACCTGCACAGTCACATGACTAAACCACATCTCTGAAAAACCTCACCAGCCAAATGACCAAACCACATTTCTGAAAAATCTCTCCAGTCACATGACCAAATCACATTTCTTAAGAACCTCTCCAGTCACATGACCAAACTAGATTTCTCTTAACCTTTAGAGTCACATGACCAAACCACATTTTTGAAAAACCTCCACAGTCACATGACTAAACCACATCTCTGAAAAACCTCACCAATCAAATGACCAAATCACATTTCTGAAAAATCTCTGCAGTCACATGACCAAACCACATTTCTGAAAAACCTCTCCAGTCACATGACTCAAGGACATTTATAAAAAAACTTCTATAGTCACATGACCAAACAACATTTCTGAAAAATCTGTATAATCACATGACCTAACTACATTTCTGAAAAAAAATCTCCAGTCACATGACCAAACCACATTTCTGAAGAATCCTTCCTGTCAAATGACCAAACCACATTTCTGAAACACCTCTGCAGTCACATGACCAAACAACATTTCCGAAAAACCTCTCCAGTCACATGGCCAAGAGACATTTATGAAAAACTTCTATAGTCACATAACCAAACCACATTTCTGACAAACCTCTCTAGTCACATGACTAAACCACATTTCTGAAAAACCTCTCCAGTCACATCACCAAACCACCTTTCTAAGGAATCACTTTAGTCACATGACCAAACCAGATTTCTTATGAACCTCTCCAATCAAATGACCAAACGACATTTCTGTAAAACTTCTCCAGTCACATGACCAAACCACATCTATGAAAAACCTCACTAGCCAAATGACCAAACCACATTTTTGAAAAATCTCTTCCGTCACATGACCAAACCACATTTATGATAAACCTCTGCAGTCACATGACAAACCACATTTCTGAAAAAAACTCTCCAGTCAAATGACCAAACCACATTTCTGAAAAACCTCTCCATTTGAATGACCAAACCACATTTCTGAAAACCTCTCCAGTCACATGACCAAACCCCATTTCTGAAAAGCCTCTCCAGTCACATGACCAAACCACTTTTCTGAAAAATCTCTTCAGTCAAATGACTAAAGCTCATTTCTGAAAAACCTCCACAGTCACAAAACTAAACCACATCTCTGAAAACCTCACCAGACAAATGACAAAAATCACATTTCTGAAAAATCTCTCCAGTCACATGACCAAATCACATTTCTTAAGAACCTCTCCAGTCACATGACCAAATTAGATTTCTTATGAACCTTTCCGTTCACATGACCAAACCACATTTCTGAAAACCTCTCCAGTCACATGGCGACAACATTTCTGAAAAATCTCTCCAGTCAAATGACCAAACCACATTTCTGAAAAACTTCTCCAGTCAAATGACCAAACCACATTTTGGAAAAAACTCTCCAGTCACAACACCAAACAACATTTCTGAAAAACCTCTACAGTCACATGACTAAACAACATTCCTGAAAATCTGTCCAATCACATGACCTAACTACATTTCTGAAAAACCTCTCCAGTCACCTGACTAAACCACATTTCTGAAGAATCCCTCTTGTCAAATTACCAAACCACATTTCTGAAAAACCTCTCCAGTCACATGACCAAACCACATTTCTGAAAAACCTCTCGAGTCACATGACCAAACCACATTTCTGAAAAACCTCTCCAGTCACATGACTAAAAGACATTTCTGAAAAACTTCTACAGTCACATGACTAAACCACATCTCTGAAAAACCTCACCAGCCAAATGACCAAATCACATTTCTGAAAAACCTCTCCAGTCACATGACTAAAAGACATTTATGAAAAACTTCTATAATCACATGACCAAACCACATTTCTGACAAACCTCTCCAGTCACATGACTAAACCACATTTCTGAAAAACCTCTCCAGTCACATGACCAAATCACATTTCTAAAGAATCACTTTAGTCACATGACCAAACCAGATTTCTTATGAACCTCCTAATCAAATGACCAAACGACATTTCTGTAAAACTTCTCCAGTCACATGACCAAACCACATCTCTGAAAAACCTCACCAGCCAAATGACCATACCACATATTTAAAAAATCTCTCCAGTCACATAACCAAACCACATTTCTAAAAAACCTCTGCAGTCACATGACCAAGACACATTTCTGAAAAAAACTCTTCAGTCAAATGACCAAACCACATTTCTAAAAAACCTCACCAGCCAAATGACCAACTCACATTTCTGAAAACCTCTCCAGTAACATAAGCAAACCACATTTCTGAAAAACCTCTTCAGTCACATGACCAAACCACTTTTTTGAAAAATCTGTCCAGTCAAATGACCAAACTACATTTCTGAAAAACCTGCACAGTCACATGACTAAACCACATCTCTGAAAAACCTCACCAGCCAAATGACCAAACCACATTTCTGAAAAATCTCTCCAGTGACATGACCAAATCACATTTGTTAAGAACCTCTCCAGTCACATGACCAAACTAGATTTCTTAGGAACCTCTCCGTTCACATGACCAAACCACATTTCTGAAAACCTCCACAGTCACATGACTAAACCACATCTCTGAAAAACCTCACCAGCCAAATGACCAAATCACATTTCTGAAAAATCTCTGCAGTCACATGACCAAACCACATTTCTGAAAAACCTCTCCAGTCACATGACTAAACCACATTTCTGAAAAACCTCTCCAGTCACATCACCAAACCACCTTTCTAAGGAATCACTTTAGTCACATGACCAAACCAGATTTCTTATGAACCTCTCCAATCAAATGACCAAACGACATTTCTGTAAAACTTCTCCAGTCACATGACCAAACCACATCTCTGAAAAACCTCACTAGCCAAATGACCAAACCACATTTTTGAAAAATCTCTTCCGTCACATGACCAAACCACATTTCTGATAAACCTCTGCAGTCACATGACAAACCACATTTCTGAAAAAAACTCTCCAGTCAAATGACCAAACCACATTTCTGAAAAACCTCTCCATTTGAATGACCAAACCACATTTCTGAAAACCTCTCCAGTCACATGACCAAACCCCATTTCTGAAAAGCCTCTCCAGTCACATGACCAAACCACTTTTCTGAAAAATCTCTTCAGTCAAATGACCAAAGCTCATTTCTGAAAAACCTCCACAGTCACAAAACTAAACCACATCTCTGAAAACCTCACCAGACAAATGACCAAATCACATTTCTGAAAAATCTCTCCAGTCACATGACCAAATCACATTTCTTAAGAACCTCTCCAGTCACATGACCAAATTAGATTTCTTATGAACCTTTCCGTTCACATGACCAAACCACATTTCTGAAAACCTCTCCAGTCACATGGCGACAACATTTCTGAAAAATCTCTCCAGTCAAATGACCAAACCACATTTCTGAAAAACTTCTCCAGTCAAATGACCAAACCACATTTTGGAAAAAACTCTCCAGTCACAACACCAAACAACATTTCTGAAAAACCTCTACAGTCACATGACTAAACAACATTCCTGAAAATCTGTCCAATCACATGACCTAACTACATTTCTGAAAAACCTCTCCAGTCACCTGACTAAACCACATTTCTGAAGAATCCCTCTTGTCAAATTACCAAACCACATTTCTGAAAAACCTCTCCAGTCACATGACCAAACCACATTTCTGAAAAACCTCTCCAGTCACATGACTAAAAGACATTTCTGAAAAACTTCTACAGTCACATGACTAAACCACATCTCTGAAAAACCTCACCAGCCAAATGACCAAATCACATTTCTGAAAAACCTCTCCAGTCACATGACTAAAAGACATTTATGAAAAACTTCTATAATCACATGACCAAACCACATTTCTGACAAACCTCTCCAGTCACATGACTAAACCACATTTCTGAAAAACCTCTCCAGTCACATGACCAAATCACATTTCTAAAGAATCACTTTAGTCACATGACCAAACCAGATTTCTTATGAACCTCCTAATCAAATGACCAAACGACATTTCTGTAAAACTTCTCCAGTCACATGACCAAACCACATCTCTGAAAAACCTCACCAGCCAAATGACCATACCACATTTTTTAAAAATCTCTCCAGTCACATAACCAAACCACATTTCTAAAAAACCTCTGCAGTCACATGACCAAGACACATTTCTGAAAAAAACTCTTCAGTCAAATGACCAAACCACATTTCTAAAAAACCTCACCAGCCAAATGACCAACTCACATTTCTGAAAACCTCTCCAGTAACATAAGCAAACCACATTTCTGAAAAACCTCTTCAGTCACATGACCAAACCACTTTTTTGAAAAATCTGTCCAGTCAAATGACCAAACTACATTTCTGAAAAACCTGCACAGTCACATGACTAAACCACATCTCTGAAAAACCTCACCAGCCAAATGACCATACCACATTTCTGAAAAATCTCTCCAGTGACATGACCAAATCACATTTGTTAAGAACCTCTCCAGTCACATGACCAAACTAGATTTCTTAGGAACCTCTCCGTTCACATGACCAAACCACATTTCTGAAAACCTCCACAGTCACATGACTAAACCACATCTCTGAAAAACCTAACCAGCCAAATGACCAAATCACATTTCTGAAAAATCTCTGCAGTCACATGACCAAACCACATTTCTGAAAAACCTCTCCAGTCACATGACCATACCACAGTTCTGAAGAACCCCTCATCCCAGTAAATGACCAAACCAAATTTCTGAAAAACCTCTGCAGTCACATCACCAAACCACATATCTGAAGAATCCTTCCTGTCAAATGACCAAGCCACATTTCTGAAAAACCTCTCCAGTCACATGACTCAAGGACATTTATGAAAAAATTCTATAGTCACATGACGAAACAACATTTCTGAAAAACCTGTCCAATCACATGACCTAATTATATTTTTGAAAAACCTCTCCAGTCACATGACCAAACCACATTTCTGAAGAATCCTTCCTGTCAAATGACCAAACCACATTTCTGAAAAACCTCTGCAGTCACATGACCAAACCACATTTCTGAAAAACCTCTCCTGTCACATGGCCTAAAAGACATTTATGAAAAACTTCTATAGTCACATAACAAACCACATTTCTGACAAACCTCTCCAGTCACATGACTAAACCACATTTCTGAAAAACCTCTCCAGTTACATGACCAAACCACTTTTCTGAAAATTCTCTTCAGTCAAATGACCAAACTCCATTTTTGAAAAATCTCTTCAGTCAAATGACCAAACCCCATTTCTGAAAAACCTCCACAGTCACATAACTAAACCAAATCTCTGAATAACCTCACCAGCCAAATGACCAAATCACATTTCTGAAAAATCTCTCCAGTCACATGACCAAATCACATTTCTTAAGAACCTCTCAAGTCACATGACCAAACTAGATTTTTTATGAACCTTTCCAGTCACATGACCAAACCACATTTCTGAAAACCTCTCCAGTCACTTGACGACAATATTTCTGAAAAATCTCTCCAGTCAAATGACCAAACCACATTTCTGAAAAACTTCTCCAGTCAAATGACCAAACCACATTTTGGAAAAAACTCTCCAGTCACAACACCAAACAACATTTCTGAAAAACCTCTACAGTTACATGACCAAACAATATTTCTGAAAAATCTGTCCAATCACATGACCTAACTACACTTCTGAAAAACCTTTCCAGTCACCTGACAAAACCACATTTCTGAAGAATCCTTCTTGTCAAATGACCAAACCACATTTCTGAAAAACCTCTCCAGTCACATGATTAAACCACATTTCTGAAAAACCTCTTCAGTCACATGACTAAAAGACATTTCTGAAAAACTTCTACAGTCACATGACCAAACCACATTTCTGACAAACCTCTCCAGTCACATGACTTAACCACATTTCTGAAAAACCTCTCCAGTCTTATGACCAAACCACATTTCTAAAGAATCACTTTAGTCACATGACCAAACCCGATTTCTTATGAACCTCTCCAATCCATTGACCAAACGACATTTCTGTAAAACTTCTCCAGTCACATGACCAAACCACATCTCTGAAAAACCTCACCAGCCAAATGACCAAACCACATTTTTGAAAAATCTCTCCAGTCACATAACCAAACCACATTTCTGAAAAACCCCTGCTGTCAAATGACCAAACCACATTTCTGAAAAAAACTCTTCAGTCATATGACCAAACCACATTTCTGAAGAATCCTTCCTGTCAAATGACCAAACCACATTTCTGAAGAATCCTTCCTGTCAAATGACCAAACCACATTTCTGAAAAACCTCTGCAGTCACATGACCAAACCACATTTCTGAAAAACCTCTCCTGTCACATGTCCTAAAAGACATTTATGAAAAACTTCTATAATCACATGACTAAACCACATTTCTGACAAACCTCTCCAGTCACATGACTAAACCACATTTCTGAAAAACCTCTCCAGTCACATAACCAAACCACATTTCTAAAGAATCACTTTAGTCACATGACCAAACCAGATTTCTTATGAACCTCCTAATCAAATGACCAAACGACATTTCTGTAAAACCTCTCCAGTCACATGACCAAACCACATCTCTGAAAAACCTCACCAGCCAAATGACCATACCACATTTTTGAAAAATCTCTCCAGTCACATAACCAAACTACATTTCTGAAAAAACCTGCACAGTCACATGACTAAACCACATCTCTGAAAAACCTCACCAGCCAAATGACCAAACCACATTTCTGAAAAATGTCTCCATCACATGACCAAATCACATTTGTTAAGAACCTCTCCAGTCACATGACCAAACTAGATTTCTTATGAACCTTTCCGTTCACATGACCAAACAACTTTTTTGAAAAATCTGTCCAGTCACATGACTAAACCACATCTCTGAAAAACCTCACCAGCCAAATGACCAAATCACATTTCTGAAAAATCTCTGCAGTCACATGACCAAACCACATTTCTGAAAAACCTCTCCAGTCACATGACCAAACCAGAGTTCTTAAGAACCCCTCACCCCAGTAAATGACCAAACCAAATTTCTGAAAAACCTCTGCAGTCACATCACCAAACCACATTTCTGAAGAATCCTTCCTGTCAAATGACCAAGCCACATTTCTGAATAACCTCTTCAGTCACATGACTCAAGGACATTTATGAAAAAATTCTATAGTCACATGACCAAACAACATTTCTGAAAAATCTGTCCAATCACATTACCTAATTATATTTTTGAAAAACATCTCCAGTCACATGACCAAACCACATTTCTGAAGAATCCTTCCTGTCAAATGACCAAACCACATTTCTGAAAAACCTCTGCAGTCACATGACCAAACCACATTTCTGAAAAACCTCTCCTGTCACATGGCCTAAAAGACATTTATGAAAAACTTCTATAGTCACATAACAAACCACATTTCTGACAAACCTCTCCAGTCAGATGACTAAACGACATTTCTGAAAAACCTCTCCATTCACATGACCAAACCACTTTTCTGAAAATTCTCTTCAGTCAAATGACCAAACTCCATTTCTGAAAAATCTCTTCAGTCAAATGACCAAACCCCATTTCTGAAAAACCTCCACAGTCACATGACTAAACCACATCTCTGAATAACCTCACCAGCCAAATGACCAAATCACATTTCTGAAAAATCTCTCCAGTCACATGACCAAATCACATTTCTTAAGAACCTCTCAAGTCACATGACCAAACTAGATTTTTTATGAACCTTTCCAGTCACATGACCAAACCACATTTCTGAAAACCTCTCCAGTCACATGACGACAATATTTCTGAAAAATCTCTCCAGTCAAATGACCAAACCACATTTCTGAAAAACTTCTCCAGTCAAATGACCAAACCACATTTTGGAAAAAACTCTCCAGTCCCCACACCAAACAACATTTCTGAAAAACCTCTACAGTTACATGACCAAACAATATTTCTGAAAAATCTGTCCAATCCCCTGACCTAACTACACTTCTGAAAAACCTCTTCAGTCACCTGACAAAACCACATTTCTGAAGAATCCTTCTTGTCAAATGACCAAACCACATTTCTGAAAAACCTCTCCAGTCACATGACCAAACCACATTTCTGAAAAACCTCTCCAGTCACATGACTAAAAGACATTTATGAAAAACTTCTACAGTCACATGACCAAACCACATTTCTGACAAACCTCTCCAGTCACATGACTAAACCACATTTCTGAAAAACCTCTCCAGTCTCATGACCAAACCACATTTCTAAAGAATCACTCCAGTCACATTACCAAACCAGATTTCTTATGAACCTCTCCAATCCATTGACCAAACGACATTTCTGTAAAACTTCTCCAGTCACATGACCAAACCACATCTCTGAAAAACCTCACCAGCCAAATGACCAAACCACATTTTTGAAAAATCTCTCCAGTCACATAACCAAACCACATTTCTGAAAAACCCCTGCAGTCAAATGACCAAACCACATTTCTGAAAAAAACTCTTCAGTCAAATGATCAAACCGCATTTCTGAAAAACCTCACCAGCCAAATGACCAAATCACATTCCTGAAAACCTCTCCAGTAACATGAGCAAACCACATTTCTGAAAAACCTCTCCAGTCAAATGACCAAACTACATTTCTGAAAAACCTCTCCAGTCACATGACTAAACCACATCTCTGAAAAACCTCACCCACGAAATGACCAAACCACATTTCTGAAAAATCTCTCCAGTCACATGACCAAATCACATTTCTTAAGAACCTCTCCAGTCACATGACCAACCTAGATTTCTTATGAACCTTTTCAGTCACATGATAAAACCACATTTCTGAAAAAACTCTCCTATCAAATGACCAAACGACATTCTTTTTGAAAACTCTCTCCAGTCACATGACCAAATCACATTTCTGAAAAATCTCTGCAGTCAAATGACCAAACCACATTCCTGAAAAACCTCTCTAGTCACATGACCAAATCAGAGTTCTGAAGAACCCCCCCACCCCAGTAAATGACCAAACAAAATTTCTGAAAAACCTCTGCAGTCACATCACCAAACTGCATTTCTGAAAAACCTCTCCAGTCAAATGACCAAACTACATCTCTGAAAAAGCTCTCCAGTCACATGACCAAACCACATTTTAAACATTTACCTGAAACACCTACCATAGCAGTACATAATACAATGGATGATAAGAGCCACAAGGGCCTACCAGAGGAGATCCGAGTCAATCAAAAAGACTTTGCAGGAAGCATCCATAAACTGCATCCCTAGATTTGGTCCAGAATGAAACGCATCATACCACACATTTCACACCACAACATGCCCACTCTCTCTTCTGATGTACTAATAGTGTCCCCTATCGGGCCACTCATACCCACATACCCCTGATGCAGAACCGGTGCCTCCGCCCCTGGGACAAAGAAAAGTCCTTCCATCCTTAATGGTTGGTGTCAAAAACACGCTACGACCCAAGGATCTCAGTCTCCACCACCCCTTTGCGAAGACCGGCGCCCTGTGAATTCTAGTTCATCTGCGAGTGTCAGTCTGATCTTAATGCGTATTTACTTTTCTCATCGAGGGATTCTGGTTGATCAGCTTTCTGTATTACAGACAAGCCAGTCACTCACAGACATTCTCGCAATACAATCCTCTCCCCGACAGTTTTCCTCATGGCGCAATCCTGTCACCTACCTTCTTCAGCCTATTCGCCTCCCTCCCCTCTGCAACGCGATCATTTATGTTGATGTTCTCATCATAACCTCATACATAGCACAGCAACACAATCACAACCACGAGAAGCATGCAAACATACCTTCCCCTTCCAGAAGGGTGCTACACAATAACAAAATGAGCGTCTGACCCCCATATAAATCCTACGGGACTTTGTTCCCCTCCCATAAACATGATTCTCATAAACATCCAAACCTCACTGAACGTGACCAGCATACGACTATATAGAACCTCCGCAATTATCGACACGACCATGATCTTATAGCATGTAACCGACACCTGAAGAAAAGGATAACAAAAACTCAACACCCCCACAATGCAAGTATAGTTTATAACACGTAACCGACACCTGAAGAAAAGGATAACAAAAACTCAACACCCCCACAATGCAAGTATAGTTTATAGCACGTAACCGACACCTGAAGAAAAGGATAATAAAACTAAACACACCCACCATGCAAGGATAGGTTATATATAGCACGTAACCGACACCTGAAGAAAAGGATAATAAAACTAAACGCACCCACCATGCAAGGATAGGTTATATATAGCACGTAACCGACACCTGAAGAAAAGGATAATAAAACTAAACACACCCACCATGCAAGGATAGGTTATATATAGCACGTAACCGACACCTGAAGAAAAGGATAATAAAACTAAACGCACCCACCATGCAAGGATAGGTTATATATAGCACGTAACCGACACCTGAAGAAAAGGATAATAAAACTAAACGCACCCACCATGCAAGGATAGGTTATATATAGCACGTAACCGACACCTGAAGAAAAGGATAACAAAACTAAACACACCCACCATGCAAGTATAGGTTATTGCACGTAACCGACACCTGAAGAAAAGGATAACAAAAACTCAACACACCCACCATGTAAGTATAGGTTATATAGCACGTAACTGGCACCTGAAAAAACAGGATAACAAAAACTCAACACACTCACCATGCAAGTATGTATGAAAGCATAAGCCAAAATTCTTGCAAAGCTTCTCTTCCCTCTGAGCATATTCGCAAACTATTTGCCTAATTTAAAGGGAGTGGATATAACAAAACTTTACCAGACTCTAGAAAAGCTCTTTGATAAAGTTCAACATGCCTGGCTATAAGCCACCTGAAAAGGCCATCGAATTTTCATGTAACAAATAACAACGATCATACTATTTCACACACATAGTTCAATTTATTTATATCTTTTCAGCAAACAGAACAAAAAAAATACGTATCTTGAAAATTCCTATACCTCTGTTAAATTTTGAATAATTAATTTTGGCAAGTAATAATTTACTGTACAATAATAAAAAAGAAAAGAAATGAAAAGAATCTTTTCTAGGGGTATTTTTTGCGTAAATCACGAATATATCATCTGTCTCTTTCTGCGCCCCTCCAGTTTCTCGTAAATTACCATCTTACGTTAAATACACTGATGGTTCCGTAGGGATTGAATGTAAACAGGATTGGACCGAAACTGAAAACTCTAAAGGTTATAAATGGATTTTGATATACTTTTAATGGGGTGTGCTTAAGGTATTTGTTAACTAACCTATGGAATTTATGGAAATATACTCAATATCTTTTACTTATTTGGGTCCAAATCCGTGGTAACTCTTACGTAACGCTTTATAATTTTGTAACTTACTATAAATTCTTCCTATTTTTACTTTTTAAAAATATTAGTTGCTGTTACTATTTATATTATTTTAGTTGCGTACGAATCTAGTTGTGGGCGACTCTACATCTCACTATGTCGGTCGTTCCCCGTTTTGCCTTTTTTTTTTGTAATAACATTGGAACTATTCGGCTGATTCTGACGAAATTTGAAACCCTTATGTCGTTTTACATTCTCTTTCGAATGATACAATTACCAAAGTCCTCCCAATGTTAGCCCGATAATTATTTTGTTTTGGCAAGAACATCATAACTATTGGGCCAATTCTAATGAAATTTGAAACCCTTATGTTGTTTTACATTCTCTTTCGAATTATATAATTGTCAAAGTCCTGCCAAGGTTAGTCCGGGAATCAGTGAAAGTTTTGAAGGTAGTAAGGTGATAAATCAGAATAAGTGAGAGCACGCGACATTTCGTTCAGCAGACCTTGTTCACATATTACAGTGTTTTTTCTTTACAGGAATCAGAGCTAAAATGCCTAGAGAATGCAAAAATTCCCCAGAGAGTTTCTGTTACTCGTATATATGTGGATCAGTTACATTAAGACAATACAAGAGAAGGCTGACTAAACACGTGAAGAAACTTTATGAATTGTACTTTGGATGTAAAGTGGGTGACCAGGACAAACGCTGGGCATCTCACATATATTTTGTCAGCTGTAGTAGCAGTAGTTAGTTGTCCGTCGATTTCGGCGATGACGTCACTTCATGCTCTAAAACAAATAAGTTGGTCATAGAGAGATACTTGCACAAATGATGCTTAGACTGGAAAGGGAGTATGCATTCCTCAGCCCACTATTTTGGCACTCCATATATGGACCTGTGGCAAGGTGGTTCAAGACGACCAGCCATTGTAAAGTGTTGCAGGAGACTGCCAAGTCGTCGGTCTAATAACGCTGACCTAGTGCGGGTCGCTACAGCAGATTTTGCATTATGGGCTGACTTACGTAGTCTTTGTCCAGTCAAGGACATCCACAAGACAGTGGGTCAGGAGTTGGTGAGGGACCAGGGCGTGTCCA
This sequence comes from Ceratothoa steindachneri, assembly GCA_963969495.1. Classification (NCBI taxonomy): domain Eukaryota; kingdom Metazoa; phylum Arthropoda; class Malacostraca; order Isopoda; family Cymothoidae; genus Ceratothoa; species Ceratothoa steindachneri. Next base: position 9,674,055 of record OZ018330.1, read on the forward strand.
CACGTTGGTTTATGATGAGATGTTTCTATTGCTCAAATACAGTATAAGAGAACTTTTCCATGACTCTAGTTACTGTTTGTTTTGCAAAAGTAACTTCAGCCACTTTATTAATAACTTTTGTGACAAAAAATTTCTTGCGCTTATTTAGCCAACAATAAATCAATATCATAGGAAATTTCAGTTACTCATAGGCTTTTATTTTTTTCTTAAAACCCCTTTCTGCCATCATTTCAATGTTTTTTTCTTGAGTACACAAAAGTAGCGGCCTCGCCACTGTTTATTCGTTAAGTTGAAGCTTACTTATTTCACAGCTACTCATTATATCTGATGGACGTTCCACAATCCGCCACCCGTAGACGCGCTAAGTAGTCTGCAGCTCGGCCCCTGAATATTCTGTTGAATATATTTAGGAGTGGAGAGCGACGAGTAAACACGTCTGTTCGTCAAAGAGTGAAAGGCAAAGGGACTGGCCTCATGTTTTGCGTACCAATGGTCTGGAGGGAGCCAAAGGACCATTCAACGGATTGCTACTTCTGCTTAACAGATATTAAAGGTGGGTATTCAATATGTTTTCTTTCCTGATCTTTAATAAAGTTTCAAGAGTTGTATCATTTAAAAAGATCAAAATACATACTCTGTTGTACTTCCACTATTTCTGCAAGTGATCACAGCCAGTAATATCCATTTTTAGTCTGATTTTATTTTATTTCACTGCAGGTCACAACAGAAAAAGCAAGAAATCTAACATGTATTCAGATCAATTATTTTGCCACCCTCGCATATAAAACTAGGCCTAATAAAGCAATTTACCAAAGCACTGCAACATAATCAGCCATGTTTCGAGTACCTCAAAGTGATCTTCCCTAAAATAAGTGATGCCAAGATTAAAGAAGGCACATTCGTAGGTCCTCAAATTCGTCAACTTATAGCTGATGAGGACTTCGAGGCGACAATGGATGAAACTGACCTAGCGGCCTGGCATGCATTCAAAGATGTATGCAGAGGATTTCTGTGAAAGCACCGAGGGGCCCAGCGAGAGCGTATAGTGGAGAGCGTAATAAAGTGCTACCAAGATCTCGGATGCAATATGTTACTGAGCATACACTTTCTTCATTCTCATGAGTTCTTTTTGACATAGAATGAAGGAGATGTGTGTGATGAACATGGAGAGAGGGTCCATCAAACAATAGCGTCAATTGAAAACAGGATTAAGGGAAAATGTAGCCCACTATGCTGACTAACTTCTGCTGGCACTTGAAGCGTGACACACCTGAGACGTCTTACAAACGAACAAGTAAATACTAAAATGTAGGATAATACATTATATAATGCTAACAAACATGCTGATTCATTATATATTAATGAATTAATTACAATGGACACATTTAATCTGACTTTGGGAGCGAAATACATTTATGGTATCGTTGAAGTCAGTATCAATTGCATAATTATTAAATCGGCAATTTAAAATAAAATGTTACTTGATGGGAATTTTTGTTATCAAATTCGAATTCACCACACTCAACTTCATAATAAAATGCACATGAAATCTATGTTTTTTACGTGACAATGAATTTTGTTGTACAGTGAATTGACCATTTTCGTACTTCTCTTAGAGTGAGGTAGCATTGAAATGCTATAATCACCCAATAACATTGAAAGATGTTATCCACAATTCGGTTCTTCCATAATTTGATGCGATATTTGTTTGGTTCTAAAAGAATATAGCACAAAGTGAGCTATCAAATATTTTCTCTCTGTCATTTCTCCGAGTTTAAGATCCACAAGACTTTTAGGTATAATTATTTATTAATCAAGAAAAGTGCAATAAATTAGAACATTCAAATATTGAGAGGAGTGATAGACATGAAAGAGAAAGGTGGATAAATAGGACAAATAAGAATACTGAAAATGGTTAAGGATAAAAGAAAATATAAAAACCCTAACCAGTAAGGCTTAAAATAAAATCCCCCCAAAAGTGCGTGCAAAGAAATATGGCACTCAAAAGCATGAAGTAGAACTCGGTGTTGCAGTGACATTTGTATTTACGCAGATCTTTATATATTTTAAAATAATACATAATGGTTAATTTTAAAATACGAAACGGTGATTTAATTCGAGCGTAAAATAAAATTACATTTTTGAATGGAGGCTTTAAAATAACTAACTGTACAAAGGGAAATCTAATTATAAAGTTCACTGAAGGTGACCGCTTGAAATTTTTCGCTTGGTAATAGGTTCAATGTAAAGAATGAAGAAGAAAACCTTCCACAGAAAGTTGGTAAGAAAAAATCAGTAAAGAAAGTGGCTAAAATAGTCGGAAAATGTGCAGATATATATATATATATATATATATATATATATATATATATATATATATATATATATATATATATATATATATTAGAAGATATAGCATTAACGTGATATATATCCAGTGAGAAAAATAATAATAAACCCCAATATGTGAATCTAATTTATTTATAACAACAGAACTAGTTTCGGCTAATTAATGCCATTTTCAACTGAGTAATAAATGCAAGGCAAGCGACTTAAATATATAAAGGCGAACAAAATACTAAACAAAATGAAAATGAAGGAAACAAACTGGAAAAACATAAATATTTGGCGTGGATTCGGGGGTAATTCACTAATCCCTGTGAAAATATGGCTCCGGTGGCTTTTTATAAATAAAATTGGCAACCTTATTCGGGATATATTTGTTGAATTTATATTGCTCTTCAGATAAATTGAAATTATCGAATTTTTTAATGATGATTGTTCTAAAATTCTCTTATCAATATAATTGTTTGATTTATAAATAATATTTGCTTGGTTGAAATAAATTCTATGGTCATAATTTTGCATGTGCGTAAAGAAACTTAAAGAAATAGACCCCCTACTTATATCTGTTTGGTGTTCTTTTATCCTCTTATTAAAGTGATCAGACTCTCCGATGTACGCAAATTGCAATTTTGCTAGGGGATTAGATATACGCCGGCTTCTTGATTGGTGGGACGCAGTTTAGTCAACGATTTTTGTATAGTATTTGAATATCTAAATGTAATATTTATGTCATTTCCGTTCGCATACGATTTTATGGGGGCTAATGCTGAAGCATATGGGGAACCAATATATTTTTTAAATTCTTTCTTTCTCGGTGTGGAAATGTAATAAAAGTTTTTTCGTGCTTTTGAATGGCATATGTTTATGAAATAAATTGAATATTTTATTTCGATGAAATTGCAGATAAGGTGGTTGATTTTATCCTGAAAGAAGATTGGATCGTATATTCTGTAGGCTCGGAGAAAAAGGGAAGAAAGAACAAATATCTTCACAGATTTGTCATGTTGTGGGAAAAAAATGTATGTAAGCATTTGAATTTGTAGGTTTTCGATAGACTCAGCACTGTATCTGATTATTTAAACGGTGGATTTCTACGTCCAGAAATGGTAAGGAATTGTTCTGTTCCCATTCTACTTTGAATTTTATCGATGGGTGTAACGAATTCAGGTTGTGGAAAAATTAATTGAAATTGTTATTGTCTAAGGGCCATGCAAATAGGATGTCGCCTACATATCGGAACCTGATAAGAGGTTGCGAATGGATTCTAGGGAGGAAGGACGTTTCATAGTTTTCCATAAAAAGATTGCATAGAATAGGGGAAAGAGGGTTGCCCATGCTTACGCCATATTTTTGGCGGAAAAACCTATCTTCAACTGAAAACACATTATCAGTTACACATAAACGCACTAATTTAATCATTTTTGAGATAGGTAAAGGTAGGTTAATATCTAGATTGGAAAGAAATCTCGATAAAACATCTAACGCTTCATCGACCGAGACTTTGGTGAACAAATTATTTACGTCAAAGCTTAACAGTTTTTTCCACTGAGGTCAAGATTTTTAATTTTGAAAAAAAGGTCAGATGAGTGGATAATATGTGAATGAGAGATTCTACCCACCGCATTTGATAAAATTCCAGCAAGCCATTTGGATAGCTTATAACTATGGGAGTCAATGCAAGAGATAATCGGGCGTAATGGAATACCTTCTTTGTGGGTTTTCGGTAGCCCGTACATATAGGGAAGGGAGGGGCTGATTGTTTTAAATTTCATGGTTAATTCGGATTTGGGACCTTAGATTTTACGGATGGCTTCATTAAAGGATTGTGTTTTGTTGTTCAGAGGGTTAGAATTTAAAATTTCATAGGTAGTATTGTCACTTAAGAGGTCATTTAATCTTTACAAAATGTTTACAAAACTGCTTAGCAGAAAAAGTGACACCGCCTACATTCACCCACATGAAGAAGATCAGCAGTCAAGAAACTCCGTTTTGCAAACTAGAAGAATTAGCCTTGATGGATTGCATTCAAGTCACTAAACGAAACTGCAATCTCCGGTTGAAGATCAACGTGAAACTCTCCGTGAATTCCAAGCAAACGTAAGTCTAACCCAACTTCCTTACCCACTGAGACCATGCCAATTGGCCCTTACTCGCGTTCGTCTAAAGTGTCAACACCACTTTCATAACAAATTGGAGTGGTTATTCCAAAATAGCCTATGGAAGAAGGCTTTAAATCCTGCGAAGAATGTTCTCGATCTTTCTTCTTATGAGCTCTCGCGTGATCAAGAAATTATCCTCAGCTATGGGCTATCCTTCGCGTTCATAAATAGTGATTCATTTTCTCTTAATCATCTCCTTTCTATAAATAAATTTTGTGAAAGTGATCAGTCGAACATTGAGTTCTTAAGTGGTTTTGTAGCTGGTGCTTTATCCCATAGTGACAGTGTGAAATACTTAGAGATCCCTAAGCGCCTCATGACTGCCCTCAAATTACTTAATTCTAACAAAAATATCATCCTAACAAAATCAGACAAAACTAACCAAATCGAGGTGTTAGACAAATATTCTTATATTGAAAAATTACAGTATTTACTCAATAATATGAACATTTACGAGAAATTATCTTCCAGCCCATTGAAAAATAAAACCAAAATCTTCAACAAAACTCTCACAAAATTATCAAACGATCCAACTCAGACCTTTTCCATCGTTTAAACCTACCAACTCATCATTTCCCTGTATGTATAGTCTGCCAAAAACCCACAAAAGTTGAACGCCACTCAGACCTATTATATCGTGTATCTACTCTCATGCATACAAACTCTCGAAGTGGTTAGCCTCTCTTCTTGCTGACGCTGTTGGATTGACCTCTCCTTCACACATAATCCATTCCTCCGATTTCATTGAAAAATTTAGGAAAATCAACAAAAAAGGAAGCCGCTTAGTAAGCTTTGATGTAGACAGCTTGTTCACTGTTGTCCCAGTCAACGAAGCTCTTAATGTTCTATCTAAGGTATTAGATAATAAAAAATTAAACCTTCCTCTAGGCAAAATTAAATTATAAATCTTGTTAAACTTTATGTTAGTGACAATGTATTTATCAGCGATATGGGTTTTTTCCGTCAAAAATATGGTCTTAGCATGAGTAATCCTCTATCGCCCATATTATGTAAACTTTTTATGGAGCATTTCGAAGTATCATTACTCCCTTCTGTGATTCCCTATCATAATTTTGTATGTTATAGGTATGTAGATGATGTCATATCGATTTGGCCTATAAATATTTTAAACTTATTTGACAATTTCCTTAAAAATCTTAACGACCTCCATCCCACTATCAATTTTAAAGTAGAGTGGGAAAAAGATAATTGTATATCGTTTCTTGATGTAAAAATTGTTAGTGTCATTGACAAAATTAGTTTCACTGTGTACCGAAAACCAACCTATTCTAACTCTTATATCCATTTCTTTTCTCATCATGATATTAACATTAAGCGAGCCGTTGCATCAGGTATGTTTTTGAGAGCACTTAGGATATGTGACCCTTGCTTTCTAGAAGACGAGATTGCATATATAACCTGCAGTTTAATTGAATTAAATCATCCCCTCCACGTGATCAATGAAAGTTTATCTAAAGCAAAATCTATTCATTACCGTCCCAAGGACAAAAAAAAATTAGTAATACGAAGTGTCTATCCCTCCCTTTTTCTCCCCTCCTCAAAGGAGTGAACAAAGAAATTTCTCTAGGCCTAACCACATTTAAATACCCTTTTTCCATCCTTAAATCTTTCACTTCGACCAAGCCAGTGGATCAGCCAAATGAAGCATGTTTATATTTAATCAGGTGTGGCTCTACAAACTGTCCCTCATTCTATTCGGTTGAAGAATAAGTTCTTGCGGTTTTATCAAATTTATTCATTACCATTAACTATTTTAGAAAAACTTCCTTTTTAATTGATAACAATATGCAATTTAATCAATAATGTATTCTCCGTTGTTATTTACGACTTCTTCCCAACGTTCAACTAGTTTTTCAATGCCTCTGCAATAAAAATCTCTGGATTTTGACTCGAAGAATTCGTCTAACCAGGTTCTTAATTCCACATCAGTAATGAACGAAACGCCGCGCAAATTGTTGGAGCGCGATCGGAACAGATGGAAATCCGATGGAGCCAAGTCTGGCGAATATTGAGAATGTGGCAGGATTTCCCAATTAAGCGTATGGATGGCGTCTTTTGTCATATTGGCAATGTGAGGACGAGCATTGTCGTGTTGCAGAAGGACTCTATAAAGTCAATGAGGTCACTTTTCACGAATAGCTTCGGCGAGTCGATACATTTATTGAACGTAGAGTTCTGTATTAACAATCTGGTTGTTCGCAAGGAGCTCATAAGGAATGATGCCTTCACAATCCCACCACACACACACAGCATCGTCTTTCGTGGATGAAGTCCTTGCTTTAATCGCGGAAGTTGTTCTTTATTGGGGTTAAGCCATTGTTTTCGATGGTTCATGTTGGCATAAACACAACACTTTTCGTCGCCAGTGATGATGCGGTGAAAAAACCCCTCCGTATATCCACGAGTAGCCTTGTGATGAGCAAGCAAACCTGCGGCAATCGTGGAGCGTTGAAGTTTGTTGCTTTTGCTCAAAGCGTGCGGAACCCATTCACCGAGTTTTGGAACTTTCCCCATCGAATGAAGGTGATTCACTACAGTTTTCTAATCACACGCCAATTGTACAGCCAATTCTCTAGGTTTTCATAAATTTCTAAGATTGTTTCAATAGCTGGAAATAGTGAAGGAAATATGGTATTTCTATAGTGTAGAACTCTCTCATACTCAAGATTAATAAACTTGCAGAACTCTTTTAGCTGAGTAACACGCATAGCATAAATGTGTAAATATTTATAAATTTTCATCACAAGAGCTTCTACTTTAATAGTTAGTGCGTCAACACCAATTTGGATACAGTTATGAACAATATTGGCACTACAGCCAACACATATTTGCGTTCAAGTTAAAAAACACTCCAATGATAATACCTTATTATTATAAAAATATGAGATATGTAATTACTTTGTACTTAGCAAACTTTACGCTGCGATTCATTAATAATTATTATGCTGTTCTCTAAGTGAGATTAATGCAGTTGTTTTTGAGTGGCTGCAGAAGCAACTTGTAGAAGGCTTTCTTCTGATGTGGCAATTCTAAGAATTGCTTTTAAAGGTTTCATTGGTTATGGCACATTTTAAATTAGATTTGGTATACTGGATGGTAGAAAATATCTTTTCACAAATATAAATTGCGCCAAACTGTAACAATATTTTTTTCAGCAAAAATACTTTAACAGTGGAAATTTCTCATCATTTAGAGGCGTAGAATTCAGGAAGGGGAATAGTTTTTAAATATTCCGAATGCAGAAAATCGCTTGTAAGTTCTATCAGTTCATGAACAAATTTGCCTTTGCGTTTCCAAATTGAGTTCCATAAATAAGATGTAATGTGAAAACAAAAGAAATATGTGGGGGAAATTTTGCTTTTGCTACATTACTAAGAATAACCTAATCTCCTCTTGTAGTTCCTAAACTCTTTTAAAACTACCTAAACTTAACCATCTTACATTTGCCTGAAACATAACATATAAGCATTCTGACTCAAGTTCTACCAATGAGTTTCTACACCTTCAAGGGTTCAATGGTCTTAATCTAATAAATTTGACTAATTCAGCGACAGTCTTTAACTAAATTGCCTTTTATCTAATCATATTTACAGTGAACTTCTTGGTGAATATGAGTGCAGAGAAAGAATCTATTGACCCAGATTTATTTCATCTACTTTATCTTAAATTCTTCCTAATAACCATCGATTTTTACCTGCCAGATTAGTTCAGTCGTCAGTGGTCACACTTTTGTTTAATCCAGTCTTGGTTAAATTTTGCTACACATTCCTCGACTTCTTCATAAAATCTTTTCTCCTGTTGACTTCCCTTTCTTTGGCCTCATTGCTGCTAATTCTTCTCTCAGTTTAAAATCTGTTGTTACTCCTCGAATAAAGATCAATAGCTGAGCGGTGTCTCTTATATCACAACATCCATCAAAGGACAAGAAGAAAAATAAAAGTTCTAAGTTTCAATTTTAAATTGTGCTTCGAAATTATCTGTGATGTCTACGAAAAGCTTAGCTATAGTTCGACGTGATACACAGTTTGACTTTGTTTTTTTTCAGTAAAAATTAATTATAAGCTCTTAACTAGGAACTTTATTAAATTCATCATCATACATTGTTTACTGTTTTGCTATTTTGTAATTTATTATGAAAGTTATTTTGTTAAGTTGAACAACTGGTTTTAATATGATAACATTGTTTTTTTTTATCTTTGTCTAAGCATTTACCACTTCACTCTATTCTCTTTTATTGTCCTCTCTGACGTTTTACCATGTTTTGTCTCATCGTAACCTTACAGATTATAGTCTTTCAAAATAGCCACCTGTTCTGCGAATATTAGTCAAAAAGCCTCTTTCATTTTCCTATGAAATATTTATAATTCCATTCATTATTGAATTTACGATATAATTTTTCTGCTTTTTTTCTCCACCTTCGGTTATGTTTACATAAAAGTGGTTAATAAGAAACTAATAAGTAAAAAATAAAATGTTTTCATCGAGAATAAAAGCATTTCCGTAACGGCGTAAATTGTAATTTATTATTTAATTTTAGATTTTTTATTCCCAACAGTCGCGGGCCAAATTTCGAGCACCAGCGGGCCACAGAGAGAACGCGGACCATATTTTGCCCACCCCTGGTTTAGAAGCTTAAATCATGAGCAACGGTCTAGAAAGTAAAGGTCGCAGATGATACCAAAACTAGCTTTGTTTTTTCAAGATTTTTTAGCACCTTGATGTCGGAACGACCGTCATGAGCAACTGAAAATTCAGACGAAAAACTGTAACCTCTATCATCAAGATCACAAAATCTTTTCAAAATCGATATTCTTTTTGAAAATCATCAGTAAATGTATACTTTTTCTTAGGCATTTTACCTAGTAAACAGCAAAAATATCATCTATTTCGAAGTCAAACGCTGATTAATTTACCATATGTCACTGCCGAATCTCCCTCAAATTTTATAGTAGGCCACGCTAAAATAATCTCCGCCGCCTGCATTCACAAATCAGTTGCCATATGGTAGTTAACTTTTTAGGATTAAAACAAAATATACTGAGGAATGAATTTTAACAGTTTAAACTCTATTGGCCCATTCTAGGATTATTAGAACATACATTAGTATAGTTAATTTAGGTATAAATTTATACTTATTCGGGGCAAAATTAATTATAAACGGTCCAGAACGCCGGGACCGATGCTTGAAATTGGTACCTATGGCATATATATATATATATATATATATATATATATATATATATATATATATATATATATATATATATATATATATATATATATAGGGTCTTTCAATAAGGTCACTCGATATTTAAATGTAAATAAAACAAGCAGTGTGTGATATATGAACTCAATTAATTTTAAATTTGAAAGTACATTTTATGGCATTAAGTGTGGAATATAAAGTCATTCAAATGTCCGCCACGGCTTCGCTTGGTGGAACCTATTCGGGAGGCTCAATTTTCGATGATTTTGTCGCATAAATCTGGCTAAATTTGCTGGATGGTGTTCGTTATATTGACTTTGAGAACATCAACTGTTTGCGGATTATTCGCATAGACCTGCGATTTAAGGTAGCCCCAAAGAAAGTAGTCTAATGGCGTTAAATCGCATGATCTCGGTGGCCAGTTGGCGTCGCCGCCGCGCGAGATGAGCCTGCCCTGAAATCGCTGATGCAAAATGTCTACCGTGACGTGCGCAGTGTGACAGGTAGCGCCGTCCTGTCGGAACCATATGTCGTCAGTATCCATATCAGGCATATATATAATCCAGTTGAGGCCACAAGAAGTTGCTTATCATCGATCTGTAAGTCTTGCCGTTGCCGGTTATGGCAATCCCATCTTCGTTCTCAAAAAAATACGGACCGATGATCCCGACCGATGATCCCGTTAGACGAAAATCCGCACCAAACAGTGACTTTGTCCGGATGCAATTGGTGCTGGTGTATCTCATGTGGATTGTTTTCGTCCTAAATCCGACAATTTTGCTTGTTCACAAATCCATTAATCCAAAAATGGGCCTCGTCGCTGAAGATGATTTTGGGGGGGAAATTTGGGGCGCAACTTCCAACTGCTCTAGAGCCCAATCAGCGAACACACGGCGTTGTCTATGGTCGTTTACCTTAAGTTTCTGGGTAGGTTGGATTTTGTACGGGTGCAGATCCAAGACCCTACGCATAATTCGCCAAACTAAAGTCGCAGAAAGGCCAAGTTCTTGTGAACGACGAGAAATTGATTGCCTCGGATTTTGCCGTACACTCTCATTTACAGCAGCGATGTTTTCAGCAGACCTTGCGTTTCGGCGACGTACGGGTGTTGGCTGATTGTTGATCGACCCTTATGCCTCAAATTTGGCCACCAAGCGTCGAACAGTGGACTCGGCAAAACGATTGTGGCGAGGATAGAAATCACGTAATGCGAGGAACGTTTGTTGAAAGGAGCACTGATTTTGATAATAACATTTGATGATTTACACACACTGTTCAACGCTATAACCTTCCATAGTGACTTGCCAAGTACTGCTGAACAGTTCACAGTGAGGTTGCCAGATTTTGCTTTAACAACATGGCCACTATCACCTGACAAAGCTCAAGCGTCCTTGTTGAAAGACCCTATATCTATATATATATATATATATATATATATATATATATATATATATATATATATATATATATATATATATATATATATATATATATATATCCTTTCATATTAATCTTAAAATCCCGAGCCTAAATGCTGATACAAAATTCTCTCCTTTACTATTACAAATATAACCAGCGAAAACCAGCACCTTTTCATTCCTCTCCCACTCAGGGTCTGTATAACTTAGTAGCACATGTAGCACGTGCTACGGGCCCCGCGCTTCAGGGGGCCCCACGGGGATGTAAAAAAATAGTAATAATTAGGATTTTACCCTTATGCAAAGAAGGCTGAGACAAAATAATTATTCATTTTCCTGATTTTTATATTATTATTATATATGATATTACTATATAATTATAAGAAAAATATAGAAAACTTCACTAGAGCATACTAGATAGTATGATAGGTCTGGCATTATGTTATGGTAGTACACGGTGTTGTTCTTTATAAAGGATTTAAAAAGTGTACAAAATAAAACACTCCTTTTAGTCGCGAGCGACTCTATATCTCACTATGTTGGTCGGTCGGTCCCCATTTTGCTTCTTTTTTTTTGTATAAGATTGTAACTATTCGGCTGATTCTAACGAAATTTGCGACTCCTATGCTTTTTTTTACATTCTCTTTCGAATTATATAATTGCAAAAGTCCTCCCAAGGTTAGCCCGGCAATTATTTTGCTTTGTCAATAATATTATAACTATTAGGCCGATTCTAACGAAATTTGAAACCCTTATGTTGTTTTACATTCATTTTCGAATTGTAGAATGACCAAGGTCCACCCAAGGTTAATCCTGGAATTATCAAAAGTTTTGAAAGTTGTAAGGTCATAAATCAGAATAAGTGAGAGCACGCGACTTTATGGTCAGCAGACCTTGTTTCAGTTGAGTCCTTCCAGCCATATTAGCAGTTCTTTTAAATTCCTCAGATACCTTTTTTCCTCTCTGCAAAGGAAAAGGATGGGTGTGGGTGAGATACCATATATATATATATATTATATATATATATATATATATATATATATATATATATATATATATATATATATATATATATATATATATATATATATATATATATATATATATATATATATAATGTTTAACAGAAATCCCAAGGCGAGGAAAATAGCTGGTATCATCCTTTTTATTTGCCGGCGACGTTTCCACCACAATACGGTCATCTTCTTAGGCCTAAAATACAAAAAACGAAACAAAATATTTGGCAGTGTTAAGAGAGCACACTGCTAAATGTACATCCAGGAGTTTACTAGCTAGTATTAGCTTTGATTTTCAAATTTCTTATGTTCTTGTGTTCTAATAGAGAGACTAGGGAAGGATTTTAAATATTTAAATTAGTTAGCGAGTGTATAATTGCTAACATCTATTAAGGTAGGGGAGATTTGATTTATGAATCTAATGATTATATAAAACTGTTTTAAAATGAATTTTAAACGAATAATTGAAGGAAAAATTGGCGAAACCTAATATACAAAATCACAAACCTTGCCAACGAGCGTGTTACGTGCTCCGGCCGACCCAAAAGTACCAAAACTGCGCCCCGCTACCCACATCCAAACGAATTCAGGTAACAAAGAGGGGCACCGACGAGAGATCATTATTTAAATTCGGGGAGAGCTGTTTTATATAAAGTGTTTCTAAGATTCGAAGGGTAATGGGACATTTGTGCGAATTCAGAATTTCAAAGTTTTCTAAGCAGATATCACTTTTACACTTTATTGCGTGATCTCTTATCGCTGAATTTTCTTTGGTTTCAAGTATCTTACCGGTTCTATTATTTATACCATATGGGAAGAGAATCTTGCCTTCAGAGTTCTCACGGAGCTTCCGATATATTTGCCTTGGGAACACCCAGGACATTTAAATAAGTATATAATCGAACTCCGAAGACTCTTTGGAACCGGATCATTTATTGTAAAGAAAGATTTTATATTTATTTTGTTGACAAAGGAAATTTTAAATTTTATTTGACAGAAGTATTTCCTTATCAATATGTGTAATTTTCGGCTAAGGACTTTATTGTGAATACCCAGCTCTGACATTATTAAATAATGTTTGTCTTTTGCCACCGTTATCTCAAGGTGGCTTGGTTGATACAATCCACTTAAAAATGTGCAGATTGACTCTTCCTCAATAAAGGAAGGAAAACCATTGTGCATAAAGAAAGATTTAAGGTACTGAAATTCTGTCTATAAAATTATAGGATGAACAGAGATTGTATGAAGAAGGGTCTTAATGGATGAGATTTTGTATTTCAAATCTAAGCAACTAAAAAAGTTTAATCCTAACCTCGTATTAGTCGGTTTCCTATATAATGATGTTTCTAGATTATTTTGATTTTTTCTTATTAAAAGATCTAAAAAGGGGAGGGTGTTATCACTCTCAGTTTCCATTGTATATTTAATACCGGGATGGATGGTGTTTAAAAAATTAAGAAATTTTAAAGCTTGATCTCGTTGTTTGAATATAGCTATGGAGTCATCTACAAAACGTCTATAGAAAGTTTTGTATATTAGGTTTCGCCAATTTTTCCTTCAATTATTCGTTTAAAATTCATTTTAAAACAGTTTTATATAATCATTAGATTCATAAATCAAATCTCCCCTACCTTAATAGATTTTAGCAATTATACACTCGCTAACTAATTTAAATATTTAAAATCCTTCCCTAGTTTCTCTATTGTAAATTTGAGCCCCATTTCGAAATATTCCCTTTAACTCTAAATTTGCAAATCAAAGCTAATACTAGCTAGTAAACTTCTAGATGTACATTTAGCAGTGTGCTCTCTTAACAGTACAAAATATTTTGTTTCGTTTTTTTTATTTTAGGCCTAAGAAGATTACCATATTGTGGTCGAAACGTCGCCGGTAAATAAAAAAGATGATACCAGCCATTTTCCTCGCCTTGGGATTTCTGTTAAACATTAAATTTAGGCTCTCTAGAAGCAATCCTCATCGATATATATATATATATATATATATATATATATATATATATATATATATATATATATACGGGGACCCCCCTGTTCCTTAAACCTGCCCTGCTCCCACTCAAAACAAATTATAGCTCTCCACAATCTTTAGTTTCTCCCTTTTCGACACAGCAAATAGGCGGCAGCATTAAGGTTAGTAGGTACCAGTTCTTAGAACTATTTAGCCATAACTTTCCCATTCAATCAGCCTTAAAATGCTTTTTGGGGGTTTATACCTCTCATCCCATTCCATCGTCACTCGTTTCCTTTATAATTCTTAAATATTTTTAAAATTAAATATTAACGATAACAAATTCATCTACATATATCATTTGAGAAAAACTGTCAATACCATTGTATTGTAAAAGAATAAAAATCAGCCAGCTGAAATATAATCGAAAGAATTTTCCCTTAAATTTCACTGTAATATAGTGTTTTTATTTGTTTTATAGTGTCTTTGAAAATAGGTTCACAACCTAAACCGTCGGATATGAATAAATTTCTTCCGTAAGGAAGATGGAAATTTTTTTTATGGTGTCTTTCTTATTTCTCCTAAGATTAAGTATACAATAGCGATCTCAATAAGAGAACGATAATTTAACTTTTCATTATTTTTCTTATTTGACAATATTTTTCCTTTAAAAATTGATGAAATATTCGTGCAAAAAAATATTTTCTAAATAATCAAAAGTATAAACAAAATTTTAATGATATTCCTTTAATTTTAAAACAAATACAGTGATCAAAATAAGAGAACGTAAAGATAATCTTTATGAAAACATAATTAAACATGAAATTTGGTTTGCAAAGTAGCGTTTTTGCATTCTTAAATATTAATAGGAAGTGTTGAAGCCATTGCTTTTGATGACTTCGGCACATCTGCGTCTACATGAAATCACTAACGTATTGCACAATTATGGAGTGATATTATTCCACTCTTACTCCAGTCTCTTCCATAGCTCAGTGGTTGTAGCGGTTTCTTTCGCCATGACGTTGTCTCCAATGATCTTCCAAAGGTTCTCGATTGGATTTAAGTCGGGACTCTGGGTTGGCCATTTCAAAACTTCTATTTGTTCATGTTCAAGAATTTTTTTCACTCGTTTTGCAGTGTGGCACGGAGC
Source organism: Ceratothoa steindachneri (assembly GCA_963969495.1). Taxonomy (NCBI): domain Eukaryota; kingdom Metazoa; phylum Arthropoda; class Malacostraca; order Isopoda; family Cymothoidae; genus Ceratothoa; species Ceratothoa steindachneri. The sequence continues at coordinate 9,689,339 of OZ018330.1, forward strand.
ATTATCTTGCATAAAAATGGCTGGTTGATTGGGAGAAGCCCGTAAAGCGGCAATGGCTTGAGGCTGAAGGAGGTTCTGGTACACATTAGCATTAACAGTACCATTTAAGCGTATGAGAGGCCCCACTCTGGCTGCTGAGAACATACCCCAAACCATGACACTCACCCCGCCAAATTTTACAGACTTCTTGACACACTTAGAAAGAAGTCTCCCCACTTTTACGTCTTACATATTGGTTGCCATCTGAACCAACCAAATTAAACTTGCTTTCATCATTAAAATGAACTTTGGACCCTTTTTTTCACTCAACAGAACATGGTTCTCAGCAAAGGCAATCTAGCAATTTTATTTTTCTTGCCAATAAAGACGATTGATGGCTGGGGAACGTGCTTTCAATCTAACTTCTGCCAGACTACATCGAGACACCTCCTTCCCCAAATTAGCAGTGATTTGTCGAGATATTCCAGCTGCAGTGTCGAAGCGGTTCCTCATAGACAATATGTGGATCATGCGGTCCACTCGTAGACTTTTTTTATGTGGACGGCCGGCCTTCTTCGTAGAGATGAATTAGTTAGTTTCAATATGTAATTTCAATACCCTTGACATTACACTTCTAGAACGGCTAACTTCCCTTACAATGACCGAGAGAGAGAGATAGAGAGAGAGAGAGAGAGAGAGAGAGAGAGAGAGAGAGAGAGAGAGAGAGAGAGAGAGAGAGAGAGAGAGAGAGAGAGAGAGAGAGAGAGAGAGAGAGAGAGAGAGAGAGAGAGAGAGAGAGAGAGAGAGAGAGAGAGAGAGAGAGAGAGAGAGAGAGAGAGAGAGAGAGAGAGAGAGAGAGAGAGAGAGAGAGAGAGAGAGAGAGAGAGAGAGAGAGAGAGTCCATGACTCTTCCTATGAACGACTTTACGTCGGAGGGTTTCAGTTACTTTGGAATAGGTCGACATCTTGCGGGAGTTGATAGGATAATGAAACGAATTGGTTAGGTGTGCCTCTTAAAAAGTGTTGCCAGATATTTCTAGAAAATCCAGGTAATTACTCGAATATTTAAAAAGTCACTAGAGAGTTGTCTTATTTTGATCACTGTATTTTTAAAAAATTAAAGATATATCATTAATATCATTGATTATTTAGAAATTAATTTAGCACAAGATATATATATATATATATATATATATATATATATATATATATATATATATATATATATATATATATATATATATATATATATACTACAAATATTTGATAAAATTTTAAAGGAAAAATTTTGTCAAATAAAAAAAATAATAAAAAGTTAAATTATCGTTCTCTTATTTTGATCGCTACTGTAGTCTGGAAATACGCACTCCATCAGCTCTTTCACTCCTTCATCCTTTCACGTATTTGCTTCCCACTGCGGAGAAAAGCCCTTTTTCATCTTTCTGTAGGATTTGTTTCATCCTGTGGCACAATGTAGATTGGTAGCTAGGGATCGTCAGCGAAAGAACTCAACACTGGTTTTTTTTGCCGCCTCGGGAATCGAACCCAGAACCTTTTGTTTTAAAATCTACTACGCTAACCACTATTCTACCAAACCGATGTTTTTTGTAGTAAAAACCGTACTAAAGGTGTTTTTAGGCATTCTAGTCGTCATTTACGGCTTCGGTTAGTCGCGGAAAGCACTTATTTTCAAAAATAATAGCACTCTGAATAAGGCTCTATTTGCAGTGATATTATCGTAAAAATCACTGCTCTCCGCTCCAAATCTAAACCTTGAATTGTGACTGAAATGACTAAAAACATCATTAGTATTGTTTTTTTACTATTAAAAAGACGGCGTTTGGTTACTGATGTCCGTTATCGAGCCGAACTATGGTTTGCCATTATGGGGGGAGCTCCCCCCACCGCTCGCTTCGCTTGCGCCTCAGGAACAAGTAGTAGAAAATTTGAAAGGCTATTAAAACTCAATAGGCAAAAAGCAAACGACATAGTGCTAGATATAAAAAATAAGCCATTTGGTGCTAGAAATATTGCGGATAAACGTGAAATTCCTCGAGCAGGTAGGCCGACTCCTTCATTGAAAACTAAAGTTGGAACTCGAACATACCAGATAAGATGGTACGAACAGATTGGTTGGCTTTGTGCAACTACCGTCACAGAGAAACTCTATTGCTAGCCATGTTTGTTGTTTCAACCAAAAGCTAATCAGGGGTGGACAGATGGAGGCTATAATAATTATAAAAACATCCTGAGTGATTGTAAGCATCACAATAAATCAGTGAGTCATTTAAGTAGTTATAAAAGCTTGAAAACCTTTCGACTGTATGATAGTGTGACAGCTATTAGTGATTCTGCTAAACTGATAAAAGAACTGCATAACAAAGCAGCTGAAGAAAATAGACAATATTTAAAGCAGTTAATAAATGCAGCATTATACCTGTGTAAAAAAGAGTTACCTTTACGTGGACATGATGACGGAAGTAACGGCCCTCAAACCAAGATGACGGGAGTTCATGTATAAATGAAGTAATTTTTATATTAAAACTATATTTCTGTCTTATTGTTATTATCAGTGCACATATAACTCTGCGGTGTCCATTGCGTCTCTTACCTTGTTTTATACATGTGTCTTATGCGAAATCTGTGATGAGCCCAAGTGATCACTCCCTGCAAACTTTCCGGGTAATATAGCCTCGTTGTTATTGCGCTTTAAACTTGAGGTCCCTACCCCCCAAAAACTCTCCTCCACAAGCCATCGCATGGAGTATAACAATAAATTTGAGACTTTTTTAAAGAGCAGTTGTCCCAAATGAGCACTTTGATCACTCGGGGTCTCATTTTTTGCTGATTTGAAGGAGAGTTTAATGAACATTAGAAAAATAAAGGTGCCAAAAGAGGAAATAGGAAAGTAAAAATATAAAAAGATAACTAATTTATTCACAGTTAAATTTAAGTTAGGTTAGGTTAGGTTAGATTGGGCTATATTAAGTTAGGTAAGGTTGGATTGGGTTAGGTTAAGTTAGGTTAGGTTAGGTTAGGTTTAATTAGGTTAGGTTAGGTTAAGTTAGGTTAGGTTTAATTCGATTTGATAAACGAGTATAGCGAGTGAACCTACCTCCCAAACAAGTGAAATTGCCCACCTCCCAACCTTGTCAATACTGAAATAACTTATTTCTGAAAGGAGGGTACGGGACACCAGGCCCACCCATTTTTATTGGGTTATTTCCAAATTAAGCGATTGGAAGGTATTGCCCTAGTTTTGCCCATTTGAAGAATTTTGACCCCAGGGGCAATTTGGGCATAAGAACGCCACAAAAAATGAAAATCAGAATTTCTTTAAGATTTGATACATGAATAAAAAATAAGAAAAAGATCGTGAATAAGTATACTCCTTTTTCATTTTTCTTATATTCCGTTATCTTTTTTTTGTTTAATTTTATTTGGTTTGAAAGTTTACAAAGGAGTGTAAATTACCTTCCTTAACCTCTCTAGTATTTAAGATTTATGAGGCACAATGCTGTAACACACTACAACTTTTTTTTTCTTGTGTCTGCCCCTCCCATCTACTCCTCCCCTTCGTGTTCATTGTTATCAGTGATGACTCATCCACCTTCCCTACCTTGATCATTCCTCTCTGCCTTGTCATAATCAATCTTCACTGTCCTGCCTTGTTTATTCTTCTCTGCCTTGTCATGATCAATCTTCACTGTCCTGCCTTGTTTATTCTTCTCTGCCTTGTCATGATCAATCTTCACTGTCCTGCCTTGTTTATTCTTCTCTGCCTTGTCATGATCAATCCTCTCTGCCATGCCTTGTTTATTCTTCTCTGCCTTGTCATGATCAATCTTCACTGTCCTGCCTTGTTATTCTTCTCTGCCTTGTCATGAACAATCTTCACTATCCTGCCTCGTTTATTCTTCTCTGCCTTGTCATGATCAATCTTCACTATCCTGCCTCGTTTATTCTTCTCTGCCTTGTCATGATCAATCTTCACTATCCTGCCTCGTTTATTCTTCTCTGTCTTGTCATGATCAATCTTCACTATCCTGCCTCGTTTATTCTTCTCTGCCTTGTCATGATCAATTTTCACTGTCCTGCCTTGTTTATTCTTCTCTGCCTTGTCATAATCAATCTTCACTGTCCTGCCTTGTTTATTCTTTTCTGCCTTGTCATGATCAATCCTCTCTGTCCGGCCATGTCTTAATTAGTCTTACCTTCCCTGCCCGGCCACGTCCTAAACTGTTTTTATTGCCCTTCCCTAATCGCTCCTCCCTGTCTTACTCAGCCCTGCCCTAGTCATTCCTCCCTCCGTATAAAGAAGCAGGGGAGGAGAAAGGAAAAGATGAGTCGCGACAAATGAAAATTGTTCCCATTTTGCGTTTAATCGCCCACAAAAAAAGAACGACAGAAAAGAAGAACTAAAACAAACACGTGAAAGAACCAACATACAACCCAATAAGCAAGCGAGGCTTAAAAGAAAAATAGCAACCAAATGAATAATAAACGCAGTTCTAGTGAAGAAGAGAGGGGGTTAATAAATGGAGAAGAGCAGAAAGAAGAGAAGACTTCGAAAGGAAGAGAGACTGCGACTTTCTCAAGCCCCGACGACTTTACCGAAAGCGAGCCTGTCACCCCCTTGCCCCCCTGCCCCCGAGTCTCTCAGGCAAAAGTGGTGGTCCACCCCACATCCACCTTCGTATTGTAGACTCAACGTTCATCACCGGGTTTGGAGAAGCATCACTCGCCATCACTCATTCATGACAACAACAACCAAATAAAAACAGTGAATTATTAGCCAAGGAAGAAGGTGGTGGGAGTCGATTGGGGCTTAATCCCCCGTTGAGTCCCTCAAAAAATCATTTTCTCTCGCCCATTAAACATATTTGCACAGAAACTGACACGGAAATGGCGTTCATATGTGTGTCCATGAGCGAAAAATTCCTCATTTCGTACATTTGAGTTTTCTGTGCTTTTTAGCGCTCGTTATCAGTATTTTTAAAATGGATCCTCTTCTCGGGCGTTTTTGTGGCTCTAACTCAATAATTTGCACAAGCGATAAGCAGGTGAAAACGAACGCAAAAAAGGAAAACTAATTCCTAGTATTTTCAGCAATTATTCTCAGACATGTAACTCAACGTTTTTTTTTACTCCGTAAATATATATATATATATATATATATATATATATATATATATATATATATATATATATATATATATATATATATATATATATATATATATATACATATATATATATATATATATATATATATATATATATATATATATATATATATATATATATATATATATATATATATATATATATATATATATATATATATATATATATATGCGCTTGATAACACAGGTTTGAATCCAACTCCTTTATTTACCATCATATAGCGGTTAAAATATTAGGTTGAGGAATATGTTCTTGCGGGTTTTTTTTTAATGTTGTGTTGATTTAAGTTTTGTTGACGTGATTTGTGCACATATTAAGAAACAATAATAAATAATGAGAGCAAAATTTGCAAAGGTTAGACTACGTCTCTTAACAGCGTAGACTATTAGGCTTTTGCTTAGGCTACGGCTTGAAGTTGAGTAATAAGTCATTGCGGTTTATTTAAAAGTTGTGTTAATTTAATTTTTGTTCTGTACCCTCAAAATGGAATGTCAAGTTGAAAGAAAGGCGCATTTTCGACACTTGTTGTTATTCATTTTCAATCAAGTCGGAAACAATGCAAACGCAGCCAAAGTTCATCGCGATATTTGTGCTGTGTACGGAGAAAATGCTTTATCAGAAAGGACAGCTCAATCTTGGTTTTCACGTTTCAAAAACGGTCATTTCAATCTTAATGACGAAGAACGTTCTGGTCGCCCCATTAAGTTGGATGAAGATCGATTGAACGACCTTCTTCATGATAATCCTCGTCAATCGACTAGAGAATTGGCTGTACAATTGGCGTGTGATCAGAAAACTGTAGTGAATCACCTTCATTCGATGGGGAAAGTTCCAAAACTCGGTGAATGGGTTCCGCACGCTTTGAGCGAAAGCAACAAACTTCAACGCTCCACGATTGCCGCAGGTTTGCTTGCTCGTGATAAGGCTACTCGTGGATATAAGGACAGATTTCTTCACCGCATCATCACTGGCGACGAAAGTGGTGTGTTTATGTCAACATGAACCATCGAAAACAATGGCTTAGCCCCAATAAAAAAACACTTCCGCAATTAAAGCAAGGACTTCATCCACGAAAGACGATGTTGTGTGGGATTGTGAAGGCATCATTCTTTATGAGCTCCTTGCGAACAACAAGATTGTCAATGCAGAACTCTACGTTCAACAAATGTATCGACTCGCCATAGCTATTCGTGAAAAGTGACCTTATCGACGTTATAGAGTCCTTCTGCAACACGACAATGCTCGTCCTCACATTGCCAATATGACAAAAGACGCCATCCATACGCTTAATTGGGAAATCCTGCCGCATTCTCAATATTCGCCAGACTTGGCTCCATCGGATTTCCATCTGTTCCGATCGCGCTCCAACAATTTGCGCGGCGTTTCGTTCATTACTGATGTGGAATAACAAACCTGGTTAGACGAATTCTTCGAGTCAAAATCCAGAGATTTTTATTTCAGAGGCATCGTAAAACTAGTTGAGCGTTGGGAAGAAGTCGTAAATATCAACGGGGAATACATTATTGATTAAATTGCATATTGTTATCAATTAAAAATGAAGTTTTCCTAAAATAGTTAATGGTAATGAATAAATTTGATAAAACTGCAAGAACTTATTCCCCTAACCCAATAGTTTCCTCCATTTTCTTCGTTTCTATATCTTCCATTTTCTTTCCTAAGCTTTTAAATATATCTATTGTATATCACGTGTCATATGATTTTCACTTATATATATATATATATATATATATATATATATATATATATATATATATATATATATATATATATATATATATATATATATATAACCGAAAGGAAAGAGAAGATAAACAGGAATATTTTTTTCTTCGGAAGAATTAATTTTCCTCATTGCGAAAAGATCCGTGCAGAAGAAGTTGGGATTGAACCAAGCTCACTGAGGCAGTGAGCAACCGCTTTGATCTTAATGCCGGCATAAATACTGACACCCCTCAAATTATCTCTATATTTCTATCTTTAATACCCTAATAAGGTGATGGTATAACTTTTTTAACCAAATTTCATTGTTTCGTTTCCCATTTTTCAGTAATCCTCATCACAAATTTTGAAATCCTGTTTGCCGTAACCGGCTTCAAAGATTATCTTCATCCCTAATCATTATGGCTCCTGACTACACATAATCCATTTTGGAACGTCAGAGCATCATAACTTTTTGCAAGTAGTGATGTCATATAAAAATATCTGAAAACCTAAAATATCTGTCACCATGGTGAAGAATGTTATCAAGAGATTTGAAGAAACAGGTATACTGGAGGAAAAATAACAGACAAGGCGGCCCCCTCAGTGTTACAGGCTAAGTTCATCAGAGTGACATCTCTCCCAAACCTCCGCCTTACTGTTCCAGGAATAGCTCAGCAATTTAATATCTCCGACAAGGCAAACGTCTCAGCCACAAGCTGGCCTTTTTGGTCGATTGACAGCAAATAAACCTCTGTTGAGATATTGTATTAGAGCAAAGAGGTTCAAAACATTCAAACTGGGCGATGAGTGTCTAGAAAAAAGGTTCCTTGGACCGATTTTTTGGTTCTATCGTATATTTGTAAGGAAGGGAAGTGGAAAGCGAATTGCTTATCAGTGTATTGAGGCGATAGTAAATAGTAAATAGCGTGATATAGCGAATACTTTGTGATAGTTAGGAGCTTCTTTGCTGGACATTCAGTGGAAAATCTTTATAGAATATCAAATAAATTTCACCAGCACGACTAACATTCAATTTTTCAGCGACAATTTAGGTCGAAATTATATTTTTCGGCAAGAAAGTAATTCTAAGCAGACATCGAGACGGCGTCTTAATTATTTGGCGAAGAAAGAACAAGAATGGCAGCTTGCAATCATAGATTGACCATCCTAATATCCTGATTGCAATCCTATCAAAATATTGTGGAATAATCTGAATAGACGAGTAAAGAGAAGCAACCTAGAAGTGTACAGTGCTGTGAGAATGTTTGTTCTATTGGTGGAATGAAATTCCACCATCATATTTGGTTTCCTTGGTAACTAGGATGCCTCGAATATTCTCGTCAGTTAACAAAGTAAAGGACGCATATTTTAAACAGTCAAAGTTTCATGTTTTTTTTCTCTAAATTTGTTTATTTTATTATGTTCTTCATCTTTACTTTAAAGTTGATCTCTAATAACTTTAATCTTCCATTTACTTAACTTTTAATGACTTAATTTTTACTGTATTTATAAATGTTTGGGCGTTGCCACTATTTATGGCTAGTTGTGTATACATACATATATACGGGATTGCATACAAAGTTTTTTCTCCAATAATACATGCAAATATTATAATTATGTCTCTATGGCAAGGGAAATATGCTGGATTTATATTAATGCTATGCGTAGGCAATGCATATATGAACTTTATACGCCTCAAGTTTAATTGTTTGGTTTCTTGACTAAATATTATTTAACAGACAAAAATTGTGTGCAATTCTTTGTAATATGAAATTCCTCTGCGAAAATTTTTCCCCCGAAGAAAAAGGTCCCTCCGCCAACGGCGCCGACTCACGGATAAAGACCGTCCCTGCCCTCTACAATTACTGTATCGGATATCAATGAGGACTCGTGGACTCAATAGCCACCCTTCCTCTCTTCGGATCACCTCCGAATTGGCCAACTCAAGAATTTTGGTCGGTGGAAAGATTGGAGGCGTAAACGAATCCGGTAAATATTTAAATACCAAAAAACTTAAATCGGGATATATAACAATCTTTTGCAAATACCGCCATGCAAATTTAATAGATTTAAAACGAATTTCGTTATACAAAACACGAAATGGGAGAATGTTCTAAAATTAATTAAACCAAATTGTAAATTGCAAAACACGGGCGGATTTTCCTAAGAGAATAAGAAGAGAGACAATGTTTCTTTGCTAATTGGTGCAACTTTGATACTAGGTGGCTAAATTTCCTCAGCTAAGGGGCAAACCTCAAGGAAAAATCCACAAATTGGAAGAGGCAACAAGACAAAGACACAAAAGATAAGAATAATAAAAGAGAATTAAGAATGACAAAGACCGTTCTCCGGTACCTGACCACTGCAAATCCTTAAAGAACTGGAGAAGGAGACTTAAGAGACCCATACTTAGGCCAGATCAACTCCCCACCCCCCCAAAAAATAGACGCCCCTCTGTTCTCCGTACTTCCTAACCCGACTTCTTGAATCCATCTTCCCTCCTCAACGACTCAACTGGCCACTCTCTCGTCCCTCTCTTCTCAATACCCCCACTATTTCCTTTAGCCGTGATGTTTCTCGGAAAAAATATCCTTTGTGCCTTTGTCTTCAGAGAGACTCATTGGTGCGGACCTTCTCCGTTGTTTCTTTACCTGAGACAAGGTTTCTATCTCCCCCCCCCCCCCGAGGCTTCATTCCCTCTGGTGAGGGATGTCTTTCGTCCACGGAAATAACTCGCCGCTTGCAACACTTCCAAATCGACCAGAATCAAAGGCTTCTTCCCCTCAGAACTCCGTTCGCGTTCGTTTTTCGGGGCTTCATCGCCGCTCCCGTCTCCTGCTGCATTAGGAGACAAAGAAGGATCGATGGGAACAAAGAAGTGGGTTTTCGGAGTACCCAGTAAACGCTCTGCTCATTTAAGTCATCTCGATCAAATAAATAATTAATAGTTGTTTAGATAATGATAATGAGGGTTAGCAGAGGTAGTGGTTAGAGAATTGACCACTATCAAACTTCACAGTCACGCTTAGAAGTGCCGATGGATTAATGGTCATCCAACAAATTTAAAACATGGATTAGGCACTTGATGTTTTGTAAGGAAAGAACTGTAAAGAAGATATATAGCAACAGATCCACTGGGAGGCATTAGGGCCGGGAGAGCACGCAACGTTCTAGATGTAAGGTGCAGCATGATTTTGACATTACACCTACCACTCATTTGCGGGACTTATGGGGTAGAAATGAAAATTGGGATGTGAGATAAAACAATGTATAAAATGTTTAAATGACAAAATATGAATACAGTACCGTCCAAAAACTAGAGAACGAAATATGAAAATCTAGATTTTCATGCTAATAACGGTTGAATTTTCATGGATTTTGTACAAAATACTTTGGAATTTCCATCTGATAGTGTCTATGTTTCATTCATAGAATAGTGGATAATAAACGAAAGTAATGTGTATTCGAAGAAAGGATGTGTCCAAAGCTAAAAAACAATGACATATATTTCCACTTACACGTAGAACTTCGTAACGTATGGATGAAAATGCTACCCCACGTGTATTTGGTAGACGGCTACTTATGGTATTTCTCATTAATTAGGACGGCGAGACTAGTTAAGATCGATAAATCCTTCAGAAAGCAGGTTGCCCAGTGGAAGAGTGAAGGAATCACACTGTGAGATATTTCGAGACATTGAAATCGGGCAAAATCTGGGATTTAATGCATAATAAAGCTCCACGAAGATAGGATCCTGTCATTCGAAAAAGAAAACGTGTCGCTCTCAAAAAGCGCATAACGCGAAGATCGCACCACACAACGGATGGCGATGGAGGGACGATCATAGACAGCAGCCGGTATTTCACGCCAAGTTGCCGATAAGATGAGCTTGAATGTCCCATCAGACTGCCTCACGTGACGCGAAGATCGCACCACACAACGGATGGCGATGGAAGGACGATCAGAGACAGCAGCCGGTATTTCACGCCAAGTTGCCGATAAGATGAGCTTGAATATCCCATCAGACTGTCTCACGTAGCATAAGAGAGCTACATGAGCTTCCCTGCTAAGAAACCACTCATAAGTAAAAAGACTAAAGCAGGTAGGGTTACCTTCGCTAATGAGCATCTCCTGTAAAGCTGAAAAGTGGTAGTCTTTCAGTGACGAAAGCAAATCTAATTTGTTCGGATCAAATGAGAAGCAGGATGTAAGGCGTCACAAAGGTAACAAATTGGATCTCAAATGCATGAAAAATGCATGAAAAAAGACTATTTACCTGGACGAATAGCATAATCTCCGACCCCAGTGCTACAGAGAAAAACTGGTGGTTTCGCTCGGATCATCCTTTACACCCTTTCTTTGAAAAATCTAGTAACTTTGTACTTTTTCCTACGTATTCTCCTATAACCTGGAAAGGGAGTAGATGGTGTAGCTGGGGCAATGCCCCTGCTACAAAAAGAAACCTTGAGGAAAAGCAAGCCATGCCGGCCCCACTGCCTGCAATAGTGCCCCGCGCTCAGCCCAAATGCCTACAAGAGGACCTTCACTACTTTATTTACAGATCTCTCCTTACTACCCCACAAAAGAATATCTGAAAATATCGTTCCATTTGGTACCTGGAGGAATGGCACGTCCTCCCGACCCGAGTGCCAATCGTTAAGGGAGGGCTCACTAAGTTCACTCGAATTGTTTGAAGGACCTCGAAAAGCTGGGTCTATCACAAGAGAGATCTTCAGATCCTGCCCGTCTTGTCGACGACTGGTACCAGTTAGTAAGGGGTCCACTCTGTCACACCTGCCGCTCTGGCTGCTTAGTTGAAATCTACGTCCCTTAGATGAGCAACTGTCCGTTGATCAACTTTTCCCCGCTCGGTGTGTATTGACGTACAGGTGCGGACATCTCACTTTAACGCGTCCAGTGATAAAACCCCTGAAAGGTCCGAAACTCCGAGACGTGATAGGCTAAACCGGATGAACGCGAAATATATTTCACAACCCCCTTTCTTTCTTCCTGGTCACAACTTCTCTTTTTTGTCGTTGTTTCCATTTTTTATTGTTTTCAAAACGAAGGTGCAACAATAGAAAGCGTAACCTCGTCCTACGTTGGTGTTGGGTGGGAGATGACCCCGACAACACCACTTCAACTGGTAAAGGGGCTCCCGTCTCATGACTTCTGGAGCCGCCCTTAGGTAGCTCCACCTCTATAAGGGAAGCACCTGCCTCTCTTGCGCTTTCTCAGGGGGCCATTCAATTATCTCCTAGCGGAGAGAGGGCGTCTCCTTTCCTATGCCTACGGGTAAGGTGGTATCCATCATATCATCTTTCTCAGAGTCACCCTGGTGCGAATTTCTAACTGTACTAGTGCCCTCCCTCTTTTTCACATGGGCTCACCAACTCAAAGAGTATGACGCAGAAGCATCGCCAGACTTCCACTCCCGATGGGAGCGTCTGGTTCTGGAGAACCCACAATCTACGTACGGGTGGTGGCTCTATCCGGTCAGATGGGCCAGCAAGGGGGCGTTCCACAGGCAAGTGACCTCAGTGCCTTCCCTTTGCCTTAAAAATTAACGTAATCACTTGGGTGCTGCCGGAATATGTTCTTGTTACGCTCTACGTAGACGACCTTTCGATCCCCTTTGGTGCGCCCAGATACCTACTTTGTAGAATCAAATTCAACAGGCTCTGACCCCCATTTCTAGCTATGCCGACGTACACGAGTTCCATTTTTTTGTGACAAAGACTAAGGTAGTGCACTTATATCTCCATATACGACTTCAATTCGACTTATACTAGTTCCTAAATGATGCTTGCCTTGATGTGGTAAAGTCGCACCCTTTCCTAAGTTTTGTTTTTTGGACAGAAACCTCAACTGAGAAGCCCATTTGTGTAGCCTTATTGTCGGGTGCACCTTGGATATCATTCGTTCCGTAATCTACAGCACCTGTGTTAGCTCCAAACTAGGCTATGGATGCAAGTTTTACGCATTCGTAGCCGAGCGTCAATTGCAGAATATGTGCTCGATCCATCATACTGGTCTCCGTTTAGTGACAGGTGTCTTCCGCACATCCTCTGTAGACAGCCTCCTTTTTGATGTTTGGAAGATACTGCTCACTTTATGACGTATACAGGGCGTTATACGACTATATGGGCGTCCCAGCCCATAGGCTCTCTCAGTTTCCACCGGCTCTTATTTCACCATTAGCCGATCTGAAGGTGTCTATACCGCCGTGAGAAGTCAATCATACCCTAAACATTTGAATTTTAGGGCAGTACAGCTCCGTTTAGAATTCGATGTAGCTCTCTGGCTATGCTCAGGATGTCAGCCTGGAGAGGGTCACTACTGAATGTTTATCGCCACATCTCTGATCCCAAAGGTTCTAGAGAGCCGGGAGTATTGCCTTCGAACTACTTGGAGCACATGCCGTGTCAAGCTGTAACCGTGCCATTATAAAGTGAGGAGCTCATATTCTAAGAGGTTTTTACGTATTCTCCCCTTGTTTAAACCTGGTGGTGCTCGTTCGGGCGCTGCACCTGTCTCCGGGGCCAAGTTGATTACAATACACCGCTTGTTACGGAGGATTACGGGTCATAATCGGTTCGGAGAAAGGATTGCTATACATAGCGACTCACAGAACGCCCTGAGTGCTCTCGGGGCGTTGGAATCTACAAAGAAAATCGTGTAACTATTGTTCTAAAGAGGTAGTTGCTAAAGGTATCGCATCAAAGAGCACCATCTTTAGAATCATTAGTGACTTTAAAAAGACTGGTTACATTCCTTTTAAGAAGCTTCTGGACACCCAACGTCGCCTCCTGGTATGTTCCCAGCTCAAGGATTGGGTTTCCTCCAGTGCTAAACTTACTCACGATAGGAAGCAAGTAGGTTTGAACGTCTCAGCGCCCACAGTGAGGTGAAGACTTTGGAAACTTTTCGAAAATGGTATCAACTAGAGAAAGGCTACGAAGAAGCCTCATCTCACAAAGAAGAACCTTAAGGATAGGCTTCACTTTTGTAGTAAATATAAAGAATGGACTATTGAAAACTGGAGCAAAGTGGTATTCTCTTATGAAGCTCCATTCCGCTTGTTTCGAGCTTCTGTAAGATCCATCGTTAGGAGAAGAAAAGGGGAGCACTTTCACGGGTCCTGTGTCGTGCACACGGTGAACCATGTGGATACTCTGAATGTATGTGGCTACTTCTCATCTAAGAGAACTGAAGCATTAACAATTTTGCCCATGAACACTGCCTTGGGCACAAAATAGTATCAGAACGTGCATCATCAGTACTTATTCCTAACACTTCAGGACCAATTTGACGATAACTGTATTTTTCATAATTATGGCGCACTTTGCCCCAAAGAAAAGCAATAATAGAGTTATTGGCTAAAAATAACATCGAAATTTGGGAAATTCAACTAATTTGAAACCAATATAGAATTTGTGGTCGATAATTCTAATCAAATTGGCGGTTAATAAACAGAAACCATCCAATTGTGAGTAGTTGCGCGGTGCTTATTGAACAAATATGTAACAATATCAGTCAAGATATCGTCACAGAATTGGTCTCTAATATGTTTAAATGAATTGAAGCAATCATAAAAAACAAGAAATATCAATGTAAATATTAACTACGCACATTAAGTGACTGTATTTAATAATAAAATGGGTTTGGTTTCTTTTTTTATATTTCAACCTTAAATTTTGATACAAACATACTAAAACAGAATGAAACATTTGGTTAGTTCTATTAATTTTCTCATATTGCCATGAATATATATATATATATATATATATATATATATATATATATATATATATATATATATATATATATATATATATATATCAAATCCATCCTTGAGGAAGTTACTTAGAATTTCAGAGAAATTCGACTTTAAGTTCTTGAGACGTCGTTTCTATGAATCCTTCTCCTCTTACCTACCTTCCCCCACTAGTACTCGACCTCCATCCACTTCTGCGACAACCAACAAGGAAAAATGGTGATTTCTTGTACAATTCCATTTTCTTTTGAGGACAATTGTATAATGGTTCTTTACAGAAGCTTTTAACCACCGCTTTTCATATTCGTATTTATTTCCGTTTTACTTCGAACTCAACGGCAATTCGAAAGCAGACTGGCATATACAGGGTGTCCACAAAGTCTGGGTACATAGTGCGATAAATACATACCTTTAGAATATTAAAATATTAAATATTAGAATATTAAAATTCCTATGTACCCAGACTTCGTGGACACCCTATATATATATATATATATATATATATATATATATATATATATATATATATATATATATATATATATATATATATATGTATATATATATATATATATATGTATGTATATATATATATATATATATATATATATATATATATATATATATATATATATATATATATATATATATATATATATATATCCATATGGAGCTCGGCCGTGAAGCCTGCATTTAATATTGAGGATAAATCCCAGAGCCACGAGAAACGGATGTAGCATCTTTTAATTTTTCACTACGTTTCGAAAACTACAAGTTTTCATCTTCAGGCTAGAATAAGTTTACAAAGTTAATATGCATAAAGAAAACTTGAAAAGGCCAACAAGACATTATTTTACAGGTGACCAATTACAGAATATCAGTAGAAAGTACTACAAGTTAAATTAAATATGACTTGGCAACAGTTAAATTTACTTTAAGACCGACTCAAAAATTAGTTCATAAATTTAAAGATTATTGCAGAAATTAATTACAAACTAAGAGAAATTGACTTGGCATTATTTAAAGATGATAAATTTAAACTTTTTTTTTTATTATTATTATTATTAAATTTTGTAAAGACTAACAGTTAAAAACATTTAATATAAAAACGGAAAATTTGGGTACTTACTAAAGCGGATCCATCCTAGAGAGTGAATGGTAGGTTTAACAAAGGGGCTAGTATATATATAGGTTACATTGACGGTTGGTTTAGTAAGTACCCAAATTTTCCGTTTTTATATTAAATGTTTTTAACTGTTAGTCTTTACAAAATTTAATAATAATAATAATAAAAAAAAAAATTTAAATTTATCATCTTTAAATAATGCCAAGTCAATTTCTCTTAGTTTGTAATTAATTTCTGCAATAATCTTTAAATTTATGAACTAATTTTTGAGTCGGTCTTAAAGTAAATTTAACTGTTGCCAAGTCATATTTAATTTAACTTGTAGTACTTTCTACTGATATTCTGTAATTGGTCACCTGTAAAATAATGTCTTGTTGGCCTTTTCAAGTTTTCTTTATGCATATTAACTTTGTAAACTTATTCTAGCCTGAAGATGAAAACTTGTAGTTTTCGAAACGTAGTGAAAAATTAAAAGATGCTACATCCGTTTCTCGTGGCTCTGGGATTTATCCTCAATATTATATATATATATATATATATATATATATATATATATATATATATATATATATATATATATATATATATATATATATATTCATGGTAATATGAGAAAATTAATAGAACTAACCAAATGGGGAAAGAAAACAGGTTGTGATGAAAGTTGATGCACTATCGCAAGGTTGATGAGGAATTAAACACACTTCCTGAAGACATTTATTCCAAAACAGTTTCGGTGTTTCACACACCCTTGTCAACTGAGTAGAAAATTACACAGAACTCCATATACATCTCTGCCTGATAGACAAAGATCATGTTACCTGACCCACTTCCCTGACTTAAGTTGATATGGTCGCTCCTTTGTCGAGGACGGTTTTCTCGTGCCACACCCCTGCTCCGTGAACTGCAGTGGTTGCCTATTAAATTTCGACTTACTATAAAAGTCCTTCTTCTCACATTTTTAATCATCGGTACCGTAATTCTTCCCTTAGCTGGTTGTGCCCAGACAACAAAGAACCCTATCGGTTCCTCACACTCCTCTCTGCTGCATCGGTGATCGTGCGTTCTCTGTAGTTGTTCCTAAGCTGTGGAATGGTCTACCTCTTACCATACATTCCTTTTCTTCGCCTGGCGCTTTCATGCGAGCTATGAATACCCACCTCTTCTGTCAGACCTTTTCCTCGTCGATGCACGGGCACCCTAGGAAGGCTTCAAGCTCTTGAAGGGCACCTTATGAAACCTCTATTATTATTATCATTATTATTATTACTATCTGTGTTAGCCTAATGATTTGAACTCAACTGAAAATTATTTATATTTAGTTCTTTGCTTTTTCTCTCGTAATTCTTCATTTTATCCTTTCCATTCATGTTACCACTCAATATGAGGCATTTTATAAATTTATAACGCTCACCTATCTATCCATCAATTTGCAAGCATAATTTGATAAACAGATGCAGCTTCATTTCCACATATAAAAGACATCAATGGAACGTATTTAAAATCTGATTCTGAATAGATCCAACTCCTATATAATGATATAGGAAGATGATAGATGCAGCAATAACATAGCAGTCCTCCCGAATCCTGAATATGTTATAGATATATAAGTCGACTGATGTATGTTTCCGTGAAATGATTGTCGCCACTTACGAATGGTGAGCGATAATGAGCAATCTTCCCTTTTCATCCCGCCAAGCAGGATTCCAGATTCATTATAAAGGGCGTCTCTCATGATGGATTAGAGAGTATTAGGTAGACAGACTTCCAGAACCTATCTACCATCAGCTAATTTCACGGCCAAATGCCGTTTTATATTTAAATGGAAGGATATTGGTTTTCATAAAGTGGAGTCTGCGCGCGGTTCTCTCAGCCTACATACACGGTGGTGGCTGGCAAATTCACCCCTCACAATCTGATGAAATTCTGCATTTGAGTCTCTGTAAAGTGTGAACCTTAGGCACATATTTCCGATTTCTTTTTATAAACTGCCATCTCTCTTCCTCATTCTCTTTGACTTACAGACATCTAGAGCTGAGTAAGACTGTTGCAATAATCCACCAATATATTTTACACAATTACTGTTCTTCCTTTTCAGTTTTTTCGCTCTTTCTTCTTCTTTTTTTCTTATTCAGTACAGACCTAGATCTTTTATACCCAGCTCCCTTTTACATTGCAGCGCCACGAATATTTGGGCTATAAATCTTCTACATATTTCACTTATCGTAACATCACTTTATTAAGACAGATTTGCATAAACGCTGATTTTTCCCACTTTATTTTGGGAGGGCAAATATAAGTCATATTGGAGCAATCGTTCCCAATTGCTCCCGTTCCTCCGCTATATCCACAGAACGTTTAGAAAACGTCCAATTCTGATAAATTTAACAAAATTACACAATTACAGGCCCGGAAAGACCGTAGGATCTTCTCGAGGATAGTCAAAGAAAGGAGAAACGATCATAATAGAAGGAGAAGAATGTAAATTATCAGTCATGCTCAATTTGACTTTTTATGAGTACTTTTACTGCCCCAAAATAAGAAATCCAGACATTAATACGAATTGTCTATCATCTATTTTTACTTTACTTAAAGGATTAAAGTGTCCTTTACCTTAACTGTAGCAGCTTTAAAGACCATTCACCTATTAAAAATATTTACCATCACTAAACAAAAGGAGAAAACTACAGAACCTACTAAGTCCAATGGAAAGCCACAAATTGTCTCTTGTTCTAACTAGGTGAGACTGGAAGATGTTTGAAAAAGAGAGTACATGAGTACAAAGGTGATTTGACGTGACCCAGTACCATATCAACTATTTTCAATCACGCAAAAAGATTTTAACCATGTAATAGATTTTTCCGAGGCCCAAATCATTCACCCGTGTAATTATTTTCTTAAAAGAAAAATTATAGAATTCACAGTAATTTAGAGAAAGCCCAAATTACAACCTTTTAGAGGGCGATTTAAATGTAGTCTTTTTACCTCAAATTTAATTTTTAAAGACATTTTTAATGAATATACCCCCCCTCCCATCATTAGTGATATTGATCTGATTTCTTGTATTTATATGTTTGGACATCCATGTATATTCTCAGTATACGAATAAAGATAGTGTGATAATCTCCATACCGAAACTGGTCTCCTGATTAAAGATTACGCTCCTATACAGCGACCCTATTTACATATGTTAAAGTAATGCTTATCAATTCTATTCTGAAAGATAAAGACTGAACTACTTTCAATGAATTGCGATGGGAAATTATTCCATGTCTGTGGAACCTTTGTTAATAAATTTGAAGCCGTTATTTATATTGGACACTCAGTTATCGAAATCTAATGACAACTCATAGTTTTTATATTAGTGAAAAATGATCCCAGAGGCAACCCTAATGACAAGGACCAGCTGGGTATATTATAAACTTCCAAGAACAACTTCCCTTAAAGTGGATAGAAATCCAAAGCACGAATTACCCCCATCTTAGGGCTGGGGGGGGGGGAACAAAACAGACCAGGGCCACGAAGGTTTTGTTTTGTATCGAGGGATTGTAAATGAGGAGGGCTATTAGTCTTCAGGTCACTCAAGACGCTCTTGGTGCTAATACATGGCCTCTCTCAGTATTTTGAAGTTCCATAATAGAAAAATATCTTCTCATTATTGAGGAAAACTGAAAGGGAACAAAATCATTTGTGTCGGTAAGGCCTAATTCCCTTCTCCAATCCTACTTTCACGCCCTTTGTATCTATCGCATTTATTCCTGGTAGGAGTGCTTTTCATACACGATCTTTATTGTAACACTTCCATTTATACTACAGTTATATTTACAGCTTCGTTTAATGGCTCTATTTTTATAAATCAATTAATTAATTATTATTATTATATCGGTATATCTCGTTGGTTATTGTTACCCTTTATAATTCCTTCCTTCACTTCATCAATTAATGATAAAAGGAAGGATTTCTACATTAGGTAACGAAACAAGTGAAAGTGTTGAAGGCATTTTCACTAGGGAGGTAAAAGAATATGGGGATGAAGTTGAAGATTCCTGCACAGCACTCATGAATACACATACGGGAGGAAGGAAGGAAATCATCAATTCAAGGCGATAATCGTAGACTTTAATGCGAGCATTAGCGAACAAAGGCACGATAGTGGAATGACAGGAAAATTTAGAAGAGGAAAATGGTACGAAAATTCAGAGTATAGGTGGCGCTAGGCTTTGGTAAGTAGATAGGTGCGGAAGGCCCTGGAGCCAGGCGGAGACCGGTGTGGTGGATCGAGGCCACCTTCCGCAATACACACTTGGCTGCGGATGCATAAAAATCGCATCCGTAGTCAAGCCTCGAACGAACAAAGCATCGATATAAAAGTAAGGCAGTAGTCATATCAGCACCCCAAGTGCTGAACATCATGGAACGAAGAATGTCCATGGCACGGGTACAAGAAACCATAAGGTTTGCGAATATGAACCTCACGCTTGAGGCGTTGGTCGAAAACAAGCCCAAGTAATCGGACAGCGGAGGCCACCTGTCTTCCGCACAGTACGGCTTCCACAACTTCCACTCCACGTCGGATGCTCTGCTCCGACTGGAAAATGCCTTATGCAAGGCCTTCTTTCGTAGACAGCCCTATGCCACGGTGTCTTTCGATCTGGAGAAAGCCTATGATACAGCATGGCGATACAGTATCATTGAGATTCTCTACGCGATAGGGACGAAGGGACGCCTCCTAATATTTATTTCCGAGTTTTTGCGATATCGTCTATTCCGCATACAGGTCTGGGGAGCCCTCTCCGCCCAATGGAGTAGGAAAAGGGTTCCCACAGGGAAGTGTCCTCAATGTCACACTCTTTGCTCTGAGCATCAACGGTATCACCTTGATGCTGCCGGGAGATGTTCTCGCTATGCTCTACCTGTTGGAACCGCACCGATTCCTTAGGCTTGTTTTTGACCAATGCCTCACTTGTGAGGCTCATATTCACAACCTTATGGTCTCTTGTAACCGTGCAATGGACATTCTTCGTTCCGTGACGTTCCTCACTTGGGGTGCTGATAGGAATACTGCCTTACTTTTATATCGATCTTTGTTCATTCGAAGCTCGACTACGGATGCGAATTTTTTAATCCGCAGCCAAGCGTGTATTGCTGAAGGTAGACTCGATCCACCACACAGGTCTCTGCCTGGCTCCGGCACCTTCCGCACGTCCTCCATTGAGAGCCTAGTGTTGATGCTGGGGACTCGCTTTGCACCGTATACATTGCATTCATTATGCGCCTGTATGCACGAGCTCGGCACCTCCCTCAGTCGCAAAGGCGCTCACTGGATCTGCAGCTGCTCTCGACGGTGTCTATACAACTGAGTGACCCCAATCCACACCCTAAGCCTTTTAGGTTTAGATCTAGGAAATTCCTTCGAGAGCTCGGTGTAGCTCTCTGGCCGGTGACACCTCTGGTTCTTTCAAGAACGCCACCCTGGAGTGTACCACCGGTGAGTATTACGTTCTGCCCTTTGGGAGCACACTTCGTGTCACGGTAGATCCTCGCCACTGTATACGAATGGCTCCAAATGCCAGGTGTGAGTCACTTTCCACGTCGTATACACTGTTTTAAGTAACGGATCTCTACCAGGCGCTGCGTCTGTTCACGGCCGAGCCGGTTGCAATATACCGCGAGGTACGGGAGATAACGAGTCGTGCCCAGTTCTGAGACCAGATTATGATTTTAAGCGACACACAAAGCGTCCTGAGTTCTCTTGGGGCATTAGAATCTCCACACACCCCGGTTCGTGGTATTCCTGACTCTATGGTTTCGGCGTGCCGGGCGGATGTTAAGATGATCTTCTGCTGAGTTATTGGACAGGTGGGAATTGTAGAGAATGAGCGCGCCGATGAGGGTACCAAAGAGTCCGCGAGGACTGGTGACCAGACCAGTGTTTTGCTCTTCCTCACACCGATCATATGACAGGAATTAGGGCAGCCCTCTTGGTTCCTTGGCAAAGAGATAGGAAACGGCCGAGGGAGACTTAAAGTTGCCTGCCATTGCGCCGCGACTATTCCTATGGACCTACTTCGCAAATGCCGCGATGGCTTCAGGTTGCTTTATGTGATCTTCGAATTGGACACACTCGCGCGAAGCACCGCCAATTGATGGAGCGCTCGCCTGCGCCTTATTGTGACGATTGCGTTGTCCCCCAGACTGTTTAAAACATTCTTGATGATATCCCGGTCTGGGTCATCTTCGCGCACGTTACTTGTCCCGGTACCGGGACGAGCGGGATCACTACCGCTTGTCCCTTGTATTCGGGACTATTTCGTGCACACAAATTTGTGGACTATCTGACTTTGGGGGGAGGTTGGCCTCCTACATTCCATGCCTCTCTTTGTTTTAGGTCGCAAGTTCCTGCGCCAGGGGAGTCGGACCTCCTTCCGAACCCGGAGTTTGCTTCTTTCTTATTTTTTTCTTATATTTTGCTTGTTTGTTTGCTTTTGTTTATTTTTAGTTTTTGTATTTTTTATTTGGCTTTTGCATGTTTTTTGATATTTTTAATCTAGCCTAGTATTGGCTGTAACGTGCTTACGACGACCTTTGCCCTAGTAGGCATTCGCGAGATGGCCTCTTAAAAAATTTTTAGCCTCTTTGGTAAATTGATAGCTGGCGCTAGGCTCATTGTTAGGTTGATAGATGGCGCTAGGTTCTTTTGTAATTTGTTAGGTGGCGCTGGGCTCATTGGTAAGTTGATATGCTACTCTAGGCTCTTTAGTAAGCTGCTAGATAGTTATAGGCTCTTTAGTAAGTTAGTAGATAGCGCTAGGTTCTTTAGTAAGTTGATAAGTGGTGCTAGGCTCTTTGCTAAATTGATAGGTGGCGCTGCGCTCATTGGTAAGTTGATAGGTGGTCCTACTCAACTATGCTACCGATGACATCTTGAGGAATTTTTGCCGTCTAGACCACATGCACGTAGGGAAATCTGCGGCTATATATACTTCACACCTTTTACTCCCATTTTAATCACTTTCCTTTCATATTCTTCCTACAAACTTTCTGAGTGAGATGCCCTCGTTTGTTTTCGCTTATTTGTTTTAAGTAACAATAATCATATGTTTCAGTGTTTCTTTCCCCCTCGTCGAATTGGCTTTGCTTCAAGAGGCGAGTTTCGTTTCAATAATTCCCCCACTTCTGACTTCGCTTTGGCATATATTACCCCTTTAATTGTGTTGTCTGAGGGTATAACATGTTTAGGAGAAGCACTTTTGAGAGGTCTCTACTACTCTTTGATTCTAGGATGCCCTACCCTTCTTCCTATCACTCCACATCTAAGTTCTAATCAAGTTAAGTCAAGTTCCTCTTCGTCCTATCCAATGGTAAGGCGTTACTTCGAGTTAAATACTTTAAGACGCTGAGGAAAATATGACGAGTTGGCGGGAAACTCCGTCTTGGTGAAATAAAAAGTCCTCGTTTGCAAATTAGTCCTGAATCGTTGGTATAATTTCTCTTTTTAACCTGTCAAATTGAGCGTCGCCGGCAAATGCCCGGTTATATAACAAGGGTTATGCTAACCCCTTGGCTGAGAGACCCAATCATGATAGATTATCATGCTGATCAACATAAACGCAAGGATTGTTACGTGATTAGGTTCATTAATCGTGCTTATTGCCTGAGTTATTTAGCAAGAAGATAATTTCAAAAAAGCAAGTCATTTAGCTTACAGGTAGCTTCATCAGGCCACGCAATTTGAGTCATTAGCTTGAAGGTAGCTTCATCAGGCCACACAATTTGAGTCATTAGAAATTTGAGTCATTAGCTTGACGGTAGCTTCATCAGGCAACGCAATTTGAGTCATTAGCTTGAAGATAGCTTCATCAGGCCACGCAATTTGACTCATTAGCTTGAAGGTAGCTTCATCAGGCCACGCAATTTGAGTCATTAGCTTGACGATAGTTTCATCAGGCCACGCAATTTGAGTCATTAGCTTGAAAGTAGCTTCATCAGGCCACGCAATTTGAGTCATTAGCTTGAAAGTAGCTTCATCAGGCCACGCAATTTGAATCATTAGCTTGAAGGTAGATTCATCAGGCCACGCAATTAGAGCCATTAGCTTGAAGGTAGCTTCATCAGGCCACGCAATTAGAGTCATTAGCTTGACGATAGTTTCATCAGGCCACGCAATTTGAGTCATTAGCTTGAAAGTAGCTTCATCAGGCCACGCAATTTGAGTCATTAGCTTGAAGGTAGATTCATCAGGCCACGCAATTTGAGTCATTAGCTTGAAGGTAGCTTCATCAAGCCACGCAATATGAGTCATTAGCTTGAAGGTATTTTATCGGGCCACACAGCTTGAGTCATTTAGCTTAAAGGTAATTTTATCGGGCCACACCACTTGAGTAATTTAGCTTAAAGGTAACTTTATCGGGCCAAACGACTTTGTGGGTAAACGTCGTTTTCACTTCCATTCACAAAATTTGAGTCTGCGATTTGGGGTTTTCTTTTAATTTAAAGCAAACATTACAGAGGTCCCTCCCAAACCATGTTTGTAAGAAGAGAACTTCAAAAAAATGTAAGAAAGCGGTGAATATAGAGGAAGTGAAGATGTGTAGAAGCTATCTAACCGCAGATCTTCCTGCGTGCATTACAAGCTGGAGAACACGTAATTCTCTGGACACGCATTGCCGCTTGCTTCCAAGCGCCCAAGTAGTT
This sequence comes from Ceratothoa steindachneri, assembly GCA_963969495.1. Lineage (NCBI taxonomy): Eukaryota > Metazoa > Arthropoda > Malacostraca > Isopoda > Cymothoidae > Ceratothoa > Ceratothoa steindachneri. Next base: position 9,713,824 of record OZ018330.1, read on the forward strand.
TCTTCTTTACTCTGGCGATGGATCTTCTTTCTCCCATGCTCACCGCTTTCTTTCCCAACCTACCTTTTCTTAAACGCTTTCTGGCGGATATTCCCTCGTTGGTGTTCGCTTCTTAGTTTTAAGTAAATTATTATGGTAACAAGAAAATATCAAATATACTACAACTCCAGATCCCTCCCCCGTATCAAAACTCACTTGGATTTATTATGGAACGTGGGTGAGCTGCCCCCATCCACCGGTCTTAACATCCAAGGCAACGTCTTCTTAGGGCTAGGTGGGCTTTGAATCTCAGCCTCATCTTCACATCTACTCATAGCGAATCTTTTCTCGAATAATCTTCGCTGTTGGAAGACCCCAATCATTTTGATTATTTTTTTTATTAAATGAAAATAAATCAACATATAAAAAAACCATTCGCGTCTCATGAAATGATCCAATCTCGTAGAGGCAGACGACTCATTCTAGCAGTGATGTGTATGCAAACTTTCTTCTGAAGTCTCGCATTCTCACACTCAAAGTCGGTTTTGAAGTTATCACATTTTACCATAGTACCATTCTAACAGTCATAAATTATGAAAATCCTCCTCGCGGTTCTCACGTCCTAGCATGATCCTATTCTAACAGCCATGAAGTATGCAAATCACCCTCGGTAGTCTCACCTTCTAGCATAGTCACATTCTAACAGCCCTGATGTAAAGTCTCATCACTAGTTTCACGTTCTAGTATGGTTACATTTTAGAAGCCATGAAGTAGGCAAAACATACTCGGTAGTCTCACGTTCTAGCATGGCCACAATCTAACAGTCATGAAGTAGCCAAAGCGTATCCTGTAGTCTCACTGCTGGCATGGTCACATTCTTACGGCCATAAAGTAGCCAAAGCCTCCTCGGTAGTCTTTTATTTTAGCAAAGGTATATTCTATCAAAGTTGCAAATATGCAAAGTTTCGTACGACTTCTCACTTTCTAGCATTATCACATTTTAGCAACTCAAAAGTCATGAAAAGCCTCTTCGAACGTCCCCATTACCTAGCGATTGGAAGGTCCCAGTTCCTACTCGTATTATCTCATTTAACATAGGAATAAATAATGGCAGTTGATGTTTGTTAGGAACTCGTCCAACTTGAATGACGAAAGTTTGCAGTTTAAGAACATCCGTCTCCCGGCTTCTAATTTATGCCTTTGCAGGACGGAATGTAAATTTCGTCCTTTTAGGATTGAATGACACAAGAAAAGAATCAACAAAGTTCAAATCAGTCAATGAAATGGATCAAACCCAATTTGTATTTGTGTGTTTATTACAAAATACTACAAGAATAATGGCAACTCCACCAGAGACTTTTTAAATAAGGGAGCGTAACTCTACCACTCCCGATATGAAATGAAGCAAGATTCCTTTCTACGGGGAGAAGTGACATAAGGATAGGGATAAAAACAGGAAGAGATGAAGGATATTTTGAATTAAAAGAAACTAGTAATCCAGCAAGGCATATTCCTTCAAAAGTTTCAATAATTAGGCACAAGATAAAAAGATACTTAGAAAGGCTAAAATATCAAGGTTGAAAAGGATTACAATTGTAAGTTTTGTAACCTTAAGTATTTGAGTCGAGATGACATATTAAAGACTCCATGAACAAGTTCATATAATGAGAACATAAACCCAAAAGTAGAAAAGAGTATGGAGGGGAAGGAGTTAAAAGATGAAGTCAACCTCTTCCTGACACTCGTCCAGAGTACAACATGATATCAATCGCTTTCCAAAACACAACCAGCAGATGAGCGCTCGGCATGGCGAAGTATACCACTAAGCTATCTAACATGATTACATTGGCTATAATTATTCACGGATGGAGATCAGATTTGAGACGGGGTAACATAGCAACGTCAGTCATGTTATAGAATCTGCTCGGTTTGGCTCGTGGCTTAAAATAGTATTTATATTCCATTTTCCTCAATCTATTGTCCCATTACCATAAAACAATATCAAATTCTCACGCAACATGTTTACATTTTATGAAAAAATAAGGATTGTGAAAAAGACATTGTACAAAGTTCAAAGGTTTAAAGAAATAAGAAAACACACGATACCTCTACAAGACAGTAACGTCTCATACAAGATTAATAATAAATATGAGAGAAAATCTTGATCATCAGTCAATCCTCTGGGCTCTTGCATTTGAAACGCTCTTAAGGACACGGTTTATGAAGGTCAAATGGAAAAATTAAGAGAATACAAATTGAAAGAAAAAAAATAAGTGTTGGGATAAAATTACAGTGGAAGAAATTAGAAACCCTTTCATGCCATGAAAGAAAGGATTAAAATTACTACGAAAATGTAGAGCAACGATCATCTTCTGGAGACGTTGAATGAAAAAAATAATTACGCATTTTCCACCATCTCTCGTTATTAACAAAATTCTAGGAAAGAAGTGCTGAATAAAAGTTGCAAAATTGTTATGGTCATATCACAATAAATTGTAAATAGAAATTAAAATTACCGACATTGGTGTTCATTCTTGTGAGTATAATCAAATTTAAATCTCAATCTCAGTGCATATTTTTAGATCACTTCTCTCTCTCTCTCTCATATAAATATATATATATATATATATATATATATATATATATATGCTTCGAGTGTTTGTGATTTTCTTTGAGGTCAAAATTCTTGCAGGCTTCTTTCTCTCGTCACGATGGATGTGAAAGGGACAGTTTTTCTATTTTATTGAAAAAAATAAAATAAAATAAAGGGACGATTGAGAACAATGTCGTATCAACTGAAGGATGATAACTGATGACTAACAAGCTGAATGTGAGAGAACAATAGTGATGATCTTAAATCTTTGACAGCATCTCGCGTTATTTCCTTTACATACCTTCACAGGTTGATAAATTTCACCACAAACACCAAAACATGAGAATGGAGTCTAATTCAGAAAATGAAACCGAGAAAATACACAATTTATGATGTCACCGAGACATTTGCAATTCCATAATATAAATTGATAATTATCTATTATCACCCAAACTACAATGAAAATACATAAAGAGCGAACTAAGGGGAAAGCTAGACAACGATTAGCGTATTCACGCGTGTGGTTATAGTCTTGGTATTTCAGGGGAATTAGATTTACACAATTAGATCGCAAATTTCGTCTCACGGACTTATTTATTCCGGTGTGGGAAGTAGCGCGTCCGTCATCATTGTCAGGCGTCATTGTGGGAGTGAGAGCCGGTTTAAGTTTCTGAATATGTTGTTTAAAATGAATTTTGTTCCCTTGTAGCACATAAGGGGTGTCGATTGTGTTGGATTATCTTATGTGGGCATGTGTAAGCAGGTGTAAAACCTTTGCTTATTTCAATGACGCTTCCAAAGGTATGAGAACGATCTTTCAACTGTTTATGGATGTAAGGTCTTTGTTGTGAGAGCCCCCCTGAAATTATAGGCTCCACAGTATTCATCCTAGAATGAAGATCTAGAATAAATAGACTTTTTTAAAAAGGAACATTACTCAGGGTAGAAAATAAATCGTCAGAAAGCTTCAGGCTGGATCCCTGCACACACCTGTGCAGGGAAATACAGGCTATCCGCTTCTGGTGAGTTGCGATTAGCCCTCAGAACAGATGGAACGTTTTTCAGTCATAAGTTGGGGCTGCCCGAAGGCGATGAACGACGCTTCAAAGTTCTTTTTACGCGTTCAACGATGGCATTCCCACGGAGATTTCCAGGTGTGATGTACATATACTCCGTTGCTGTCAATTGGAATAGTTAGTTGAATGGTCCCTGATGGGAACTGCAATGCATTGTATCTTACGATTTATGTTGGTGCGCCGAATAGTGATATAAAGCCGCTGAAGAAGGCTTCAGTGACAGATTCTGAAATCATATTTTTAAAAGGGAAGACTTCTACCCATTTAGTGTATCCACAGATAACTGTTAGGATGTATTTAAATCATTTGTTGACTGTATATAAATGACCAACAATGCCGCCAGATACGCAACGATATCTGTCATCAGAGGCTTTGTATATCGTGTAGTTTCGCTTTCTGATAGGCAGAGAAACTCCTAAACCAATCCCGGCCATCCTCACATATATTTTTCATACGAAGCGGTCCAAGATGAATTTTAAAGTGACCCAAGCAACTTAAATGGACGAAAATGTGGAAATGGTGTAGTACCAGTTTGCGAAAGTGAGGAATGATATGGGATTTTAGTAGACCTTGTGAAAGATCACATATGTATAATGTGGTTGTGAGAAGAAAGCAAGTTAATTTCATATAGTTTGTGGAAGGTCGAAGTGTTTGATAGCTAATGGTCAATTCATCGTCGGAAGATTGAACATTTGCAAGAGCTTCGTTCTCGAGCGTAGCGAAGCAGGGGGGTTTCTGAAAAAAAATGGGGCTAAAAATTGGTATGTTAACGTTACCTTGCGCGGTGCAAGATAAGGATATTTGTTGGGGGGAGATTTGCATGTCCTTTGTGTTGATCGGTGCTCGCAAGCACGCGTTACTCGCTTGGGATATGATGAATGTCTTTAGTAAATTTGCTAATAAATTCATGGACGCGTGCCTCCGTTGGCGAATGTTTCGTTATGTAGGAGCAGAATGCATCTAAGATGACGCGGCACTCCGTGAGTATATGAAATTTATTATCTTCTAACATATATGAAAATACTCGATAATTCTTGACTGAATTTAAAATAATTTAGTTCAGTACCATTGAAAACATAGATGAATAAAACAAAAACTTACCTTTTCCCGTTAGAGACTTTTTCTAAAATTGCTCCTGCACCGATCCTAGAGGCATTAGTTTATTCGAAAGTTGGGGTGCGCTTTATATAGCGTGCCTCCATAGGTCGGTAAAAACCCTGGTACCCTTGATGACAAAGGTATCTGAAAAAATAACTAATTAATATAGTTCTTTTCGGGCTGTTATATATATATATATATATATATATATATATATATATATATATATATATATATATATAGAATCCATTAAAAACCAGCAAAAACTTCACTAAATTTAAACTTAAATAACTTAGTTAAATGTAATTGGATATAAATAAAAATTTGTATACAACTTATACATTTTCTACAATTAAAAATAAAATAGTAACTCAAAAATCTGCTTAGCGATTGTTCACGACAAAGGATAATGTCTAAAAAAATCAAAATTGATATACCTTTATTGAAATAAATGATCGATATTTTCAGCTTCTTTGTCACATACATCTCGTTTTAAAGGAAGAAATTACATTTCCTGATATCAGATAGTGTCATGTTATCCCAAGCAAGAAGAATTTTTCCCTTAAGCTCAGATTCGCTTAATTCATTTTTTCTATCGCTGTAAACAGTTTCTTGAATTCCATATGGAATAATCCATAGGGTACAGTCAAGCTATTGAGGAGGCCATTCATCCTTTTTGAGAAAATGAGGACAATTTTCTTCTAAAGAAAATCTTTGGTGTTTAGCTAGTATGAGAGGGTCCACACCAGCTTGCTGAAAAATGAAATCTCTTTTAGGATAGAGCTGATGGTAATTAGGAAGCAGACCGATAAATAGTAGTTCGATGTAATTTTCTGAATTAACTTTAGAATTTTGCGTATCGGTAAAATGGATCCTCGTTTTAACATTCCATGACACTCACACATAAACCATAGTTTTCTTGCTAACTCTTGAAGTTTTATGATAAAGGAGGGATGGATTGATTTCCTTTTTCTTCGAGTCATAAACTCTGTTATTTTGACTATTTGCTGTCACTTCCAAAGTGAAATCTTTTTCTTCGGTAAATAGAAATTTTCTTGTATCTTGAGATGAATAACAATCGTAGTGCAACTAACAATGTGTCTTCCTACGTTGTCTTGCACTAATATCACGACGGAAAATGCACATTCTTTTATTAGCTTTTATCTTCTACTTCAAACGTTTTATCCTCTGTCGTAGCAGTTTTACTAGGGCCACCACGTCCTTTTTTTAGAGCTATCCAACCAGCAGTTTTTATCTTTTTAATTTAGTTATAAAAACTTCTACGAGTTAAATTTCTATCAGGAAATTCACGACAAATTCTAATTCCATTCTAACTTTCTTCTTTAAAACATGCTTCTATTATAATTTTATCATTATTAGGCTAATTATACCCTAATAACCTAGACATCCAGACTTCGTATTTCCGACCTACAAATATCACGTGTTTTCTTGATTTGGCAAGAAAATTTTGAGGGACTATTTTATTTTTCAAATTTTAGCAATACTGTTATACATGGATATATATTTGAAATTTTCAGAGATAATAAAGAATACATGTAAGATATTGAATACTAATTTTCATTTATATCCAATCAGATTTGACTGAGTTAATCAAGTTTGAATTTATTGAAGTGTTATATATATATATATATATATATATATATATCGTGCCTTTGGAAAAATGACGAGCTTCCAGGAAGATCTCATTCAGCACCCTCTTGAAAGAAAGTGCGAGCTTTACCATTAATCAAGAAAGAGTTCAATGGATCCATTCAGTTACCCACAACCCGAGTATAAAGAACCCCCTGACCATTAATTCGGCATATGTTCCTTGCGTAGTTTTGATTTCCTTTTAGTCCATCGAGGTACAGTGGTAACCTATAACTGTAAGTCTCTTCTTAACAATTACTTAATTGATATGACCCAACAATCATCAGCTGATGGTTAAACATGCATCTACGTAACATAAAAATCCATGATAACAGACAGCACGGCACAAGGAAAAATAGACAACATAAAAAAAAGCCATCATTGTTAGAAAAAAATTCTGATATCTGTCGCCTCAGGAATCTTCTCTACTTCTTCCATTAAAAACTGAACATAGTACCTAAACTTACACATGATAATTTACTAACAAACTCCAGATATAAGCCCCCATTACAGTGCATAACGTTCGCTACCATCGGGATGGCTCAGAGAGCGCTAAGGAAAGGCCTTCTGGGCTTCTACCTTCGCGTCGCCCCAGAGCAGATAGAGGCAGAAGAATATATCTTCATTGAAAACTGCCAAATCTGCCTGGCCATCGAGAGCCACCCGACAAGAAACTGCCCCTCCAACATTCAAATCTGCGCGACATGCTCCAGAACCGGTCACGGATGGAGAGATTGCCGGGAAGAGAAGCCGAAATGTGCAAATTGCGGAGGGGAGCATAGGGCTTTGGCCATGAAATGTCCTCTACGCAAGGAAGCGTTGAAAAGCAAAAGACTGAAGCTCAAGCAGCAAAAGGAGGAAAAGGCAAAATCAACATATGCCACCGCGACATCTACTCCTGGAAGCGCCACTACATCTACGGACAAAGCGACTCCGAAATTAATTCTGCCGGCCGAGAGCAAGGAGATTATGACGATGGTCATAGTCGCCCACCTGGCGAATCTTGCTCGCCCTGGCAGTTTTTCGGAGGAGCTAAACGCTATGTTAAAAAACAACGGCGTTAAGAAAAAGTTGTGGTTCCCCCGAACCCACCTTCCAAGGACGTGCTGAACATCGAGTTCATAGATGTAACACAGTCAAAAGCCCCCGAAGAACTAAAGAACAAAGAAGAACCAACCATCAACCGCGAAGAGGATGGGAACCAAGAAGGATCAAAAGAAGCAACCACGCAAGTAAAAAGCACCCAGAAGGAAAAGAAACCGAAAAAGAAAAAGAACAGCAAACCCCCTAAACAAGTGGAAGAGGAGAATATGGATGGAGATTCTGAGGATGACGATTCTTACCCCGCAGTTCCCCTGACAGAAAAAATGAACGTCCTGGAAAAGGGACGCTTTTTCGACGGGGAAGAACTAAAATTAAAAGTTTTCGGGACTACTGGATGTAGACCCGAAAAAAACAATCAAACACAACTGGTAAAGGGCATTAGGAGTGGCGACTTCAAATGGACTTTTGAGGGACCCTGGTCCCCAAAGGAAATGGAGAGCCTCCTATGCAGCGGCACCATGTACATCCCAGAAACAAGTTGTCACACGCTAAATTCATCTACTTTTGAAAACATAAAGTGCGGCATGAAGACCTCGTCGATTAACTAAAAATAAAAGTGTTAAGTAAAGTGTAAAGCGAGAAAGTAACTAATTAATAGTGCAAAACCTTTAAAGTGTAAATAATTAAGCAATCAATTAAGTAAACAAACAATTAACAAACAAGTGATAAAATTAGCGAATTATATGAATAGGAAACTATAAAATCAAAACTTCTAACCAATATGTAAATACAGTGAAAAACATTAAGTATATTATAAATAGAATTAAGTGTAAAATGAAGCATTCAAGTGACAATTAACAGACAAGTGATAAATTTAGCGAATAATATAAATAGGAAACTATAAAATTAAAACTACTAACAAATATGTAAATACAGTGAATTAAAGTTAAGTGTATTATAAATAGTAATAAGTGTAACAGTATCTTAAACTTAAATACAGTGAATTAAAGTTAAGTGTATTATAAATAGTAATAAGTGTAACAGTATCTTAAATTTAAACTCAAGTGATATATAAATCAATGATTATAGATCAAATTATAATGTAAAAACTATAACCCAATTAGTGGGTAGAATTAATTTATTTTTAAAACCCTGTAACTGGGTATACCTAAAACCGTAAAATGTCAAAAAGCTGAGCTCCTGCGTGTATTCTCCAGGAGAACCCCCCTTTATGTAACTTTGCCTTCGTCTATTACTTCTTTCCCTCCTCAACTATAATTTTTTTTTTTCAATTCTTTCACCACTTTTGACTATATATATTTTTTGCATTGTGTAAATTTATGTAAATTTATTTATTTGATGTATAAAATACTTGTGCTTTTTCTAATAAATATATCATAATAAATACAGTGCATGATCTTCCCAACGTCATTGACCTGGTAGAGGAGGCAAATAGGCCGGATGGACGACAAGCGATAGTTCATTGCATAACTCGATTTCCGTCCGAAGATACAGCACGAAATGCAAAAGTTCATGATTAAAAATAAAACTATAACTACCTTTTAATATTCAACTAGTAAGAGTTTGATTTGTAAATTAAAAATAAATCAAATCAAGCTGGTGAGGGCAAAATTCAACTTGACCTTCAAACAAACGTGTATATAAACAAAACGAGGAAAAACTCACGATTTTGTTGTTCATTCTTTCCCGCGGGCATCGCCTGTGCCTGATCCCTCTAAGAATCTCTCGACTCAAACAGATTTAGCGACTGTAACTCTCATATATATATATATATATATATATATATATATATATATATATATATATATATATATATATATATATATATACACGAGGGGCGGTCAATAAGTTTTGCAATTCGGATATAAGGAAATGAGATATGAGGAAACGTGTTTTATTATTTTCTAATATAACTACCCTCGACTTCAATGCACTTGCGCCACTTGTCCCTGAGCTGAGGCTTCGAATTCCCGACAACCAGAAATCTCCCGACTGCTGTTCAATCCACTCCTGGACGGCGAACTGGACATCTTCATCGTCTCCAAACCGGCCTCCACGCAGTGCAGCCTTGGGCTGGCGGAATAAAAAGTAGTCGCTAGGGGCCAGATATGGACTGTAGGAGGGATGGTTGAGCTCCTCGAATCCGCACTTGCGCAGGGCAGCTTGTGCAACTCTGACCTTGTGGACTTTGACGACGTTGAAGTCGATCATGGGGCGTGAGGTTTCTAGGGACCCAACGGGCAGAGACCTTGGGCATGGCCAAATTGTCGTGGATGATGTTGATAACACTTCCATGTGATATTCCAAGTTCTCGCTTGATTTCTTCGACCTTCACCTGTCGATTTTCGAGGATCATCCTCTCCACACGGGCCACATTGTCCTCTTTGGTCACGTCTGACGGGCATCCTGGACGGGGGTCATCTTCAAGGGACCCACGACCATGGCGGAACTCCCTATTCCAGCGAGCAATGGTTGCATAGGAAGGGGCGGTGTTGGTGTACACTGCAACCATGTGTTCGTGGATCTCTTTTGCATTCTTGCCTTCCTTGGTCAAAAATTCGATCACTGCACGGTGCTCAACCTTCTCCATTGGTAAAAAATTTGTGACTGATGATCTGCGATCAGTTACTGCTTCTTAAATAGACGAGGCATGAGCGTGCGGCTGCAGGTCCTGACTTGTCATAAGTTGTCCTAACACCCCCACAAACAGCCATCCCCCTTCCTCTGTTTTGCCCTACCGATTCGCAAAACTTATTGACCGCCCCTCGTGTGAGAAACACAAAATAACGGGTGAGTGAGTGGAGCAATAAATGCCAAAAAATCCCACAGGATAGATGAAAAGCGGAATCTGAGTACTTTTGAACTTTATTCAGTTTATTCTCAAGGAATATAAAGAATTATTTTTACATGAATGGTATATATAGGACAAAATTAAGTGACCCTTTTCTCTACATATAACGAAAGGATATAAAACACAGTGGACGAGAAAAAATAGAAATACATTATCAGAAAAGAGGGATTAGAAGTATGTACAGGAAAACCTAAAGACATATAGATAAAATCTCTACCTAAATAGCAATTGTGAAAGTGTATGAAATGTAGAATATAAATCACATAACTATGAATACAGACATACGCAAATATAAATATATTATTAAATAAACAAAAGAGATATAACAAGGTAAATAAATCAAAGGGTTAAGAATTGACATGGATAATTTCGTTTAAAATAAGCTTTTTAATGACAGGGTCCAGTTTAAAGAGACCCGCGGATATATTGAAGTTAGGAGAGGAGTTAATTAATGAAGGAGCATTCAACAATACGAGCATTCAATAATTTCAATTGATAGTGTGATCATGTTCAGATAAAGGAACAAAGAAGGCAGTAGTACGTTTACATCTTCCAATATTATACCTGTGTCGGGACAAACGAACATTTAATGCTTTTCCAGTTTGCCTAAAGTAACTGCACAGTCGACTGAATGAACTCCTCCTACTGTATATTCTTGGCATTATTGTAAACCAACATTTTGTACCTAGTAGACTCATAGTAGACTCATACCTAAACACGATTGAAATATTTAAACATTATTGAGACGGGGAAGAAAGGAAAAGGCCTCAGGAAATGGTAAAACAAGAGCGTTCTTAAAATTAAATGCAAGAAGGATTTCGCTTCTATTAAAAGGTCTTTTTAGCCAAATCTCGGCACGTGAAAAGAAAGTGCTGAGGGTAACAGAGGTTATTTATTTCAAAGATCTTGGAAAGCACAATATTGAATAATGTATTTATATTTTCGTAGGTATGTATTCTACATTTTACACACTTTCACAATTTGGTATTTAGGTAGAGATTTTATCTATATGTCTTTACGCTTTCTTGTACATGCTTCTAAGCCCTCTTTTCTGATAATGTATTTCTATTGAGCTGAGCTGAGCTGAGCTGATGAATAAAGTGTGGAAGTGTGTATTAGTTAAATGTAGAAGCGAAATAGAAGTTAAGTGTTGTCCTGGAGGAGATGGCATCTCTTGCGTTCTTCTCTTCTCTTTTTTTTCTTTTTGTTCTCTTTCTATACCATCAGTGTTTTCCACCGGTGGTGGGGTTGGCCGCTTTGCGACAATTGTCACACTTCCTTCTTTCTCTCTCTCGTTATTTATTTATTTATTTTTATTTTTTTAATTATCATTTATTTTTTCTTCTTTATATATATTTCATATATATATATATATATATATATATATATATATATATATATATATATATATATATATATATATATATATATATATATACTATTTATTTCCGTCGTCATGGCATTCAAGCCTTTCAATTATATGCTTACTCCTTAGGTTTCTATTTTGAGTTTCATTTATTTTTTTGTTTTTTATTGTACCGGTTTGTGGGCACTTTTCCTCTTTTTTTCATTTTAAGGTTGTTCTTTATTGTGAGTACCTTGCCTTTTTTGTTCTTTTTTGATTATTTTTCGTTGTGGGCACTTCGCCTCTTTTTATTATTCTTATTTATTTTTTTTTATTTTAGGCGTCTAGTTTTATTTTATATTTTCTTGAAGTTGGGCATTTCGCTTCTTTTGTTCTTGCCTTGTACTTGTTATTGTCCATATTTTTATTTGGTCGTTATCACGTGAATAGTCCATTTTGGGTTCTTCCTAGAGCATATTCTTCCACTCTGGAATACGGCTCTCCTGGTGACGTGTCCAATTTCACTTCTCGGTATGTCAATGTCGGTGTCCATCTTTGGAAGTATTTCCATTTCAATTTCGTCCCAGGTCCTTCCCTTAGCCTTTTGAGTTAAATATTCAATGGCTTCAGTTCTGCTCCTGTGTGTAGTTCTGTCTGCCGAATATCGTCCGTCATGCACGCTCCAGCTATCAGCAGTGCAGCTTTCTTCTTCCTTGTCTGCATTTGCCTGAGACAGGTAGAACTTGTAGCCTGCATGACCACTGCCGGGTACACTAATGTTGAGCGTACCAGAGCAGTGTACTACAGCTTCTTGATGTTATTTGCGTTGAGGCTTTTGAACCTGTATTGTTTCCCAAGCTCTCTCTTGGCTAGGGAGATTCTGTTGCTAATGTGCGGCTTATAGCATGTTGAGGTGATGCGCAGACATATGACTCTACCCTCGTTGGTGTATGGGTATGCTTCATTGTTCACTAAGACGTCAAGTTTCCGCCAGTTTACTGGAAAGATCTGGAACTTTCGGTGGTTGGTCTTGATCTCCCACTTTTTTTCCTATGGATTGGTGTTTTCGATAGCTGTCTCCCTTGCTTGAACTCCAGCGTTATTATAGGTACTATGGGAAGCGTTGTAGATATTCTTAATTGGCTGAATGACCTGCCGGGGCCATGCACCAAGTTGTTTTTAGTAATGCCTGTCCAGCCTGGTGCCCTTTGTTCAAAGATTTTCACGGTTGTCATGACCTCTTCAGTTGTTATTGGTCGGCCATGGTCTGCTATCTCCCTATTTTCTTCGACATAAGCCTGTGTGTTCGTTCGATGTATTATTTGATTAAGATCTTTAATCAGCTGATCTTTGAACTTCTGGTCGAATTCCGCATCGTCCCTAGGTGTTATCGAGAAGATTTCCTTCCAGAATGTGCGGACTCTCTCTTCCAGAACCACTGGATCCTCCAAGTAGTCATTTCTCTCCTTACTGCGTGTCTTTTCTCTACATGGTAGGCCTTTCAGTTTCTTTATTAATCACCAGAATTTGGGGGGACTCACCTGGCTATTAGGCTGTCCCAGCTTTCAGCCTGTTGGTGGTTTATAGCCTGCCGTAGTTCTTCCCTCAGGCGTCGTAGCAGCGAGCTTCGTTTCCGATTCGTACCTGTTCTTCCTTCTGATTTCTTCATACACCTCCGTGTAGTCTCTAGCGATCTCTTTTATCTCATCGGTCCATCTGGGTTGTGAAGGAGTTTTGTACCCTGTCATAGGTACACAATCGCGGTCAGCTTCGGTGATGGAGGCTGTTATTCTCTCCAGCTTCCGTCGATCTCCTCTAGTGTTGCTTCCCTTATGTCCGCTGGTTCGAATCTACCAAGGATTTCTCTGTAGCGTTCCCAGTTGGCCGAAGTGTAGCTTTTGCCGAAAGGGACCGGAATTTGGATCGGTGACCTTAGCCCATTTCTGATTCTTCATGAATTTTTTCTTGAGTGTTGCCCGATCCATGGGTCCAATTTCCGGCAGACTACGCTCTTCTGCGTTAGGATCTGCGGGGGAATGGCCAGTTGCTGGCCAATCTCACGGAACTTTTCTACGGCCTTTTCTTTTGTAATGACTTCCATGCCCTTCTCTTTCTCGCATATTGCGACGTACTCGGTGGATGCCTCGAGCAGCCTGAGCATGGCGATTTTCATTCCCCCGTAGGCAGCTTCGAAGACCTTGTCTCTGCTCGGCCTGCTGTTCCCACTGCGGGATCCGGGTGGTCTCATTTTGGTCCATTTTCGTCCGGGGGTGACCCATCGGGGCCGGTTCTTTTTTCCGTATATTCTTTTCTTGTGATTATTTTTCTGCTGCCAGGTATCCAATGGTGAGCCCTCTGATTCTTTTTTTGTGGTTAGAGCGCTTCTAAGGGTAGCCCCCTCCTCATTATAAGCGAGTTTCCATGAACATGAACTGCCAGATAGGATGGATGAGATGATGATGGGTGAACAGGGGGGAGGCGGCTCACGAGGATGATGGTGGTGGACTTTTTGTTGGCTAGCGCGGAATCAACCATCGCTAACTATGGGCGGGGGGTGCCCCTCGAGGGTTTGGGTATCCCAACGGCATCCTGGCATACATAGAGACGGGTGTGGCTTTCTTCTATGGTCCTGGCAGGGCTACATGCGTAGAGGGGCCCCCACCTCCCCGGAAGTTGCAGCCCTTCCCCTTGTCCGGGTGCCTCTGACGCCGAGATAAACAGTGGATTAATCCTCAAACCTGCTTTCCTTGGCGCCCCTAATTATGTCTATCCCCCTGATAAAGGGGCCGTGGGAGGGGGGTAATAGACCGACTATTAGAGGCTCTATGTATTATTTATTCTCTCTCTTAAATCCTCGTATGGAAAAAGTGAATGAAAATTCACGTTTTTAATCAACCTCCCTTTTCGTTTCCTCCTTTACAAGTATCAGCAGTTTTTTGCGAGTAAGCTTGATTTTACCAAAGTTCGACTGATCAATCTATTTCTATTCAACGATTTATAAATAAAATAATTACAATGAGTATTTTATAAATAAGAAAAAAAATGCATATAAGTAAAAATAATTACAATGACAGTGATGAATATATACAAATACAGGAGAGCAGAGGAGAGAAAGTTGTATCTAGATGTAGGAAGGACGAAGACTAATGATCGGTGGAGAACAATCATTATATTTCACAGTGTGCAGATTTGATTTTATATATATTTGAGTTTTATAAGTAAATTATTCATTTACAGTTTTAGATTTTATTTTCATTAAAATATTGATTAGCATTTCCTAACTCTTACATTATTTTAATTATTCTTTTTTTTTTACTACCTTAACTTTTGACTTATGTTATTCTTTTTATATTATTATAATTAGTTTTAACTTGGTTATTTTATTACATACATCCTTTATATTCACTTTATTGCCGTTATTATTTTAGCTATTTCTCTTTATTTTAGGTATTTGGACACCTTTATTATTTAGCATTTATTTAATCAGTAGCTACTCGTGGAGGAATTTCACGCGGAATTTCTTTTCCAACGCGGAAGTGACGTCCATGCGTTAAAGAAAATTCTAGAATTTGGTTAGGCTTAAATTGGTAAACCTTCCACATCCTTCCCCCTCCACAAGCGGTAGCCTCGAACCGCGTCCACCCCGGACCACCTTTTCGCCGGTTAGAATCGCCTGGGCGTGAAGGTTTACCGCAATTCGAGAGTAGCGCTGGCCAAACACCCCATGTTTCCCCCACCCCTGCGGGGGGAGCCTCGGATATATAGGGCTCGTCTTCCAGGTGGGAGATACAGAGTTGGAGAGTCCCGCCAGGATCCAAGAAGCATTCCCCCTAGTTCCAAGCCAGGTGCTTAACAACGAAGCAAAGTGACGGCTGAACTTTTCGTGTCGTTGGAATTAGCCCAGCCAGTGAGGTATTTCCATTTTGACTATCGCCGCCGAGCGATTTTTTCGACTCCACTCATCAACTCTTGTCGAAGCCCTCCTCACTGCCTCCTCGTCTTCGGGTGGCCGAAATACTTTCCCCTGGACCAGACGTTCCCCTCCCCCATCCCCTTGGAAAACCGTCATCACGTCAACTCCCCGCTCAGAAGCCCCGAGTGCCCTTGCCCTCACGTTTATTGCCTGCAGAAAACATCCGTGAAACCTTACCCTAACGTCTCACCCGGAATCCTCCGTAAGCCAACCCCTCCCCCCTTCAGCAACCCATTTGAGTTAATCCTCCCCACTGGAATAGTCTCCTTCTGAAACGCATTAATTTCTAACTTCAGAGTCTGATGCATAACTCTGCATTTCCTCCCTCATTTACCAATTTAATTTTGCCCGTTGATTCTCTTATTTTATGTAAATAAAATTATATTTTTGTACATGCCTCTTTAAATAACCTTAAGCTTTGCCATTGCCCAAATTTTACCTGACCTCGTTTTGCACTCTATTCTCGCTGCTCCGCGCGTCGAAACTCGTGGCATTCCGCCCCTTTGTCGGTTCGCCTTTAAGTTATTAGTCCCTTCCCCATAGATATAATATGGTATTGATATAATATAATGTCACACCACGACACCACTTCATTTCTTAATTTATATTTTGTGTTATTATATTAATTCACTTTAATCATTTTTTATATAAATTCGGTTAGAAATCCTTTTCAGATTTCTTCACAACTTGAATTAGAATATTCGTTTATAAAACATTTTAAATTTTCTTCAAAACTTAGTTAAAGTTTCATCACTATGTAATTATTTTTTACGTTAATTCACAGTTTATCTATTCACTTTTGTTAAATGTATAAAAAAGATTTGTTTCTATGTTTAATCACAGATTATTTATTCACCTTTGATCACCTACTCGTAATTTATTCACTTTCCACTTCATTCGCCTATTTAATTATTTTTCATTTTGTTTGCCTATTTATTCACTTTTAACTTTTGTATTTTAGTATATTTCTGAAGTCTTCCTTCCGTTGTTGATTTGATTGAAGGTTGCATATTCACCGTATGTACGCAGGACGCTGGGATGTAGACGGCGCCCTCCGACAGCAGCCCTCCGACAGCACCCCTTTTATTTCTTTCCACCAAACGTCTATTTGAATTTCCCTGAATTTATTCCTTGGAGCATTTTTCTCGGATTTTCCTTCAGTGGCTTCTTTACTGGTGAACTGAAGATTTCGATGTTTACATCCACTCCGTCGAATAAGTATCCTTTGTTCAGTATTTTTTTTTAAGATTATCGGAACTCCTTCATATTTAATTCTCTCTTCCTCTTCTTCTGTAGTTATGAGTTGACTTTCTTGACTCACTTTTCTCCTTCTTCTTCTCTTTCTTCCCCGCTTTCCTCGGACTTCTGGTCGGAATCGTGTCTTATGGTTCTTCTTCCCTGGCTGATTCTTCTTGCTTCTTTTCTAGTTCCTGTTTGTCCTCGACGAATTGTATTTTTAGTAGTTCTTCCAATGGAGGATTCTCGGGGAGCCACAGCTTCTTACATCCGTTCTTTGGCAGAAGACGGTTTAACTCCTCTGTAAACGATCCTGGGTGGGCCATGTTACAGAGATGGGTAATTATTATCATCGCCATTATTTTTCTGCCCTCACTTGGCATGAGCAAATTAGGGGTGTTTATTATTTCGGTTTGTTTTATTCTCGGGGACACAGCTTCCCAGTATGACTTTGTCGTTGCCTCCTTTGCTTTTTTTTATTCCTTTCTTCTTGGTGCTTACTGCCTCCTTATGGATGGGACACCTCATGGCCACGTCATTGTGGTCTCCGCCGCAGTTCACACATTTGGGCTTCTGTGTCAAACAAATTCTTCCACCCGTGACTGGATTCGGAGCAGTTGAAACACGTGATGTCCTCTGCTTGAGAGCAAACTATTTATAACAACATTACAGTGGGATGTATTTTTCAATCTCGGTCTGTTATGGCGACACACGTAGATAAAAATCCAGAAGACCTTCATTCTTTGCCCTCTGGGCCATTTCAACACTCGTAGATAAAAACCCAGAAGACCTTCATTCTTTGCCCTCTGCGCCATTTCGATGTTTGCGAAGACGACCTTCACTATGCAATGACCTTTTCCGAATTTATCGACTATGATAATATTGGCCAATTTTTAGTTTCTTGGATAACTCTTCTTTTATTTCCTCAGATGAGTTCCCCGTGAATAAGGGATCGAGCCTCCTTAGGAGGATAGTATGACGTGCGAGAATCTCTTGCGCGATGGAGGTTTCCAGCCCGATCTTCTGGAGTGGCTTTTTGGCCTCCCCAGAGACTAGCTTTCCGACGTCCTCCGTCGTGTCGCAGATGGTCGCATATCCGTTTGGATGTCTATAATCCTTAGTATCGAAATGTTGAGGACACCGTAGCTCATCTACATCACGGTGAGCCTGGCTTGCTTTGCCCCTCCCTCTCCTGATGGTGCGGAGGGGTATCCTTTTGTTGTCCGGGGGGGGGGGGGCATTATTCCCCTCCGGCAGCGGTCTTCTCTCCTTGTGGGTTTCGTTCTCTTCTTCTTCGACAAGGAGCTCCTGCTTAACAAGCGGAAAAACTGACTGATTGAGGCGTCTTAAAATCCCTCTAAGCCTTTACCTCCTTTTCCGCGTCCAGTCTTTGTGCTGGTATACTCAATCGAAGGGACTATTTCTATTTTTTATCGTCTACTGTGTTTTGTATCCTTTCGTTGAAGCAGGCAGAGCGTCGCCTATTTTCCCCATTTATGTATACGATTCATGTAAAATAATTCTTTATGCAAAAAGGTGTATCAACTGTTCGTGGCCACACCGAACCCTAAGAATGCAGTGCCCAGTAAGAAAAGGCCTCCTTAATAAGAAAAGGGTAGCAGCGGACAAAGCACATGCCAGCCATGCATCAGCAGCAAAGTCAATCCCAACGCAACAACCTGCTCCACAACACTTCAGATCATAATAAAGCTCATAGACTCAACACCACCCAAAATGCTGGCTAGCATCCTGCATGATCACGTAATGAACCTGTCAAGCTGAGGGACATTCAACATCGAGATGAACAAGGTGCTGGCTGCAAACAAACTGGAACCCATAAAGTTCCCAGAAAACCCACATCAGCAAAGGTTCTCTGGGAAGCCAAACCTCAAGAAAAGCCTGCAGAGTCTACTCTTTCAGCTCCACAAGCAGTGGAGTAAAAAAGGAACAGACTACCCTAGAACCTGCAGAATCCCAGGAGATCGTGCTCTCTTCGACCAAAACCGAAGTCTCTACAACACCAGAAAACGACGGGAGATCAGCAAAAGCACGCCCACCTAATCAGACGCAACAAACAAGTACAAGCTTGATGGTAGGAAGATCAACCTCACCATCTCGCTAAACTCTCAGACCACACACAAAAACAGGATATATCTCTAGAGGAGGTAGCTACAAGAGTGCGAAGAGGCTTGGTTAAATGTTGCTACGACTCAAACGTAGACGAAGCGACGGTCAAGGCTGCTTTGATTGAGAAAAAGATCAAACTGCACGACAGCTGTTTCAAATTCTACGAACCAAGCTATCATTGCCTTCGAAAAGCACACAGGGGAGGCTTTTGAGCTCCTGTCAGATGTGCAGCAATGAGGATGCCCCAGCCCCACTTTCAGTACGCGAACGATGTCACCCAAATCGTGGTTTGAAGGACAAAATCCGCAAAGTTGATGGCTAGAGCCATGGCTCCGGAAGCCGAAAGGATCTCCAGCTTTGAAAAGTGCTGGAAAATCCAGACAAACATCGCAAAATTCAAAGCGACTGCGATCGGGAGACTTCGGACTGTCACTCTCAATATAAACACGATCGACATTGAATACTCGCGAAGTGTGTCCGTACTCGGCTTCAAGCTTGCCAGCACAGGCATAAGCGGACACATCGGCACAAAGATTGGAATGGCTTATACGGAACTGAACAAAATTCAAAGATTTAGAAACCTTAACCAAGCAAATAAGAAGAAACTATACACCAGTTTAGTTAGATCTAAACTAGTAAATCCTGCAATACCGTTCAACGCAGCCTCATCCAACAACATGTCAAAGCTTCAGCGGATGCAAAATCGAGGACTCCGGTTCATCACCAACGCAAGATGGCAAGAGTTCCGGACATCGAGAAGCATCCACGAAGAGGTCGGCAAAGATCCAATCAACGTCTTCCTTCACAAACGAGCAAAAGACATATGGGCAAGACTCGAAACAATTTTCCCCAGGGAGACCTTGGACGCCCTTGACCCAGTAGAAGAAGGAGGTAGATTTAAAAACTACCTTTCCAACACCAGAACGAACGCACCTATACCTAAATACAAATAACTCGAAAAATAAAAAAAATACGTAAACAACAAGCAAGACAAAATATCCCGTAGCGAGACAAACAACATTAGAAAACAAAATCCCGCAGTGGGTCACACAAAACTAACAAAATAAATAAAAAAGATCGCGTAGACGCAAGGGTGGGCAACCTTTTCAGAGTGAGGGCCAGAGGAGACTTTTAGGGAGCAGGCCCGGGCCGGAGTGACAAAAAAAATCCCCAAAGTGACCATATATATATATATATATATATATATATATATATATATATATATATATATATATATATATATATATATATATATATATATATATATATATATATATATATATATATATATATATATATATATATATATATATATATATATATATATATATATATATATATATATATATATATACACGAGGGGTGGTCAATAAGTTTTGCGAATTGGTAGGTCAAAACAGAGGAAGGGGGATGGCTGTTTGTAGAGGTGTTAGGACAACTTATGACAAGCCAGGACCTGCAGCCGCCCACTCCTGCCTCGTCTATTTAAGAAGCAGTAGCTGATCGCGGATCATCAGTCACAAATTTTTCAACAATGTAGAAGATTAAGCACCGCGCAGTGATCAAATTTTTAAACAAGGAAGGCAAGAATGTAAAAGAGATCCATGATCGCATAGTTGCAGTGTACACTGACACCGCTTCTTCCTATGCAACCATTGCTCGCTGGAATAGGGAGTTCCGCCATGGTCGTGAGTCCCTTGAAGATGACCCCCGTCCAGGACGCCGTTCAGACGTGACCAACGAGGACAATGTGGCCCGTGGGGAGAGGATGATCCTCGAAAATCGATGGGTGAAGGTGGAAGAAATAGAGTGAGTAACAAGGAGTAACAACGACAGGAAGTACCCTAGGAGACCATACGGTCCATTCAAAGAGGGTACCTTAGGACTAGCAATCGAGCAGGCACATGGCTGCTCAATTGTTTTGCGTCCCTGAACGGCCGCTTTTCAAGACTTTGTCTAGTCTTGATTTGAACTGGTCAACTGATTCACTGTTGACAACTTCCACTGGAAGTGCGTTCCACTTACCACAGATACTGTAAGTGAAAAAGTTTCCACACAGATTGCGGTTGTAACGCTTCAGTTCAAGTTTGAAGCCGTGATTGCGCGTTCTGTTTTCACTCAGTGTGAAAATATCCCGGTAGTCAACATTGTCGAACCCTCGAAGTATTTTGAAATTTCGATGAGCTGACCACGCAGTCTACGGGTTTCCAGCGAGAACAGATTTAATTCCCTTAGTCTATCCTCATAACTTTTATGTCGGATAGAGGGAATCAGTTTGGTTGCCCTGGCTTGCACGCGTTCCAATCTCGCGATGTCCTTTCGCAATGAAGGACTCCAAAATTGTACGGCATACTCCAGGTGCGGCCAAACGAGGGAGTTGTACAGACAAAGTACTATCTCCTTGTTACGGTATCCAAACTGGCGCTTTATATAGCCTAACATCCTTTGGGCTTTCTTCTCTGCCTCGACGCACTCTTTCGAGAACTTGAGGTCGCTAGTAATAGTTATACCCAAGTCCTTCTCAGTGTCACAAGATTCAAGAGCAGTGCCTTTAAGGATGTACTGAGATTTGGGGTTTTGGTAGCCGATATGCATTACTTTGCATTTCCCCACGTTGAAAGGCATTTGCCACGTGTCCCACCACTCTCCAATCCTTTGAAGGTCCTCTTGGAGGCGAGCAGTGTTCCCCTCCTTTGCCACATTGATACCAAGCTTGGTGTCGTCGACAAATTTGGAGATTTTGGCAACTATGTCACCGTCCATGTCGTTGACATGGATAATAAACAGTAGTGGTCCCAGGCGGAACCTTGAGGGACACCGCTAGATACGGGCGCCCATTCAGAGGCCCGTCCATTCACCACTACTCGTTGCCGTCTGTCACTTAGCCAGCTCTCTATCCAACCTGCTACGTTGCCGTATATGCCCTGTGCATGCACTTTCCGGAGAAGGCAGCGGTGTGGTACTTTATCAAAGGCCTTTTGGAATTCAAGGTACACAACATCCACCGCTTTATCCCGATCATGCTCACTGAAGACGAAGTGGAAGAATTCCACAAGGTTCGTCAGGCATGAACGTTGCCTTTGGAAGCCGTGCTGAGAACTCCTCAGTAGCAGGTTTGACTCTAAATTTTGAAATTATCTTGTCCACTATCATGCTTTCCATGAGTTTACCGACTATCGAAGTCAAAATGATTGGTCGGTAGTTTGACATATGGCTGGGGTCTCCTTTCTTGAAGATCGGAGTCACCTCCGCCTCACGCCAGTCTCTAGGAACGCATCCGGTCCGGATTAACATGTTAAAGATAGCGCACAGATGTCGTGATACTTCATCGCACACTTCCTTCAACACCTTGGATAGAAACCCGTCCAGTCCGGGGGACTTATTCGTCTTTAGGTCAGCGATTTTTTTCTTTATTTCTTCTTCAGGGAAGTCAAGTACCTCCAGCTTTTCCCCCGAGTAGGAATCCGTGGGCTGGGGGATGGGACCACACTCTTTAGTAAACACTGAAGAGAAGTAGTCATTGAGCAGGTTAGCATTTTCTGCAGCTGAGTGAGTTAATGCACCCTCCTCGTCCACTAAGGTCCCAATTCTACGATGGATTGGTTTACGGCTATTTACATAGCCAAATAACTCCTTGGGATTCTCCTTGCAGAGTGGTCACACCAAACTCATATGTTAACTTGGTTGAGGAACCAAGTTCAACTTATTCTCGTCAGAGAAACCCCCCTCCTATATCCTCGCCCTTGAAGAACTCCTTCCCCCGAGTACAGACCTCGCCCATGATGAATTACGTAACGAAGGAGAAAAAAGCTCCTCCTCCAGCCCGTTACCCGGTGGTCACACCGAACTCTAAGTTAACTTGGTTTAAGAACCAAGTTCAACTTACTCTCGCCAGAGAGACCCTGCCTACCCTGGTGCTTCCTAAAGCACCGTGATTGTTCTCGCCTTTAAAGCCCCCCCCCCCCCGCCTTGAATATCGTGTGGACCCCCATTTGCTACACTCGTCAAAGTACCTCGTGATCTCGACCACCTCCAACAATCTGGTCGAAGCACGCGTCAAAGAACCTACCAGATTCCTGTGGTGTCTGGGGCTCATTGAGTTCAAGGTCAAACTCAAACCAGCTGCCAGAGCAACCAAGGTATTTAAACTCCAATAGAGACAATTAGCCTAATTCTTGTATATTGAAGTGCGTATCGAATTTAGCCAATTTTAAAGGGTCAAGTTAATTGAAGTAATTATTGTGTATTTTAATATTCGGAGTATTTATGTGGTTCATGTTTAGTTTTTGTGTAGTAAATTGTTAAATTTAAAATATAAGTTTATTTCGGGAATTCCAGTGTGTTTCCTTCTTATCCTTACGTGTTGAAGCGGCTCTTCCTTAAAATCAACAAAATTAGCACTCTTAGAACAAAGCCTACTTCATCAAAGAAGTATATCCCGACCACAAAGAATACCACGACAAAAGTGGTGCCAGGTGTGGAGTGATCAAAAAGGGGCATTCTCCTACAAAAGTGGTGTCAGGTGTGAGGTGATAAAAAGGGGCATTCTCCTACAAAATTCAACAAAGCGGTGTGGGGGGGCTGGATGGTTCAGTGATTAAACAACAACGATTTGGGTCATTAAGGACCTAAGCCTTTCCAGTGTATATATGCTTACATATGATGAAAACCACGCCAGAAGTGACGAAGTAAAGGATGATTCTAAGCAGATGCCGTGTTTTCTTACCATTATTTACGCATCATTCAAAATCACGTGTGAATTTCGTCTCCACAAAAACATCTCTTTCCATTATCAAATAATACCTTTCGTGAGGAAGGACGTGGACTTAAAGTACAAATTTATGGAACGGACAATGCTATTGGAACCATGGAACCTCACAAGTTCATTAACATCGGACAAATCACGCTGCAATGACGAGTTTGGCAACTACGCTACACATACAGTTGCTCAAAGTTTTAGTAGACTGTAATTCTACTGTAATTCTAAATCCTTATTGCGATTGAGATATTGACTGCAATATTCCATAAAATACTCAAATAAGTCTCTATGGTACAACTACAGTTGCTCTAGCTTTGGGAAGAAAGTCATTAAACTGTAATAATTAATCGCTATTGCGATTTACGTGGTAACTGCGATATTCCAGAAAATACCTAAAAAATTCTCTATGGTACCATTACAGTTGTTCTAGCTTTGGGAAGAAAGTAATTCTTCTGTAATTCTTAATCGCTATTACGATTTAAGTGGTGACTGTGATATTCAATAAATTACCCAAATATGTCTCTATGGTACAATTACAGTTGCTCTAGCTTTGAGAAGAAAGTAATTATTCTATAATTCTAAATTGCTATTTCGATTTGCGTGGTGACCTCGATATTCCATGAAATACCTAAATAAGTCTCTATGGTACAACTACACTTGCTCTAGCTTTGGGAAGAAAGTAATTCTTCTGTAATTCTCAATCGCAATTGCGATTTACGTGGTGACTGTGATATTCAATAAAATACCTAAATAAGTCTCTATGGTACAACTACAGTTGCTCTAGCTTTGGGAAGAAAGTAATTATAATGTAATTCTTAATGGCTATTACGATTTAGGTGGTGACAGTGATATACCATAAAATACCTAAATAAGTCTCTATGGTACAACTAAAGTTGCTCTAGCTTTGGGAAGAAAGTAATTATAATGTAATTCTTAATGGCTATTGCGATTTAGGTGGTGACAGTGATTTACCATAAAATACCTAAATAAGTCTCTATGGTACAACTAAAGTTGCTCTAGCTTTGAGAAGAAAGTAATTATTCTGTAATTCTAAATTGCCATTTCGATTTACGTAGTAACCTCGATATTCCATAAAATACCTAAATAAATCTCTATGGTACAACTAAAGTTGCTCTAGCTTTGGGAAGAAAGTAATTCTTTTGTAATTCTCAATCGCTATTGCGATTTACGTGTTGACTGTGATATTCCATGAAATACCCAAATAAGTCTCTATGGTACAATTACAGTTGCTCTAGCTTTGGGAAGAAAGTAATTCTTCTGTAATTTTATATCGCTATTGCGATTTACGTAGTGACTGAGATATTCCATAAAATACCCCAAAAAGTCTCTATGGCACAATTACAGTTGCTCTAGCTTTGCGAAGAAAGTAATTCTTCTGTAATTCTTAATCGCAATTGTGATTTACGTGGTGACTGCGATATTCCATAAAATACCCAAATAAGTCTCTATGGTACAATTACAGTTGCTCTAGCTTTGCGAAGAAAGTAATTCTTCTGTAATTCTTAATCGCAATTGTGATTTACGTGGTGACTGCGATATTCCATAAAATACCCAAATAAGTCTCTATGGTACAATTACAGTTGCTCTAGCTTTGAATAGAATGTAAGTCTTCTGTAATTCTTAATCGCCATTGCGATTTACGTTGTAACCTCGATATTCCATAAAATATCCAAATAGGTATCGCTCAGTGTAGCGACAATTGTGTTCGGAGTAAAAATTGAACCTATCCTTGAAATACAATTCCGACTCTTTTACCCTCGCACAAACCTAATGCCCAACTAACAAACTGCCCGGTTACCATATTTTTTTGTGATTTCTCCCCGATACCATCGCCAAGAACAGGGCAGCCAAATTGGGCTACCCCCTAAAGAGTCTTGTTATTTCTTTTTGAATGTGATTCTTTTTACTCTATTTTTTTTACAATTCACTCTATTATATCATGATATTCTCTAACTGAATGCGCTACTTTTTGGGAAATGTGCGAATTTCTTTGAAAGGACACCAAATAACTGGTTACCTTGATCAAGAACACTCAGGTATAGAACAGAAACTGGTGCCATTTTCTTCCTTTCTTAACAATAGTCAATCCTAACGAAACTCCCCCCAAAAATCATTGCTTTGCAGCAGAGTGGTTTATCGTGGATGCAAATTGCTGCTAGAACTAATACGCCAGTAAGAACCTTAACCGGATCGCTAAGTTTTTTAAAGAAACAGTTGTAAGTTTTGTGAGGAAAGCCTCAGGAGGTCCAATGGTGTCCAGTAAGCAACTTTAAAGGAGAATAAGCGATCCAGAAAGATCCGCGATAGGAATTGGATCCATTCTCTAATTTAGTTTTTCCTTGGCCCCAAAATACCTTCCTCAACAGAATTTAATCAAAATCCAGCAATAACTTTTTCTATAACTTGTGCACAAAAAAACAAACAAAGAATGTTCATCACGTGGGCCCTGCCGAACTCCATAAGTAAAACTGAAATTACCACTTAACTCGAGCCAAATAATACCGTTAGCTCATTTTTAATATCTACTTTAGCGAGGATTTTTAGCTTTTCCTACTGAAGTTAATATGTTCCGTTTCACAATTTTCAAAATTACCTCCAATATCTAGATCCCGATAAGATTATAATCATTCAAAGTAAATTCACATCCTTTTGATTAATTATCTGCACTGGAGTGAGTGGTAAAACGAGAAAATAGTTTTTCTTAGAATTGCATTTTTTAAAACTTGTTTCAATTATTGCCCGAACTCTATCGCGTCCATTTACATTGTGTTTGCGCAGGGCGGACTAAACAGCGCAGAGTAAAAGGGATCCTTGATTGCCTTCGCTCGGTTTTCGCATCCTTGTCGATGAGACGAGGCAGCTTACTGAAAAGCAGCTGAGTCTCGTTTTCCAAAGACATGAATTCTCGACGTTTACCCAGATCTTCCTCAATGTAGCATTTGAGAGGGAAGGATTGTATTTTCCCCCTAATCTTCCCCTTATCTTTGTTTTATATATCTCCCCCTTATCTCTTCAGTCCCCTCTCTGCCTTTCTTTATTCCCTTTCGAATGTTTAGATTCTCAGTCCGCTCTGATTCTCTTCATTCCCAACTCGTTGGCCTTACTTCGTCCCCTTTGCGTCTATTTATCAATTGTTTTATGGGTTTGTGTCATTCCCTCTCCATTCACCCCTCTGAGTAAATTAGCATTCGGGGAACAATTCTTATCTCGGGAATTGCTGTGTCCCATTATGAGAGAGAGAGAGAGAGAGAAGTGAGAGAGAGACAGACATACAGAGACAGAGACAGAGACAGACAGACAGAGAGACAGAGACAGACAGAGAGAGAGAGAGAGAGGGGAAGTTTTGCTATTCATTGTCAGCTTGTAGAGTTGCCTAAATTAGTCGTCATTTATTTTCAAAATATTTTCTACAAAAGTAAGTTAACTGCGATATAATTATTTATATATGTTTTATAAATCTTCAGATAGGCTTGCATGGTGCGCTAGGCTTTTCTGTGCGGTGGTGCGAAGCAATAGTATTTTTTCCTCACATGTTAAATGGGAAAATTATGTATAGCGATAAAAAAAGCCAATTCTTAATGCGAATATTTTTGTGATATCCATAATTAAAAATTGAATAAATTTATAAACTAGGTAAAGGTCATATTTGGCAAGCCTAGTTTGAAATAAAACCATACCAAAATGTTTCGAGAATAATGTTTGAAATAATGTAATAACGTAGCAAATTTAGCTAAATTTAATAGCATTTTATTGGTAAGTGTCCTATCTATTATATGTATAACTAAATATACACCAACAATTCTTATCTTATCAAATAATAATATATTAAATTTCCACTCTATTGAAATTCACCGTAAAGTCTGACATAAATAAGTGTGAACACTGTACCTTGGGAGCGAAGGAGGATGAATATCGCTAAGCTCACGTAACTACATACGGCTCATGTCTCCTGGCTACATATGATGCAAAGGTTTCTCCAATGATTACAATTTCAAAATTGTAAGAAGAGCTTCAGAAGACTAAATGTAAAATCATTGGCATGATTGATGTTAGAATAAAAGCAAAAAACATTGATAATCGTAAAAAATGACCCTATAATTTCTTATACATGAAGAAACTAGGCTTGCACTTAATTTATTTTACATAAAACCTTTAATAAATAATGAGAGCATAGGAATATTCGATAGTTTAATTGAATTAGCAACCCACAGGACAAATGTTTTCCTCACAAATAATCGAAACCTATCCACTTGTGACAACACATTTAGATGAGGGAAGAACATAAGAACATAAGAAAAGAAGGAGACTGCAAAAGACCATTCATGGCCTACACTTGGCAGCTCCTGAGGAATGCACACACACACACACACACCAAATTGTACACTTACACAATTATAGAATCAAGACTAGCAAAGTACCTTAGATCCACTCTTTGGCTAGTAGTAGTAAAAGAAATAAAGGTAAGGTAAGGAACTATTTGGAGGAGTTTTAGAATCAATAGCAAGTAGCGCCTTAATCTATGGCTACTAACACGTATATTTAATATGCGTGTTTTAATAATTAAATAAGTGTTTGTGAAATTTATTTATAAACATGTTTGATTGACGTATTTTGAATTGCATTAGCTGAAAGCACGTTCTAAAATGAAACGAATTCGTAAGTGAAAAAGTTCCCCGCGATATTCGTCTGATAACACTTTAATTATGATTATTTCTTTGCGTGATGTGTTTAACGCTTTGAAAAGGTCAATCAAAGTTCATCCTATTGTTACCGTTCTGAATCTTGAAGAATTCTAGCATTTGGCCGCAAAAAAATCTATCTTGAAGAAAGAGCAATTGTAATTCTGTCTGCCTGTCTTTATAGGGCTTGTTTCGCAGCTCCAAAAATGGGCAAAGGCACCGTCTGTTCTACTCTTTTCAATGTAGCGATACCATTTTGCAAATAGGAAACCACAACTGAGCTGAATATTCCATCTGCGGGCGTACGATTGATTTGAACTGTGGAACTACTAGTATTTCTATACTCCTATATTCAAAATTTCTAGCTCTTTACTTTGCACTTATTTAGATTAAGAGTCACCTACCATGTAACAGACCAAATAAATACATGGGTCATATTTTTCTTGATCTGGACCGTGTTCCGCTATATAAAATAGTTTAGCGTCATCCGCCCCCTTGGAACTCTTGCTTTGTAATCTTGAATCTAAGTTGTTTACGAAGATAACAAATAACACAGGATCCAAAGGCTACACCTGAGGCACACCGCTAGTGACCTTAGCCCAATCAGATGGTTGGGGTGTCGTCTTTTTACGCCTCACTAAATTCCACATACGCAGATGCACAGCTAGCGAGCAGGAAGAGCTTCTATTTCAGTTTTCTGTCTTGTTCCAGGTCGGGCCAAAAGGCATTATCATGTTGGCCACTTCTACTTGTGTCCAGATCTTGGTCGAACGCTCGGGTCGAAATTACGTCCGCGAAAGGAAGCCAGTTCAGCGAGGGAGACTTCCCTGTTCTTTTTGCTTCCGTCGACTTCAACTTTCCATGGGAACAAATTTTCCCGAGCATAAGGCGGCGGCGAGTTCCTCCAATTTCGGATGGAATAAAACTCGCTTCAACCGCGTAGACACAAAGACAAGGCATAAAATCTTCACTCGAAAGTGACCAACTCCAACCTTTTCAAGTTTCTCCAAGACACTGATTTACTTCCAATTTTCCATCCAGAGATACAAGCATTTTTTTTCTCTCTCTATTCACTTCGATCTCCATTGATTCGCTCTAAATCTCCCGAGCTACTTTGCAGTCTGGTGGCAAAGGCCTGAATGCGCAACTTTGATCCTCTATTAGTGTTACATTGCAGTGAATTAACTCTAGTACAAATATATCCTAGTAAATCAAATAATTATTTTCATAAAAAAAACGATCCATTATTTCTAATCAGGAAAAGTGATTACTTAATTTACTAATGCATTCCAATAATAAGCAATGTCTATTTAAACTATTCGTATAACCGTTGGTATAACGAATTGTTAACATCAATATCTTTGTGGATCTTGAATTGCAAATGTCATAGAATTATGAGTCGTAACTTAAACATAATTAATCAATCCTATTTTTCCATAGGCATAATAAAGCGACCCGGATCAATCTTTCTTGCATCATCCAGAGAGTAGAGTATACTTATATACTTAGCTTCCTTATTTTCTTCTAAGTCAGTCAATGCCCTCGTTGTTTTCAGAGTCAGTTCCGAAATGTGTCGGAAGACCTTGTGTTAGGTGTGGGGCCCTACATGACGATTTTCTCTCCATCACCGCTCTTTGCCTAGAGTTTGTAAGCTAGTTCTTCATCCAACGCATTGGGCTACATCTTGTTCCGTGTGCTCTAAGCTTTTCCAGAAAGCTAGCCAGGGAACCGAATTAAAGCACTTTTTAAAAATCAAAATAACGTCTACGTTTCTATGACTATCATATTTTCCTGTCATATTGTGAAAATAAATCCAATGAATTCATTAACCATGAGCGACGTCTTTTGAAACCGTTTAGCCTATCTTTAATTCATTTATGTATTTCCAACTAATCCACAATTTTGTCTCTTACAATTGAATTCGAAACTTTATCCACAGACGATGTTAGGCTAATCGGTCTATAATGTGTGAGATCAATCTTATCCTCCTTTTTAAAAAGGATATAACACTTGATAACTTAAAATATTCATAGACAACGTTTTGGGATAGACAATTTACGCTTAAGAAAATCGAGCAATCACTTTCCCCCGTTATCAACGCTTTGCATCATTAAAATTTACATGCGAAAAGTTAAAATCGCTACTTATGACTGTCAATCGCTGCCTAACAACATTCCCACGAAACTCAAACAGTTCTTCGCTGTGTTGTTCATTTTGCGTTGCTGGTCTAGAGACTACAGCAAAGCTGGATTCATTTTTTCCGGCACCTATATACCCTATTAAATTAGTAGCATCAGAAACTATTGCGTTTAAATTGTCTCCCACACACAAGAGGATTTTGCTCTTCCAACACGTACCACTACTACCTTTACTCAAAAGCTTT
Source organism: Ceratothoa steindachneri (assembly GCA_963969495.1). Classification (NCBI taxonomy): domain Eukaryota; kingdom Metazoa; phylum Arthropoda; class Malacostraca; order Isopoda; family Cymothoidae; genus Ceratothoa; species Ceratothoa steindachneri. The sequence continues at coordinate 9,744,659 of OZ018330.1, forward strand.
TAAACATATAAATTAAATACGCGATGTTTTCTTGTTCTTGAACCTTAGACAAGAAATCGAAAACTAAGGAGAGCGATCTGCAAATATTCTTATGCATTTTTATGTATTTTTATGTATGTAGTAATAAAGAACGCAAGTAAGATCCAGGCAGAGGCAGGTGCAATATTGATGCACACGAAACGTAGTTTTTAGATATGTAATCATACTTCTGAAGTTTGACCTATTCCGTTGTTGTTCAGAGATGGCAAAGCTACAACTAGAAAATATGCGCTGGGTGAGCAGTGAATAGTGATAACAACTCTGTACCAAGAAAAAAAATCGAGCTATTAGATGAAAAGTAACGAAACAAAATCCATTGCGGAATAGAATAATCTGGAAAGTTATCGGAAGTGGTCTGGAAGGAGCTGTCGGTTAAAATCCAAAGCCTTGCAGAAAGATCTATTGTGGCAAGATGGGGAATCGTTTCTACATAGTTGCATTGCTTCTCACTTCCCCACATACTCTCTTCTTCAAACTATTCGGGCTATATATACTTACCAGATAAATCCACAGGGTCTTTGCTGGTCCTTGTTTCTGTAGTTTAAAAAAAAAAATTTGGTAAAGGGGTAAAAATGTCCCTGTTGGTTATCGCTTCTTAAATTTAAATAATAATAATAAAACACCTTTGCACAGAGTGGGGGTAGGTACGCATCACCGCCACTAAAAAAAAATTCTCCCTTCACAACCCTTCCTTCCCACACAACACAAAGCAACTCATTTGTTACACCAAATTGGCCCTTCATATCTATGTGGGGCCATGTGGGTTGCATCTCAGCATCTCATCCAGTAAGGGACGCCCCCCGCCCCCTCTAGGCAAAGTGGCAAAGAACGCACCTTTACATACCTCTTCCACACATACAGCTCATACACTTCGCACAAACTAACACTCCTTTCTTTTACACACCTGTGCCTCCGTTACCAAATGAGGGCCAGTTCGGGAGAGTTGTCCGACCTCCCAAATGTGAACAGGTTTGGCAGAGTTTGCGTCCCCTCTACTGGCGTTGGGGCCCGTAAGACACGCAATCCTCCGGGTGTCAGCTGCCGCATTGTTTCCATTCTACATTCACTTGTGGGGGATACTAAAAAAAAAGCAAAATGGTAGGAAATAGGGGGGGAGGGGGTGAAGAAAACAGGCTTGTTAAATACCCCCTCCCCCACCAGAGCCAAAGGTAAGGGACTGAGCCTCTCTTCTTTCCAGCTCCGACCAGATGAGTGGACGAAAGCTGGTCTACGACTAGCTTCAAAATTAGCCATAGGCCAAGAAATATAGGTTCAAAAGGCCTTATAAATAAATGCTCCCCCCCTCTCATCATAAAATGAAGGTGACGAAAAGGGAAAAACCCTACGTAGTTTCAATTTTGCTTGAGGTTGGCTGGGGACTGGGTGTGGAGGAGGGGGGGAGAGTTATGATATAAGGAAAATAAGATAAGACTAGATAAATGATAGATATCGATAAAGGTATAAGTATGTATCATGTTGACAGATTTAAAAAGCAGGAGGAAAAGCCCCCCACCCCCCAATATAAGAGCGTCCCGGAGGGGAGTAGAAGCCCCCGAATCAGTTTTGGACAGACTTAACCGTTCGCAAACTATAATGATAAATTACTGCCTGTTTTTTTTCAGGGTAATCGATTGGTAGATTAAGTGGTAGAGGATGACGATCCACAGGTCTTATGTCTGATGGATAATTCCTCCGCTTATCCTCATCCTCCTTTCTTCTATTTTCCTTTATTCTAACCGCACTGGCCTCGCCAAATTCGTCAAGTCACCATGATTATGAGTCAAAGAAAATCGTTGCGTGGAGAAAACCGCGACTGAAACCTTCTTCTACATGTACGAGTTGGGATTACGCCATCTCTGGTGTTCCCAAGACACGGATGAAGACCTTTAGATCTCTGAGCTGAAGATATCCTCGGAGAAAACACAACAAGACGAGAAGAGGCGTCGAGTTTTTACTTTCCCGCCAAGCCTGGAGGGGCGCAGTGACGTCATTGGCTTGCTCCTTTTTCCCGTTACCCGATTGGTCAGATGAGCAACCTTCGCATTTTTATAAATCTCGCCTCTTTTTTGCGGTTGCACATAAACCCAACCACAGGAAAATGGTCTTACAGACGGGAGGAAATACACAAACCAATACACAACCACAACCACCCTTTACAGATGGATATACACAAACAAACCACAAACGCAGACATTGTGACAGATCGAGAGTAGAGTTTCGTTCGATTCAAAACTGATTATCTCGATTATAATATTTCAGAATACCAGATGCCATCCATATACGAGAGTCAAACCACCCTATAAATTACACCTAAACTAATTAACCTAAAACAGTCATGTCAAATCCAGGAAGAACCTTTAGAAATTCCAAATTTCTCTTGTTTTATTCAACTTCAGTTCATATATATATATATATATATATATATATATATATATATATATATATATATATATATATATATATATATATATATATATATATATATATAATATATAATTTGAAGGATGAACGAAAGGACGTATAAAGGGAAATTCATTTCATTTTCTTGATACAACGTTTCGGGTGAACTTTTCACCCATCTTCGGGTACTGGAAACACAATTTGTGGAAAACAATTTAAGTTAAGAGCCAAACAGATAATCAAAATGACGAATTTTTGAAAGTATTTAATATTAATTAAGGCGGGGGATAGCGATAAATTTACAGGTAATTGATCATTTCTGGATTATTATGTTACGAGTTAAAAATTAACGATTGGGGAAACACAGGAAACACATCAGGATAAACCAACCTTAAACAATCAGCCGTTAGAGGATAACTGGGGAGAAAGGGCGAGGAGCGTAAGAAGAAAGAGAAGGTTAGGAGGTTGGTAATATTTTTGTTTAGAGTAGAAGTTGTGGGTGAGAATACGTCCTTTCGTACATCCTTCAAATTAAATTGAAGCTCCATAGGAGAAGTCCTAACCAATATATATATATATATATATATACATATATATATATATATATATATATATATATATATATATATATATATATATATATATATATATATATATATATATATATATATATATATATATATATATATATGCGTTATTAAAGTCAAGAGCTGCGGCAGCGTTATTGATTTTGACTTGCAATTTCTTGATTTGCCTTCCAAGTCTCTTAACAGGATCTTCGAGGAGAGAGAAAATAGCCACAAAGGACATATTCTATTCCTAGACGTCTTTCGACCGCAGTGGGGCATTTTCAGTGAAATATGGTAGTAACTATTGTAATTTGCTTGATTGTTTGATGAATTATAGTTAGGAAAAAGATTAGTGTGGAAGATGAGATGATAGTTGTGGGTGAAGAGAGTTACACTTTTCATTTGTTTAGATTTCTTATTCTTTTTTTGTGAATTTCAATCCTGTAATTTGTATTTTTGTGTGTATCTTAATTTGTGTTTTAACGCATTTAAGCTTTTCTTTTATACTTATTTTGAAACTTTTTTTTTTCCTCCAAGTTTTGGAATTATTCTATTAATTTACATAATTAGTTTACACATTCTTATATATAAACTAATACTACTTTCTTTTTCTTTTTTTCTGTATCTCCTTAATATTATACTTATTTTAAGAGAGATAAAATTTGTTTTTATTTATTTATTTTAATTACTATTTTCTATATATTTTTTTTCAAAGTAATACTAAATGTTCCATGTTCAAGAATCTAATTCTACTATATACATTTAATTATCTTGCATTCTACACATTCATTCATGTTTGTGAGTGTATTTGTTCATATATCGTGTATGTAATTGTTTGTTCGGTGCGGTTTTTTATGTGAACCACGGTGCCAACTCTGAGCATTGTCTCGAGCTTGGAAATCGCGTCTTTCTGCTCACTTTATCCCTTTTGTTCGCTGGGATTTTTAGATCCTCCGCTAGTTCAGGTGCCGTTTCATTCAAGATCCTCTCCCAAGTTCCTTTGGCCAAAATTTGGGTGGCCAGATTGATAGGTCTCAGAGCGGCTCTTTGGTGGAGTTGTCTTCGGGGAATTCGGTCTCGCCTTCTGTGTTTATTTATGTAGAGAGACGCCTTGTTCTGAACTATTTGTAGGCGCTTCAAGCGATTCATACTTAGGGTTTGGGCCATCACCGCGGGGTATATGAGTGTTGGTCGGATGTGGATGAGATATATCTTTCTGACATTGTTAGATCTCATATTCCTGAATCGGTGAAGTTTGGATAGTTCTAACCACGCGAGAATTTCCCGCATTTTGAAAGTGATGCCCGTACCCGTTGGGGGTGATTTTGAGTCCTAAAACGGTCCCTTCTTGGTGATAGGGAAATATCAGTGTCCCTATTGTCAGGTCTGCTATTTTTCTACGACGGAGGGCGAGGATCTTGAACTTTCTGCTATTCGTGTGGATCTTCCACTTGCTCTCGTACTCATTTATGTTCCTGATTTCATTAGCAGTCTCTTGAGCCTGAGCCCTGGGATTCCTGTATGTACCAGGAATCACCTGGATTATATCGTCCGTGAACTAGAGATATAATGAGTCCTCCTTTATCGGGGTTAGTAAATCTATTGTGTAGATTAGGTAAAGAAGGGGGATCAGACAACTGCCCTGCGGGACTCCGGCCTCGAGGAGGAACTCAGGTCCTTGGTGACCCTGAATCATGATTCTGGCGCGCCGTTCCATGACGAAGTCGCAGATAATGCGCTCCAGAATAGGGTCTAAGGGAAGGTTCAGTATCTTATATTGAAGGCCTTTCAGCCTTATTTTCTCCTTTGGGGGCAAACCTCTCAGCTTTTTTATCTCCTTCCAGAATTTTTGGGAGCTTCTGCTCTGAGTCGAGTCTCTCTATTATTCCGTCCCATATGGACCGTTGTTGTTCGTTGATCTGGTTTTTGAAAGACTCTCTGAGTTGTCGGAGTCTTATGGTGTTGTTTCTGTCTGGACCAAATTGCCTGACTTCTTCATAGATTTTTCTATGCTCTGAAGCAATTTCTCGCATCTCCTCGGTCCACCAGGGTTGCGGAGGGCTTTTGTGCGTGATGCACGGAATGGACTTTTCCTCCGCTTCCATGATCAGGAGTGTAATGCGGTTTATCTCCTCATCAATCTTTTCTAGGATAGCTTCGCATAGGTCGGCCGGTTCAAAGCTGTTGAGCATTTGCTTGTACAACTCCCAGTTTGCTTTTGCAAAGCTCTTCCTGGGTGGGATAGGAATCATGATAGGTGGGAGGGAGATTGTAGTCATGATGGAAATATGGGCGTTTGGAACCGTGGGGCCAGGCATACTGACCAAATTGAAAGGGAAGTTGGTACTAGTTAGTATTATGTCCAGGGCTGTTGCCGATCTGTCCATGATGTAGGTCGGAACTTCCGGCCCGCCTCTCTAGAGCCTATCACAGTCAATGACCAGCTGTAGATTTCTACCTCTTTCGTTAGTTCTGGTGTAGCCTGAGGCCCTCAGATAAGCATTGAGGTCGCCCCCAATGAACACATTCCTGCGGTGGGCAGTTAGGGTTAGGAGATTGTTGATGGGTAGATATCGACGGCAAGGAGGCTGGTTTGTAGCTGCAATTGTGAGTCCCTAAACAAGTGTAGGGATTTCGAACGCCCCGAAGGACTCATCAAGCTCTGGAAGCCTTTTGAAGGTGATATTCCTTCTAATGGCGATTGCAGCACGGTCAAATCTATCTTGAGTGGCGTTCTTTACTAGGACGTGGTAATTCTGGATTTTCATCCGTATGTTATTAGTATTGACACCGTGTCCTGATATTAGGATAATTTAGGCGTCTGCCCTTCTAAATATGTTGTGATGTTCATTTGCTTTCCCCAACCATCCGTTTGTGTTTAGTGTTAAAATTTTTAAGGTGTTGTCTACGTTCTCCATGTTTTGTGTCTACTTATAGAGTGTTCTACTTATTCCCTCTGCTTGCGTACCTTTCCGCTCTTGATCTTCTTAAATTCCATGGCCGAGATTGTATAAAAGGAGGCGTCGTCGAGTAACACTTTACCAGAGAAGAGTGCTGCCGCAACTTCAGTTTCGTCATCTGTTTCTGTAATCGTCCATTTTAGCATTTGGTTTTTATGCCATTTGTGATATCCGTGGGGTCTAGATTTTCAGGGAAAAGGTACTTGTCCGAAGTGTAGACCTTTTGACCCAGTTCCCTACCCTCGTACTTGTGTTTGTTTCTCTTGCTTTTTTTCTTTTCTGTTTTGTCCTCTCTTGTGGGTACGCTCAGGATACGGTTACTGTCCGAGTCTACATCGGTCGTTGTTTGACTTTTCCTTCTTTTTGGTACATTCGTGTCAGCTTTCCTTGCCTTTTCTTCCATCGCCTTTCTAGCTTCAATTCTGGGGTCGGTTCTCTTGGGGGCGCTCCTGAGTTTCTTGTTCTTGGACCTGGTGTGGGGAGACCGTTGATTCGGCTTGGTGGGTAGACGCTGCTGCAATAACCTCTTCATTTACCTTTGGGAGGAATTGAAGTTGTAGGACATCTCCTGAGGGTGGGTTCTCTGAGAACCACATCTCACTCAGATTGTTATTCTGTAGCATCAGATTGAGCTCACTAGAGAAAGGGGCAGGATTCGTAAGATTTCTCACGTGCGCATATAAAGGATGCAGGTGAGAATCTTCGTCTATTCCTTGTTCTCCAGTTTGATATATGTCTTAGACGTGGCTTGTGTAGGGTGGGATGTTTTTGTTGCTTGCGCATACGAAGTAGTCCTCCTCCTCTGTTCTTCTTCTTTCTTTGCGGCCTCTTTTCCTTAATTATGTTTCTTTTCATAGTGCACACCATGGCTAGTGCTCTGTGGCCCTGCCCGCAGTTTACGCATTTCTCATTCTTTGTGCAGTTTTTCCAGCCGTGGCCTCTTTCACTACACCTGGAGCATGTCTCTTCTACTTCTTGACAGTCCTTTGTGGAGTGTTGCTCCATCTTGTAGCAGCGAAAACACATCTGCACAGGCGTGAACTCCTCGCGCTCGATTTGGTCCTCGCTGATTTTTGCATGGAAAAGTAATAGACCCCTCTATTTGGCCTTCTGGGCCATCTCCGTTTCCTTAAAGATCACCTTGAATACATGGGTGTATTCTTGGTTCTCCCTTCGGTTTCGGAACTTGATGATTTCTGATACTTTCGCCCAGCTCTAGTTGTCCTCAATTTCTTCGGCAAGTTCTTCTTTCGTGCGATCACCTATCCAGGGATCGAGGCGACCGCAAATCACGCTGCGGTGGGCCTGTATTTGTGGTGGTACGGCGGGCTGTAGGTTTATCTCTTGGAGAACGCGAATGCTATCTTCCTTGCTGATGGTCTCGATATCTTTTTCCCTTTCTCAGATCGCCAAGTAACCGGTTGGGGTGTCTATGAGGCGAATTACTGCGACACTGAGTTTTCCGAAGATGGTCTCAAATACTGTACCTCTCTCTGGTTTTGCATGGCCGTTGATTTTCCTGAGGGGTATTCGTGTGGCCAGATCCATTGCCATGTTGTTGAGGGTAACCCCCTCATGCTCCTTGTTAGGCAAGCACGTAGAATAAGCAGACTCCCTTTTGGGTGTGAAATTTGATGAGTATTGTGCGAGTTTTGTGATTATTTTTTCTTGGGTTGCCTCCCCTTCAACGCTTTTTCAGCAGCCTTTGTCCCCGGTGGTATCGCCTTGGTGAATGTTGAGATGAGTGTGGTAATGACGCATTATGATGAGATGATAGATGATTGAGTATGTGTGAGACCGGGTGGGATCCTCCCGGGGGATGACTACTGACGGACTCATTGACAACGCCGCTCCTCGGGGGTATTTGAATCGCGACTGCTCCCACCATGCACAGAGACGGTTAAGTGTCCCTCTGTGGTCCTGGGATGGGCCTCCGCAACGGAGGTTGCAGTCCGTCCCTTGTCCAGTCGAGCTTCAAGACATTGTTCTCCACTGTGGGCTAATCCTCCAACCAGCTTCCTCCAATGCCCCCAATTATGACTTCTCTAGTGAGCGACATAGTTGAGTGGGGCTGTGTACGGCGATTATCCTCCGTACGGCCCCTATGAAGCGGGTGGGGATGGGGGGGTGATGGTTTTACCCGGTCATCTTCTTAAAGCGTAGCCTGAAAAAAAATGATGGAAATGATAATGAAAAGAGGGTGAAATGGTATAGTAGTAATAGGGTATTATCTCTCTTGTGGCTTCTATTTCTTCTTCTTCTCTTTTGTGGTAGCTTCCAGGCGGACGTGAGGAAGCGATAATGGAGACATTTTGGCAAAAACTTGAAACTTTTCCGCCTCTGCCAGTTGGTGATTTGCTGGTTGCTGACTTTTGCCCAAGAAATCCGATCAGTCTCTTATAATTTTTTAATTAATTAATACATCCATGAAAGTGATGAAATGTGTGGTAGGTTTATAAAGGTATGAAAATGTTTTCTAGTTTGCCCTGGTGTTAGGGCCTCACTAACATGCTTTCTTATTATTTTGAGTTCATAAAGTTTTCTTCCTCCGTCAGTAATGGTGCTGACTGTCGATTACAGCCAAGTTCCTCCATTGTTATATATATATATATATATATATATATATATATATATATATATATATATATATATATATATATATATATATATATATATATATATATATATATATATATTTGTTTAGTTTAATTTGATCATCCGTCGTGGCATTCAAGATTTCAATGGTTTTTTTTATTATGCTAAATATCTCTAGTTAAATTTTATTAAGTTATTCATTTTATTATTTTTAATTTGAGTATTAGTTTGGGCACTTTGCCTATTTTCGTTTATTTTATTCTTTCTTCCTCTTCTTGTTTTAGTTGGTTGAATTTGTTAATTTGTGCTTGTTAAATTAAAAATTGGGCACTTCGCCTCTTTTTGTTAAGATGAATTATTTTTATTTAATTTTGAATGGAGTTAAATTTGGGCACTTTGCCTTTTTTTGTTTTAAATTTTAAATTTTTAATTTAGGAACTTTGCCTCTTTTTGATAAAATTAGTTAATTTGGATTTAATTTTGAATTGTGTTGAGTTTGGGCACTTCGCCTCTTTTTTTAAGGTTAATTTGTCTTTTGGTTAGTGTTTTAATCTGAATCGAGTTTTGGTTTTGACTTAGGGCACTTCGCCTCATTTCATTAAGGTTATTTTTCTTTGTATAGTACTAAGTATATATCGGTAGTACGTTCTCTCTCGCGCAGGTTCTTCCGCTTGGGAACATAGTTCTTCTACCAATTGAGCGTCTTCTGTTTCCTCTTATGTTCAAATCGATGTTTATAGGTGGGAGTATTTCCTGATCGATTTTGTCCCAAGTCTTTCTCCCTAGCCTTTGAACCTCCATATTGATCGGTTTTAGTCCGATTCTTTCGTGTAGAACCGACTTCCGAATATGGTCGATCTTTTGCGTGCCAGTTATCAGTAGTGTAGCTTTATTCTACACCATCTGCATTGTTCTGAGAGAGGTACAGCTTGCCATCTGCGTGAGCACAGCTAGGTACACTAGGACTGAGCGTACCAGGGCTATGCACAGCTTTTTCGAATTTGGCACGCTGAGGCTTGGGAAACGGTAAAGTTTCTTCGGCTCTCTTTTGGCTAGGGAGACTCTGGTATTTACGTGAGCCTTGTAACCTGATTTGTAGAGCCGTAAGCCCAGGACTTTACCCTCGTTAGAATACGGATAGAGTTCGTTGTCGACGAGGACGTCGTCTACTTTCCGGTAGTTCATTGGTATTATAGTGAACTTCTGGCGGTTGGTTTTTATCTTCCACATTTTTTCGTAACGATTAATGTTGTCAATTTTTGCAGCTGTCGCCCTTGCTTGGCTTCCAGCGTTCCTGAATGGACTCAGAATGATTTTAGTGATGTCATCGGCGTATTGCAGATATATCGAATCGTACCTCACTGGAGCAGGTAGGTCAATTGTGTACACGGATACAACAAAGGACTCAGACAGCTGCCTTGTGGAACTCCCACCTTGAGTTTGAATTCGGGTCCTTTGCACCCCTTGATCGCGATTTGGGCTCTTCTATCCATGACATAGTTACAAAGGATCCTTTCCAGGATTGGGTTTAGCTGGAGGTTGAGGATCTTGAATTGTAGCCCTCTCAGCCATACCTTATCGAAGGCCTTCTTTACATCACACAGCACCACGTCTACGTACTTTCTCTCAGCTTTTCCTCAAGCGAGTTTTTTCGTTAGGAGGGTGAGGGTGGTTTCCGTTCCTCGTCCCTTGCGGAACCCGTGCTGCTGAGGGTTGTGAGCTCCTAGCTTGACTAGTTGTCCTTGAAGCTTGTTAGCCAGGAGCTTCTCGTAGACTTTCGCAACGATTTCCATCAGGGCGATTGGCCTGTAATTTACCAGTTGATAAGGGGGTTTACTTCCCTTGGGTATGAAGTTATTTTAGCAATCTTAAAACCCTCAGCAAAGTAACCCGTATTCAGGAAAGCGTTGTAAATGTTTGCTATTCCCTGATTGATCTGCTGTGGGGCATTTACCAAGTTGTTTCTGGTGATGCCCGTCCAGCCTGGTGCCTTTTGTTGGAAGGCTCTTACAGTGGCCATGACCTCTTCTGGTGTTATATGACGGCCGTGGTCCGCCATTTCCCTGTCTTCGTTGACTTGATGTTGTGGGTGCGTGCGGTGCATAACCTGATTCAGTTCTTCGATCAGTTGGCCTTCGAATTCCTGGTCGAACTCATCGTTTTCTTCAGGGAGGATCCTGTAGACGATTTCCCCAAATTTCTGATCCTGTCTTTCAGAACCACCGGGTCCTCTATATAGTCTCCGTTATCTTTTATTCAAGGATTCGGTCTTCTGTTAGTCCCTTTAAGTTCTTGACTTGACGCCAGAATTTAGCCGGGTTGAGTTCGCTATCGACTTTAGCTATCAGGTTGTTCCAAATTTCCTCCTGTTAGAGGTTGATAGCCTGTTTTAGCTCGGTGCTTAGGCGTCGAAGGAGCGAGCTTCTTTCCCGGTTAGGACCTTCCCGTTAGGACCTCTCTCATCTCCTCTGTCCATCTGGGATGATGAGGAGTTTTATAACCAGTTTTGGATATACTCTCGCGGTCCGCTTCTAGTATGGATGTAGGTATCCTCTCCAACTCCCCGTCTATCTCTTCCAATGACGCCTCGCTTAGGTCAGCTGGCGCGTATTCACTGAGTCGTCTCTTGTAACGATCCCAGTTGGCCCAGGCGTAGTTTTTTCGGAGAGGCACTGGAAGCTAGATCGGAGCGAGAGATACTGTGATGAGGATTGCTATGTGATCAATTGGGACTGTTGGGCCTGGCTCACTATGGTAGTTGAATGGGAAGCCTTCGCCTGTTAAGATTAGGGGAGGTTTAGTTGCTGATCTGGAAGTGATATAGGTAAAAAAATCCGGCCCTATTCTCTGGATGTTTTACTTCCCATAATCAGTTCAAAGTTTCGGCCTCTTTCGTTGGTACTAGCATAGCCCGCCGCACGGCATCTGGCATTGAGGTCTCCCCCTAAGAATCTTATAATTTTTGGACTTTGGACTTTGGACATAAAAAGTAGTGAAATTTAGGTAGAGTTAAAGAGAAAGATAGTAAGAGAGGAAAGTGGTTAAAAGGGTGAATTTAAAGAATAGAGGATGTGTGGGAGACAGAATAAAAAGGTCCCTGGTGAAAGGGTAGCTCTGTTGTTTTTGTTTTTGTCTGGATTTTGTTTTTTGTTTTTTTGTTTTTATGTAATAAACTATAAAATTATAGTTTATTTAATTAAATTAATCTAGTTAATTTAATTTTTAGTTTTTAAGATCTTATTGATCTTTTGGCATTCAAGCCTTTATTTGAAACGGGGTTTTTATTCCCGCTGTGGGTATTTGAACAAATTTATTTTAATTTTATTTGAATTTGAATTTTTAGCAAAGTTTGAATTTATTTGGAAATTTATTTTCACTAAAGAAAAAACTTGTGCATTACACTAGTCGTTTTCTGCCTTTTGTCGATTTTGTCATGTGTATTTGGGAGTAACGTCACCGTAAGACTGTATGTTGCTGCTTATAAATGGTCTTATTTGTCGGTCGACCTCGATGTCTAGGTGTGTACGAGACAATTCAGGGGTCAATTGGGCACCAATGGCTTGTCATATCCTCTTAGCTCTCTCGTGAAGCGCCACGTTGATCGGAGATAATCCAACCGAGTCGTGGAACTCCCTCTGTCGTTTATGTTCTCTTCTTCGGGTGTTTATAATTAGCAGCACCGCTTTATTATGGATGACTTGTAGTTTCGCAATGTGGGTCTTGGAGCTCGCGTTCAACGGCACTGGGGGTACAAGAGTTTAGAGTAAATGCACGCATTGAATATCTTGAGTTTATTTGAGCGATTTAGGTCACGGAACCTATAAAACCCCTCAAATCTCTTTTGCTATTCGCGACTGTTCGTTCGATATGACTCTTATAGCCCCTGGTGGTGATTTTGAGCCCCAGAACCGTCCCTTCCAGGCAGTAGGGGATTTGCTCCCCTTCTACCCGTATGTCATTGAAGGTCTTGCAAGACATGGGAATTATTTTGAATTTTGGGGCATTGGTTGATATCTTTCATCTCCTCTCGAAAGAGTTGATGTTAGAAATTTCCCTAGCCGTATTTCTCGCCATAAATTCCATGTGAACATAAGCGGCGGTACAAATTTGCGATATTTCGTCAGCGAACTTAACGTATATCTTACCCTCGGAAAGAGGTTGTGGTAGGTCGCGTGTATAGATGTTGCATAAAAAGGAACTGAGACAGCCCCCTTGTGGCACCCCTGCTTCGAGCTCGAATTCGGGGCTTTTGTATCTTCTGATATGAATGTATGCTCTCCTTTCCATTATGTAGTGACATAGAATCCTCTCAAGAATGAGGTTAAGCCTACTTGAAGGATCTTAAATTGTAGTCCTCTCTTCCAAACCTTATCAAAAGCTTTTTTTTGACATCGCGGAGCACCAGGTCGACATGCCTTTTTTCTGCCTTGATCTTGGTAAGCTTTTCGGTGACAACGGCTAGTGCCGTGTCAGTCCTTCTTTTCCTTCTGAAGCCGTGTTACTGCTCGTTATGCAAGTTGGTTTCGTCGAGAAAAGAGTTGACTCTATTAGGCAATATCTTCTCGAACACTTTGCCAGCAAATTCTAGGAGAGATATCGGCCAAAAGCTGGCAGGGCAGTCCATGCCTTTCCCGATTTTGAGGTGTAAATCATCTTGGCCACTTTTCACTGATCGGGGAAGTAGCCCGTTAGGCAAGGCCTTGATGAAATTCTCCCTGGTCAGCCCCGTGGTACCCGGTGCTCTTTGACAAAAGGATTTTAGAGCAACGGAGAGTTCTAAAGCAGCTATTTTACTACCATATCGCTCCATCACTCCTTCCTACGACACACAGTGATGAGGAGAAGTTCGGTGTATTTGTGTGTTTAGCTGTTGGATTATGTCAGTCTCAAATTCGAGGTCGTAATTTTCATTTTCTTCTGCGGTAATTTTAAAGATTGAGGACCAGAAAATCCTAAACATTTCCTCAATCTCTTCAGTCTCGTCAATTTCTTTACCGTCGTTTATGAACGTGATTCCTTTTTGAGGAAGTCTTCCTTTTAAACGTTTAAATGTCTGCCAGAATTTGTGTGAGTCTCTTTCTAGTTCGAGTCTTTCTATCAATCTGTCCCGTATAAGTACTTGGGGGTTCGTAATTAGTGTCTGGAGTTCGTCTTTAATCTGTCTTATTCTTCTGTGGGCATTGTTGTTGGGGCCTATCAGCGCTACTACATTGGACAAGTCATTATATTCTTGGGCCAGGGCTTTCGTGGGAGGGGTCCAATGGGGAGATGGAAGGGTTTATATTTAATATGGGGAATATTTTTTTCGTCAGTGATTCTATCCAGCTCTTTATCTATTTATTCTAAATTGGCATCAAATAAAGGGTCTGGGATATAATTTAGAAGGTAATTTCTGTAGCTTTCCCAGTTCGCCTGCTTATAGTTTTTGCGTTCTGGGATTGCTATTTGAATGGGATTTACTCCTACTGTAATTTTGATAGCCTGGTGGTCACTCGGAATGATGGGGCCCGGTTCAATGTAGTAGTGGAGGGAAACCTGATACTAGATAGGACTATTTCAGTGTTCGTTGCTGCTCTTCCCGTTATGTAGGTCGGGAATTCTGGTCCGATCCTTGTCACGTATTGTCTGTCAAGTAGTACTTCGATGTTTCTGCCTGCATTGTTGTAGGAGGTATACCCTGCCGCTGCACACCTTGCATTCAGATCTCCAGCAAAAATTACATTTTTCTTATGGCTAAAGATCTATCAAAGGTTGTGCATGGGCACATAGCCGCGTCTTGGTGGTTGGTGCCCCGTAGCCACCACCAACCGCCTCCAGGGTAGTGCCTACCTCAATGGCAAGGTATGATTCCTCTAAGTCACCTAGTTGTGTGTACTTTAGTCCCTTTTTGACAGTTATTGCGCAGCCGGCCGTCATACCGTTCCTGACTATGATTCTGCTAATGACTTCGTATTGAAATATTTTTAATTGTTTTTGCGCGATCAGTCCGTGTTCGGAGATAAGTATAATGTCAGGGTCACTTTGTCGCATAATATTGCCATAGATGGAACCTTTTCCGTCCCACCCATCGACATTCATTTGTATAACCGTAAGTCTGTTGGTCATTTTGTGTAATGTTTGGTTCTGTTTTTTTTGTGTGTGAGATTAAAGTAGACTTTTTCACTAGTAGGTTTCTGACACCGCTCTTTGACCCTGAGCGGGACGTGCTTCTCACCGTTGGGGTCGTCCATAACGGCCCCAACCCTGAGGAATCTTCTTTTGAACCTAACAGGCCCTTATCGCAGGGGCATGTACCTAGATATAATCTGGTTCACCTTTCCTGCCCCACCTAGATAAAATGTCTAGCAGGGTCCTCCTACCTGCCCTGACCATTCCGCCCCAGAGTGGGGCTCCCTTCTTCGTGCTCCCTGAGGGTCTCTCTTCTGTGGTTCGGACACGTCAGAGAGAGATGGATTCTATAGACCTGAATTGGCAGGAAGGTTATCAGAACTAGAGATGTGCTGCTGCGAAAGAAACAGGCAGATACGCAAGAGAGATTTTCGAAGTTTCCAATTCACTCGTAGGCGCGTTGTTCCTCGCGCGCTCGCGAGAGAAAACAAGACCTTAAACTCCTCCTTCGTGGCATTGCCGAAGGGAAGTTCAAGTGAACCTTCGAGGGATCTTTTTCAGCAGAGGAAGTCGCAGCACTAGTGCTGAGGCACACGGTGTACATACCGGCCAAGTGTGTGCACACCGTCAATATGACTACATACAAAAGCATAAAAAGTGGGAAAAAGACCTCGGGAATAAAGTGAAGTGCTAAATAATGAAAAGCCCAACAGTGAATAATATTAATAATAATATGTGTCGAAATAATCATTTAAGCAGTGAACGTGAAAAGATATACAAAGTGCGATTAGACATTCGAAACAACCAATTTCAAATATATTGTAATTAAATAGGAAACCATTGTGACTTGAAATTAATGATTAAAACAATGTGACTTAAAATTAGATTAATATAAACAGCTGAAGTAGCAATGTATATAAAAATGATTCATCAGCAAAGCGTTCAATGTTTAAATAATCTACAGAGTAATTAAAATAATGTTTTGTAACTATAATGTAACTATATGTATGTACATTCCTTATGTAAATACCTTATGACTATAAACAATTAACTCCTACGAGTAAGAAATATAAATATAATTTTGGATTGTATAGTAATAGTTAAATGGTTACCATGTCTCCCTGAACCTTTATCTTCTACTTCAGCTAACGTCTTTCTCTTCTCTGCTTAATTCTATTTTCCCCACTATTTGCTATTCATTTTTACATGTATGTAAAATCTCTTTTGTAATTCATCTCTTATTAGACCTTAACCTTAAAATTTTCCTAAACTGTGATTGATCAATTTTGTATCCCTTATGTTTAATTATAAAAGTATACATAGTGTAGCATTCTGTAAGTCATTCCCAGATCTACACCTTGTTCAGTCACGGCAGAATGGTATTCCTTGGGGGCGACCTCAACGCCAGATGCCGAACGGCTGGCTATGGTAACACAAATTACAGAGGCGATAACTTGGAAATGATTATGCGACGCAAAAACATCCAGAGGATAGGACCAGAATTCCCGACCTATATCACCTCTTGGGCAGCAACAAAGCCCGACATAATCATGACAAGTGGTGGCTTCCCATTCAACTACTATAGCAAGCCAGGGCCAGCAATACCCAGCGACCATATTTCGATCTTAACCACCATTTCACTCGTTCCGATCCAGATTCCGGTCCCTCTCCGCAAAAGCTACGCCTCGGCCGACTCGGAACGCTACGGAGAAATCCTAGGCGTATTACAACCAGCCGACCTAAGTGAGGCTACTCTAGAGGAGATTGACGGGGAACTAGAAAGGATAACAGCCCTCATCATCGAGGCTGACCGCGAGTGTGTACCCATGATAGGGTACAAGACTCCTCCACAACCTCGTTGGACCAAGGAGATGAAAGAGATCGCCAGGGAGCACAGGGAGGTGTATGGGGAGATAAGAAGAGCGGGTACAAATTGGGAGCAAAGCTCGCTGCTGCGTCGCTTTCGTGATGAGCTAAAGCTGGCTATTAACCAACAGCCGGCTGAGATCTGGAACAGCCTAATAGCCGAGTTGGACAGCGAGGTGGCCCTCAGTAAATTATGGCGCCTAGTGAAGAAATTAAAAAAGCCTAACAAGTAGAGAAAAGACCCTCATTAAGGAGGGCGAGGACTACTTGGAGGATCCGGCGGTCCTGGAGGAAAGATTCCGCAAGTTCTGGAAGGAAATCTTCTCAATAACACCAGAGGACGATGCGAAATTCGACCAGGAATTCGAAGACCATCTGATTGAAGAACTCAACCAAATTATACATCGAACGCACCCAAAAGCCCACGTTGACGAAGATAGGGAAATGGCGGACCATGGCCGACCAATAACCACAGAAGAGGTCATAGAAGTCATAAAAACCTTTAAACAAAAGCCGCCAGGCTGGACGGGCATCACTAAGAACAATCTGGTGCATGCCTCCCGGCAGATCATTCAGGAAATAACTAACATCTTTAACGCTTCCCTGAATACGGACTACTTCCCCGATGGGTTAAAAATGGCTAAAATCATTTTTATCCCTAAAGGCAACAAGCCCCCCAATCAACTGGTGGACTACAGGCCAATATCCCTCCTTGAGTTTGTAGGCAAAGTCTACGAGAAGCTTCTAGCCAACAGGCTACAAGATCAGCTGATCGAGCTGGAAGCTCACAACCCACAGCAGCACGGGTTCCGCAGGAGGAGGTATACTTACACAGCCCTTGCTCTCCTAACCGAAAAGCTAGCCCGCTGTAAAGCTGAAGGGAAGTACGTAAACGTGGTGTTGCGAGATGTGCAGATGGCCTTCGATAAGGTTTGGCTTAGAGGTCTACAATTCAAAATCTTAGGCCTCCAGCTAAACCCTATCCTGGAAAGGGTCCTCTGTGATTACATCATGGAGAGAAATGCTCAAATTTCGATCGAGCGAAACAGAGGACCCATATTCGAAATTTGTGTACACGTTGGACTTACCTGCTCCAGTCGGGGAGGATGTGGTGTATCTGCAGTTTGCAGATGACATCACTCAAATTATCCCCAGTTCCTATAGGAACGCTGGAGTTCAAGCAAGGGAGACAGCTGTCGAAATCGATAACATCAACCGATTCGAGAGAAATTGGAAAATGAAAACCAACCGCCGAAAGTTTCAGATCCTCCTAATGAACCGCCGGAAAATGGACGACGTCATCGTCAGGGACGAGTTTTACCCGTACTCCAACGAGGGTAAATTCCTAGGTCTGCGCATCACTTCGACGGGGTGTAAGGCGCACATCAACAGCCGAATCTCCCTAGCCAAAAGAGAGCTTGGAAAAATATACAAGTTCAGAAACCTCAGCGCCAAGAACATCAAAAAGCTGTGCAATATCCTGGTGCGACCAGTACTGGTGTACCCTGCAGTGGTTATGCAGGCAGCTAGTTCAACCTCTCTCAGATTTATACAGAGAGTCCAGAACAAGGCTACCCTGCTTATAACCAGCGCGAGCAGAATGGACTATATTCGGCAGACGGAACTGCACGCAAGAGCAGGACTTGAGCCACTGAATATAGTCCTCCAGAGGCTCGGAAGAAAGACCTGGGAAAAAGTCGAAAACGAAATCCTCCCGCAGATAGAAGTGGACCTAGATATACCGCAGCAAGCAATTGAACGAGCTACAAGGAGAGCCCTATTCCCCAGTGGAAGACTGTGGTCCCGGGAAAATCAAGTAGCCTTATACAGATAATGAAAATTATAATACCCTACCGTACGCACGAAAAGGACTACAATAATATGGCTCTACAAAAAGAATCCACGATATAGACTCCAAAAATGAACATATAAAAAAGAGGCGAAGTGCCCAAATACTAGACAATTATAAATATATAAAAAGAGGCGTAGTACCCAACACAAAATGTAACAAAATAAATAAAATAATTAAAACAAAATTGGGCGTAATGCCCACAAAAGGCGAAATTAAGCAAAAATGAAACAAAAGGAAAATAAAAGCAAAGCTAACGAGTTAGTAAAAATATATTTGAAAGGTTTGAATGCCTACCGACGGAGGAACTAGATTTATATAGAGAAATTTATATATATATATATATATATATATATATATATATATATATATATATATATATATATATATATATATATATATATATAACTAAAGAACAAAGTTAACAAACAAAGGCAAAAGTAGTTAACAACTACAAAAAGGTTAACTTAACGCTGACATCAACGTAAGTGGAGGATCAAGAGCGAAGCAGAAAAAAGCAAGATGCCTGGGATGCCCTCTGCACCAGGGCAAATACAAATTTTCTTCATAATTATCTACAACTACTACACATTTTCACCACTTATTTCATAAATTAATCAATCACTCATTCCCAGACCTCGCCGTTTCGACAGTCGTCTAAATACCCACGTCAACCTTGGTAAAGCAATCTTAAGGAAAGCACGGATAAACATTAGCCATTACTAATTCACCGAAGAGCTGGTACATCACGAAGAAAGAAAAAGACGTTACTGGCAATTGAAGAATCACTCAACGCCTTTCATCTTATCTTTCATTACCTCTTATTTTCATCTATCGTCTCACACACCGTTTCGCATCCCACACCAAAGATCCTCCCTTTAGGGAGGTACTGGAAAAGAGAGATATTAACAGTTTTATGCCAGTTAAAATTTAACAATATGGCGGCCTAAACTTCGCCCCTCGCTCTGGGCCAAGTTCCCTCGCTGATGAAAGCTGTCACCACGACCTCGTCCCAACTATGCAGGGCAGTAGCTTCTGCATAATTGGGGGTACAGGTGGAGGGAGGTTTGAGGACTAGCCCACTGCCAGAAACCCGTACCAGAGGAATCCCGGATAATAGGCCGGGCTGCAACCTCTGCAGGGGAGTATAATAACTCCACCTGTGGGGGGGGGGGGTCCAAGACCACTGAGGGACACACAACCGTCTCGGTGTAGGTAGGACGCAGCCGCGGTTTTTAATTCCCTCGAGGTGGTGGCACTCCGGCTAGTGATGGTTGATTCCGCGCTAGCCAACAAAAAGTCCGTCACTATTCACCCCTCGAGAGGAGCCCACCCGGGACCATCCACTCATTATCATCATCCTCACCCTTGACAGCCTAATCAGCGGGGCCTTGATCTACGGGTCGGGGGGGACCTCCCTCCCCCCCTCACACAGTCAACAATATGAACACCATTGAGTACACAAGACTGCCGTTGAGAACGGAGCCTGGCAGATCCAAACCCGAGAGAGGGACCCTCATCAGAGCCCTCTGCACAGAGATAAAGATAGCGGTCCCGTGCCACAAACAGGAAGACGTGAAAAAAGCTAGTGACGACGGAAGGAACAAGTATTTTAAGTAAAATCGGACTACAACCAAAATTACCTTCACAGCTTCAGGCTAATCACTCATTCATTTGCAGAAAAGTCAACCTTTATGTGGTCTCACATACAAAGGAGGAGCTAAAGAAAGAACTCGAGAGGAAAAACCAATACTTAAAAATAACAGAAATAATCAAATTTGGAGAGCACACTCATGTTTTTATGGTGACCTGCACAGCATCCGAAATGGCCAATAGGGCGATGTAAAACGGTCTCTTGGTCTTTGGAATGAGAATTCCACACGAAAACATACATACGGAAAAATTCATAAACGTGCAAATATGGTTCCAATGCTACGGGCTGGAAGAACACGTCACTAGAGACTGCTTAAACAAAGACAAAAAAAAATCTGCTTGGAATGTGGGAGCGAAGGACACAATTTCCGTGAATGCAGGGAGACCACAAAAAAGCGCATAAATTGCCAAGGTCCACACAGGACAATGGCAGTAAACTGCCCCAAACGGAAGGAAATAATAACAAGAAAGGAAAGAGAGTAGGCCCAGGCAAGAGAAAAGATTAAAAACCAAACATATGCACAAGTGGCCAAGGCAACGGTAAGAGAAATAAAACATACAGAAGAACAAAAAATAAACATAAACGTAAATGAAGGAACAGGGTTGGATATATTGGCTTGTATTATGTTCGCACATGTGCATAATATTGCCCAACCGGGGACCTTTGCGGACACCCTCAACCTTCTCTTCGAAAAGAATGGAGTAAGGAAAATGTGGTTTCCACCCAACCCTCCGTCAGCTCTCATATACGGAGTCACGACAGGAAAGACTCTCCAAGTAAAGGATATGCTCGAAGTGGGAACCGCAATGGAAGAGAAAAAGGTGACTGATGAGCCAGAAGAGACCACAGAAGAAGTTGAAATAGAACAATCAGACAAAGAATCTAAAGACAAAAAAAAGAAAAAGAAACCGAAGAAAACAAAACAAAGGCAACACACGGAAGATACAACCGACTCGGAATCCTCAAAAGAGACGGAAAATGAAGAAGGCTGCAGGTATGAAGCCAAAGACTTCAAACTCAGAATCTTTCTACATGAAGCCTACCCCTTACCAGAGGGGGACAGACACGCCGACATCAGAAAAGGGCTGGAAAAGGGCACCTGAAAATGGACATATGTAACCGACGATGACGAGAACGCAATCAAAAGACTTATACGGGAAGACCGCATTAGATTCTTCCCCGATGATATTAGACCTCTATAAAAAGAAACGTTCGACAAACTTACAAACGGAAAATACCAAAACCCAAAGGAGAAGACAAAAAAAACAAAATTAAGATAATGGACAATACAAATAGTAAACTAAAAATATTATACCTGAATTCGGACGGATGGAAGACTAAGGCCATAAAATATGGAAACATATTTAACCAAATAGACGCAGATATCATATGTATCTCGGAACAGGAGGTAAAAAACGACGTGCCCATAAAAATAACCAATTATAATGTACTACAAAAGAACCCAACAGGAGAGAGGTTCAATGGTGCGGCTATCGTTCTAAAAAAGAAGCTACACTACACTCAGGGACGAGAGGTCGACGAAGCCTATATGGCCGTGACAGTAGAGATGGAATACTCTCCCCTCACTCTTGCTGTGGCCTACCAGCCCCCCCGCTGCCCCTATGTTCCGATCCATTCAGTCATGGAAATATTTAACAATAACAATCCTACCATACTACTAGGAGACCTGAACGCCCGCTTAAGGGAATCAGGCTACCGAGGAATGAATAATGCAGGGCAAAATTTGGAATTATTGTTGGACAGAAGAATAATCCAAAGGGTAAGCCCAGACTTCCCGACATTCATCAGGGAAAGATCCGCCACCAGACCGGATATAATTTTAACAACCCCTAACTTTCCATACAATATCTATATGGAACCAATGCCAATCGCCTGCAGCGATCACATAGGAATCCTGGTGACGATCAACCAGAACCCCATAATGATTCCCATAACACCAAAGAAATCATACAAGAGTGCATACTGGGAAAAATACACCCAAATGCTAGAAAGATACGAACAACCAGATCTTAACGGGAAAAAAATAGAAGACCTCAACATAATGGATAACCTGATTGAGGCAATGATAGAGGCCGACAATCAAGCAGTGCCACTGACAAAATATAAGACCTTACCATACCCCAAATGGACAACAGAAATGCGAAGAAAAGCAAAGAGCATCAAAATAAAGTATCAAGAGATAAGAAACTATGGGGCCTCTCTACAGAGAGCAAAAGAGCTTAATCAACTGAAAAAAGAAATGATTTTCTTAATAGAAGAACAGCAAGGAGAACTGTGGCAAGAACTAATAGAGAAAACAGCCACAACTGAAGATCCCAAAGAAGCTTGGATGCTTATAAAAGCGATAAAAGGCAGACCACCAAGAAAGCCGATCAAAATAATAGAACAGAACGGAGTATACATCAAGACCAAAACGGAAATAGGAGAGAAATTCAGAGCCCATTGGAGCAAAATTTATACAATTGAAGACGAGGATAATATAAACTTTGATATAACAACAGAAAGATTAGTCCACCAGACAATGGTAGAAAACATTCTCAGATTAACCCCGGCGTTAAAAGTCGAAAATAACAGACAAGAACAAATAGGCCTGGGAGCCCTAATAACAACCGAGGAAATCAAAAACAGTATAAAGACCTTTAAGCAAAAAACGCCAGGGACAACGGGACTAACGAAGTACAATTACGAGAAGGCCCCCGAAAACATCTTGAATAGCATAAAAGAACTATTTAATGCTTATCTAAATATAGGCGCCTTCCCTGAGAAATTCAAATTAGCAAGGATGGTGTTCCTACCGAAGCCGGGGAAACCCGAAAACCTGGTCTCGGGTTACAGGCCAATCTCCTTGTTGAATTTCCTGGGGAAGGTCTTTGAAAAGATAATAAAGGAAAGATTGGACACCTTCCTAGAAGAAAACGATAAATATAACAGACAACAGTTCGGCTTTAGGAAGGGGAGAGACTCCACAATGGCCCTCGCCATAATCACGGAGAAAATTGCCCAATCCACGGCCAAAAAAGGATACGTCGATGTAGTCCTTCGTGACGTAGAAAAAGCCTTCGACAAAGTATGGATCGAAGGACTAAAAAAACAAACTCCTCCAACTTAACCTCGGCGAGAAAATGGAGAGGATTATTGCCGACTATGTTTCAAACAGAAAGGCACAAATATGCATTGAAGGATATGAAGGCCCCACTTTCGCTCTACAAACAGGAGTCCCACAAGATGGGGGGCCTAAGCCCCACCTTGTATTCCATATTTACCACCGACCTACCTGCCCCAATCTCACCTAACAGTTTAAATATTCAATACGCAGACGACATAACCCAAATTTCCCGACAAACCACACAAATCCAAGATGGCCGGCTCGTATAACAGCACGAGAAATAAAAAACATAAATGATTACGAAAAACGATGGAAAATTAAAACAAACGTCAACAAATTTAAAATAATCCCTCTCCAAAGATTCAAAAAGTCACAGATAACTATAGAAGGTACGGAATACAAATACTCAAATGAGGGGAAAGTATTGGGCCTTCAGTTGGAAAGTCGTGGATACTGCAACCACGTAAAATCCAGGATCGCCTCAGCGAAATCGGGCTTAAGACTCCTCTACACCCTAGGGAGTCTGAGCCCCCTCCAAAAGAACTCTGTATAGAGCGTTCGTCGAGTCGGTTCTGGTGTACCCACCAATCCCTCTACATGTCACTTCAATAACCAACAAGAAAAAGATACAAAGAATTAAAAATGAAGCAGCATACCTAATCACCAACATTAGAAGAAGAGAATGAAAGAAAATAAGAGATATATTAGAATCAACTAAAATCCAACCAATAAATAAGACACTAGAAGAACGAGCTAACAAGATATGGAGGAAGATAGAAGAAAAGCTCGTAGAAATAAACAACGAAATTAGAATACCAGAAGCAAACCGAATAAAGAAAGCTTTCCCGAGCAGTAGGTTCCACCTACAGCAAGAAGAGCAACCTATATTCACATGAATAATAATATGCTTAACCCAAGCAAAACAAAGGCATGAATGCCAGAAAAAAAGTAAGAGAAAATAAAAGAAAACCAAAGAACAATTAGAAGAGACGCTACCCGCAAGGGTACCCATTGCAAAAATACTCAAGTGCAGAAAAAAAGTATATAAGAAACAAAGACTTAGAACAAACCAAAATAAATTAATTAGAAGAAACAACAAGAAAGATATTAACATAGAAGAATTATAACTAAATAAAGAAGATTAGCCAGTTTCCTGGCAACTATTAATACTCCTAAACACTCACACTCACCCCCCCCACTCCTAAAAAACACACACAAAAAAGAGACCAGACTGCTTTGGTTGCCTTAGTTAGTCTACTGTACCGCTGTGACAACTCCTTATTCGGAATTTTTGAAAAGTGAATTTTCTGCGAAAATAAAAGTAAAACTGTGTGACTCGCTTTGGGTAGTGAGGAGAAAAACTGTGTGAAGCGAGAAAGCTCGATACGCTTTGAAAAGTGGACCAGTGGCCTTTTTCAATTTAGGAAGGTGAGGGGGGAATCTTCACTCCTTCGTGGAGACAAGGACTAAAGCCTCAACTGGCCCAGCCGCAAGCCTGAAGGAAGGAGAAAAAATAAGGTAAAGTTTGATAAAAGTATTTGGACCTTGGCCCTTAGTTCTCTCTCCCCTCCCCCTTTTCTTTTTTTCAAAACCGTCTCTCAGGGTATACATATTTACATTTATTGAAATTTCATCCCCTAACCTACGATAGGATGCAGGAGAAATGAGGGAGACTCTCCGCATCACTCTCTGGGTCCTCTCGGAGGGCCCAAAACCGGACAGAGGGAAGGTATTCGAACAAATTTACGGAAACTTACGAATTGCACTGGTCAGAATCATAGACATTCAAAATGGATACACTGCTATTTGCGCGAGGGAGGCCGACTGTGAAGCCTTGACCTCAAGCAAAGCAGTTGAATGCCTAAAGACAATCAATCTGAAACCCCACACACCGCCACAAATTAAAACACACCGTAGTGTAATCTGCAGGCGCCTCGACTCCTGGTTCAGGAGCCACTCGGCAGAGGACATTAGGGCGAAATGGAAAGGAACAACCCTTGGGCAAAAGTAGCTGAGGTCATTAAATTAAAAAACTACAAGCACGTGTTTAAGGTTGTTTTCAAGGACACGGCTATGGCTCAAAATCTAAAGACAATGGTTTGCTTCTCTTTAAGGCAAGAGTCTGCCCAGAGCAGATGGAACGTGAAGAATTTGTCGACTTGCAAATGTGCTTTCGGTGCTACAAGTACGGTAAACACACCACTTCCAGCTGCCCTGAGAAAGACATTACGTTATGCTCGATCTCTGCCGGTCGCGACCATTTTTGGCGCGATTGTAAAAGTAACTCTCCCAAATGCCTAAAATGTGAAGGCCCCCACTGGACTATGTCCATTCATGCCAGATTAGGAAACAAGAGATCCAAAAGCAAACCCAGTTAAAACGCGAAACGGAAGAAAAGAAGGCCAATTCCACTTATGCAAAAGTAGCCAAAGCCGCGATTGCTGAGACAAACAACCAAAAGAAATTCCTTCACATAGAAAATGAACACTCAACGAAAATAATGTGCTGCATTTACTATGCACACATTGCAAACATCACACGCCCAGGTACTTTTGCCACCGAGGTCAATCGCATGCTCGTAAAGAACGGCCTGCAGGAGATGTGGTTCCCAAACAACCCTCCTTCAGAGGGGGTTATGCGAATAAGTGTAGCTCCTCAGTGCCAAGAAACGTGTCAAAAGGTACCCGCACCTCAGAACACATCCAGCACACGCGATCCACGTCTGAACAAACCCAACCTAACAACACAAACAACAAAACAAGCGCCACTTACACCCCCCAAAGACACCAGCATTACAACAAAAAAACAAACCCAGACACCAATCAAGAAAGCAGTGCGACCCAAAGAGACCAGGTCTCCAAGGTCGAGAAAAATTTCAATAACTCGTGGCCCAAGGTTAACCTCCTCATCACGAGGCAGGGAACATCAACTTAAATATCGTGCGAGAGGTTTAAATCTCAAACTATATGCCCCCGATTCGGCGCCCTTCCCAACCGAAATCGATTCCCGCGAAGTATCGGAAGATACAAGTAGGTGTGCTCAGATGAGGTTCCGGAGCGGCAGGTTGAGGAGGCTCTCACCCAAAATATAATTAAATTGACCACTGACTGCTTCCACACGATTACGGACACGGAATACAGAAAAAAAGAAACGGCAGGGGGCGCACGCCGCCCAGTACACCTTATGGGGCTAAAGTAGATCGCGAATAAGCGTCTACTTTAATCCCACACATTAAAAAACCAACATTACACAAAAGGACCAACAGACTTACGATTATACAAAGTAATGTCGACGGGTGGGACGGAAAAGGTTCCATCTATGGCAATATTATGCGACAAAGTGACCCTGACATTATACTTATCTCCGAACACGGACTGATCGCGCAAAAACAATTAAAAATATTTCAATACGAAGTCATTAGCAAGAATCATAGCCAGGAACGGTATGACGGCCGGCTGCGCAATAACTGTCAAAAAGGGACTAAAGTACACACAACTAGGTGACTTAGAGGAATCATACCTTGCCATTGAGGTAGGCACTACCCTGGAGGCGGTTGGTGGTGGCTACGGGGCACCAACCACCAAGACGCAGCTATGTGCCCATGCACAACCTTTGATAGATCTTTAGCCATAAGAAAAATGTAATTTTTACTGGAGATCTGAATGCAAGGTGTGCAGCGGCAGGGTATACCTCCTACAACAATGCAGGCAGAAACATCGAAGTACTACTTGACAGACAATACGTGACAAGGATCGGACCAGAATTCCCGACCTACATAACGGGAAAAGCAGCCACGAAAACTGATATGGTCCTATCTAGTATCAGGTTTCCATACAACTACTACATTGAACCGGGCCCCATCATTCCGAGTGACCACCAGGCTATCAAAATTACAGTAGGAGTAAATCCCATTCAAATAGCAATCCCAGAACGCCAAACTATAAGCAGGCGAACTGGGAAAGCTACAGAAATTACCTTCTAAATTATATCCCAGACCCTTTATTTGATGCCAATTTAGAAGAAATAGATAAAGAGCTGGATAGAATCACTGACCCCCTAATTAAAGCCGATGAAAATAGTATTCCCCATATTAAATATAAACCCTTCCAGCTCACCATTGAACCCCTTTCATGAAAGCCCTGGCCCAAGAATATAATGACCTGTCCAATGTAGTAGCGCTGATAGGCCCCAACCACAATGCCCAAAGAAGAATAAGACAGATTAAAGACGAACTCCAGACACTAATTACGGACCAACAAATACTTATATGGGACAGACTGATAGAAAGACTCGACATAGAAAGAGATTCACACACATTCTGGCAGACATTTAAACGTTTAAAAGGAAGACTTCCACAAAAAAAATTACACTCATAAACGACGGTAAAGAAATTGACAAGACTGAGGAGATTGAGGAAATGTTTAGGATTTTCTGGTCCTCAATCTTCAAAATTACCCCAGAAGAAAATGACAATTATGACATCGATTTAAAAAATGACATAATCCAACAGCTAAACACACAAATACACAGAACCGCTCCATATCACTGTGTCGCAGGAAAGAGTGATGGAGGGCT
The DNA here is from genome assembly GCA_963969495.1 of Ceratothoa steindachneri. NCBI lineage: Eukaryota > Metazoa > Arthropoda > Malacostraca > Isopoda > Cymothoidae > Ceratothoa > Ceratothoa steindachneri. Next base: position 9,772,401 of record OZ018330.1, read on the forward strand.
ATGGTAGTAAAATAACTGCCTTAGAACTCTCCGTTGCTCTAAAATCCTTTCGTCAAAGAGCACCGGGTACCACAGGGCTGACCAGGGAGAATTTCATCAAGGTCCGCGTAACGTTTGGAGTGGGCTACTTAACATCATGCGCGCTGCTCTGAACACGGGCTACTTCCCCGATCAGTGGAAAGTGGCCAAGATGATTTACATCCTAAAATCGGGAAAGCCCTCGGAATGCCCTGAAAGCTTTTGGCCGATATCTCTCCTAGAATTTGCTGGCAAAGTGTTCGAGAAGATATTGGCTAATAGAGTCAACTCTTTTCTCGACGAAGCCAACTTGCATAACGAGCAACAACACGGCTTCAGAAGGAAAGGGTTTGGAAGAGAGGACTACAATTTAAGATCCTTCAAGTACTCCTCAACCGCATTCTTGAGAGGATTATATGCGACTAAATAATGTAGAGGAGAGCATACATTCATATCAGAAGATACAAAGGCCCCGAATTCGAGCTCGAAGCAGGGGTCCCGCAAGGGGGCTGTCTCAGTTCCCTTTTATACAACATCTATACACGTGACCTACCACAACCTCTCTCCTAGGGTACGATATAAGTTAAGTTCGCTGACGATATATCGCAAATTTGTACCGCCGCTTATGTTCACAGGGAATTTATGGCGAGAAATACGGCTAGGGAGATTTCTAACACCAACTTTTTCGAGGGAGATGGAAGATATCAACCAATGCCCCCAAATTCAAAATAATTTCCATGTTTTGCAAGACCTTCAATGACATACGGGTAGAAGGGGAGCGAATCCCCTACTGCCTGGAAGGGACGTTCTGGGGCTCAAAATCACCACAGGGGGCTACAAGAGTCATATCGATCGAACAGTCGTGAATAGCAAGAGAGATTTGAGGGAGTTTTATAGGTTCATTGACCTAACTCGCTCAAATAAACTCAAGATGCATGCATTCGCTCGAGACCCTTGTACCCTCCAGTCCGTTAAACGCGCGCGCTAAGGCCCACATTGCGAAACTACAAGTCATCCAGAATAAAGCGGTTTTGCTTATTACAAACACCCGAAGAAGAGAACATAAACGACAGAGGGAGCTCCACGACTCGGTTGGATTATCTCCGATCAAGTGGCGCTTCACGAGAGAGCTAAGAGGATATGGCAAGCCATTGGCGCCCGCTTGACCCCTGAATTATCTCGTACACACCTAGACATCGAGGTCGACCGACAAATAAGACCATTTAAAAGCAGCAACATACAGTCTTACGGTGACGTTACTCCCAAATACACATGACAAAATCGACAAAAGGCAGAAAACGACTAGTGTAATGCACAAGTTTTTTCTTTAGTGAAAATAAATTTCCAAATAAATTCAAACTTTGCTAAAAATTCAAATTCAAATAAAATTAAAATAATTTTTTTCAAATACCCACAGTGGGAATAAAAACCCCGTTTCAAATAAAGGCTTGATTGCCAAAAGATCACCGTTTTAACCACTTTCCTCTCTTACTATCCTTCTCTCTAACTCTATCTAAATTTCACCACTTTTTATGTCCAAAGTCCAAAGTCCAAGTCATTCCCAGAGACCAATCTGACTGTACTCTTGACAAGAGATGCCAGTTAGTCTTTTACACCTACCAGGCTCGTTCGTATTAGCCCGAGTTGCTGGACTCGTTTTCGTTCCTTTAAGAATATTGTAGAAAGGAAACCTTTTATATATAAGAATTTAAATCTTAATCTATGTAGAAATCTATTGTTTCAAGACATTATTGAATTTGAATTACTTTTAATTATTACGATTATCGATAACTCGGGCTGTAACTTCTGAGTTCGAGTCAAGTGCGTGTGAACGATGTCGAGAGAACGTCTGCTATGAAGGATATTTTTTTACATAGGGCACCTCTAAGACGATCCATAAACGCTGAACGAAAATATATGAACTGCGACCAGGCTCAATAAAAGGAGCCCGAGTTATTCGCTGCAATTACTTACTTGAAGTCAGTGTTGGCAGACATTAAATCAGTTTGCAAATGCACGTTCATTTTACTAAATTTATACTCGGGCTAAGCTCGTAAGCTCGAACAGCACGAGTGCCGGAGTCGCTACTGATATATATATATATATATATATATATATATATATATATATATATATATATATATATATATATATATATATATATTCCTTTGTCTATGTCCTCAAAATATACCAACATTGGATTACTTGTTTTTCCCTTTCTGCCTATAATTAGTGTGCATGATTCTCTAAAAATGTCCCCAAAGGCACAAAACAAGGACACAGCAGATGGCAATTTGCCAGGGTCACAACAAGGTTCCAAAATAAACAACAAGGCTCTCAAGTACATAACAATAACCATCTGCAGTCAGCAAGGCCGTTAGGAGGCTAACCGAGGATCCAGTGGAGGAAGCCAAGAACAGCTACAGAGCATCCCTTACTCATTGCTACTCTGCTCTCCAAACGAGAGCATTTCATAATTTCCACATACAAGCACGATCAAAACTCTATGCTACTCGAAAGCTCGATCTATTATTGCGTTGATATGTGAAATCCCGGAATAAGCAGGTACAGAAATTCCTACAAATATTCAAAATGTCGGTTGTGTGGCCTGTCATTCCTAATGTTTGCAGAAGATCAGCGGCTCATTATCTTCCAATGTTCACTTTCTCTACTTTCATCACTTTGTTTGCAGATTACAAACCTTAATTAGGAGGTGCCGTCGTTGGGTTTCGTTTGGAATTTTTAACAAATTGAGTAAAGAAGAGCAAGTAAAATCCAGACAGAGACAGGTGCAAAATTGAGGCACACGAAACGTAGTTTTTAGATATGTAATCATAGTTCTGAAGTTTGACCTATTCCGTCGTTGCGTTATAATTCAATTGCAAATGGCGATTCTTGCCTCATGGTTGGTACGTACTGATATCGAGCTCAGTTGAGCAACGTTAATTGAAATTGTGACAAGTTTTTATTCTGTAGAAATTCCACTAGTGTCCAAAAGGCAAGGTTATGGAAGGAACAAATCGTATTATCATTTTTTATCCTGCTTTAGTTTCAGACATCACGAAGGCCATTAGGGGAGAGCGATAGATAGATCTATTATTTATAATTGCTAAATAGTAAATACAATCCTTCATCAATCAAATGAAAACAGGTTGCTATAGAAACGGAAAGAGTTGATTCATTGAATATGAAAATTGGTCATGTCGGCTTGGATTAAATTTCCAGTGTTGGTTGGTTGTTTATTCCACCTTTACGTTATTTCATGGCATTAATTAATCTATCAGACTCTATAATGCGCAATAATAATAATTAAGTCCTTTATATCTACAGGGTGTTTTAAAAATTTTGAGTCTTGAAAGTGAAGCTACTTTTTTTAGTCAACATTTTTCTAAAATTTCAGGAGAGAAATTAAAGCTTTTTCTACGGAACTCAGTTTTGTATTTGTTCTTTTACAATTGAAGAAAATCTAGAAAGCAAAGTATTGTATAGTTGGTAAAATTAGTCATGTCACATTTTTCAAAATGTTTCTGACAAAGGTAAGTTAACTATGATTCAATTATTTATATGTTCTATAAATCTTAGAATAGTTTTGGAATGACTGCCGCTAGGCTTTGCTGTTTTGCCTAGTAATAATATTTTTAATTGGAAAATTAATTATAGGGATAGCAGGCAATGGCGTCGCCATTAAAATTTAAAAATCAGCCATGGTTAAATTTTTATACAATTTCTGAACTTCGCCAATTATAATAATTTTAAAAAGGAGCTCTGAACTATTTCCCCCCTTTCAAAAAATCACGTTGCTAAAATATAGTTATAGATAAAATAAAAAAGCAGCCTTAATTAAATTTTAATAAATTTTCTGAACTTAACCAATTGTAATTCATTTTCTTTTAAAACATTATAAAAGATTGGATAATTATATTTATTTTTTCTGAACTAAACTATTTTGTTTTTTCAAACTCTAAAGAAATTCTTAGAAATTACTTTGATAAAAATTTAAAATATACTTAAGTCATAACCAAACTAAGATGAAATTATTATTCAAATACTCCCAAAAATCCCGTTCTTAAATTATAAAGTTAGTGAAAAAATGAATGAAAAAACTGATAATGCAAATATTTTGGTGATATCGATGCTTCTTAAAAAAAGGAAAAATTATATAAAGATAATTCAATTTGAAAAGAGAAAGATTTGAGGAATTTTGGCATCCCGGTTTGAAAGAAAACCGTTCCAAAATATTTCGACACCACTAATAATTTAATTTATTTTATTTATAAATGTCAAATCTAGTTTATTTATAACTAATATACACCGAACGCTCCATCACACATCACATAATAATATATTAAATTGACACAACGAAATGTAGCTGTATGCTATGCTGTTATAGTACATAATCTCTCTACATGCATTCCTCAAATCAACGATTAATTGAAACAGTGTTGTATTAATACATCCCAGCAATTTCATGTCGAGAAACATCGTTGGATTCTAACATGAATTCCGGAGTGTTTTGAACTCAGTCTATTTTTTCAATAGTTTTGTACAATCACAAAACATGAAAAATTCTAATTCCTCTCAATTTTTCTATATTGTGTAAAATTTCTTTCACTCATTCATTTTTATTAAAAAAAAAATATACCCAAAACACAGTGAGGGTATTGTGATATAATATGAATAATAGGCTTTCGATAGTACATGAGTTTCCCTCACCCCCCTCCAAAAGATAAATTTATTGAGGTAAAATTGAGGTAAGAGGTCACTTTAGGAGCCGTCTTATATTCAATAAATGTTTGGATCGGTAAAGTCAGCTTAACGTTTGTACAAACTAGTGGGCAGGAGTTGCTTGAAGGCCGGCGTAGACGCGAGTGCTGGAGTAGGTTGCCTGAGCACTGTGATTCTTTCGACTGAGATATATAGGCAGGTCAATAGAGAGGTATATGTGTTTGCATGAGGGGAGATTTCAGAATCAAGATAAAGTGCGTTGCGTGTGATCCAAGGTAATTAGGAAATGGTATTTGCGTGAGGCGGTGAGTCAATATACAAGTTTGTTGCTTATCGTCAGTTTTTTTTTTAATTTTGCATCTTTCTCATAGGTATTAGTATCGTTCTATAATTCAATTGTTTTTTTTCGATGCGATAGTGGCTTGCTTAGAATGCACTTGTTTCTTTATCAGGAGAACCTTGCTTGTATAAGTGTGCACGATATGTACAAGCTTAGTATCTCATGGGTTGTTTTTTTGGTGGGGGGGGCGGTGTTAAAGGATCCTTATAAAAGCCATTCCATTAGGAGGTATTACAAAAGAGGCTGGGGTCTTTGTCGGAACAGGTCCGGCAACAAATTAGGCATTCGAGGCTATCGCTAGACTATGGCGTTCGAAGCTAGTCGTATGAGTACAACACATACAGTTAGTAACTCAATCACTCAGTCACTCACTCACTCACTCACACAGTTAGTCAGTCACGTTGGTATCATTCATTGTTTGATGATATTGCTGCATATTTCCCTCTAAATAAATAAATTTGTAAAGTTTTTGTTGTTTTTTGCCTTTTTCTTAAACATTTTTTACCTAACCTAAGCTTAAATAGATGCCTTGGTTGGGTTTCATTTTGAATGTTTTAAAAATCTCGTATTCTTATATATTCATTAGTAAAGAGGAATAATTAAGATCCATGCAGAGGCGGGTGTAAAATTGAGGCACACGAAGCGTAGTTAAGAGTGGGGAAAAGTATCGATGATTCATAAACCCGAGTAGACTAATTGGGATTATAAGGAAAATGAGGGTGTGCGGGGCTCACGAAATTCCCAAAGGTCCCAAACAAAGGCAGGTTTCCTTCTTCGCGCTTTTGTTAATAAATGTGAAATCCGTTAGAATCACCTTTCCTTTTCCTGGGGGTGATTTACTTCTTATTCTCATGACTTTCACTGTCAGCTTCTCTCTCTCTCTCTCTCTCTCTCTCTCTCTCTCTATATATATATATATATATATATATATATATATATATATATATATATATATATATATATATATATATATATATATATATATATATATATATATATAATAGGAGCTGAAACAAAAAAAAGAAAAGAAGAGGTAAATACAAACAATAATACCAAGTAGGCCCAAATAGGATTGGTTAAATTTCCTGTTTTGAGCGTTCTCTCCCCCTAACCCTTGTGCCGATATATTAACAGTTTTCTGTTGTTTTCCGTCATTTCTTGGACAAGAATTCGAAAGTACTTGGAATTTTCGTTTCATTTTACTTGTAGTCTTCAACCCAAACTTCAAACCCGAAATAGACAGCTACATAAAACAATGAAACACATCAAAACAAAACAGAGCACTCATAAACAAGCAATTTCACAAAATCCACAACCTCAACAGACACTAAACAAGAAGACAACTGGGAACCATACCTTCAAACAATAGAATAAAACCAATCACACTCCTCTCTCACACCCAACACGGCTTCAGAGAAAATCAATCCTCAACCACATTACTGACCTTCCCAACAAATCACATCTTGGAAGGCGTCAAACAAAACCGTCCCCCGCTATGCACAGTTATGGCAGCAATTAACACCAGCAAAGCTTTCGATACAATACCTCGCCACACCGTCATGCAAAAAATTACTCGACAGTCCATACAACAAAAATGACAAGAAATGGCTGGAAAAACATTTCCTCTCAAACAGACACGGGCAATTATTACAGCAATCCTCACAGTCCAGAACCCAAAGATTCGCTAAGTGGGTGACCCAAGACGCCAATTCCTCTTCAACCTTTCCATGGACGATGTCTCCTTCCCCATAACCCAATCACTCCGCTTGAACATTATACGCTGATGACCAAACAAACACTCACAAACACCAACTAAGGGCAACAGAATGAAACATTTAACATACTATACAAACAATTCATCCTCACCTCTCTAAATTACGTATTTCCAGCCGGGGCACCCGGGTTATCGAACAACAACTTGAAGAAAATAAAAAGAAAATACACAAAAATCCCCCCCTTCCCCCAATACTCCACCTGCTCGTAGAAAGTAAAATACTACACATCAGTCACCACCGAGACACAGAGAGATATAGGCCTGAAGTTAGCTGGAATGTCCGGTGGTTTACCGGCTTTGGGAATGAATATCATTTTCGCTACCTTCCAGTGGTCAGGGAAGTAACCCACATTCAGGCACGCGTTCATGATATTCATGAGCCCCAATAAGATGTTGGGCAGGGTTCGAATAAAATTCTCCCTTGTCAGTCCTGTGCGCCCTGGTGCTCGCTGACGAAAGGATTTTAAGGTTTTTGAGAGATCTTCGGCAGTAATTCTACCACCGAGTCCCTCCATTTCCCTTTCCTGCGATACGCAATGGTGTGGATGGGTTCTGTGAATCTGGTCGTTCAAGTCGTTTATAATTCCGTCTTCGAAGTCTAAATCAAACACAATTCTTCATCAAGTTGCGACTTGAAAATCACTTTATTTCTTGTGATCTTGATCTTGATGATCACTTTAGATCTCAATATCACAACTAATTTTAGATTTTTAAATAGGTCGCTATGCGAATGTATTTGTTTTTTGTCCAAGTGACCATCTGGTGGCAACTTTGTTCAACTCCGACTGTTCATGTTTTCTGCAACGAGTGTGCGAAGGTTCCTATTTTAACAAGTGATGATGTCATATCCCGAAGCCGAAGATTTTTCTTTCACCAAAATGTTAAAGATTACATATAAACATGTATATAGTTTGCAAACGTTGATATCATTTATTAAATTATAAGTAATTATTTATATAATTGAACATTATGCATGCACATTTAATATGCGTTAAATAATACCTATACTTAGTTAACGGATTAATGAGATAATTTATTTTTATTATTTTTATATATATATATTAGCAAAATAAGGTATGTTCACGTATAATATAATATAGGCATATGATATAGCCTATAGGTCCTTATTCATAAATTAATTATAAACAGAACCAGGCAATGGTTTTGCTACTCCCGCCCCCCTACGGGGGGAGCTTGCGCTTCGCTACTAAGATTAAAATTTAAAATCTAAAAAAAAGCAGCCATGGTTAAATTTTTATATATTTTCTGAACTTCGCCAATTATAATAACTTTGAAAAAGGAACTTTAACCTAAATTTCCCCCCTTTCAAAATATCACGTTGCTAAAATATAGTTATAGAAGAAGATATATAAAAATAAATTTTCTGAACTTCACTATTTGTAATTCTTTGGGTTTTAAAAAATTCACAAAATTTCGATGCATATATTTATTTCTGAACTTCACCATTTTGTTAAAAAACATAAGTCATAAGCCAAACTAAGATGAAATTATTATTCAAATACTCAAAAAAATCCCCTTCCTAATTATAGAGTTAGTGATGATGATGACAATATGCTTAATTGTTTACTTTAGATATTTTGACACCAAGAAATGGTAGTGTAAACTGTTTAGTTCCCATTCAACTTTAAATGTAATGGTGGGGGGAATGGGAACTAAACAACTCACTACCATTTCTTGATGTCAAAATATCTAAAGTAAACAATAAAGCATATTGTTCTATTTAGCGGAAACCAACCAACTCTAATGCCTAGATTCACTATTTCTAGTGCAGGGACGAATCAATTAAAAGGTCCGTAGTTTCTTTCCTGTTCCTGAGAGCATCTCGCATATGTGATCCTTGTTTCCTGCTGGATGAAATTAACACGATAATCTAAATATTAATAGAAAATTGTCATTGTAAAGCCAGAGCCAACTTTATTCACCAGTTAATCATAAAAAAGGCGTGTAATAATAATTATATTATATTTCCATATTCACCCCAATTAATTAATTTTAAAAAGCTGACAGTGGCCAACATTATTGTTGCCTTTTATTACAAAAACACGATACAAACTAGTCTGTCCCAAAATAGATCCATCGATAAGGAGCAAGGCGTTTAAATAATACCCCATGCTAAATTTGCAAATATATATATATATATATATATATATATATATATATATATATATATATATATATATATATATATATATATATATATATATATATATATATATATATATATATATATATATATATATATATATATATATATACATACTCGAGTACATTGGCGAAAGCAGTTGATTCTCCGAGAGAATGAAGGAACACAAAGCGACATGCGCCGTGGAAGCCAATCTTCTATCCTGTTCTTACACATGTCAAATGAAGACCCTTCACTTGAAATTGATAATGCTAAAATATTTATAATTCCCACAATTATATAGATAGGTGCCTAATAGAATCATCCCTCATAAAGGAAATTCCAAACTTCAATTCTTCTGATGGGCAATTCAACACTCATCCCTTGGTAAGCAGAAGACTCGTCCGACCTTTGCTGAACAAGGTCTGCTATCCAAAGAGTCGCGTGCTCTCACTTATTCTGACTTAAGACCTTACGACCTCCAAAACTTTCAATATTTCAAATACTAACCTTAGGAGGACCCTGGAAATTATATCATACAAAAAATAATGTAAAACAACATAAGGGTTTCAAATTTCGTTAAAATCGCCCGAATAGTTATAGTGTTATTGCCAAACAAAATATTCATGGGCTAAACTTGGGAGGACCATGGAAATTATTCCATTCAAAAGAAAATGTAAAACAACATAAGGGCTTCGAATTTCGTTACAATCAGCCTACCGACCGACCGTCATAGTGAGATGTAGAGTCGCCGGCGACTAGATCACACGCGACTAAAAATGCCGCTCCACACCAGCTCCCTGATTAAATTCTGACTTTAACCTGTGTATCTCATTAGGCTAAGCATCTTTCTGAGTTTCTGTAATCATTAGTTTGCCAGCGATTGAAGATGACGGATGTCTCCGTCGAAACCTGGTTTCGCAATAAATTGGTCCAAAATACTGTGGTTTCTTTCCGGCATTTACATGTACGTTACTGTATTTCTTTGGTATATATATATATATATATATATATATATATATATATATATATATATATATATATATATATATATATATATATATATATATATATATATATATATATATATATAATGGAATTTATTTACCATAAATGTCTAAATGCATTATACTTTTGGACAGGGGGGTAAATATTCAAGTCTACAAACGTACAAATCAGTCCAATTAGTCATTTGGCAGATTGCTTCTCTCACTTTACACAATCCATTTCTGACCAAAGTAAAAATATCAATCTATATAACAAGATAACGAGTGAAATTAATCAATAAAGGAGGAAGTCCATTTGATTTTCGCAACGTTTTAAACAAAAACTTGACTCGATCGCCGCGCTCGTTGAAGCAGTTGGTGGAGACAAGGCCTAGCGTTGTCCAGTCTCACAAATCAGCTGACTTTCGAGACTCATTTTTTTGGGGGGGAAGTAAAGTTAATTATTTTCGTTAATAGTTTTTAAAGAAAAAAAGGTATTACGAAACAGAACTTCGAGGGAATTCATTAAAGAGTATTTGTTTGTGATTCGATGTGGTGACTGCCAGAACATGCAGTAAATTGGTCATAGAAGGTCCTGACAAAAAAATAGGCTAAATAGTTTCTTGCCGCATTACTTAGGTAGTTGATAGTAAATATATTATGTTGCAGGATGGATAGAACTTAAATAGAGCGATTTCAGGATTTATTTTCAATTCACAATATAAACAATGTTTATTTTCTTGATAAGTATAACGAAATTATTTGGTAGCAATTAAAATACACAAATCCATTGCTTTTAAAGAACCCATGAGAAGATTTGGTTTCGTTTTGGAACGGTTCCATTTTTAGGAAAATTACAAGCCCAGCACCCATTCCTTGGCATCTTAAGTAGGTTCCTTTCGTTACTTGGCCTATGTAACTTCAATGCATTTTCACTTGCCAAAACTTCGTCATTTTCTTTTAAGAATCTTTACAAACTTTGGTAAATATTTACTTAACTGTAATTACTTTGACAGTGCATTATATTACTTCTTGTAGTATTGTGTGCGATTTGTGCATATATGTTCTTTTTTGGTGGTCGGAAGGGGAAAAAATGCAGCAAAATAGTTTGAATCCGAATCCAAATCCATCGAATTCGGATATAAACTCGATTTTGCCACATTTTGGCTTCCAACTGCCAAAAACAACGATTACCGGTGTATGGACTAACAAAAAATACAATAAGAAATAACCTAAGCTAACCTAGGTAAATTTTTAGAACATCCCCACCAATTTTCTGTGTTTTTAGGTGTCAGGAACACGAATATGATACTCAATACCACCGCAATTCACCTTCTTTCCGAATAAAAGGTTTGCTTTATATAGAATTTATTTAATTCAATTCGATTGCTAAAACAATGAACATTGGAGAGCGGCTAGCAACATATGGCAATCATAGCGCTTGGCGACGTCTGGAAACCCCATTTCACTTCTCGGTCGTAGGGTCTTAATCAAAAATACCTACCAATACTTTTTTTGACTTTGACTTTGTATAAGTGCGGGTGCATGTGACGGGAGACGATAGGGTGTGGGGGGGGACAGAGAAAATAGGCAAGTGGAGAAGAGAGAAAGAAGTGTGGAAGAGATGCCTAGGGTCTGGTGATCAGACTTATCACTATCATTTATTTTCTTGTTTTTTTTATAGTTCCCTTGTTTTATTTATATCATTAAAAAGAACATTAACCCATGTGTTGTTTGTTGTCTGCCAAATTTCGAAATAAGTCTAAGCAGAGCCATTTTCTGTTTCCGTTTGATTACAACGGGAAAAGGCTAGTTTTACAGGTGTTATTTTAATGACTAGATTTTAACATTTTTCTCGTTCATATCTTTTCTTTTCTGTCCATATGAAGTGGCGCAAAAACCCATTACACATTTCTTTTGCCACATAATACAATTGTTAACTGCTGCGTTCACACCAAGCAAATTGAATCGAATCAATTCCTGGAGAATCATCCTAATTCATGATTCGTGTTGACTCGCTACGTTAATTCCTATTGAAACGTTTATACCAAAGGAATCGAATCAATTCATGGCGAATCTAACGCCCCTTTCACACGAGTGGTTTTTGCCGCTCCGGTAAATGCCGGACGGTAAAAGCATTACATCGACTCCTATGGGAGTATTCACACGAGGACGGGACGGCAGTTTTGCCTTTACGGCAGCCGCACCCTGCCGCCTTGCCAGCAAGACCGCGACGGCAAAAATGGCGCCCAATGGTTTCGGTGGTCATGTGTTGCTATGGGCGCCTTCACACATCCGCTGTTTCCCGCGCGCGGCGAGGGGGCAGTTGTCTGTCAACACTGCCCCAGCTTGTCTGCATTATTTTGAAATGCTGAGATGCACTTTAATCTCCATCATATTATTAACTTTCAATAAATGTATATTGTAAATGTTTACATAATTATTTTATATGTCTCTGTACAATATACACATGCATTTAAATTTCAGGGACAGGGCTAATTTAAATTAACATGATACGGAGGTCCCGACCTCCGAGATTGAGAGACGGCCTTGTTTGTGGGACCCTTCAAGAGAGGACTACAAAAACTAAATAAAGAAGACGGAAACTTGGGTCGAAGTATCCTGATTATATATAAAAAAAAATGAATAAATACAACAAATAGGTGAGTTTTTATTTATTATTCACTAAGCAAACACTCATCCTCATTCAGATAATACGACAAAAATCATGAAACTTATAATATTTAATCTCATGACTACAAGAAGCCTGTTCTACTGTGGCCATGGCAATTTTCCGGCATCACTGGTAAAGTAGGTTGTGAATTTGTCTCTGCATTGCTCGGCCTATCTGCCACCCTGTGGCACTTGGCCTAACTCTTGCAAATTTTGAAAACCATCGATCACTATCATATCTTCAAATCTGACTCATCCCTTCTTCTGACGAAATTGTGCAAAATACAACAGGCCTGGCAATATCAGTTGCAAAATCAACATTTACATTGAGGGGCCTGTGAAAAATACGCTATTTGTTAGACAGAATCCCCACACTCAACATATCTCCGAGATCTTGATAGCCTGTAATTAAATTCCTTCTTGTTATGTACCAAATTATAACCACTGTATGGACCAAGTAAATGGTTGACAGCCTGCAGCAATATTGTACCAAGCATCATGCCATGCAGTCCACCTTCATCTTGTCCCAGATTGCCTTGCATACTTTCTTAACAATCCCACTTGCTGTAGATACACCAATCTTATATGTGTAGTGAAAATCTGTCATGCTACAACCACTTGTAAGATACCTGTGAAAAAAGTTGAAAATCATTAAGTACACAGGAAATGCATTAAATATCTCTCTCTCTCTTTCCATGAGTGGGTACTGATGCATATGGACGCATTAAGTGTACATTAACTAAATAAAGATATTTATTTATTTATTTCAGGAAAGGAGGTGCAGAATATTCGGGACTCGTTTATGAAGGATTGCAAGAAATTCAAGACCACTTATAAATCAGGGTCTGGAGCAATAAAGTCCCGTCGTTATATCTTCGCTGAACAGCGGAAGGATTTTTAGGAAAAGTCGGTGAAAATAGGGAAATGACATCGAGTCTGCTTTCATATCATGCATGAGATGAGGTTGAAGATGTACCTGAGAATCAAACTACAGTTCAGCCAGAGGTGGTTCATCAATCCACGAAGAAGAGAAAGATGTCACTTGAGGAGAGAATGGTTAAATTTATGGAGAGTCAGAAGGAAGAACCTGATCTCGATCAAGATTTCTTTTAAGTGTATTCTTCCGTCTGTGCGGGTTGTAAAGGAGCATCAGAAAATGGATTTCAGAATGAAACTGTACAAAAATACAATTTAGGACACTCAGACCAATATACACCTCCAGAAAAATTTTCAAGTATGTTTACACCTAGCCAACAGCAGTACTCGATATTCCCGCACAACTACCCTCCTTCAGTGGTGTACATCAATACCTAAGCACCCTCTACATCTGGACACAATTACAACACATGTCCACCTTCGCCTGATGTGCCAATACCCTCACCAGCATCACAATCCTCAATCAATGACACTTCATCACTGTCGATGCTTGAATTATGAATGAATAACACTGTACTGTCACTAAGTGAAGGAGTTTAATTTCTAGTAAAATTGAAAACCTCTATTATTTACACATTAAAAGGAATAACCTTATATATGGAACATCATCCGTGTATGATTATAATTTATGTTTATTTACTCTATTTACGTGCAATAAATTGAGTTTATACAGAGTAGATGCATTTCCTTACCTGATAGTCAGAGCAACTGCTTCATCAGGTGGAATGGATGGTCTCATATTCGTGCTCTTTGATTCGATAGTTTTTCACGTTAGCCACAAGTGCTTCATATGAAGGGTAGCTCATTGGGAAATAATTGAAGAACTTTGCATCGTCAGCCTTCATCTAGAGTGTAAAATGCACCCTGGAGGAGGCGACTGCTATTTAAGGGATGTATCCAAAATTTTCTGTTTCTTTTTTTGATGACCTTGTTCATCAAATAACCGCATCAACTCTTTTTTTTGACGTTCCCCATCATTGACAGACAGGAGTGCACTACCTGAGGCAGACGGCCAAAGGTGTTCACAGTTGCAGGCGTCTGCCGCTGCGGTTTTTGCCGCATCGGCAAAAACCGCGCCATCCTATTTTTTCATGAGTCACGGCGAGTGCGGCAAGGAGTAAGCACGATGATGCCGGACCTCCTAATCAATTTAGTTCAATAGCAAAGTGCTCCTTGCCATCCTATGCGCCGAGATCGGGATGCCATTGCTGCATTATGGAAGGAAATTGCTGCTGAAATGAGATGCACAGGTGAGTTTTAAAGTTTTATTCACTACGATATTTTACGCACTGAACTACAAAGAAGAAATGGTCGCGATGCGAGAGATAAGTTACCGCTAACAATAATTACCTTTACTAATATATACTACTAGTAAAAATATGATAAAATAATAGAGCAGTATTTGTGTTATAATCTCTTTCATACTTTCTTCACAGTCACTACCTACCTTCGTTTACTATCTTCTTCAGCGGTATATAATAATATGGCCATAGCTGTCGCGTCGACAACTCCTCAAAGGCAGCCTATGCACTACTGCCTGTTGATTCTGGCAATTTGACTCACTCAGTGTGAACGGTGCTGATTCAAAATGACTCATGGTGAATGATTCTCCATGAATTGATTCGATTCAATTCGCTTGGTGTGAGCGCAGCCTAAAATGGAACGTACAGGCTGTAATTATAGTGTTCTGGACTTAGTGCAGCAGTGCTACAGTTTTCATCAACCTTTGGAACTCATACTGCCCACCGTTTAGTCTGGAAGTAAATGAAGTGCAGCAGATGCTCGTCTCAATGTGTTTTAGACGAATTGGCTATACTAGTTGATTAGAATTAACGGTGTGTGCGCACACCCACTTTCAAAAATAATTTCATTAAAATGCGTATTGCAGTCTTTAGCGATCTATCATCAACATTGTCTCCGAAAATTGATTATTTTTCCACGAAAAATCGTTTTAATAAAAAATGAGATTCACATAATAAGAATAAATTGGTTTTTAAGTGATTTAGATTAGCAAAATAATAAGCTAAATCCAGGAGAAGTGATTCATGTTGGTTTTACCCTATTAAAATAAATAACGTCAAAAATTTAACATCTACAAGTTTCCCACAAATTGAGGTCAGTGCGCTTTAACGTCCTCCCCCCCCCCTCTTTATGCATTACTAAGCACGAGAGCGCCCATCATTTTGTCCCCGCCCGCCGAAGGCTCTTCATAGCGATGGGGTGTTATAGGATCTCCTCCAGGCAGGGTTCATCCCTAGGAACAAAGTCCCATTGGACGTCTTACACACCATCATCCACTCCCTGGTCGATCAACCTCTTGATTCTCTCTCACATAATCGACCCACCTTTTACGTGGGTCTCCAACCTTCGCACACTCTCACAACTATCTATTTCCATCCAATCTTATTACATATCCATACCACCTCAAAACACTTTCAGTCAAACCCTCATTTACACCATAAACCTTTCTTACCCTCTCTTCCCTCACTCTATCTCCCCTTCGCTCTCCAAACATCCCCCTCAACTCCTCCATTCGCACTGCTTTCACTCTAGATCTAGTTTTCTCCTTCCATACCATAGATTCACTCCCATACCTAGCTTAGATACCAGCATACTTTCATACAGCTTTCTGGCACATTTCACACTCAAATCTCAGCATTTACGAAAGTTCTAATCGCTACCATTGAAAAAACTTGTAGTTGCAAGTTACTCCATCTCAACCACTCTCACTTACACAATGCAATCCTAGATACTTAAAACTTTGCACATATTCATGAGCAATACGACAGACTCGAACATCACCCACCCTTTATTCTCACCCCTAAATACCCATTATCTTACTCTTTTCTGCATTCACATTTAGCCGCATCTTCGCACACACCCTATCAAAAGCTTCGATCAAAATTTCCAAATCCCTCTCATTTTCAGCCAATAACACCAGGTCATTGGCATATAACAACAAATATGGAGCCCTTTCCTCACCATTTATTATAATCAATCTCACACTCCTACTCCTCATTCCCATACGAACTTCTCCCAGTCTTACATACATCAACATAGAGAGAACCCATCGCACATCATTCCTCATTAATCCCTTTCTCTCATTCGCATAAGCACTTCTCCTAGTATTCCGTCCATAAAGATATCAAACAGCCATAGCGACAACACACAAACTTTATGTTACCCTCACACTTTTTCCACACCACTATCTCGATTATCTTTCACCCTCACTTCCAACATAAATTTTCTTCCTCTCATTCACTAGCTACCATTCAGCCTATGCAATCTTTGAACATGCCATAATGCTTCTCTACCAACAGGATCATAAGCTTTCCCGCATCCATGAATCCACCATACACTTTACACCCCTTATCCCTTCTTTCTTCAGCTTGGTGTCTATGATGTGCAAATGCTTGATCACTCACACCCTTTACCCGCTATAAAACCTCCTTCTCTATCCACTACCAATCTCTCAGTGATCCTTCCTGTACACCCAATCAGATTCTTCCCATACATTACCTACACTATCGAACAAACTTATCCACCCCTAGTTCTTAAATCCACTTTTCGTACCTTTACCTTTATACAATGCGACTATCAGAACACTTTTCCATTACTCATGTATTCTTCCACTTTCAAATACCTTGCAACACAGCCACCTGACCCATCCCAAAACAAAACCACCATTTTTTTATCATCTTAACGATTACTTTATCTACTCCAGCTTCCTTTTTCTTTTCAGACCTCTGACGGTACCAAGAACATCTTACTTGCTTATCTCTTCTTTACACCGTTAAAACACCCAATTTAAACCAAGGAATCCAATCCTATTTACATCACATTTCATACTCATTATGAAAGTTAACAAAGTAATCTCGCCTTGTACTTTGGACCTCATTGTTCACAAGAACCATGTCATTCATCTCTTTGATGTTCTGGTTCTTCACCCTTTTCACTTCCTTCCAGAACAGATTCTTGTTCCCATCTTTTGTCCAAATTCTTCATTTGCTGCTTTCGTTTCGTACTCTGCTTAATCACTTTCGCTTTCCTTTTCATTTGGCCGTATGCATTCAACCGCATCTCCTTCACATCCTCCTCAAACATTCCACCGCATCTTCTTCACATCCTCCTCAAAACTATTAAGCAGATTCATTTAGGCATTTTTGCTTTCTACTACACGCTTCACATCGTCTTTCCACCATCCAAGATTTTTCTTCCTCTTTCCAGCTCTGGTACCCTCTGACACACACAGCCCCTTACACTACTTACTGCCATTCTCGTAGATCTGTTCTATTATTTGCTTAATCTTCATTCTCTCACTTATTTCCTCTCGTCTACTAATAAGCCACATAACCTCCCTTTTCTCTTTGATTCAACAACTTATCACTTTTGATTCTTCCTTACTTTCCACCTTTCCCGCGTCTTTTCATCCATGTATCAACCAGTTAAACCTGATACATCACAATCATGCGCTCAGATAGTCTACTACTCGTACCCCTTCACCATACTCGTACCCCTTCACACTGGCAACATAATCTTTCTTACCAACCACAGATCGATAGTAATCTTAACTTCTCCCATTTTCCCCACCCATGTGCATTTATGCGCATCCTTGTGCTGAAAGAATGTGTTTGTTACACATAAGTTTCTTTCAGCACAAAGCTCAACCACGTTCTCTCCATTTTTATTCACTTCAGATGTTCGCAGATCGCCAGTTATCCACTCCCTCCTTCTTTCACCCATTCACTCATTCATCTCTCCAACAACGGCTACCCATTTACCAATTCCATCCACCAGTTGTCCAAGGTTATTCCACACACCCCCTTTCTCAGCTTCATTCATATCATTACCAGTTCCATGCACTGCAATCACGCACACTTTCAACCTTGCAAATCTCAATTTTACCGATATAATTCTCGAGCTCACACATTCATACCTACCCAAACATTTCATCATGCAACTATCCCAAAAGCTACACTCTCTTTACTTCTACCACATTGATCTTCTCCTGATCGCACTCCATTCACTCCGTCTCACATAAACTCTTCATTCCCTTTCATGTTTGTCTCACATAGTGCAAGCATCTGTAATCTCCTTGTTTAAAAAGACATTGACTACAACTTCCCTCTTTGCCACATCACGTATACGCCTCACATTTCACACACAGCTTCCCAGGCTTTTACGATACGCGCCGGAGGACAGTATAGATATCCCTCCCAAAACATACAGACCTAACTAAATACATGATTTACTATGGGAAGGTAGATTTAATAACAAGTTGTAGCTCGTAACCCTACGTAAAATTACAATGAAATTTTTTTTTAGCTATGGCAACTAGAGTACCTACCCTGAAAACACGAGTCCGCACCTATGAGGAAGAATTGTGTATATCAATATTACGACTCTCCTTGTCTTAGAAATCCTCGAGACACGTCTCTCGCTGTCTGGTTTCTTTAAAAAATCACGTAGTTGGCATTTTTCAGGATTTCGGCCTTCTCTCGGCTGTGTCATTTCCCCGATGTGCAGCAGTAATGGTGTCTTCTATTTATCTTTGTCCGACATCCTAACGGGCCTTCATAATCCCGGAAGCCATTCCCCGAGTCCTGATGGAATATTTACTCCATCTCTTCCCGTGGGTGCAATTGAGTTCTTAGAGGAAAGGACTCTGGTGATATTCGAACTCATTTGTCTGTCTCTAGCCATCGTACAGAATGACAATTCGGGTTAGCTGTAATTTATTCGCAATTATCAGCTTAATCTACGATTTCATTTAATCCTTCTAATTTCCTGTCGCATTGAATAGATACAAATGTATTTAGAATTACATAGAAGTATGTTAGTGTGTATATTGAGACGCAATTATACGTTTAAAAAGAATCTCCTGATACGGTTTTAATCCCTCCATCGTGTTTCAGATTTAAGAAACAAGGCGAAGTTCGTGACAAAGGAAATGGTGCCATATGGCATCATTGCACCATAGCATGTAAATGGGTTGAAAGCGCTTGAAATAGACCTTAATTGTTGGGCGATTATATTTTCTCATCTGCACTTTATTTCTTCATCTTGGTAGCTACCTGGCTAACGACTTATGTACGGTTGCTTAGGCGTAATCGGTCGATAAAGCCACACCAAAGTTCACCGGAAAGAAAATGTTCATTTGTGTCTAGCCATTTATGGCATTTGACGTGCGCGTACGCACCATGGCCATGTGCAATAACGGAATGAATCAGTGAGCAAAGATATGTTGGAATTCAAATTTCGGGTGGTGATAGAGAGGAGGGAGGAGTCGCGATCTAATTTTGATCCCCTCCCTAAAGAGTCTCCTCTCTCTCCCAACCCAAGACGTAGACCCCTTCCAAAATGGGGGTGGCCGTTCAGTAAATTCGAAAAGTTTCAAGATGAATCAGAGATAAATGGGAGGCTGGCATTTCGTCGGGATAAGATCACAAAATTGCTTCCATTGAGGAATTGTAACGCAGGGATAAATTGGCTGATAAATGACTAAGATTTCCGGCTACCGAATAAAACTACGTTTGTATGTGTGGGATTTCGACGCAATATTTACAGCTAATGCAAAATGCTACATGTAAATGGGAACATTTTTTTTGCAGCTTGAATTTGCTATGTAATTGCTATTTGTACGGCCTCGGGGGGGTTTAAATCGTAAGAAAGATGACTAAGAAATTTAGATGCCAATTACCAAACGCTGCATTTCGTGTTTATTGTTTTTTTTTAGAGGGGGGGGCGGGTTTAATATGACGTTTTGAAATTAGGGAATTGAATTTCGTCCAAATTGATTGTAAGAATGAGAAATTGGAGACACCAATAATTAAATTTTTTGCCATTCAAGAATATTATTATTATTAACTTAGAACTAGGAAGCGAAAACAAACGAGGGCATTAATTTTACTTCAAACTAAAAAGAGAAAACCAGCGAGGGCCTCTGCCAGAAAATTTGTAAAGAGAAGTATTTAAAAGAAGTGGTGAATAAGGGAGGGACGGGGGCTAGAGAAATGCGTTGAAAGAGGCTAAAGTTGAAAATGTGTGGAAGCTTCACATCCTGATACTCTAAAGAAGCCAATACTTGTGTCATTTGGTGTACGGGGGGAACGCAACTCTCCTCATCCCAGTACCAAATATTTTCACTCTAATCTGATGAGGAGGAGGACAGATAAACGAAGACAAGATAGGCAAATAAATTAAAAGGCGCTAATAAATGAAAAGGAAAACCAAGACTCTTTACTTTATTATCTCATTTTTCCTTACATTTTGTGACGGGGTGGGGGGCTGATTATATACCTCAAGGACATGTTCGTACAAAAAGCATAGTCGCCCGACAGTACGAGCTTGAACTACGATAGAGGCCGTAACGGTAGTCTCAAAAAGGGGGAATGGACAGACGGAAATAGAGATAGTGGAGAAGAGGAAAGCGTCTCTCCCTCCCACTGAGTCAGTGGCGCATCCAGGATAAAAATTTGGGGGAAGGGGTCTAACTTGATTTCCTCCCTCTGAGCAGCATGAGAAAAGGGCGCTGATTATTAGTACTGTTTATTTTACCCAGTATTGATAATATATAGCAGTAACTCACACATGAGTACTAACTCTCTCAGATCCGATTTTCTTTTCCACATCAGAAAATTATGAATTGTAGTTTTTGGAGGTTAGCTAAAATGTAATATGGAATTTAATAATTATTTTCGAGATTTACCTGTATTTTAGACATGTATCATATAAGATACATTCGATCGCAACGGTTTATAAAGCTGTTTATATATATATATATATATATATATATATATATATATATATATATATATATATATATATATATATATATATTCTATATTATTACATAGCTCTCTGAATAGCAGAATACATGGTTGGCTTAAAAAAGAAACATAAACATAAACAGGTTTGAATTTTTGTTGTGGGGTGGGGGCGCTTCAGCCCTCTACTCCCCCCCCCCCACACTAAAAAAAATTCCAACCTGTTGCTGTATTTTCCTTGCAGGGTTTGTTCCCCCTCCTTTATATAAGATAACTTGATTGGGGACTTCGGGCATCCTAGGACTCCGAATTTTGGATTGTTTTCATGCATTTGTAATGGGGATTCTCGCTCATTTGTCTTCTCCCCAAATCGGGTTCGGTTTGAGGCTGTTCCTTCTCAGTTCTCTCCAGTGATCTTGTACGGATTTGTTCCCGAAGGCCCTAAAGGTTCCTCCTGAATCCAACAATGGAGCTTGATAAG
Organism: Ceratothoa steindachneri; assembly: GCA_963969495.1. NCBI lineage: Eukaryota > Metazoa > Arthropoda > Malacostraca > Isopoda > Cymothoidae > Ceratothoa > Ceratothoa steindachneri. The sequence continues at coordinate 9,794,243 of OZ018330.1, forward strand.
GTTTTTCCGTCGCATTTTTTCAACCGTAATCTTTTTTTTACCTATTTATATCGTTTTATAAATGTTTCTTCTTCTTCCTATTATTTCCTACGACTGTAAAGTGTGGAAGAGCAATAAATGAGGGTGTTTAACCACTCCCACCTTGCATTGATGATCGCGTAATCATTATAGGATTATAACCTTTGTCTCTGAATTAATACCGTACCATTCGTCTTTGATATAAAATTACCTACAGTATCTCTATTGTGATACTTTCTTTTTCACTTATTATATTTTTCTCTTTTTTGCTATACACTTTCTCTTTTGCCGTATTCTTAATGTAGTCTTAACTATCTTTAATTGTTTAATTTTTCTGGCTCTATAATTTATATTTTGGTTTTTATTCTTTCAGAGTGATTTTTCAGCTCTTTGGTAAAAAAACAATTTCTTTTTCTTTTAATTAAATCGAATAATTTTGAGGTGGAATAAAATAATCACCCAAAGATAGCCAGAGAGAAAAAGGCTCCGTAGCCAAAAGTGCCTAATTTCGCAAAATATAAATTTTGATGCCATTTAGCGGAGATGATGCTTCGGGCTGTTCTCGCTTGAATCCTACATTTTTGCTGTAAATATTTGGTCCATCTTATCAGGATTTCCCTTGAACCCAAAACTTCCTAACGATTGCATCCAATTTATATTCAGACGATTGGATATGTATGGAAAAAGCTACGCGGATTTTCAAAACAAAGCATTAGAGCCTCTTATCTAACCATTCAACTCTTGTAAACAAAAATATCCTTTCTCAATTCGTTTTTCGTTGTCTTAACAGCTTTGTTTGGAAGATGAGGCTACAATAAGCATAGAAATGATATAGAATCCAATGAATAAGAATCCAAATATAGCTTAATTTCTTTGCACGTTATGATAGGAATTGATCGTTTCCAAGTCAAATAATTTTTGGTTGCTGAAATACGAAACGCCCACAAGTTTTTCTCTCTCTCTCTCTCTCTCTCTCTCTCTCTATATATATATATATATATATATATATATATATATATATATATATATATATATATATATATATATATACCGGGTGTCCCAGAAAAAAGTTAACCGTACTTTGAATTAGCATAACTCAAAAACTATTGGAGAATTTTTGGTCTTCCCAAAAGTGTTTTATTTACCAACTATTTATCGGTCGATTCTGGAAATTTGATTAAATTCCCTTTTATGATATTGATACACTAATGGGTTTAGTGGAGTCTATCAAAAATATGTTTGCGCAAGGAAGTAAAATAATGAAACGAAGCCTAGGAAGGCTAGGCCACCGTGCACTTTCAAGAGAACCTAGGGAGCCTAGGTTGCCTAGGTCTTTGTGCGATTTTCCAAGCAAAGCCTAGGCCATTTTAGAGTGGTTTTTCAGCCATGCTATGGGATGGTCTCATCATTATTGCTTACTAAGCAAATGAAAGCGTTTCTGTGTAAAAGTTTACTTCCATAGAACCTTTTTAATCATGCAGTTAACAAAAGATCAACGCGCATTTGTAGTCACAAACTTTATTAAGACTGGCAGTATTAAACAAGTACAAGATTCATTTGAACAACGTTTTCTAGGTCGGTACCCACCAAGCAAGCCCACACTTTGAAGAAAAAGGTTCGCAAATACCAACATGGAGGAACATCTTTAAATCTAAATAAAGGTCGTTCGGGTCGTATGAGAACCATAAGAAAAACAGAAAATATCGAAAATGTTCAGATGACACTTCTTCAAAATCCACATTTATCAGTCAGAAAGAATGGATTACAATGGTCAAAGTCATCATTTAACCGCATTATTAAACATGACTTAAAATGGCATCCCTATAAGATGCATACAGGACACCAGCTTCTTGAAATTGATTTTCCTTATAGACAATTTGTCGAATGGCCTCCCCATAAACTTGCTCGTTTCTTGGAAAACATTGTGATTGGTGACGAGGCAGCCTTTTTCATGAATGGAAAAGTAAATAGCCATAACATTCGGCAATATGCGCCGCTGAACCACCCACCAGCATTCAACTTTGACACAGGTATTTGTCAGCAGAAAGTGTCTCTGTGGATCGGAATATGCGGGAATGTCTTTCTTGTGGGCCCATTGTTTTACGAGAATAACTTGAATGGTTCTTCCTAGAACTCCGCCAGATTTACGGCAATCAATTCAATAGACTTTGGTGGATTCAGGACGGCGCACCAGCTCATAGACAGCTTGCTGTAAGAACAAAACTAAGAGAAACGTTTGACAACCGCATTGTCACGCTAAATCACGCAATTGAATGGCCCTCAAGATCCCCTGACCTAACACCGTGTGATTATTTCTTATGGGGATATCTAAAGAATAAAGTGTATTCTACTCCACCACAAAGCATCAACCCGTTAAGAGATAGTATCACACGTGAAGTCAATAGACTTAAGGAAAATCACAAGTTAATCAAAAAAGTTGTTCAATCAATGCGATCAAAGGCACAACTGTGCTTGGAAAGAAATGGAAGACATGTGGAAGGAAATGATACTTAGAAAATTAAAAAATGAATTTGTATTACCCATATGAAGAGGTGTTTTTGTTAAAAATGGATTTAAATATATTTGTTAATTTTAAAGTTCGAAGTTTCCTTATTTTACTTCCTTGCGCAAACATAATTCTGATAAGCCTCCACTAAACCCATTAGTGTATCAATACAGTAAAAGGGAATATAATCAAATTTTCAGAATCGACAGATAAATAGTTGGTAAATTTGTTTTGTTTTACAGGACTCAAAAGTCTCCAATAGCTTTTGAGTTATACTAATTCAAACTACCGTTAACTTTTTTCTGGGACACCTTGTATATATGAAAAAACTCACAAAGTGTCACGTGAGAAAAGCAATAATATGGTAATTTACACACAGGAAAATGAAAAGATAAATCCAAGCACTTTCGAACTATGCATATAAATGTTTTTATTAACAGAAATATCTATGAATGGTTCCTAATCTCCAGCTCAAAGGAGAGAAATGTAAATATTAGCCCCGGTTTGTTTTCTTTAGATCAAGTCCTTTCTTTCTTCCTCAAATCAAACTTATTAGAGGTCATAAAAAATCTGACTATCTGATTTTATGGGAAAACATTGCATTGTATAAATATGGTGTCTCTCTATTTCATAAACCATTGTGAGTTTGAAAATGTTATTAAGATAACGAAAGTGCGAGCTAGCTCCAATCAATCTCTCTTTTTCCCTACGTAGTGCAACCAAATATTTATACTTATTCACGTGTTACCTCTCGTGATTTCTACCCATATATATATATATATATATATATATATATATATATATATATATATATATATATATATATATATATATATATATATATATAAAATTCCTATCTCAGAAGAGAACTGAATTGAATTGAGTATTGTCAACCATTCATTATAATCATAAAGGTTTGGAGAGGTCTGCTCCTATTAGATGCTTTACTTGGTGAATAAAATGTTAGTTGTATTTTCCGACCGAGTGACATCTCTCAGCATCGTTACATCTCAAGGGACTGAGAAACTATTTTAAAAGTATTTCATTTGCTTTTCAACGGAAGTTTGCCCTTCTGTTTTCATTTGAATGGAAAATATTTCGATCTCAAGGCACATCTGGTAGGCCTCCTCTCCCTAATACAGTCCACATTCTATCCCCACAAGTGATCTTCGAACCCGAATGTGCCCTATCCAAAATTGAAGTTGGAGCGGCTATTTTTCAGATAACAAACTTATTAGTTACGTGTTAGGATTAAAAAACTATTTTTTTTTTTCACTACAACGAAAATTGAACTTAAGAAGAAACCCTTATTCCATGCTTAAGACTATGATTGTATGGTTTCTTATACGAAACTAGCTAGCATCTCTTTGCTCTAAAAAAAATCGCTACTACAATTAATGAAAAAGATGATCATAAAACAATGAAACTAGTCTGACTAAGTCGCGACATAAGTAAGGTCTTTCGCCTTGCGTTCCAACCCCTACGACCACTCCGTTTGTACAACATCGCGAAAAATGGCTACCAAACAAACTTAACTTTTCACTGCTTCTTTTCTAAATAAAAACCTGTAATTCACTCGACTAATCGGCATTTCATTAAATACGAATCGTGCTTGAAATAGACGCTTTCAAGTGATTAGAAATAAATTCAGTCGTTTACAAAACACCGAATCAAATTCGCCTTGTCAGCAAGAAAATAATGACGTTAGCGGTATATCATTTCGTTTGGATAGGATTTTGCTGACAAGTCAATAATAAGTGTTGGAGAACTACGGCGGTGTCGAATTCTTAAAATTTGTATTATGGCAATAAACAATTTTTCAATCGACGAAAAAGTGGATAACGACAGTATGAAGTGGTGTTAATTTGCTTTGGTATTTTTAGGCACGTTTACAAATGATTTTGAGACCAAGAAGTCTTAGCAACTGGTTGTTTTTTTTGTTTTTTTTTCGAATTTTATGGATTAGTTTTGTTGATATATCCGCCAGTAGTCGCACTACTGTGATGCTATTGGGAAACTTCCTTGTAGCAAACGGGTTCAAATTTGTACCAGTGTTTTTTGTATACTTTTGAGTTTTGTATACTCTAGAAATTTGTACTTTTGAATACTTGTACTTTGTACAAGTTTAGACTTTTTAGTTTTGTGCACTCTACTTTTTTTACTTTTGAGTACTTGGAATTTATACAATTTGTACTTTGTTCCAATTTGTACTTTTCAGTAACATGTGCTTTGTACAAATTTGTACATTTGGCTTTCTGTACTTAGTATAAATTTGTATTTTTGAGTACGTGTTCACGTATACATTTGTTTCTAGACTCTTCAAATGAACCCTACTTGCCCCAGCCTTAGCACTTGATGGTTCTATTTAAAGTTTTCAGTTCTTTTACGTTTTTTTTTGCTTCTTATTCTGTTATTTTCCCTCAATCTTTCCCACACCTGGTTAGACCCGACTCTGGGCCAAATATGGTGTTAATCCCCTTTCTAAAAAAGAGCAACTTTGTCTTTCAGCCGGGAACGACTGTTCGTACTTTGGCGTTCTTGTGTTTTAGTGCGAACTTTGTCTCTATCATGTTTATCCTCGAATTCTTTTTCTCTTGATGATTTTTTTGTTAGTCTTTTCCCATCAGTCTTCGATGATTGACCATACCCCCTCTCTTTCTCTCTCTCTCTCTCTTTATCCTCCCTGCCTCTCTCTCTCTCTCACTCACACTTTCTTTCATACTCGCACTTTCTCTCACACTCACACTCCCTTTAACACTCATTTTCACTTTCTTTTTCTCCTCTCCCTAAAGACTCGTTATTTATTGCTCGAGTTATTTACGGTCACACATTCTACCTTCTCCAACCCCATCACTCTTTAAAAACTGACTTTTAAACATTTTCTCATTCTCATTATCTCATTCTCTCTCTTCCTCTCCTAAAGTCTATTTTTTGGGTTACTTACCTTTCTCACATATTCTCTTTCCCTATCTTATAATGAGATCTTAAAAAAAAACAACACCACCTCTCCTTTTCCCTAACTTCACCACATTAAGAAGCTCCGTTTAAATGATTCTGGTACACATACCCTCATTGGTTTTCGTCATATTAAAAATGAATTCCGTCTTTTTCCATGGATGGCGAATGACATTAATACCCGCTTCACTGCACTTACACACCCGCTAATCGTTAGAGGATCAGTGAATTTGCCTAAAAGTAATCATTATAGCTCGAAATTGAAATTTTAATAACGATTTTGATATTTGCATCGTGCCTTGTTGTATAAATTTATCAGGAAATTGCATCTTCAAGGTAGTATGTTCCATATGTCATGCAAGTTCACCTTTACTGTAAAAGTGGTTCAATGCCAAAGATTGATTTGATTCCGTTGAGAAGAGAAAAAATGTCATTCCGGAGTTGAGACATAAATAATGGAGAGGAAACAAGAAAGAAACTCACCTAGAGGGTATTTTTTTAGTAGTAGGGAGAGATTTAACCACAGATCTGAACTCCATTTGAGATACCTCTATTTCTTAGTGGGGACGTATTGATTAACGTGGGATTCGAACTATGATACGGTAATCTAGGAGGAAAAATTATTACATTAGGACCGACTCGAGATGTAGTCATGGCCAAAAGTTTTAAGGCTACTATATTTTTTTCATATAAGAAAATTAATAAAAGTAATTAAACTTTGCATTTGGTTTTAGTATGCTTGTATCATAATTTAAACGTGACATATTAAAAAAAATATAGAGCACAAAGCCACTTTACTAATAAATACAGTGAATTGATGCGCGGAGTAAATATTTAAATGATGTCCCCTGTCTTTCCAGAGTGCCTCAATTTATTTTGGCTGCTGGAGATAAATACAGTATAATCAAAGTGGCGGTTGAAGAACAGAAGCCATCCAATTATCTTGACTGATATCGCTCCAATTTTGTTCAATAAACGACTTCTCACAATTGGATGGCTTCTGTTCTTCAACCGCCGATTTGATTATACTGTATTTATCGACCACAAATTCTCTATTGGATTCAAATCTGCTGAACTCCTAAGCAAAGTTCCCCCAAAATCGATGCAATATCCTTAGCAAATATCTCCTTTCAGCTCAGGACACTTTGGCGAAGAGCATCACTGGTTGCATGCTTTTATTTTGAAAGCCATTTATGCAATTAAAATGATTCATACATTTTTTTTCACCAAAAAAATAATACGAGAATAAATTATATTTACGCCAAATTATTCATTTAATCCATATTTGGCATCATTTTACATTTTTGATCCCATATCAAATCTCCGAGGACAGAAACTCGCCTCCTACAGGAACAAGACCAGAGCGCGATTTGAGGATTCTCATTTTTTAAATGCTGAATTTTAATAAAGCTGCAATAATTTAAATATTATAATAATTAATCTAATCGCTTATATTTTAAAAACGAATGATAAAAAAATCTATAATAGTCGCAAAATCTTTGGCCATGCCAGTACTGTTGGCAAAATGGTCTGGCTCCTCTATCGAGTTAGATAGAGGGAAGCTACAGTTTAAAAGGGATCTGAACCACTGGTATCGAGAGTGCGCCAGTCCCGATGTAGCTTAACTTCACATAAATCGAAAGTGACGTTTCTAATCGCCGTTTCAGTCGCCAGAAATGGCTTATTTATTAACCGGGAGTGCTAATAATAATAACACCCCAAAGTAGCACAAAATTGGTCAAATTAAGCTATTTTACGAAATCTCCGCAAAGCGGATTTAAGAAAGCCCTCCCTTCCCTCGATTCTATTACCCCCCCCTTCCCCCGAGCCACGTATCGTTCATATTTTTCTCCTTTCAACCTTTTCATTTTTGCTCATCTTTTATAAATTTACTAGGAGAGATGCTCCGTTGGTTTTCGCTTTTTTAAAAATAATATAATAGGGGTAAAATTACTTTTAGCAATTTTTGTAGTTTTTATTATTTTTTCACAATTTATTCTTGGTTTCTTCTCTCTGGATTTTCCCCTTCTTTGTCGTCTAAGTGAAACGTGCCTAAGTTGGATTACCAAAATTTCCATAACTAAAAGAAAATATCTTGTCAATGGACTGATTGATCTTGATGCCCTTGACGTCATGTGGATCAATGCCACTGGGTATTGGGAGTGCCCTTGAGTGCCAACCCTATCATATAATTGGATTTTGATGCCGCATCTAACCTTTCTTCGGAGAGCTTTAATGTCAGATGGATAAGACCGGCGCAGTTTCAGCCTTTTATAAAAGGTCTTTTACTAAAGTGTTCCCCTCTGCTTAATATGGATTTATCCCATATACTCCCTAGCAATTAAGGGGGCTTATCGAAGTTATCTCGACCTTGACTTTGGGAGGGATCTATTCACATCTTGTCTGTTAATTAATTTTTGGGGTGAATATTTATTTTTTCAAGCGAATTTTTCGTTCAGATATCGGTCTCTTCCCTTCCCAGGGGGCGCCTCAGCTTGTTTTGGCGTATATTTTCAGGCTGGAGCCAAAGGAAGGTCTATAAGATATCTGACTTTGATATAAGACTGAGCAATATTGACCTATGAAATAAAAAGAGATAAAGGAGAAATGAAATTCTTCTTACCGACTCTGTATTTTTCTATTCCCCCCCCCCAACAGGTGTTACGTGTAGGAGGGGCAATCGTGCTACAGCAGATATCTGTAGGAGTGCTTCCCTTCCTGGGCTGTTCGAGGATTTGTTCTAATTCGGGGGAAGATAATTATATTTTTTGCTTTCAATCTGTCTATATTTAATAGAACCACCCCCAATGGCTTGTGTTGGTTTCATTTATATTTTTTATCTTGAGAAAAATAAATTAATTTTGTATTTAATAGACTACATTTTCTAAATAAATGTCATTAACAAGTAAAATGCATAATCGGCAAGCAAATCATCATATATTTAAAAATTAAAAGTGCTTTGAAGATCACTTTTTTTTGTTCACGCTTTCATCTTTTCTAACCCTAGATCATATAGGCTCCCGTTAGGGCACCGTCCAAGCAGCCTTGATACTATATCTCTCCATTGATGCAATGACGTGGTTAAACCTTTCACCCTATTATTCGCTGACGCCACATAAGTTTTCGAGGAGAAATTCAAGATGCAAATGCAAGAATTAAACTTTTAAAACATCAGGCACCCCATGTTTTGGTAAATTAATTTAAAGAACATTACCACCATGTCGAAGAAAGAGAGCTCGAGTAAGATTCTGTTTAAAAGGAGTCGTGTGAAACGAGAGTTATCGGGAAGAGCAATGCCCTACGCCCGTCAGCAAACTTCTGGCGAGATTAGCTAAGAATTTCTTCGGTTCAGTGGGATCATCAAAACCCTGCCGCTGAGCTATAAACGACGAGGCGGTGAGGCAGGGCTTAATTGCTTCCGTTAGCAAATATAGGAGTTCCGGCGAACGCCTATATATTCCCCGTCACAAAATTAATCGAGGAAGTATTCCATCAGAATCCGCCCAGGGAAGAGTTCCGAAGACGTACCTTCCCTCTTAGAGAATACCCTAGGTCGTGGTGGTGAGCTGTCTCTACGTTGCTCCCGAGTGAGCCAAGCCTGAAAAATACAACAGAAGGTATTGGGTGGCCTCTTTTAAGACGTCTTTGGAATCATTCACTGACGGTGCATATCCTCGAGCAATAGAACACGGTGTCCTACCGGCCCGCAGCTAGGACCTTATTTGGAACGACGGTGTCAGGATCTAAGGACCCGTCCAGAAGAAGCGCAGAGTCTCAGCCCCACAAGAGTTTTCACCCTCGAGCGTTTACAGGAGAATCTTCCCATTTTGAGCGTCAGTAAGATATTTATACCTTTCCTTTCCTCGTCGAGGCGGTACGACGCCCTCCAACTAAGACTCGTCAAGTAGTCTCCTCCCGAGTCATCTCGGATAACTAAAGTGAATTATTGTGCCCCTAAGGCTAGGATTCCATTCATAGTTTCTTCCTAAACCCTATTGGATTAGTACTCGGAGTATTGAGCCCTTGCGGCATGAATAATTATTGGTAATTATTGATCATTTTCCCATTGCTGAATTAATAAATAACTAGAGAGTGTAATTATTTGTATTATATGTTTTGTTGTGCAATTAAAGATTATTTTTGCAATTCTTGTTTAAGTCCTCCCACTACCAAAGCTTAATTAAATAAGACCAATCCCGGCCAACCATATTTAAAGTATTCGAATAACAAAACGCCGCGCACTCAACAAAATTCAATTCCAATTATTATTTTGGGCTGTCGTAGTCCTTCCCCGAACAAACGAAGGAATCGAGAATTAGGCGATAACTGTCTAATTCTACGACACACCATTTCCTTGCGGTTCGGTCTTTTGATACTCGTTGGAAATCCACGAACTACCCTGAGAAATGCACACTGGTTCCTTACTCATGTTTCTAGTTTTTTTCTGATTTCCATGTTACAAAACTGCAGGAGGCCGGGGTCTACCTATGTAGACTGCTACACCTAGTACCTTGGAGGAGAGGCTTGTCCCACCGATCAGAGTGTCAAAGGTTAAGCGTCTTCTGGCACGCCTTCCCAAACCCAATGCCTGGTGTTGTGGACCCTCTCTGCCCAACTGTTTGCAGGATCTGCAGCTTTATATCTTTCATTACACTCCATCTTGTCTACATCCACCACTTGCCTTTTAGATTTCTTCTTATTCTCTTCTGACTGGCAACGGAGTGAATGGTGCACTAAACCTTGGATGGCAGCCACAGTCTCCGGCTCCCAGTGTCGGAGTATGATAATAATAGGTAAATACACACCCTACTAATTAGTGGACCCGCTTCTCCCCGTTTTTCCCTATTACATGACCAAGGCTACACCCTCCCAATTTTTAGTATCTAGAGAGGTTCTGGTGGTTCAGGCACTTAGCCGAGGTACTATGTGCAGGGTTTGTTGAGTTACCGATTCATTTTACCGCTTCCAATGCACATATGAGGGGCTATGTCCGCCCCACCCGGCAGGTGTTAAAGTGCAAGGACTAAGTCGCTAAGTAAAGCGGATCAGCTTGTCAAGGCCTATATTAACTTACATCCGCAGGCCGAGTATGTGTAAATAATTACATGGACCTCCCAAAACATTGGGAGGTCCTGATGTTTTGTTTTTTTAAGTTTCTTTTTCTGTATTCAAGCCTAAATCATAGCTACAACCAGAGGAAATCAAATAAAGCTCTTATAAGTGAAAGGAGAACCGCCTCTAAGCGCGGTTTCTTGGCCTCTAGGTGCTGGGGAGGGCGAGGTATCTCGAGGTACCATTTGAACTGGTTAAGGGGCCCTCCTTCCAATACAAGCAATTGGTAAAGAGGCTTTACCTTTACCACCTCCAGAGTCGCCCATGGGTGTGCTTTTTCAAGCCCCTCCCCCCCGCATCTCCCTCTCCTTCTATTTGAAAGCGGTTCACTAAAAATGAGCTGCCCAGAATCGACCACTATCGGTAGGAGCGACTCGAAGGGCGAGGAGCGGCGGAAACTATTAGGCCAAGTTCCGTTTTATAATCGCTCTGTATGTCGTGACTCTCTTGGGGGATGGCCTGACCGCCCCAAAACCTTTCCGATGGTGGTCGGCCTTCTCGCCCCATTAACTCCCGAAACGGTCATAGGCCATGGACTAGTGACTCCACGGTTGGGATCCACGATGCCTTGGGACATGACCAGTTAGAGGCCTCTTCCAATGTGGAGGGGGGGGGGGAGAACACATTTCCCTATGCGGCTTGGTTTTCAATGGGAGTTGCACGGAGCCGGTCGGAAACAGTCCCCCCTTCCTTAAGTGTGCTCCTATGCAAGAGCCTTCCATGGGCTCTGGGGTCCCAAAAGGAGAAAAGGGCTTACCCCTCCGATGGGGCTGCGCAAACAGCCGGGTCCTTTCAAATTTTGAAGAGGGTTCTGTCCATGGCTGGTCTGTGTGGCATTGGGGCACCTTGGGGCAGGGGAGAGAAGAGGGAACACTTAGCGCCTTTCACTCCAAGCCAAAAATAACAAAATCAATAATAAAAAGAATAGGGGATATTCTACCCCCGCAGGGGGGGGGAGATCCGTGGACGGATGGGTCTTTTCCCGACTCGGCAGGTGGTCAAGCTGAAGATTATATACCATTCTCAGGGTTCTCGCGAATCTCAAAACGGTGAGAGAAGCAGCTAAGGAAAAGTTGCGTATGCAGGACTGAGGCGCTTGGTGATCAGAGGCCGCTCACCTAGACGGTATTCAGTGTCTCCGAACCATCTGTCTTTAATTGAATTTAAGGAGTTTGTTATACTGATGGGAGCATGTTGTCCAAGGGCCACATGTTCTATCATTGTCAGGCCTTAGCTAGGAGGCTTGGTAGATAACCGAACGTTGCCCATTTCTCGAACGGGATCCTTATGGTGAATGCGGATTGTCCTGCCTAGTCTGCAATTGTAGGCGCCCTAAGTACGCTCGATGGCTTCCCTCTGCAGGTGACACGGCACTCTACCATGAACTCCTTCAAAGGCGTTAGTGGAAGCTAGGGAACTCGTCAACTACTCGTTAGGCCATCATCGAGGAGCTGGCTGAACAGGGGGCACTCAAGTTCGAACCTGTTATGACTAAACAAGTAGATACCTCGAGACCCACCCGGACACTTTTTGTCAGTTTCGACCAAGACAGGGCTCCCTGAGTCGGCATGAGCTGGTTCGAATTACTACCGTGTAAAGGAATTCTGGTTGTTCCTGCGGAGGTGCTGTTATTGCCACCTCTTTGGTCATAAAAAATCGAAGTTGCAAACGTGCTAAATAGGGCCAATCCAAAATCTGCGCTAATCCCTACAGGAGCTTCATGAAAAGGCTGTCATTTAAGGCCATATGGGTGAATTGCTGCGAGCTTCATCCTGCTTCGTCGAAGCAATGTAAAACATAGTTGTTTAAGAAAGAAGTCCTAGGACTAAGTCTTGTAGCACGCACTATGCGCGACTATGGACTTCCTGTGCCCCTCATTTTAAGAAAGCACCCAACTCTATTGGCCCTTTCAGGCCTGCGAGCGTGGTATCTCTTGCGGTTAGTCAGTCGGAAAAACTCTGTATTTTTTACCTCCTCCGGCCACCCCTCGGTAGAGTTGGTGGTCATACGGGCCCGACCCCCGCTCCGGTTAATATAGACTCCCCTTTCCCCCAAAGAAAAGACCTCTAACATCACCGATTCGTTAGACGCTCAAAGGACAAAACCCCGGACGGACGTGAAAAATCAAGCGAAAGTCCAGAAAGGAGACTGCCGCTGGAAGGCTCCGTACTCCCCAGGTTTGAGATAAGGCTTGTTCGCTAGAATCGGGTGCACCGACGTTTATCTCCCTAAGCTCGAGCCCTTTACTCTAACCTGGTCCCTCAAGACAATTTCAGGGAAGACACAACCCCACTTAATTGTGGTGATGGGGGCGGGGGGCCAACAGAACAGGCTGATCGATCAAAGGGTTTCTCCCTGTTTCTCCCAAACGGTCGAATGTAGCAGAGGTCATCTAATCCCGGGAAGCAATGTAACAACATTAAGGTATTCCTATAGGCTGATAAGATCCTGATCTTTGCAGGCGTTTAAGTAGGATATCGTTATATCATTGTATTAATTCATTATTCCTATAATCTCCCACAATTTACATAAGTTATGTTAATAATTTAATAAATTATTGTGCAATCAGTTTCATTCCCATACTTGGCGCAGCTAACTCGTAAAATTATTGGGGTACTGAGATTAAATGGGCCAAGTAGGAAGGCTGAAAAATGTAAAGAGCTTCCTTTTCACCTGAAAGTGTGGAGTAGAAGTAACTTAGAATTTTACATAGTAAAGCGGTTTAGTATTTTAAAGGCTTCGTTCGATAAGTTGACCGCACAAGCAACAATTTTCCAGTGAAACCGGATTAAGATACCTTAGTATGTCTTCGTATAACTTATTTATAAGCTAAGAGATTAATTTTGTCGCTCTACGTTAAACAGGCTCAAACGTCGTTCGTTATCTCCTTTTGCATAGGAGGAAACCAAAATGAACCGCATACTCTAAGTGATGTCTAACAAGCGCTTTATATAATGGGACTATATCTTTTGATTTAAATTCAAAATTCTTAGCTCAGCATCACAGACCGTTGTTTGTTCTTTGAAAGGCTAAAATACATGGATTCGAAGCTTTTAGGTAGCTCAAAATTAAGACACCCAAATCTTTTTCACTTATTTTAGATTATGACCATCATTGTTGTACATCTGCCCTGGGATTTGGGCTGTAGGTGCATTACATTATACTTGTCTTTTTGAATCTCATTTGCCACTTTTCCGTCTATTGCACTCTATTAAATCGCTTCGTAAATTTCCCTCTCTTTGCAATTTTATATCGTACGCAAACTTTGAAATTTTGGATTGTAAATTATAAAATTGTTAATCTCATTAATAATAATTATAAGCAACAATGGTCCAAGAATGGATCACTAACGGACTCCACTAGTCACTATGTCCAGCTTGATTGAGTTAATCCCATTAATCCTCAACCTCTGTCTGCGGTCAGTTAACAAGTTTTCAATCCATTCAAGAACATTATCCCCTAATATAAGAGCTTTTTACTTCATCATACGTCTTTTATGCAGTACAGTACGAAGTGATTTCTGAAAATTATATAAACTATGTTTATCGACAACTTCACGTTGGTCGATAGTTTTGGCCATTTCGTGACAAAATCCTGCAAATTACTCAAATGCGAGTGCTGACATCTAAATCCATGCTGAGTATCATTTAAGTTTTTGCGACTCTGAATGTTACACGATTTAATCTTTTTATTATTATTATGCAAATACAGAAGTTTCCAATGGAAAGGACTAGCCTACAAGATCAAGGGTTGTCCCATAGGAAAACATACTGCAAGAAAAAAAAAAGAGAAAGAAATCATATTAAAAGAAAATATGTTAAAACAAAGTAAAACTATATTAAAAATATTTAAAAACAAAGGCATTGATTAATCAATAAATTTATTTACTTTAGATTTAAACGACGTAATATCAGATGCTGATACATATTCTTCTGTCAGTTCATTCCATTCCTTACAAATATCAGGAATGAAACAGCGAAGTAAATTGAGTTGTATTACATCTAACAACAGAAAACGCTTTGCTGTTCCTATTAATAATGTTATTTAAGTGACGTGTGAATAAAGCTACTGCAAAAGGCAGAGCAGGATGAAGTGGATGATCATTATTATTTAAAATCTTAAAAAAAAAAATAATGACCCGATCAATCTACCTTTCTGTAGGTCAATATTTAGATTGGGCAACAGAAATTTAATATTATTGATTGCTCTATTGAGCAATCTAAGATGGCAATCCGCAGCCGACATCCAGACAGTAGAACAATATTCAAATTTAGGCCAAATAAAAACAAAAAAGGAACGTAAAACTGCATCATTATTACCGAAGTTTTTTCTGCATTTTCTCAGTAGACCAATCTTCTGAGCAATGGAGGAAGAAACTGGACGAAGATGAGTTTCAAAAGTAAGCTTGGTGTCTAAAACAACACCAAGAAACTTAATATTATCAGAAGAATCCAGACAAATATTATCCAGCATTAAAGCCGGATGATTTGGATTTGAAGTTCTACTGCGACTAAATATAATTGAGTGTAATTTTCCAGCATTCAAAACCATGCCCCAATAAGTACACCAACTAGAGATTTTTACCAAATCTCTATTTATAGAATTTGCCACCTCAAATCGATGTCTTGATGATGGAATAAATGAATACAATGATGCTTCGTCAGCATAGGCCATCATGTTATTCTCTAAGTTCTGCCACATATCAGCAGTATATAAAGTAAATAGAACTACATTTCCCATTAAAAACCACACATTGCTTGCGATTAGATCAAAATTAATTTAAAATAGGATAAAAATGGCTAGCTATGCCCATTAATTTAAGTTTATATAACAAAGCTTTATGATTAACTCTGTCAAAGGCAGAACTGAAGTCTAGTGATACTAGCCTGGCTTCAGACCCTGCATCAAGGTTAGATTGCAACTGGTGGGCCAAATAAGACAAGGCGTCACAGGTCCCTACACCCTTTCTAAATCTAAATTGAGCAGAAGGTAGTAAATTTTCTTTTATAATGAACTTATTAAGACGTCTAGCCAGTAATTTCTCAAAAGTCTTGGATATAACAGGAGTTATATCCAGGCGTGTAAGTAGGATATCGTTATAATATTGCATTAATTCATTATTGTAATAGTTATTTTGATAATTTAATAAATTATTGTGCTATCAGTTTTATTCCCATACTTGGCGCAGCTAACTCGTGAAATTATTGGGGTACTGAGATTAAATGGGCCAATGGTAAATGGAAGATGAGGTTACTTCAGGAATAGTGGTTACATTGGCAACTCTCCAACAAAGCGGGAATTTACCGGCACGAATAAGATGTCTAAATAGAATTGCCAGTTTAGGGGCCAATATTGCACCATTGTTCTTGAAAATAAAGGAAATATGCGAGTAGGATCCGTACCACCATAAGCTTTTTAGTTCTGATGATCTAAAGGCAAACTTAGACAAAATTAGAGTAGGAAAGCAAGTAGGAGGGAGTTCAAGATCCCGGTGACATTGGTTCCTTTGAAAGAAAGATGAGAGAAGATCATCTTTCTCTATCGGAGTATATATAGGAACACCATTCTCATTCCGAAGAGGTGGAAGAGATGAGTCTTCTCCATGAATGAAAGATTTTAAAGTGGACCACCATTTATTTGGTTGAGTGATGCCAGTTAAGTTATCACATATATGTTCATTGAATTTTGCTTGGACCGCATCATATATACCTTGGGCTTCAGATCTTAATTGTAAATAATTCAGCCAATTATCAGGTATTTTGTCTCTAGACCACTGATGCTAAGCAGCTTGCTTATGATTAAAAGCATCTCGACAAGCATCATTAAACCAAACCTTGTCCTGTGACCTCTTTTTTTAATTATCTTTGAAGGGATTCTCCTTGATATAATTTGAATAAGAGTATCATTTAATGCAATATCAGGATCGATCGATTTAAAGACATCACCCCATGTTACATCATTCAAATCATTGACTATATTATTCCAGTTAGCACGGGATGTAAGATAAATTCTTCTTGAGGTAGTAAACTTAGGAACATTCAAATTTGTCATTAAATTGAAAGTGACAGCAGAATGATCCGAATGACCATTTGATGGCAAGACATTCACCTCAACAACATCTGGCACATCAGAAAGTAGTAAATCCAAACAATTGCCAGAATTATGAGTTGGGCCAGGGACAAGTTGAATACATCCCGATAAATTGGAAAAGTCACGGGCAGTATGGCCATGTCTGTTGGTGAATTTAGCCATTGCTGGTGATGTGCATTTAAATCTCCCACAAAAACAAGAGATTTATTATCTGATTCCTGAATCAAATCCATCTTAGTTAGACAAAAATCATAAATATTATCGTCAAGGTCAGGGTTACGAGATTTACTAAATATATAGAAATGTTCAGACGACTGGTAACCTAACAACTTGAATTTCATTGCACCCACACATCAGGTCAGGGAGTAAAGTGGCATTGTAACCCTTTCCAATGTAAGCAACTAAGCCACGTGCTCTTGGGAAGGCATTCCGACGAATCGAATGAGGATTCCTAAAATTTGGCAATAGGATTTCAGTGATATTTCTAGATTGGGAGACTAAGACTTCAGCACACAAAATAATATCATATTTAGATGATACAACCGTTAGATCATTTAAGTCTCTGATATTTCAATTTAATATGCGACCTTATTTGAACATGGAGGGCCAGGGTTCAACTCAATGTCACCACATAATAACAAAAGAATAAATGAATGCATTAAATAACTTAAATTACTAAAATTTAAAAAGTTAGCAAGGCTAAAACTTAAAATAGTAATTAAACAAATATTTAATAAAGAAGAACAAGCAAATTTGAGAATTAGAAAAACTAAGTCCCACCCCTCAGCCTGTCTGCACACCTTGGGAAGAAAGAAGAAGAGAATCGATAAGATTGGACCGAGCCCTCCAATGCTAGGAAAATGGGGGAGAGTTGTGAAATGTCAGCTACATGACTATGGCACCAACTCTAAATATCCATTTCAGGGGTGCCGGTGACAGCACATATGTTGTTCTTCCACCTTAAGGGCTACCCAAAGCTCTATTAAGAAGGACACTCATACGCTCAATCAAGGTAATTAACCGGCGGTGTCTTAATGAGATATTTGGGGACATTTCCTTCGACTCAGGGTTCACGTACCCTCCCAAGAAGACTCATCTGCCAAGAAACAGTTGGTCTTCTAGGTCTGCTGAGATATCCCGCCCATCACGGCCAAATAATAAACAGAAGGAATTTTTGAGGTAGAATACAGTAAAATACAGTATTAGCATTTTTTAGAATTTTATAAGATCGGTTACCTTTGCGTATACCTTTAATTTCCTTTAGTTACGGCACTTGTCTAGATTTACTAGAAACTTTATGTTTATAGCGCACGAACTCATTATTAATGAAAAAAATGAATGGCTAAGTGAAACATACAGTGTCTGGGCAATATCTGCATGTAAAATCTCGTCCCAATCAACACGTTTGAAGCGATCACGGAAAACATCAAAATTACAACTTTTAAACTCAGGAAGAAAGGATTGACAATTGTCGTTAACAGCTTTAGGAATATTTTATTAAATCGAATCATGATGCTCGGTGCTTCTCATTTTTTCATCATCTACAATTTGGAACAAACTCTCCTCGGTCGCCAATAGTAGATACCAACTCTTTGATAAAGAAATTTATCATTTATAAATTCTTATAATACCTTTCCCTTCACTATCCGTCATTTCACTGTCGAAACCTACGTTCAGAAAGTTAGGATTTCTGCAAAAAATCGGTATTCTTTGTCTAATTAAATTCGAGTATGCTTCAAAAGAGTATTATCTTCATTTCCGTTTGTTCCGCTGACCTGTAGGCAACCACAAATTAATTCGATTACCTGATAAATTGAACTTTTAAATAAGATCCATGTTAGACGTTTATTCATGTTTCTGTGATATCATTAATATCAACTAGCTGTGTCGTAACTAACGCTCTCGAGTATTAACTCGTTGATCTCATTTCTCATACTGCGCGCGTTCGTATAAAATCATGATAATTTAGACGTTTTGATCCTGGATCGCCATGCTTGCGCTGACGAATTGTTTACATGATTATTCTCTTCCCTGTCGATGAAGACTGGTAGACTTCCACTAAAAAATAGAGCAACTTTATTCAAACACTTGCTAAATCGTGCCTCTCCTATCTTATTTAAGGGATGTCCATTTAGGTTAAACAAGTCTAGCCGATTGTAGAAGTCATCCCAGAAATTGACAAAAGGTTTTTTCCTCCTGACAAGAAATTCTCAAATAATTATTAATATAAGAAGCTCTTCCATTAAAAAATACCAGCTTTGAATCTAGTAGGTATAAGTGGGACAATTAATTTAATACTTTTATTTTAAGTTTCCTCAGTAGTTGCTTGTAGCCCGCTAGAAGTCCCTCCGATCTGCTGAAAAAATATTATTATTCCGGAAATGAAGTATAAATCTGGCCTCTCTGATGCGTCCGACTGGAAAGTCACCAAGAGAGTTCGTCATGTCCTCGATTTTTTCTTTTGAGTAGCACTATTGCTTTTTTCCGTCTGACACCTGCAACGGAATTTTTCGAGTCGAATCCAATAAAGCGAATTTCCGGTCGTCATCATCTTACAATAACTCAAAATGCAAAATCTTTTAGTGGAGATACTTGGAAGTCTCTTTCTAAGGGCTTGCGATGGGCTCCTTCACGAACACGGAAAGGAACATTCGGTGCCTCAGGTGGTACTCCGAGGGACTCTTTGTGCTCCTCGCAAGGAGGAACTGCTTTTGGAACAATAGGGTGTCCCATAATCCACTAAAACCTCGCCTAGAGAAAAACTACCTGCTGCTTCAGGTGCGTGAACTTAACTTCAGGCTGACCAAGGTTAGTGCAACAACTACAAGCTAAAGAAGTCCTGTGAAAGTAGAGCAAACGCAAATTACCAGTACAAGTACAGTAGCGTGATTTCTGAGGTGCTTTTCTGTCGAATAAAATATAGATTAAATAATATTATGTAAAATTAACTAATAGAAGTTCTGAAGAGGAATTTAGCTAAGTTAATCTGGAACAGAACAGAATGTTCAATTCGTTGAAGTTAATTAATCTTATCTGTAATCAAATAAAAAACATGTCTTCACGAACAAATGTAGTATAAGATTTTGATAAATCTGGGTTTGGAAATTTAAAACCAGAAAAAGCGAATTATGTAATGTGAAATAGAAAAAAAAAAACAGGCCACGCAAGTTTCAGCTACAGATAGATAATTATCATATAGATAAACTAATTAACTTTAAGACGCAGATAAATGTATACTTGTTAACATTAACGTACCAGAGGAAACTCTAAAGATTAAACGATTAATTTTACAGATTAAAAGTGGCTCAAGACGTACGAATTACTAAAAAAACGCATTCTTTACTACAATAAAAAAGAGGTAGACACGCAAAGACAATAGAAGGCGAAATAAAAAAAAATATAAAGGTCTGCTTAACAAAGGCGCGTTCTCTCACTTATTCTGATTTATGACCTTACGACATTCAAAACTTTCAATAATTCCCGAACTAACTTTGAGAGGACATTGGCAAATATATCATTCGAAAGAGAATGTAAAACAACATAAGGGTTTCAAATTTCGTTAGAATCGGCCGAATATTTATGATGTTATTGCCAAATAATTCACCGGCTAACTTGGGAGGACTTTGGAAATTATATCATTCGATAGAGAATGTAAAACAACATAAGGGTTTCAAATTTCGTTAGAATCAGCTTAATAGTTACAATGATATTACTAAAACAACAAAAGCAAAACAGGAACCGACTAACCGTCGGACCGACCCATCGACGACATAGTGAGATATAGAGTCGCACGCGACTAAAAACGCAGGAACTGAGAGAGAACTAGCAGCAGCTAGCATACAATAATTAATCAGCAGCGAGCAAAATACACTTAGCTTCCGGTCATCCGTTCAATTACTTTGAAACAAAAATCTTTTTCATAAAACATTTAATTTATCCCCGAAACATTTTAAACAAATTATTTAGCTGTAAATGGACAAGTAAAAAAATACAAAGTCTGCTGACCAAAAAGTCGCATGCCCTCACTTATTGTGATTTATGACCTTACGACTTTCAAAACTTTGAATAACTCCCGGAGTAATCATGAGAGGACTTTGTCAATTCTATTATTCGAAAGAGAATGTAAACACTTTAAGGGTTTCAAATTTCGTTAGACTCAGCCGAATAGTTATGATGTTATGGCCAAAATAAAAATAATTCCCGGGCTAACCTTAGGAGGACTTTGGAAATTATAGTATTTGAAAGAGAATATAACTCAACATAAGGGTTTCAAATTTCGTTAGAATCGGCCGAATAGTTATGATGTTATTATTAAAATTAAGAACTTTAGACAACAATCTGAAACAGAAAAATATAATTTTAGATATATATATATATATATATATATATATATATATATATATATATATATATATATATATATATATATATATATATATATATAAAAAACATTTTTTTAGGTATGTAGGTAAAAGTGGGTATTTATTGCAGCGTAACTAGCCTCCAAAAAATGTTAAAATCTGTATGTGTAACTAACTATGTAATGGTTGATGATAGAAAAACTAATCACGTTTTGTAAGCAACGTCCTCAATTTATTAATGATATACATAGACAAATCATGATAAAAAATACAAACCTTCTTATGCAAAGTTATTTACACTGCAGGTCCCCAGCAGTGCAGGTCTTCAGCACTGCAATTCTTCAGCACTACAAGTAGTCTCTTCTTTATACGCAGTAACATACATTCAAACGCATTTTCCTTTCGCCCCACTTCACCACTATCTTTGCAAGTCTCTCCTCATAAAGAGGAGATGATGCCCACGTTTGTTTTGGTGTTTTAGGTTTAAATTATAATAAATAAAGTATATTTTTCTTTATATTAAATATGCAGTCGATCACCTTTGCTTTATATACCGCCTTGCGGTGGCACGCCCGATTGAGGGACCGTTTTGTAATCCATAGCGACTCACAGAGCGCGGTAAATGCCCTTGGGGTATTGGAATCTCCACATCCCCTCGCTCAGAGCACCTGTGAGACCATGACTACTGCAAGTCGAGGGAGTGTCGCGATTATCTCTCCTGGGTTCGTGTGTGTATAGGGGTTCATGGGCATGTAGGCGATGCTGGAAACGATCGCGCCGATGAGGGGCTTGGGCTAAGATTCCTTCACAGACTGAGCAACAGGATCTGATTTCGCTCTTCCCCACACTGAATACATACCTGGTATTAAGTCAGTCCTTAGGACCGTATGGAAAAGAAGATGGGAGATGGAGACCGATAATTCAAAGTTGCTTGCCATTGCGTTCCCGCCCTTCCAACGGACCTATCCCCCAAAGACTAGTCCACATAAAATCATGTTCCATCGAATCAGAAACACCCACGTGATAGCGCCATCGGGTGGAGTTCTCCTCCGATACCCCAGCGCCAAGACTACGCCACTTCCCAGTTGTGTCTAATAGTCTGGGAAAGCTTTTTGCGGGGCCCTCCCGCGCTATCGGGTATGACTCTTGCGCGGCCAGGGGGAGCGATATAGAGTCTTGGGGAAGTCGAAGATACTCCATATTATTTGATGGTTTTAAAGTACCCAAGGGTAACTAATTTTTGTTCACCGTTGATTTTAAATCTTACGACCTCTAAAACTTTCAATAATTCAAAGACTAACCTTAGGGGGACCCCGGAAAAGAGAATGTAAAACAACATAAGGGTTTCAAATTTCATTAGAATCGGTCGAATAGCTATGATGTTATTGCCAAAACAAAATAATTCATGGGCTAACTGTGGTAGGACCATGGAACTTATACCATTCGAAAGACAATGTAAAACAACATAAGGATTTCGGGTTTCATTAGAATCGGCCGATTAGTTATAATTTATTACAAAAACAACAAAAAACAAAACAAAACGGGGACCGAACGACCGACAAAGTGAGATGTAGAGTCTCCCGCGAATAAATATTGTTCTATTTGCTGATCTTTTTTGTTATTTTCCTCTTTAGTTCGCGAGGGAGTCAGCTCGCGAGCGACCTTGCATCTCACTATGACGGTCGATCGGTCGGTCGGTCCTTGATTTGCTTTTGTTTTTGTAATAACATTGTAACTATTCTGCCGATTCTAACGAAATTTGAAACCCCTATGTTGTTTTACATCCTCTTTCAAAGGCTATAATTAGCAAAGTCCTCCCAAGTTATCCTGGGAAGTATCTTGTTTTGGGAATAACATCATAACTATTAGGCAGATTCTAACGAAATTCAAAACCCTTATGTTGTTTTACATTCTCTTTCAAATGAATATAATTGCCAAAGGCCTATCAAGGTTATCCCGGGAATTAAATTATTTTGGTAATAACATCATAACTTTTCGGCCGATACTTTGCTAGACTAGACTAGGCTATAGTATGCTATACTTTGCTAGGTAAGCCTAGAATATGCTAGGCTAGGCTATACTATGCTAAGCTACTCTAAGATATAATGTACAAGGGTAGGTTATACTATGCTAATTTAGGCTATAATATGCTATGCTAAGATAGCATATAGTATGTTAGGCTAGACAACAAAAGCTATGTTTTACTAGGGTATAACAGTATGGTATAGGCTATACAAGTCTAGGGTAGTTAACTCTAGCCTAGGTTATGCTATGCTAGGCTATGCTATGCTATACTAGGCTAGGCAGGGCATGAAAGGCTATATTAGGCTAGGCTACGTTATGGTATGTTAGGTAGGCTATGATATACTAACCTATGCTACACTAGGCTAGTCTTGGCTATACCAGGCTAGGATAAGCGAGGCTTTACTAGGATAGGCTAGGCTATGTTATGCATGCTATGCAAGCCTAGGCTAATATCTAATAGTCTAATCTACGCTAGGCAATACTACAATATACTATACTATATTAACTAGGCTAAAGTAGGGTAGGGTAAGGTAGGCTATGATATACTATACTAGGCTATGCTAGTCTAGGCTAGAATATGCTAACTAGGCTTGGATAGGATATAATATACTCGGATAGGCTCCAGTGAACTAGACTAAGCTAGGCTATACTAGACTAGGGTAAGCTAAGCTAGGCTAGACTAAATTTTAATATTCAATTGTAGGCTGCGCTAAGCTATGCTATGCTGGCTAGGCTATACTTTGATAAGCTAGGCTATGCTGGCTAGGCTATACTTTGATAAGCTAGGCTAGGCTAGGCTAGGATACACTGTGATAGGCTCAGGTACTATACTAAGCTAAGTTATTCTAATATATACTATGCAAGGCTATATATGCAAGTCTATACTAGGCTAGGCTAGGGTATACTAGGCTACTTCAGGGTATACTATGCTATACTAGGTGGGCTATATAAGGGTATGCTATGCTATGCAAGGCTATGCTGGACTATACTATGCTAGACTAGGCTAGATTATAGTGTACCGTGCTAAGCTAGCATAGACTAGGGTAGGCTAGGCTAGACTATGGTTAGGTGTGCTATGCCAAGATATGCTATGGTAGAATAAGATATGATATATCCTAAACTAGGCTATACTATGCTAGACTAGTTTATATTATTCTAGGATAGGTTATACTATTCTTATACTATACTATGCTAAGCTAGATTAGGGTAAGGTAGGCTATGGTAGATAGGCTATACTATGCTAGGCTTTGTAAGGTTAGGCTAGCCGAGGCTATACGAGGATAGGCTAGGCGATACTATGTTAAACTATTCTGAACCATACTAGGTTAGGCTATACTATACTATTCTAGGCTAGGCTATAGTATGATAAGCTATAGTATGGTAAGCTTTCTTATCCTATATATGCTAGGCTGTACTAGGGTATGTTAAGCTAGGCTTTACTATGGTTTCTAGGCTAAGATAAGCATTACTATTCATTATCTGCTAGGATAGGTTAGATTAGTCTAGGCTAAGTCATATTATGGCAGGCTAAACTATACTATGTAAGGCTAGGCTATACTATGCTAGCTACGCTAGAGTAAGTTCCACTATTATAGGGAATCATAGGCTAGTCTTGTTTATACTAAGATAGGCTAGGATATACTATGCTATCCGATGCAAGGCAAGGCTATACTATGCTATCCGATTCTAGGCAAGGCTA
Source organism: Ceratothoa steindachneri (assembly GCA_963969495.1). NCBI lineage: Eukaryota > Metazoa > Arthropoda > Malacostraca > Isopoda > Cymothoidae > Ceratothoa > Ceratothoa steindachneri. The sequence goes on from OZ018330.1 coordinate 9,819,009, forward strand.
TACTATGGTAGGCTATGCTATGACATAATCTACTCTGTGCTAGGCTAGGCTAGGCATGATTTACTATGTTAGGCAATCTAGGCTAGTCTATACTATGCTAGGCTTTATTATGCTAGGTGAGGTAATACTATGGTAGGCTATCCTACGGTAAGCTTCTATTCGAGAATATACTAGGCTATGCTATAAAATGTTATACTATTCTAGACAATACTAGTCTATATTAGGATATGCTATGTTAGGCTATACTATGATAGGAGATACTATACTACATATACTATACTATATTATACATTACTATACTATGTTTTGCTATGCTATGCTATACTATGTTATGCTATAATATGCTATGCCATGTTATACTATGCTATAATATGATAAGCATCACTATGCAATAATATGCTATGTTATACTATGCTATACTATTCTGTGACCATTTTGTCGCCTTTCCAATTCCTTAAATGAGGTGTGACAAAAAGTTAAGGACCTCCATTTTAATTAAAAGAATATATATTTTAATATAATTTAATTCTCCTTTTTAATAAGCTTTTAGAAAGTTATAACTTTTTAGTCACGGGGGAATCTACATCTCACTATGTCCGTCGATCCATGTTTTACCTTTTTTTTTTAATAACATTGTAACAATTCAGCCAATTCTAACGAAATTTGAAATCCTTATGTTGTTTTCCACCTTAAGGGTTTCAAGTTTCGTTAGAATCGGCCGAATAGTTATTGCCAAAACAAAATAATTCCCGGGCTAACCTTAGGAGCACCTTAGCAATTATATCATTCGAAAGAAAATGTAAAACAACATAATGGGTTCAAATTTATTTAGAATCGGCCGAATAGTTACAATGTTTTACCAAAACAAGAAAAAGCAAATCGGGGACCGACAGACCGATCGACCGTCCGACAACAGAGTGAGATATAGTCTGACGCGACTAAAAATCTGCCTCGTCGTTTAATGGCCAATTCACGACTCCAGTTTGCACGCACTGATCTCGGTTTCTAACGTATTTACACCCCATATAGCTATATAGCATTCTATATAGAGGTCTTCAAACCCTGTGTATATCATACTGTCTCCCCTTTATACATTTCTGTATGCGGGTTTTCTACGCTTCCATTACTCCTGGATCCCAAATTTTAATGTAAGGTATTATCGAAGTCGAGTATATTTCTGGGTTTGTGATGGAGGGTTGCCCGTCCCGAATTTATATCTCCTCTTTAGCATTTCCTTTTTTTATGGGATAATATTTAGATGGTTTTTCCAAGATCATCTAATAGTGAGATTTAGGTCCCTTTTCACATCTTTTTTCCCTATTATTACCATTCATCTTATCGGTCCTCATTCCAGCGCATTTTTTGTCTTTCCCCGCTTATACCTTCAGTAATTAGTGCTACCCTGCCTGCCTACATCACTGTTTCCATTGAATAAACTCTCTTCGTTAAAAATGCTCAACCACACATAATTTCCAAGTTTTCACTCGTTTGTACTCATGAATACTAGATAATTACTGTGGTGCCTGCGTTTGATATATTACAGTAGATGGAGTGGTAACCGGTTTAACTAACGGCCACTTGTTAATGCCAAAAGTACTTCCGTTTTTTTATCCTATAATTCAAATAATCCCTTTTGTGTTGTTCTCAAATGGAGCTTAATTCTAAAACAGGTTATTGATGAGTAAAACCTCCCTTCAACCTCGGGGATTTACTCATATATCATCCCAAAGAAGTTCTTCTGAGACTCGTTTCTTAAACAAGTTTTAAACATGAATTAAGAACAATCTTTTCCCTTACATCTCTCTACTCATTTTTTAAATAAGACAAAACGCGGCTTAGAATCGATACCAAAACACTTTATTCCAAAGTTACAATACTAATTTCATTGCTAGGATTTTTATTTGTGATGTAAATTACTGGATATAGAAGGTGCTTAGTTATCCGTCTCCTCTCTAAACATGTCTAACCTGACTGATATGATTTTTTTACCTTTAACTCCCATTCTAACAAACATTTCACCATGATTACCTCTTGAATCTTAAGCTAAAAAGTCCAGTTGCCTTAATATTAATACAAAGAAAGACATTTCTAAGATAGTAGCCTTAAAGATGAGCGAATGTTTTGAAGGATTTACAGTAGCACAGCGTGAATGACCGTGTGCCAATTGCGGGAGAGCCGAAACAAGAAGACAGGGCCTAGTTTTCCTATTTCCTCATAGCGCGAGGCCTCTTTTATTCATTCGTGGATGTGCCATCCAAAATCGCATTTTTGCCGCAGTGGACTTTGGACATTGGACAATTTCTCGCGCGAGGAAACAAATTTAATGACAGAGACGTCCCTTTGAAAGGAAGATCGGATTTAGAGCCAAAAGTTTTATTTTTCATTTTACAGCAATGTGCCTCGTCTGTTATTAAATGCGAGGAAATTGTTAATTCGATTCGTGGTCCATCCAAAAGGTTTTCTCATGCTAGGCCAAAAATTTAAAAGGTTTCTTTCAATTGATTTTATTAAAAAACCCTCTCTTTCTTTCTCTCTATCTCACTATATAAATAAATAAATATATATATATATATATATATATATATATATATATATATATATATATATATATATATATATATATATATATATATATATATCCCCTTGTACTCTGGTGGTTGCGTTTATCCTTTTTAGAGTAATCCAGATGACATTGGTTCCCATACTGGCACCCAGCCCTCACCTGTGGCTCCAAGAAGCTGGCGTGTTATGACCAGCGGCCTTACCTCGGCAAACTGCTCAACCAGCAGGCTAAACCAGGGGAGGGTAGCTGTAAGGAGATGTTTTCCTCAGCGAGAATAATCCCACCCGACCTGTGGATTAGCCCTTTATTGGGATAGGTTTACGGGCGCAAAACCCTGAATGAAAAAAAAGCTGTGAGTGGAGTCCTACATTGGGTGGCTTTCGACAAACAGGATGCCTGGCAGACCTCTGCAACCTCTCACAGTCAAGGAGTAACAAGGAGTAACAAGGAAAGAGGGTACCCTAGAAGACCTTACGGTCCATTCAAAGAGGGTACCTTTGGACTAGCAGTCGAGCGGGCACATCTCTGCTCAAATGCTTTACGTATTTTCACGGCCATTTTTCAAGACCCTGTCTAGTCTTGACTTAAACTGGTCAACAGATTCACTGTTGACAACTTCAAATGGAAGTGCGTTCCAACTACCGCAGATACTGTAAATGAAAAATTTTCCACACAGATCGCGGTTGTAACGCTTCAGTTCGAGTTTAAAGCCGTGATTTCTTGTTCTGCTCTCAACAAGTGTGAAAATATCCCTGTAGTAAACATTGTGGAACCCTCGAAGTATTTTGAAAACTTCGATAAGCTGACCACGCAGTCTACGGGTTTCCAGCGAGAACAGATCTAATTCCCTTAGTCTATCCTCATAACTTTTATGTCTGATAGAGGGAATCAGTTTAGTTGCCCTGGCTTGCACGCGTTCCAATCTCGCGATGTCCTTTCGAAATGAAGGACTCCAAAATTGTACGGCATATTCCAGGTGCGGTCGGACAAATGAGTTGTACAAACACAGTACAATCTCCTTGTTCCGATATCCAAACTGGCGCATTATATAGCCTAGCATCCTTTGGGCCTTTTTCTCCGCCTCAATTTACTGTTTCGAGAACTTGAGGTCACTAGTGATTGTTACACCCAAGTCTTTCTCAGTGTCGGTGGATTCAATAGCAGTGCCCTTAAGGATATACTGAGATTGGGGGTTTCGGTGGCCGATATGCATCACTTTGCATTTGTTCACGTTAAAAGGCATTTGCCACGTGTCCGACCACTCCCCAATCTTCCCAAGATCTTAGTGCAGGCGGGCAGTATTTCCCTCCTTTGCAACGTTCATAGCAAGCTTGGTATCGTCCTCAAATTTGGAAATCTTGGCAACCATGTCACCGTCTATGTCGTTGACGTAGATGATGAATAATAGTGGCCCAGGACAGAACCTTGAGGCACCCCGCTAGTAACGGACACCCACTCAGAATCCTGTCCATTCACCACCACCCGTTGCCGTCTGCCACTTAGCCAGTTCTAGATCCAGCCGGCTACTTTTCCATCTATGCCCAGCGCTCGCACTTTCCGGAGAAGGCGGCGGTGTAGTACCTTATCAAAGGCTTTCTGAAAGTCTAAGTAGACCACATCCACCGCCTTGTCCCGATCGTGCTTACTGAAGACGAAGTGGAAGAATTCCACAAGGTTCGTCTGGCATGACCGTTGCCTTCGGAAGCCGTGCTGGGAACTCCTCAGTAGCAGGTTTGACTCTAAATACGACGTCATTTTGTCTACCATGATGCTTTCCAAGAGTTTACCGACTATCAAAGTCAGACTGATAGGTCGATAGTTTGACGATTGGTTACGGTCTCCTTTCTTGAAGATAGGAGTCACCTCCGCTTCACGCCAGTCTTTAGGAACGCATTCAGTCCGGATTGACATGTTGAAGATTGCGCTCAGGTATCGTGACACTTGATCGCGCAATTCCTTTAACACTTTAGGTAGAAACCCATTCGGGCCAGGTGACTTATTTGTTATTAGGTCAGTGATCTTCTTTTTTATTTCCCCTTCGGTGAAGTCCATATCCTCCAGCTTTTTCTCCGAGTAGGAATCCATTAGCTGGGGGATGGGATCACACTCTTTAGTAAACACTGAAGAGAAGTCGTCGTTGAGGAGGTTAGCATTTTCTGCATCTAAGTGCTTTAATGCCCCCTCCTCATTTCTCAAAGGGCCAATCGTTCGACGGATTGGTTTACGGTTGTTTACATATCCAAAAAACTCCTTGGGATTCTCTTTACAGAGTCTCGCCACTCGGAGTTCCTCAGACTGCTTAGCTGCCCTTATGCTGGACTTCACTCTCCTGGCTAGCATCCGGTATTCGTCAAAGTCACCCGAGATCTTCGATTACCGGTACACAGTTCTCTTCTCCCTAAGCAGTTGGCCGATTTCTCGATTAAACCACTTTGGTTGAACAGAAGACCGACGGGAACATTTCAGAGAGATGAAACGCGATTGAAGACTCGTGAATGTGGTTTTGAAACTGTTCTAAGAGTCTTCAATAGCATCGCACACTTCTAGGCTCGCGTCAGTCAGTCCAGCACGAAGACCTGCAAAGTCTTCTCTTTTTAAATCTAGTTTCCTCGATTTACTAGTTGCAGGCCTTACCTTCGGGACTTTGACTACAAATCTAATTAGTCGGTGGTCACTGCCACCGAGCTCTTCGCCAACAGAGAGGTCCTCAACGATGTCATCCTCAGAGGTGAAAACCAAGTCGAGGATATTGTCTCCTCTTGTTGGCTCTCTCACCCATTGAGCCAGGAACTCGTTGTTCGCGAACTCAAGGAGTAGTGCGTTCTCGCCACATGGTTCTCTGGTTTCCCAGTCAACTTGTGTGTTGAAATCCCCCATGACGATACACACTCTGTCTTCGACAAGTTCTCCTAGTAGCTGGTACAGATCTCTGTCCTTTTCAACGAATTGGGCAGGAGGTCTATAAAGCACCAGGGTCCTGTATTTGACAGGACCTATCTCTAGGTCAACACCTAGTAGTTCATGGTCGGATACGATGTTGCAATGCGTCGAGTTTAGAGTATCCTTGACATACAACATTACACCGCCACCCTCTCTGTCTGGCCTATCTTTCAGGAAGTCGATGGTCGTCCTGATTAACTCTTGCCACCATCAATTCTGTGTGAGGCTAAGCCGTGAGGATAGGCCCAGCGCAAGCCCCTCTCCACATTAATCCACTTACTGCGCAAGCACAGCGCTCTCTCTCTCTCTTTGCCTCTCCCTCTCTCTCTCTCTCTCTCTCTCTCTCTCTCTATATATATATATATATATATATATATTATATATATATATATATATATATATATATATATATATATTTATATATATATATATATATATATATATGTATATATATATATATATATATATATATATATATATATATATATATATATATATATATATATATATATATATAATAGTGAAACCATTGTATAGGAGCCAAAAGTTTAATTTACGATACGAGAGTAGTTTCGGTATGTAGTTTATTTTGCTGCCTTTAGATTTTCTACAGTTGCTGGCCGGTGTTGATACACTCGTGATTTGAGGTGCCCCCATAGAAAAAAATCATAAGGGGCTAATTCCAGGGAATTTGGCGGCCACCCAATATCGCCTCACAGAGAAACAAGATGACCCGGAAACATTTCACGGAAGACTCCGAGTGGACATCGATACGTATGCGATGGGGAACCATCTTGTTGGAACCATACATCATCCGGATTATGAGCGGCGAGGAACTGGATGACTTTAGGATGGAGAAATCTTTCGAGGAGTTCACAATAACGGTCCGAAGTAACAGTTAATGTAACACCTACTTCTTCGTAAGAATAAGGACCCCACACGCTGAAATCACCCATGGCACACCAGACAGTAACCTTCGTACTGTGGAGTGGTCGTTCGTGGAGTTCACGAGGGTTATTAACTGACCAGTAGCGATCGAAAGTTCTGTTTATTAAGGATCCCCGATAAAAGGAAGTGCGCTTCATCCCTACAGATCAGAACTGCTGTTGGGAGGATGGTCTGGAGAATGTCCCGACATAAAGTTGTGCGGGTTTCATAATCCCTCTCGCTTAGCTCCTGTACAACCCTCAACTTGTAGGGATGCATGTGGAGAGACCTGTGTAAGATTCTGCGAACACTTCGAGCGGACATGTGTAAGGCAGATGCGTGTTTTCGTGCGGAACGTCTGGGAGACTGCTGTATTGAAGCTGTCACAGCTGCAACATTTTCTGGCCCTGTAGCGGTCCTAGGAAGGCCAGGACTTTCCTTGTTCAAAGCCGATGATGTTTGTCTAAAGTTAGAAACCCACCGACGAGTTGTTTTTGCCTCCGGTACGGGATCATGGCGACGAAGTGCAGTGTCTTCAGAAGGAACGTTGCGTCGTCACGACGCAACCTTTCTGCCATATATATATATATATTATATATTATAAATATTATATATATATATATTATATATATATATATATATATATATATATATATATATATATATATATATATATATATGAGGGGGGGGGGGAAGTGATACACAAAAACAGGAGAGAAGAGATCCTAGTGGGGGTGACCGAACCCGAGAAAAATCCGAAAAAAAACCATTGCCTGACAAAGACTGGAACCTCAGACCTCTGGTTTTCTAGACCAAAGCTCTACCGACTGAGCTAACAGGATACGTAAGCTGTTACAACGTATTTCATCAATTCAACCTTTTTGTTCGCACCTCCAAAGACCACCGCTCAAATGAACCCGTGCCTGTAAGGACGAAGAAGATACAGTTGTAAAAGCCTTACATCCCTGCTTTTGAGCCACCGAAAGCTATCGACCGGTGTGGTTGGCGCGCAAACTAGCACGCATCCACCCTCAAGCTTAAACGCATGATAACAGTATGTGTGGAGAAGTGATACACAGAAACAATAGTTTAAGCTTGGAGGTGGATGCGTGCTAGTTTGCGCGCCAACCACACCGGCCAATAGCTTTCGGTCGCTCAAAAGCAGGGATGTCGGGCTTTTACAACTGTTAATATATATATATATATATATATATATATATATATATATATATATATATATATATATATATATATATATATATATATATATATATATATATATATATATATATATATATATATATATATAGGCACCAACTTTCGCAGAGAAGTAGATTTTATTTTTCAAGATTATTAATCTTCCAGTTTGAGCCTATTGTGTTTATATACAATGAAGTTGAAGTTTGTGCTCTCTGAATTAATTACTTAATTTAGCGAATTCAAAATTTTCTGGTTTTTATCAAAGGAAAATGCCTTCTTATTAAGCGGTAATTGAAAAACTTGCCCCCAAACCGGTTGTGGTAACCTTGTCTTTATTAAATTTGATTTAATGGCCTTTAAAATTAAGCATTTAATTTTTCGTAACTGGTGCAACGAAGGAGGCGGAAGAAGGAAAAGGTGAGACAATCTCCGCAATCAGTATGACGTAGAACAAAGAGGTGGGGGCCTAAAAGGGAAGAGATATGATTGATTGCTTCTTGCATGAACAAACAAGATGGCGGTGGCAAAAATAAATTCCTTTAAATATCAACATGGTGGTGGTCCAAATAAATCCCTTCTAACATGAATACGTTGATGGTAAAAGTGAATATCTTTTATTATGAACAGGCCGGTAGTAAAAATAAATCCCTTATAATGTCAACATGTTTGGTAAAATAATTGGCTTCCAACATCAGCGTGCTCTTAGTAAAAATAAAACCTTCTAATATCTACCCGATGGTGGTAAAAGTGAATATCTTCTATTATGTACAGGCCAGTAGTAATGTCAATATGGTTGGTAAAATAATTGGCTTCCAACATCAGCGTGCTGTTGGTAAAAAATAAAACCCTTCTAATATCTACACGATGGTGGTAAAAGTAAATATCTTTAATTACGAACAGGTGGTTGTTAAAAATAAATCCCATCCAATGTTAACATTGTGGTAAAATAATTCTCTTCGAACATAACCGTGCCAATGGTACAACAAATCTCCTAATATCTACACGATGGTGATAAAAGTAAATATCTTCTATTGTGAACAGGTCGGCGGTAAAAATAAATCCCTTCTAATTTCAACATGGTTGGTAAAATGATCGGCATCCAACATCAGCTAGCTGTTGGTAAAAACAAAACCCTTCTAATATCTACACGATGGTGGTAAAAGTGAATATCTTCTATTATGAACTGGTCGGTAGTAAAAATAAATCCCTTCTAATATCAATATGTTCGTGGTCAAATAAATCCCTGCTAATATCAATATGTCTACCCATATAATCGATGTTTGGCCCATTCTAAAAACAATCACGTTATCACACTCTATAATTATCATTTCTTATCACCCACAACACAAACCTACCTCACTCCATTGCTCTACTTTTGATGTCAAATTCACCCATACCAAATCATTGAAGTTACTTTTACAAACAACACATTTTCTCATCCAAATACATTTTTATTAGATTTGTTTTATCCAACAATTAAACTCTTCCCCATTGCACTGAAAAATCCCTAGTTGCTTTTGTAAGTTGTTAGGTACTAGAGAGACAATACGAGTACATTACTTGTTATTGGCATGGGTTAATACCAACACCCCTTTGTTAGGTTTATCGGTTTTTAGTTAAATTGCGTTCATATTTTAGTCTCAAGTTGAAATAGAAGATAGGGCGCGATTGTTAGCTCGTACCTTTATTTTGTTAAGTGATAAGAAAAGGTTGAATTAACCATTGTTAAAAATCTGCTAAAACTCTGGTGTGATTCTGTTGTAGAAAAAGAGACGGACACTGAAAAATGGAAGAGGAATTTGGAGCATTTCCAACATTGAGAACAAAAAAGGCGTAAACGAGATATAATTGCTTCAAATTTAGTTTTTTGGAGATGCAAACAAATGGCTTAAGGGACCAGGTACAAGCATGTTTAAGAGTACATGTGTATAAAATTACCTAGCATTTAATAAGAAACTAAATAGAACCAGTGATGTTAGAGTACGCTATGAGTGGAATAAAGCATTTTGCCAATGCAAATTGAAGGGAAAAGAGATCTTATCCTTGTGGGAATAAGTTCTAAATGTGAAGGAAAAACGCGAATTGGTAACTTTCCATTAGACCCACTTTTTAAAAAAACGCGATAAAATAAATGCCTCTTGCAAATTTTAGATATAATCCCTTATATACTTTCCTCCCCTCTAAATAACTTGGCTAACTTTTGGCTTGATTCACCCATATTTTAGGGGCGAATAAGCCCAAGCTCTATAGCGGGTGCACATAGATAAGGGAATTAGAAGACACAAAAATAGAATACTGAAAATAAATTGATTTAATGGTGAATTAATTAAATTAAAAAAAATGGAAATTCGCGTAAAAAAATAATAAACGTAGAATGTGTCATTTTAAGCATAAATTTGCCTTTATTAACGTTTGTATTTGACATATACTTTAATAAAATATACAATTTACACTGAAATTTTACTTATTATCATTTGTATTTAAACTAAATATGTGATTATTAAATATATGAAGCGCACGTTGAAGGTACCTGTGGTTCGGATCCTACGGTAATCAGTAGGTTCACTGAAAGATAAAAGGCAACTTAATTGAATACAGGGGAATCCTAAAACCCTTGGGCAGGAGTTGAGTAATGTTTTCATGGATTTGAAAATCGGCTTGATCGCGTTGTATCAAGAATGATGGCTGTATGGTGAAAATTGAGAACAATTACACTCTTATGTGACAAAAAAAATAGAACTTAAAGTTTTTATACACTCTTTAGTTATGATGTATTATTTTACATGTTCAGTAAGTTTATAAGACATACAGTAAACAGTAAATACGTTTTTATTTTAATTGAAATTTGCATTCAAGGTAAGTAAACATTTTTAAAATATAGAGTATATAATATGCAGTATATAGTATACTGGTATTTACCGTTAAGACTGCAAAAATGCCTCAAATATTTCCTGTCTATGTGTCCTGTCCATACACCTGTATTTTATAATAAGAGACCGGAATTGTATCGCATACTCCAAATGAGGTCTTACAAGCGCTTTATATAAGGATAGAATAATATGTTTTGATTTAAACGAAAAATGTCGATCTATCTATCGTAGAACCCTATTCGCTTTTTGCGACACTACACTACATTGTTTTTGATAATCTTAAATCACTCGAGATTAAGACACCTAAATCCTAATCCATTTTGACTGGGTTTAAAATTCGATCACAATATTGTAATCTCTTCTAGGGTTATCATGACCGATTCGCATTACATTACACTTATCCACGCAAAATTGAATCTGATATCTTTCTGACCATTTTACTACTCTACCTATCTCCTTTAGCAAGTTATCACAGTAAGAGATAGTTTATCCTAGTCCCTAGTTTCGTGTCATTGACAAATTTTGGAAGCTGTACACAATAAATTCACGTCAAGATCGTTTAAATTTATTAAAAAAAAAATCAATTATCCAAGAACAAAGCCCTGAGGAACGCCGTTAGTGACCTATGCCCTTGAGGATGTATTTCCATTGACAACAACTCTGCCTACGGGTTACTAGCTAGTCTTAAATCCAGTTTAGTACGTTTCTCCTTTATTCTGTGTGCTTTTAGCTTTATTGAGTTTTTTAAGTGCAATGCTATCAAAAGCCATTTGAAAGTCGAGATAAACTACATCTACAGCTTTAACTTAGTCAAACTTTGTGATCATTTAGTGAGAAGAAACCAAACAAATTAGTTAAGCATGAGCGTCCGCCTCGAAAGCCGTGATATGTGGCATTTATTAAGTTAGTTACCCCCAGATGCTCTGCGATTCTAACTCTAACAATGGACTCCAAGCGTTTACCAACGGCCGAAATGAGGGAGATGGGCTGATAATTTCCAGGATTAGTCGTTATGCCAATTTTGAAAATTGGTGTAACACTTGCCTTTTTTTTAACTCATTAGGAACTATTCTGTCGCTAGTAGATTTTTTGAAAATTGTAAAAGGGTGTTAACAGTTTTCTTCCTCTTTGCGGTAGCCACGATAGATTTAATTGAAACCCAAGACTATGGAAATTTTCATTTTCTTAATATACAAACCATTTCATTTTCGGTTATGCCAATATTTGAAAGGGTAGTAACTTCGTCAAAATATATGACCTCATGAAATTGTAGATAAGCTCCTTTTGGCCCTACGGTTTTGCTGCTCCCTTTTGCCACTTCACTGTAGATAAGTCGTGATGTACATTTAAAACGAAGCGTAAAAAGAAGATGCTATCGTGTCTTTCCACACATTTAGGCCGTAGTTGTCTTGAAATTCTTAGTGCTTATAAGGTCGTTAAGGGAATTACTTTTAAGGTACGTTCAAGTACGTAAGTATGGAACGTTGTATTCAATTGATTCAAACCTGCCATCCATTATGGCAATGCTCCACTAATCTAAAATGCCATGAAGTCCTAAAACTCCACATGAGCGCATCAGCTTAAGTACCAACACCTTTTACGAGGGGTGATCAGAAAGTAATGACAGTGAGACCGTATATTTTGGTAGAAGAGAGGTAAATCCAAGCATTAGTCTAAATTCCTTCAAAGTACTCCCCGCCTCTATGCAGCGTTCCATCCAAATTCGCCAGTTCATAAAGCAGTCACCATACTCAGAAGCTGATATACCTCGTAGCGCTGAATTGACTGTTCATGCCAGGTCTTGGATACGACGAATTAGTTCCCTGCAATCGCACCCTTGATCTTTGGAAACAACCAAAGATAACAGAGATCAAGGTCAGGTGAGTAGGGTGGTTGTGCAAGAAGCGTGATCTCCTCCTGCTCCAGAAATTGCACAGTCAGGCGCGCTTTGTGGGGTGCAGCATTGTCGTTGTGCAGCCAAAATGCGCAATCAGCGGCTGGTTGGACTCGACTTGGCCTGATGTTCCAAGACTTGAGGAAGGACTTGGTAAGTGTAGTACTTGGTTGTGATAGTAGACTGTTGAGGCACAACATCCATACACATTGGTCCTTGAAAATTGAAGGATATAGTGTAAAGGCGCTTCCTGCTGCGGAATATTTTCTTCTAAACCCCGTAAGGGGCACGCCGATTTGCCTTCCTGGCCGCCGTGTTGACGGGGCACATCCCCCCGTCCGGCCCCAGCTTAGCCTCTTCTCCTTCTTTCTGACACCCTGTTTTCTTATCCTGCTTTCTCACTTTCCATACAACCTCTCCCACAACTTTATATGGTCGACCTCTAATTTCACAGGGTAGATACCTACCAGCTTCCTTTCACCCCTGAGCTCCGGTTTGGGGTGGAGGAGGGTTTTTAACAACCTGATTCATACCCATCCACACCTTTCTCACATACCCTCTCTTTCTCCTTTCAATGCCTATCCATTTTTACGCCGTGCCTATGGTGGAGCCGCCATACCGATGGGCGGTCAGGTCACTGGTGGGAGGAGTGGCTTCAAATAGCGCCAGCTGGTTATGCTGGCACGATGTTCACCCCTCGCAGAGCGGGCTACTGCGTGGAGTGATGAACGTTTGCGTCCCGTAAAATCCATAGGGTCGCCATACCCGATGAGGAGAAAAGGAAAAAAAAAACAACTCCCTATCCACTTCCCCGGTAGCATCGTCGGAGCCGTCCTCGGGTCCCCTGTTTTTACAGGGGACCCTACAAACGTCTCACACCGGAGAGGAGGCATACTCATCTCCTATGCATACGGGTGTAGGGGACTCCCCCTCACTTCCTTCTCTGGAGTTGTCCTTGGGTGACTTACTTTTTCCAGCGACAGCCCACCCCCTTAGCTTTCCAATAGGACTGCCAAGAAATCAGGCAGGCGTCTATAATTGACCGACTGGATAGGGCCAACCCCATTAGGAAAGCGAGGGGTGGCAGGGCCCGTCGGCCCGTGCCCCTCAATGTCGTGCAGGCCTATGTGACTAGTTTGCAGGTGGTCAGTGTATCTGCCCCTCTCTCTTCCTCGACAGATGCCGGTTCGCCGGCAGTAGAACGTAAAAAGAAGAACCTCGACTGGGATCTGTGATGTCTTGGGGGGGAGGGGTGGCACATAGAGGCTCCTGCTCGGATGGACTTGGTCTCTGAGGTGACCTAGTCCAAGGTGTTAGGACCTTTTATGGGGTCGAACCTGGGCTCGGTGTCAAGCACTGAACCCGAGTCAGCCACTGTGCACGGTCCTCCTCAGACGGCTCGGGCCCCCGAGCCCTTACAAGGAGAGGAGGTATCTCCTTCCCGGCTGGTGATGCTGTGACAGCCAAGACCTTCTCCATTTCAGAGAAGGATCTTGCTGAGGTCGGTCCATCTGGCCTAAGGTCTCCTGCTGGCGGAGGGGAGAAGCGGGTTCATTTCCCGCCCTCCTGTCCCCAAAAGAAAAGAAATATAAAGACAGAAAAGACTCGGGGCTCTTCTCCCTCCGCGGGAGCCGTGGAGACGGACAGGACCACTGCCGTTTTGGTATGCGACCAATCCAAGATCGGCCGGTCCAGCTCCGGTGCTTCCCCGGATGGGTAGTCCCAGACTAAGACGAAAACTACGCAGAGTGGAGCTTCGATTACGTCGGGGACCCTCATTCAGAGGTTACCTGGTGTTTTTGAGCCCGTTGTCTTCAAACGCTTCCTCGTAAATTCGCTCCACTTATGGTATCATGTTGGCTAAGGGCAGCATGATCCATCAGAGGAGAGCTTTAGCTAGCGTGATCGGTTGGAAGCCGAAGGGGGCCCATTTCTCGGACGGGAGCCTTCTAGCGAATGCATCGAATCCCTCCGAGGCAGCCATGATTAGTACCCTTCGGATACCGGTGAGTATGACGCCGCACTCTAACATGAGCTTCGTGAAAGGAGTGGTTTATGCGAGGAAACTCGTGAACTACTCCCAGACTAAGACGAAAACTACGCAGAGTGGAGCTTCGATTACGTCGGGGACCCTCATTCAGAGGTTACCTGGTGTTTTTGAGCCCGTTGTCTTCAAACGCTTCCTCGTAAATTCGCTCCACTTATGGTATCATGTTGGCTAAGGGCAGCATGATCCATCAGAGGAGAGCTTTAGCTAGCGTGATCGGTTGGAAGCCGAAGGGGGCCCATTTCTCGGACGGGAGCCTTCTAGCGAATGCATCGAATCCCTCCGAGGCAGCCATGATTAGTACCCTTCGGATACCGGTGAGTATGACGCCGCACTCTACCATGAGCTTCGTGAAAGGAGTGGTTTATGCAAGGAAACTCGTGAACTACTCCATAAATGACATCACCCTAGAACTGGCCGACCTTGGAAAGGTCAAGTTCGAGCGTGTGATGAGAAAACAGGAAGGGGGGGCTCGAGACTCACCCCTACTCTCTTGGTTACGTTCGACTGTGACAAGCTCCTTGAGTCGGTGGTGCCGGTTGGTATCATTACCGTGTGAAGGCGTTCGTGCCAATACCGCGAAGGTGCTACTACTGCCACCGCTTCGGCCTTGCAAATCGCTCATGTAAGCGCGCAAAGTCGCGGTTACTCAAAATCTGTGTAAGTTGTTCCAAGGCCGCACGCGATAAGTCCAAATCATGTGTGGCCAAGTGTGACAATTGCCGAGAGCCGCACCCCGTTTCTTCGAAGCAATGAGTTGCGTATCGCCTTGATATCGTCCAGGATCGTCTCTCATTTCGCGAGGATAAAAAGTGGTCCTGACGCGACCGGCACTGCCTGGGACGTCCTATGCCTCGATGTTATGAAAGGCACCTCTGCTCCTGGCCCCTCCAGGCCTACAAACACGGCGGTTTCCGCGCCCATTTGGAATCCTTCGGCGGGTTCTCCCTATCCCTGGTGCTCCACTAGTAAAGATGGCGGCACAAAGGGTTCACACCCAGCCCGGCGAAAACCAGGGCTCCCCCTACTTTCCCAAGGGTGACCGTTTCCCGTAAGGCAAAACGGCCGCGCGCCTCCAACAACTTGTTAGACTCGCAGCAGGCAAAACACCTGAAGTTGGTCGTGAGGCCATCTTCTGGGGATCCTAAAGCTGCTCAGAGAAAGAAGGACAGCAGTAAAGGAGCTTCGGCTCATACGTCCACACCAGTGGCAAGCTACGTGGCTCGGAGACGGTTGATCCTCGAAAAGAAGCCCCCCCTCCTGCCTAAGGTTTCAAGGCGGAGGGAGGAAAAGGAGAGCCCCCCTCCCCCCGATAAGTCATCGAAGGCGACAGCTCCTTCAGCGGATTGTCCGGCCAACAGCACCCGGAGTTCTGCCTCCGGGAAGCAAATAAACATTCCCGTGAGGGTCTTCTCTTCGAAGAAGGCCCCCGCATCTCCTCCGAGCTAGGTCTGGGGGGCATATTCCTTCAGTGGAATCGCCGCAGACTCCAGGCCAACTGATAGGAGCTATGGAGGCTCGTCTACTCCCGTTTTCCGTTAGCTATCTTTTTGCAGGAGATCATGCTGCCCGCACCCTCCCAGGGTATAGAAGTTTTTCGACCCCACCACCACGGGATGGAGGATGGGCAGGAGGATGCGCGATTTACACCCGATATGATGTCTCCGTTCTTCGCTTTCCTCTAGATATCTCTTTTCAAGCAGTTGCTGCTCAGCTGCAACTGTATAGGAGGTATACTATTATTTTCGCGTGCATTCCACCGTCAGCCGACTTCGAAGTGGGGGCCTTCCGCCGCGTCGTGGCACGGTTCCTGAGGCCTTTTCTCTTGCTCGGAGATCTGAACGGTAACAACGCCCTTCTGGAGAGACTACTCGATTGATTGCCGAACTGATCGACGATCTGAAGGTGTCTTGAATGTGGATGAGATAACGCATCACTGCCCGATCTATCTTTGTGCTCTTCAGATGCACAAGCTGATTGGGAGGGGGGGGGGGGTAGTAGATGACCTCCATGGTATGATCACTTTCACATTCAAATATCATTTTTTGTGCTGCTGCCGCCTCAGAGCCCATTCCGGTGGAGCTTGGCGCTGGCGCGGTAGTCCAATTTTAGGAAATGACTTATTTCTCTGTCTCAGTCGAGAAGTTTAGGTCGGTAGATGAGGCCATTGAGTTCTTCTCAGGCAAACTCATTGGCGTGGGCCTACCTACTATTCCTAGAACGTCTGGTTGTTTTGCACGCCGACCGCTACCATCGTGGTCAGCCAAGAGTGAGGCGGCCCTCAAATAGAAGCGTTATGCCTACATGCGCTATAAGCACCGCCCCAAAAATTACACTTTCGATGAATTTCATCGAACTAGGGTTAGGTTCCGGCATATTTCGAAGCACGTTTGCCGCTCTTCTTGACGGGCATACATGTCTTAACTTAACTGGAAGACCCCTCTAGCAGAGGTGTGGAAGCGTGTCAAAAGAATTCGGGGCAAGTTCTCGCAGGACCCACACCCCGTTCTCCACGAGAATGGGGCCGCAATCTCGGACCCAGCGCCCGTAGAGAATCCTTTAAGACCGCTTTCTCAGCATTCTCTAGCTGGGATGCTGCTCTGCCAGCATTCAATACGGGTCATTATGTCACGGAAAACCGCCGACTGGACTTTATCCTCAGAGGCGGAAAACCCTTCGACGACAGGTTTACTTTGAGCGAGTTGCGTTCCGCTCTCTCTTCCTGCGCGGACACCGCCCCTGGTACGGACGATGTCCCGTACGCCATGCTTCGACACCCGGGTGAGCGAGGTATGGCCTTTCTGTTAGATTTGTTTAGCAGGATCAGCAGACTCCTGGCCAATCGCTACTGTGCTCGCTTTTCGCAAATCGGGAAGAGATCACTCTACCACGGCCAGTTTCCGCCCAATCTCTCTAACCTTCTTCGTGTGAAAGTTGATGGCGAAATTGGTAATTGTCAGATTAGTTTTTTTCTGGATAGCGAAGGCCATCTGTCTTCTGCACAATGCGGCTTCCGCAAGTTCTAATCCATGCCAAATGCTCTGCTCCGGCTGGAAAATGCCGTCTGCGAGGCCTTCTTTTGTAGACAGCATTACGTTAAGGTGTTTTTCAATCTTGGAAGGCCTAGGATACCACATGGCGTTACGGTATCATGGAGAATCTCTACACGATAGGGGCGAGGGGACGCCTCCTAATCTTTATATCTGAATTTTTGCAAGATCGTCGATTCCGCGTACGGGTGGAGGAGCCCTCTCCGATCCAATGGAGAAGGAAGATGGTGTCCCGCAGGGAAGTATCCTCAGTGTCACACCTTTTGCACTGACCATCAACGGTATCACCTCGGTGCTCCTGGAAGATGTTCTCGCTACGCTCTACGTGGACAACCTTTCAATCTCTTTTGGCGCGGCCCAGATGCCAACTCTGGAGCGTCGACTCCAAACAGCATTAAACCGGGTCTCTTGCTATACCGAAGCGCACAGGTTTCTGCTTTCTTTCGCCAAGACTATGGTAGTGCACTTCTGCCGCCATCCACGGCTCTACCCTGACCAGGGTTTGTTTTTAAACAGGGCGCGCCTGGAAGTGGTTGAATCGTACCGTTTCCTTGGTCTTGTATTTGACTGACGCCTCACCTGGGGGGCTCATATTCCCAGCCTTAGGGTCTCTTGTCCCCGCGCCATGGATATTCTTCGCTCCACACTTTATTTGACTGTTTGTTTGTTTGTTTTTTGGTGCATGTTTCTGCGCCGAGGGAGGCCGGCCTACCCCCGACGCTGGAGCGCGCTTCCTTCTTGCCTTTTTGCCTTTTCTTTTTGTTATTTTTTTCGCCTCTATATTTTTTATCGTTATTTTTTATTTACATATTGTGATTTTTTGGGGGTAATATAGCTTAGTAGTAGGTTGTGTTGTGTATGGCGACTTATGCCCAAGTAGGCAGTCGCCAGATGGGCTCCGAAAATAAAAAAAAACCCAAACTTCCTTCAAAATCTGAGGTCCAGTCTTTCATCACTCAACTACACCATGTTCAACTGCTTGTCTCCGGTGATGAAGAAAGAAATCTAACACTCATCTCTTGTAGCAACACCTGAGGACCGTTTTTGACCATTTGGTTTGAATTTAGCCAACCAGAGACGAAAAATCCGCACCCGTTATTTCTTCTGCTCTTCTGTTAGCAAATGGAGTATCCATCGAGCACACTTCTTCCTCAGTCCTAAATGTTCGTGAACAATGTAATGTGCACTTCCATAGCTGACACCAAACTTCAAAGATAAGAACCTGAGAGTAACATTTGTATCTTCGTCAATGATGGCCCTGGCACGGACCGTTGTTGCTTCAGTCACGGATGTCCGGGGACATCCAGACCGATAATCATCTTCTAGGCGAGTTTCTCCCGCTGCAAAAGCTCTAATCTAGCGGGAAACAGTTTCCAATGATGGAGTAGACTCGGAAAAACTTGCAAAAATTCCACTCTGATCTCCGTTGCTCTTTTTCCAGAGTTTCCACTTAGTGAACATGTTAGTAGAACCTGCAACCTTCTTTCGAGAAATCCATGTTTCCGTTAGTGGGCGAAACCAACCATGGCACCAGCGCAGAGCGCAACGAGAAAAGGTAACCCAGCCAAGCGGCGACAAGTTCAAACACATGAAAACAAGCAACACTCGATGCCCTGAGCTCCCCTCTCTCGTGGTCACGAGTCCTACTCTCAGTACTTTCTGATCACCCCTCTCTCGTGGTCACGAGTCCTACTCTCAGTACTTTCTGATCACCCCTGGTAATATACCTCTTTCACTCTCTCCTTTTCTGTGGCTAACATTTGGCGGATGTGTACCCTCCCGGCCCCAACACTAGCAATGCCCCCACGATAAAAGATGGATCTGTGGCTATATATCTTTCATAAACTTCCCTTTATATTCGCCACTTTCTTTACAGATCTCTCATTGCAACTTTTCTGTCGGAGATGCCCCCGTTGGTATTTCGCTCTTAAATTCGAGAGAAAAACGAGTCCTACAGGCCTCAACATTTTGGGTGGATGTGGCGTGTTGTAGCAATTCTTATCATCCTCAATCTCTTTTCATCGTTGGTTTTCTTCTTTTTTTATTATTCTGTCTTTTTTTTCCGCCTGAACAAGCGTGTCGTTGTTGGATTTTGCAAGTCTCCAGCATATGGAGCAGTGGAGGTTCATATGGAGCCAATTCTGGGAGTCATTGTCGTCTCTTTATACTATTCCTGGTCTTTTCGTCTTACACGTCCATAACCAGGCGAATTGGTGCACGGGTTCTTTCACCTTGAAGTAAATCTTAAGGTTCCACTTCGATTCCCTCTCCACCTAATGGGGTCCTTAGCGAGGGAGTTTTACTATTTGTGCCTAATTGGAGGCCATTGTTTCCACCTGGACACCGAAATATCAGAAATCTCGGAACTGTTGTAGCAATCCGAATATCCACAATATTTGGTTTTAGATTTAGACTTTCTTAATTTTTCAAATTTAAACTTAAATTCAAATTCAAATTTTTATTGATTAAAAACATTACAAAATAAAAATAATTATACAAAATTACATCACAAGAATATAGAGGTAATCAAGCCGATGAGGAGCGAAGCTCCAATTACATTTTCTTTAATCTTTTGACTCTCTAAATCTACTTGCGAAATATTACCTCCTTACAAAATGAAAGTACACTCCTAACCATCTGTCCTTCAATAGATGAGAAAACTTTGAAGGACGATCTTTAAAATTAATTTATTATTATTATTCATAAAAAATGATTAAATGTCTTATCAAGCGAAGAAGCTATGAATAAATTAAGGCAATAAACATATTTACGTCTCACGTTTTCACTCTGTAAATTTAATTAATTCATTAATATTCGACTCTAGTTTAATGAGTCGCTTTCTTGAGCACGAAATTAGCTTTCTTTTAGTCATGAGGCTTCTGAAATTTTAGACATGAGTAATACTAATGATTAGATTATTAGAGCTTAGTATTGACAAGACGGTCTACACTCATTTAGACCAGAGACTAAGGATTAATCTTACCTGTTTTTTTTATTAAAATTGTTATTGAGTTGTTATCAAGTTGTTCGAGTTGTTCAAGACACGATTGTGGTAAAGAACCCGCAGAGAATCGCAGGATCAATTGGGCTATTTTTTTTTTAATACGAGGGGCGGTCAATAAATTTTGCGAATTGGTAAGGCAAAACAGAGGAAAGGGGATGGCTGTTTGTGGGGGTGTTAGGATAACTTATGACAAGTTAGGACCTGCAGCCGCACGCTCTTGCCTCGTCTATTTAAGAAGCAGTAGCTGATCGCAGATCGTCAGTCACAAATTTTTCAACAATGGAGAAGGTTGAGCACCGCGCAGTGATCAAATTTTTTACCAAGGAAGGCAAGAATGCAAAAGAGATCCATGAACGCATGGTTGCAGTGTACACCGACACCGCCCCTCCCTATGCAACCATTGCTCGTTGGAATAGGGAGTTCCGCCATGGTCGTGAGCCCCTTGAAGATGACCCCCGTCCAGGACGCTCGTCAGACGTGACCAACGAGGACAATGTGGCCCGTGTGGAGAGGATAATCCCCGAAAATCGACGGGTGAAGGTCGAAGAAATCGAGCGAGAACTTGGAATATCACATGGAAGTGTTATCAATATCATCCACGACAATTTGGCCATGACCAAGGTCTCTGCCCGTTGGGTCCCTAGAAACCTCACGCCCCATGATCGACTTCAACGTCGTCAAAGTCCACAAGGCCAGAGTTGCACAAGTTGCCTTGCGCGAGTGCGGATTCGTAGAGCTCAACCATCCCTCCTACAGTCCAGATCTGGCCCCTAGCGACTACTTTTTATTTGGCCAGCTCAAGGCTGCACTGCGTGGAGGCCGGTTTGGGGACGATGAAGATGTTCAGCTCGCCGTCCAGGAGTGGATTGAACAGCAGTCGGGAGATTTCTGGTTGTCGGGAGATTTCTGGTTGTCGGGAATTCCAAGCCTCAGGGACAAGTGGCGCAAGTGCATTGAAGTCGAGGGTAGTTATATTGAAAAATAATAAAACACTTTTCCTCATATCTCGTTTCCTTATATCCGAATTGCAAAACTTATTGACCGCCCCTCGTACGTTCGGTGATATTTTTGTTGGTTTCGTGAAGATGGATCATCGTGGTTTGTTTTAGTTCTTGGAAAGGATCAATGAACAAGTCGAGGATATATAATCCGATCTCGTCCATGACTCTTCATCTCATTTTTTCGAGTTGTTCAAGACACGATTGTGGTAAAGAACCCGTAGAGAATCGCAGGATCAATTGTGCTATTTTTTAATAATTTTGGCGATATTTTTGTTGGTTTCGTGACGATGGATCATCGTGGTTTGTTTTAGTTCCTGGAAAGGATCAATGAGCCAGTCGAGGATATATAATCCGATCTCGTCCACGACTCTTCATTTCATTTTTTTCTCGGATTCATGTATTGGTCACCTCTCTAATCGGTCTCGAGTGAACTTGGTGGAATCGTACATATTTTTCAAAATTCTTTGTAACGTGTGTGTTTAAGAAGTGCCATTTAAATGCTATTTTTAAGGCATAGATTTGAATTCTTAAATAGAGCAAGCCGTTTTTCGTATGAATGGATTATTTGTTGTTGATTAACTATTGTTTTCTAGATTGTGAATATACTAAAAATAACAAGACAAAGGTTTTCCCTAACATCTCACACTTACATTACGACCTAGGTATATTAAGCAAGAGCCACCTTACCCCTAAGACACCAGGTTGATATAATTTCCTTAAGACCAACAGGATAACTCCAAACAAATATCCATTAATACCCCTTAAATTCAGAGTGATGACCCTTAGATTCTTAAGGATGCTAGCATCCCTTCGCTAAGCAATTAACATCTGACAATCGCTAGTTCCTTACATCTGATCTTTTATCCAAAGAACGATCATGTACATACTCTAAACTAGTATTCGAATCCGTTTTACTAAAAACGATTACCATATTCATTCTTCTCAAAAGTAGATTTTAATTCTAGTTATTTTCTTCCAAATTCACCTACAACCCCCCAAAACCCTCTTTGCGGCATACTTGCAAATGCTTAATAGTGTAGATGAGAATGACAAAGAAATGGTGATGAACGCATATAAGGAAGCGAAAATAAACGTAAAACGAGTGATTAACCAAAGTAGAAAAGCAACTAAATAAGCATTTGGAGCAGCAATTTAGTCTGAAGTAAGCGATAAATGCGAAAGGTCCATAGAAAAATAGCTATGTGGATATCAAGGATTAGAATAACGGTACTAAGTTAGCTATGGCGGGCTAAATGTAGATAGCGAGAGTACTTTGGCGAGTCGTATAATGTGAATATGGAAGATAAAAATGGAATAAATATGATTATATTCGTGGGTGTAAATAGGCTGCTGTATCGGCGTATTGAAGATATAAGCATGCAATATGTTGTTAGTGCTGTGAGATATCTGAAAAATAGGAAGATAAATGATTTAGATGGAATACGAACTCCTTAAAATTGTTCGCAGAATTTTTCTAAATATATTTTTACAGTGATGACTCATAATACTTGCATTGGCGAATCAGTGATTTGCTTGCTGTTAAGTTTTGTGTGCTGAGAGAGTGGGAGAGCGCAGTGAAAATTCCCGCATGTGTTTGGTCTAGCTCCAAGTGTGTGCTTTCGTTTCGTTTTGCGTTCTTCGCTGTTTCTTCATTCTTACTTTTTTACTGTCATCCGTCGCGTCACTATAAATATATAATTGTTAATAATAAGTTTTTAACTTATTTATTAGCATTTCCTTAAGTATATTTCCCTTGCATGTATTTGCTACACACCTACTTCTTTCTGTGTTTCTTTGATGTCAAACACCCCCTTTTGCAGCCTTCCTTCCCCCATTTAACTGCACCATCCCCCCCCCCTCCACTAGGCTTCCAATACCTTAAAAGCTTTCCGTTTGTAGAAAAAAAAGGTCAAACAGGCTTTCTCCATCCACATAATGCAGAATACAGCATTCTGATTTATTAAAACCTGTCAGAACTTATCGAGTTTTAACTCTCGCATCCTCTTTGTCATTCTTCCTCCCACTAACTCCTTCGACCATACTCAGAAACGGCACATCTCCCTCCAACTAACCCTAACCTTTCTTCCCCTGGCCGGCTCCATCCTTCCGTTCGGTTGTTTAATTGTTGCTGGTTGACTTTAGACAAAGCAAATCTGATTTGCGACAAAATTATATCTGAGAAGCTGGAAACGTGGTTAAAAGATACCACAAACACTATATGCACCTCTTTTACCACTCTTAGCTATATGTTCTCACATGTAACTTGAGCTGCAAAGAACTTTACCCTTCTCCCTCCATCACTCCAATTGACCACCTAGACACTTCTGATACTTTTCTTGTTTCCATGCCTATAAAGCCTCTACTTAAAATAACAATTATCTAGTGTACCCCTGTGCATCCAACCGATAGCTTCATGATGAATTTGGTCAATTATAAACACGAGTTTCTAAAATACCTCTACACCTCTTCTTATTCTGTGCGATTTTATTAACATCCATCACACTTTCTCGTATTTCCGACTGGTATTTCTTTCAAGTTGTCACAACCCTTAAACACACATTTGAAAATATATTTTACATTTTTGTTTTCTTCTCCCAAATTCACAGTCTCACAATGATGAACCCTCCACAGCTACTGCTTCCGCTTTCACCTGCAATTCAGTTGATCTCTTCCTCTTACATCAAACCCTAACATATTTACTATTAAAAAGTCTCATGAACCGATGTCCAGGGATCTTACCTCATTTGTCTCGGTAAAGAGGTTTTTTTATTCTTCGGCCCCTAACGTGTCCCTCTGTTCTTTTTTCTAGACCCTTCCCTCCAGCCTTGATATCCATACTCCCTCTCTCTTCACCTCTTGTCAAAGAATGCTAAGAAACTCAGACGATCCTGTGAGGCCCTTTAAGATTCGACGCCCTTAGCTTTTATTGCTGATAAGCCCTGTTAAGTCCTTAAGAACGCTCAGACCGCTTACCCCTTGGTTCATACAGCTTCATTCTTTTAATTAAATGGAAGGTAGCAGAGAAATATACCTTATGGTGTCTCTGAAACATAAGATCACTGTCTTTGCTAGCTAAGAATCTGAAACTAAGATGTTAACTTCGCCACTTTTTTCTGCTTGTCTTTCTTTCTCTTCAAATGATAGAAATAGCTAGTTAAATGCTATTTTCGATACCCTTTTAATCTTTTTATGATTCGCTAAAAAGATGGGTTCTTTGAATCCAGCCATTTTCAATAGGTCATAAAATTCAAGGAGATTTATTCAATTCTTTCTTTAGATTTGTATCAAAGCCAGAAGTGTGATTATCCTATTCTTTCAAAATGAATTTTATTCTTTCAACAATGAAGTGTAATCTGAGGAAGAAAGTCTATGGTAGCTATTTCAAAAGGGATGAATCACATCTAAGAGAACATCCAAAGATGTCTATTCCTCGTTAGATATCACTTCAAGAACTACACAAGCACATCGAGCACGAGGAATACAAGTTTCAGTTCTCTGAATTAAGAAATTTTTCGAATCATGCCTTTTCCCTCTTGTCGGAGTATCTAACGCAAATTTCAGCTCTTTTCCCTTCAAATCAGCCTTGAAAATTTCTTGTAGATAATCATTTTTAATGGTGATTTTTTTTAAATATTTTACAATTTTTTCTGACTTTTGAAAGGATCTCGCCATACTCTCTTGAATATCTGAAACACTGGTGATCATAATGTTTTCAAAAGTCTCAAAGTCTGTGTCTAAAGGTGTATCATAATTGGACAATATTCAATGACTTCTTGAGTATTTTCTTCCTCCTCCTCCTCGGTAGTATGTAGATATTTCCTCAGTAACATCTTCAGACATGCTTTTTGCACAAAATATCGCACACACTCAAATGAGTTCCATGAGTTAGACACAAATGATAAATGAATCCATTTTTTTTTAATGAAATCTGGTCATAACAGAAGAGTCATCTGATGTAACACTGAAAATATTAAGATTATAATTTAATATAAATTCACTTACGTGCTTCTTTACGATAGTGATTGTCCCGTTGTGTAAGGATGAAGGGGGTAAAAGGTGAATGCAAGTACTACGGGGTGATAAGTCTGAGTGTAGTAGGCAAGGTGTATGGAAACAAGATCTGCTGACCAAAAGTCGCATGCTCTCACAAATTCTGATTCATGACCTTATGACCTTCAAAACTTTCAATAATTCCAGGGCTAACATTCGGAGGACCTTGACAATTATATCATTCGAAATAGAATGTAAGAAAATATAAGGGTTTCAAATTTCGTTAGAATCGGCCGAATAGTTAGGATGTTATTGCCTAAACAAAGTAATTCCAGGGATAACTTTGGGAGGACTTTGGCAATCATATAATTTGAATGAAAATGTAAAACAACATAAGGGTTTTAAATTTCGTTAGAATCGGCTGAATAGTTACAATGTTATTACAAAAAAAGCAAAACGGGGACAGACCGACCGATCGACCGACATAGTGAGATGTAGAGTCGCCCGCGACTAAAAATTATATGAAGAATGAGAAAGATAACTAAGGGATTGATAGGGGATGAACAAGGGGGGTTAGAGTGGGTAGGTGTGCGCGGATTAAGTATATGCAGTGAGACAGCTCGCGGAAAAAACAAGGGATAGCAGATGTAAAGTGTATGGTGGGTTCATGGATGTGGTGAAAGCTTATCGTGGTGTAGATAGAAAATCATTATGGCAGGCGCTAAGAATGTATGGAGTGAATGATAAATTATTGGAAGGTGTGAAGAGTGTTCATGTTGGAAGTAAGGCGTGAGTTAGGGAGAAATATGACTGGAATGAGTGGCTGGGCATACGTTTGGGGGTAAGGCATGGTTGTGCGGTGACGCCATGGCTATTTTATATTGTTATGGATGAAGTACTGGGAGAAGCCCGCATGAAGGTGTGGAGAAGAGGTGTGAGGGTCACTAGTGAGGAAGGGTGAGGGATGGGTTCGGTCTATTTTTGTATATGCTGATGGCATCGTGTTAGCTGTTGAGAGTGAGAAAGATGTGTAAAAGTTAATGAAACTCTTTGGGCGGCTATGTTGAAGAAGGAGGGGGGGAGGAAATTAAATGCAGAAAGAGTAAGTTAATGGTACTTGGAAGTGTGATTGCAAAGTCTGTGGTGTTACTCATGGACAAAGTCAAGGTTTTATGCACCAAAAAAGCGTTGTGAATGGTGTGTGGGACAGGTGAAGCAGATTGCAACCACAAGGTTTCAAGTGGTAGAGTCTCTGGCGCGATCGGTACTTTAGTGAATCCTAAAAGCTTGAGTGTGTAATGTGTCAAGATGCTGAATGAGATTATGCTGGTGCCAACATGTTTATGAAATTGCAAAATTTGATTAATTTTTTTATAAAAATGAGGAAACCAACTGAGGCATCTCACTCGGAATGTGTTCCGAAATATGGTTGTCAAGAAAGTGGTAAAATTAGAAGCAAAAAATGTTTGGTAGGTACTCAAAAGAGGAGAGTAAAGGGAGTGATAAAGGAATGGAGACACAACTCGTTTCGCAATGAAGGCAGAGAAGGGAAGAATTAATTTACTGTTATTTTTCTGCCATAACTTCTATAATTTGCTACCATCTTTTAGCCATATTTTGAATAGAGTTTGATCGCGTTGCGCGATCATTTCCATCGGTCACATGCTGTGTTGTTCTCAAGGGCGCGTGAGGCTTAGTAGGGGGTATTACAAAAGTTCTGTTACACTCGTTACGACTCTCCTAACAAAGGACACAAGGATAGTTTTCGAGTTGCGCTTCGCTACTAAAATTAAATTTAAAATCTTAAAAAAGCAGCCATGGTTAAATTTTCTGAACTTGGCCAAATATAATAATTTTAAAAAGGAACTCTACACTAAATTTTCTAAACTTGGCCAAATATAATAATTTTAAAAAGGAACTCTACACTAAATTTTCTAAACTTGGCCAAATATAATAATTTTAAAAAGGAACTCTACACTAAATTTTCTAAACTTGGCCAAATATAATAATTTTAAAAAGGAACTCTACACTAAATTTTCTGAACTTGGCCAAATATAATAATTTTAAAAAGGAACTCTAAACTAGATTTCTCCCCTTTCAAAATATCACGTTGCTAAAATATAGTTATAGAAGAAGATATATTAAAATTTATTTTCTAACTTCACCAATGGTAATTCTTTGGGTTTTAAATAATTCACAAAATTTCGATACTTATAATTATTTCTGAACTTCACCATTTTGTTTTTTGATATTATAAAAGAATTATTAGAAATACCTTTGATAAAAAACATAAGTCATAACCAAACTAAGATGAAATTATTATTCAAATATTAAAAAAATCCCCTTCTTAAATTATAGAGTTAGTAATGATGATGATGATGATGGTTGTAATTGTAATATTAATCAATGTTATTAATTAATAAATAATATTAATTAATTATTTTTAATCAATATTAATCAAATATGGCCGCCCACGGCGGCAAGTACACGCTTAGGGCAGGACCTAAAGGTCAGGCGATTGCAGTGGCCAATAGTCCTTCGACGAGAAGTTCACGTTCGACCCCAACTACTCCTGCACGATATTGGCCGTGGGGGCCGGGGCACCGCCCTGCTGAAAGACATAATCTGCCATCTTTGTAATCTTTCTCACCCAGGGCAGCACTTTCGTGGCCAAGATGTCCTTTTAATAGGCCGCGGTGAGCCTGTCACCGGCCGCGGACCAAACTGGCTGCATCTTGTTGCCATTCGAAGCCAGGACGCCGAGCATCCTCACGGAGGCCAGGTGCTTGGTCGTTGACACGTAGCAGACTTCAGCAACCTCTTAACCGAAGCTTACCAGGCGGTCGTTCATCTTGTTGATGACCGGATCGTTCGTAAAGGTTTCTTCATCAGAAAAAATGAGAATTCGATTGTCATGACTCTTCTAGTCGTTGCGAAGGCGACAGCAGAGTTCCCGACGTTGTTCTCGCATACGGTCGGTGAGTAGAGAGGCCTTTCCACGCACCTCAAGCTCTTATCGCGCTCCTCCCTGTCGGCTCTGGACACCGTGGCCACCGCGATGTTCTTCTTGGTGAGAGCAGTCATGACCTTCGGATGACTTTCGAAGGCCTTTCCCACAGCCAAACAGTTGACAACTTGAGGTCTGCCAGAACGAGGTCGATCTTTGAGGTCTTCCTCGTTCTTAACCCTTCCGCGACCCTGTGAACTGTCATCCAGCTGACGTTGAGCCGCTTGTCGATGTCGGACTTGATGTGGCCCGCGCGTAGGAGAGCAGAGATCTCTTATATTTTTTCACTTCCATCTCGGTACAACTGCGCATAATGGAAAAGACGTTTAATGACACGTGCTGGAAAAGTAGAACTTAAGTTTGTTTGACGGAACCTTTACTATCACACACGTAAACCTCTCGAAAGTTAAAAAAAAAACTGAGTGGAATAGAACTTTTTCAAAACCTCGTATTTATATATTTGAGCATTCTCAAAAGAGGGCGCAAGGGGGTAGGGGCATCGATTGGCTGGTCTTTTCGGATCGAACATAGTTCCTGAATGTTGTTAAATTCTCCCCTTCCTCAGGCATTTGAAGATGAAGAAATCTGCCATCACAATCTCCCTTTCTTCACTCTTCTCCATGGATTTTCACTCTATTCCTTCGTCTATCTTTCTGCGCTCCCCCTGTGGGGGGGGGGAACTCTTTGATCGTTGAGTAAACGTGCCTTTGTTGAATTGGGTTTGTAACACACCTCAAATTACGACTGACTGCTAAACCCCCTGAAATGCAACCTGCCTTTCCTGAGTGGATGACCACCAAGAGCGGCGGTGGCAAGCAAACCTTTGCTACCCCGGAGTGGCAGAAATTAAAAATTCCAGTGCAATCCTTCAATTGGCGAGTCACATAAATATAAATTATAAACGATCTCATTTATCACAAGGAAGGAATAGTGGTCAGAAAGAAGATACTCGTACGGTTGCCTCTTTGCTTCTTTAAAAGAATAAAAATTATTTCATATTATTATCAAGTCTTAAAATAAAAAGACCGGCAGAGTGGAGGCCTCTTGGGAAGGCACCTACTTAGATGTAGATGAAACTGCCTGATGATCAAATAGATTAAGGGGGACGGCAGGAATTCTCATTTAATTAAGCATAGTTTCGGCTATTATACCCATCGCCCGCTTCTATATATGAATATAGATCACGAAGCTATAATGAAATTTTGAAGGATAAAGGAGCAATGATTAGAAAAATGCATAATTCGGATTCCGAGACAAAGGCAGATGAGAACTGGATTGTTACAAAGTAGGGTGGGGATCACACATACGACATAAAGATTTGATTATTCAAGTTTATGACCAAAATTATTATAAAAACAAAAGATATTATTTTTCGAGTTGACTTTTAGCTGATGATGTGTTAGTTCTCCGAAATCCAGAAGAATTAGGATAAATGATTAGCAAATAATTAAAAGTCAGTCTCACCATCGAACTGATAGCCATTTTTTCAAAGACATGAACATTGATTTGCTGAAATTAGAGAGCGTTGATGAATAAATTTGGGAACATTTAAAAAAAAAACCCCGTTTATTTAGCACACTTTGTGACACCTGGTAGTAATGCGGAAAAGGTAGTTCTCTTGCAAACAAAACTAGGTTGGAGACTAATTAGTAAGTAAGCTGAAATTCATATTCAGACACAATTTCTTTTATCTTTAAATCGTAATGTAGTTAATTATTTCATGTACATGTTTTAATGTAATGCAGTGAAATGTAAACACCGATCATATTGCAACAACAATATATTATCTAATTCCATTGGTAGATAAAGGCTTTTCCAAGAAGCTCCATTAATCATTGTTTGTCCTATCCTTGAGTTTTTGCGATTTTTCTACTTTCATACATGAAAATTTGCTGTTTCTAACCTCCTATCATGTAGTCTTTTGAGTTTATGCATGAAGGTTTCTAGCTTATGATTTCTTCCATTCACCTTGCGCCACTTCTCTCAATGCTTTTGCGATATCCATCACTCAAGTTTATTTTCTTACTCAAGCGTTTCTGGTTTTGCAGGTTACTCCTGTTTTTTTTTTTCTAACTTTTGAGAATAGGGATGGTAGCTGAGTAGTTTAAAGAATCCCACCTTTGTCAACGGATATTATTTTATTTAAGATTTGTCACGATTATTTTTTCGACTCCTAACTGCTATCGTGCTTTGTTTCCTTTAATTATCCTTAGTTTTGTAGTATCTTTAGTATAGAGTCTTCTGTTTCTCTGTCATATGCCAAAATATTTAAAACGCGTTAATTATATATTTTATAATCAAATAATTTATTATTAAATACTTTATCACCAAATAATTTTTGATCAAATACTTTATGACAAAATACTTCACAATTAAATACTTAATGATTAAATACTTTATTTTGCTTCCGAAGATGTAGCTCAAGTTCTTTATTGCTCTTGAATCTAATTTCTCTTTTCTGCTAATTTCCTTTCCAATGCTGCTTACCAAGAATTACACGGTCTCGTTAGTAAACGTATTCAGTTACTTCTGAAAGTTAGCTTTAAATTTTAAACTTTTATCAAATTTATTGTGCCATTAATTTCATCTTTGAAAATAATCCTTCTTCAGCGAGATTGTGCAATTACGTGAAGGAGGTAGACGCGATTCACCTAAACCTGCTTTGATAGACAAAAAAAAGAGAGGACGGTTTCGTGGGAGGAATCCAAATGGACTATGAAATTCATTGCACTCATTTAGAACTTTTTTTAGAGATAAAATACATCAGTGGACTTTGATTAATTGTCGTTCCTTTTTACAAGGAACATAAAAACCCCCAGCACAAAAGACATTATCAGGGGTAAGAACTTTAGGTCACATAAAAATAAACGAGCATATAGTGAAAATAAATAGATGAATTATGACAAGTAAAACTAGAATGAAAGCAATTAAACATTATTATTATTATTAAAAGCTAGCAAGACTAGTATTTTTTATTTCAACGACAAAATATGACAGCCATTGATACGAATTACGAAGAATAGTAACAACTAAGATTGACTCAATTAATCAATGATTCCATATAAAATAGTCCCCCAAATTCCCCAATAATCCTTAAATAATAAAATGCCTAATCATCCTGACAAGCAAATCGGCAAATCACAAACCCAGTGAGTGGAGAGACAAACGAGGCGAAATGGCATATAACCCAGCGTAATCGAATCCGACCCAGAGGATTATTTCTTCAATCCATCCAGCTATAGCCAGCCATTTCATCCATCCTAGAATCCACTAAAACGGATTGAGTTCCACAATTTACCTCGGAGTTCTCTTCTCCTACCGAAGCATCCCTTGGGGACGACAGAAGCCAAGTATTTAAGCCGGAAATGACATAAAACGTAACGGCTTGATCCTATTTTTATCTCTAGCGGCGCAAAGATGCCATGATTTTCGATCAACGTTTCAAACTTGACTGAGGAGTCCCGTTTTGGAGAATCGTAAGAGCCTCGTTGAAGTGCAGCTACGGAAACTGCCATTAATTCTTCCCTTCAGCCTCTTTTCGGCAACAGAACGACACCATTCTCTCCAATTTGCCCTTCACTTGTTCTTTAAGGGTGTGTAGCTTCTCCATGGTTTTCGTTAGGGCTTCTTCGCACCAGGCCACTATTGTGGTATGAGCATTGATTTTCCTTGCTATCAGTCGCACCAACAAACAGAGCAAATTCTTGACATGGCAGCATTGAAAGTCGCTTATCGTGTAAGTAGCTTAGTTAGTTTCTAAGCAAACATATCGCGGCGACACAAACTTGGCTGCGCCCAAATACGCATTGCCCCGCCACCAAAAATCTGGCCAGACTGTTTACACGTCAAATAACAGAGCTCTTTACAAGAGACGCGACTTTCAGTGCGGCCAAGACGAGAGTGAGCGATGTTGGTGGCGTAGTTGGTGGCTATGAAATAATTTAATAACATTCACAGTTGAAAGAGAAAGAAATAGTGCCCTGCCGTTTTTAGATTCATTTCATAATAGGACTCCTTTAGCAACTCTTTCTTATATATTCATTTTTATTTCTCCATCATAATTGTCTTTTCTAAACGTTTCTCAATGAAATTATTAGATTAGAGAATTACGAACTAGGAAAGACTTGAAGATCCACAAAAGGGTAGTTCAATAAAGAAGGGAAGCAGTGAAAGTCAGAGGTGAACGATCCGTAATAGGAAAAGAAGATATGTGAACGGAATTAGTTTAACACCTTTTATAAGTTATATTTTAAAGTAATATTTATCTATTCTATTCTTGAACATATTTACTGGGGTGTTTCTAACTATATGGCTTGCCAAACTCTTCGATGTTTTCTAGTGTCCGCTCGGTTATCTAACTCAAATATTGATTCATAATTTCTATTAGTGACAGCGTTTAGTATTTTAGAAACTTCAATAAGTTAGCCGCGCAGAGTCCGCTCCTCCACTGAAAGTAAATTTAGACTCCTCAGTCTCTCTTCATACGATTTATATCTAAGCGCCAAAATTTATTTGGTCGTGCAAGGTTGGACGCGCTCTAGTTTTATAATATCTTTTCGCATATCTGTAGACCAGAATTCTTCGGCATCATTCAAATGAGGTGTTATAAGCCCTTTATATAAATGACTAATGATATCTCTTAATTTAAACGCAAAATATCAACAAGGACGTTCGAGCTTTGTCAGGCGATAGTGGCCATGTTGTTAAAGCGACATCTGGCAACCTCACGGGTAAACTGTTCAGTAGTACTTGGCAAGTCACGATGGAAGGTTATAGCTTGAACAGCGTGTGAAAATCATCAAATGTTATTATCAAAATCAGTGCTCCGTTCGACAAACGTTCCTCCCATTACGTGATTTCTATCCTCGCCACAGCGACGAGGCCCATTTTTGGATGAATGGATTTGTGAACAAGCAAAATTGTCTGATTTGGGACGAAAACAATCCACATTAGATACACCAGCACCAATTGCATCCCAACAGAGTCACTGTTTGGTGCGGATTTTTGTCTAAGGGGAATCATCGGTCCGTATTTTTTTGAGAACGATGATAGGATTGCCATAAACGTCAACGGCGAAACCTACAGATCGAAGATAAGCAACTTCTTGTGGCCTCAACTGGATTATATGGATACTGACGACATGTGCTTCCAACAGGACGGCGCTACGTGCCACACTGCGCACGCCACGATAGAGATTTTGCACCAGCGATTTCAGGGTAGGGTCATCTCACGCTGCGGTGACGTCAACTGGCCACCGAGATCATGCGATTTTACCCCATTAGACTACTTTATTTGGGTCTACCTTAAATGGCAGGTCTATACGAATAATCCGCAAACAGTTGATGTCCTCAAAGTCAACATATCAAACACCATCCAGCAAATTCAGCCAGATTTATGCGACAAAGTCATCGAAAATTGGGCCTCCCGAATATGTTCCACCAAGCGAAGCCGCGGCGGACATTTAAATGACATCATATTCCACACTTAATGCCATAAAATGTTCTTTCAAATTTAAAATTAATTGAGTGCATATACCACACACAACTTGTTTTATTTACAGTTAAAAATTGAGCGACCTTATTGAAAGACTCTTTATATGTGTATCCTAGAACTCTATTTGCCTTTTGGGGAGCTACAGTGCTTTTTTTAATTTTAGATCACTCGATATTAAGATACATAAATCCCTTTCCATGTTGATTGTATTTAAAGTTTGACTGACCACTCATATTGCAGCTGATTCGGAGATTATTATGACCTATGTGAATTACCTGCCATCATTTTGTCCTCTTAAATACTCTATCCAAGTTATTGAATTTTGCCTTTGTACCTAATTTCGGATCATCAGCAAATTTTGAAATTTTACATAATATATTCTTGTCAAGATCGTTTATATATATTCTAAAAATAAAGGGACTGAGTTTTTATACCTAAGGAACGCCGCTATTGACCGAAGCTCAAGATTCTACAACTTCCATCGACATCAACATTCTGCCTCCGGTTACGCAGCCAGTATTCAATCGAATTCATTTGCTACTCCTTATTTCATGCGCTTCTAGCTTTATCAAGAGTCTTCTATGTCGAACGGTGTCAAATACATTTTTGAAATCTAGATATAATACATCTACAAGAATTATATGGGTCAAAATCTTTAAAATTGGCCACAAACTATGTTACCTTTATCATTTGCTTCAAAACTGCCTTAAGCTGGCGCAAACTATTTCCCCACCGCTCGAACTCCCCTTCCTTTAAATTGTTAGAACCTGCGAGCTTTACCATATTTGGAAGCTTTTTATTGCCTCTTTCGACTCCAGAAAAGTTTAAATATCTATGTTGTTTTCAAAGTTGTTTAAAAAGTTCCAAAATTATTAGTTTAAAATAGTTATAGCAAAGCGGGGCATATATTTGGTTCAGTAGTTTTATTATTCTAGGAATTGTTATGAACAAACTGGAAAATCTTTACCAGTACGTTTGAATCAATTAACATAAATAAAATGTAAGACGGAAAATACAACAATGCTTTCTACATTTACATGGTCAAAAATACTTACGATATTAATTAGAATTTCGTGAGATTAATCTTTGTCTCACAAGATCTACCTTTATAAGTAATTCAACTAATTTTAAAATTAGCTAAGGATTGAATAAACTAGATGTTTTGGAATAAAATCTATTAACAAAGAAATCTATATAACTCTCTCTCTCTCTCTATATATATATATATATATATATATATATATGCAAATTTTGTTGAAGACCATGGAGTATTTCGCCTAGTTAATTTACTTTGGCAGCTTTCTATTCTTCTTAATATCTTTTTTATTCCATCTTGTAGATGGTGGTTTACTTGTCTAGTATTCATCTCTCTTTTAAATCAATGTGTTTGGTAAAAAACAAACTAAAATGCTAAGCTTTCGATCTTATTCGATCCTCTTCGGAGCGTTTCGATAAGTTCTTGCCTCCTTTACCGATGTAATGAGTGGAGTGAGGATCTGACAGGATGAAAGAAGAAGATGGTATACTCAATTTAGTAGATGGTGGGATAGTAGTAGATAAAAGTGAGTGAAATTTAAAGTGGGAAGGGGTATTTTTCCCTAGTAGGAGGGCATCACATTATGTTCTTTCTTTTGATTTTTCTTTTTTTTCTTATTTGTTGTATGCCGTGTTTTTCTATGTTTGTTTCTTTTTGTGTTGTTAGAGTGTTCTTATTGTTAGTGTTTCAATTCTTGTATACTTATTTTGTGGTTAAATTCTTGAGCATTCAAGCCTTTAATAGCTGTTAGCTTAGCAATTTACCTTGTGTTGTTTTAATGTTATGTTATTTGGTCTCTCTGTTTTGTGTTTCGGTTGTACTGTGTTAGTTTTTTTTGTGTTCCTCTTATGTGTATATTGATTAAATATTTTCCTGTGAGCAGAACTTAGTACTTGGGAACTGGCTACGAAGTGAGACTTTCTCTCGTAATCGTGCAGGTGTATTAAGTCTGCCACCAGTTCCCTGTAATTCCGGAATGACAACATTTGGGGGCCAGTTTTTTCCTTCTGTGGAGATCCCTCTGCCGATGTTGGTAACACCTTCTGGCTTTATTAATTATTAGGGATGCGGAATTCTTTACGCGTTGCAGTTTTCTCATTGAGGTCTTGCTGGCCGCTTGAGTCACTACTGCGGGGTAGATGAGCTTAGCCCGGACGTACATCAGGTATATTTTCCTAATGTTGCTCAAGTTAAGGCCTCTTAACCTGTAAAGCTTGGAGATTTCTCTCTTTGCCAGGTTCCGCCTCTCCGTGTAGTGTCTCGAGTATCCGTGGTCGGAAATCTTTAGGCCCAGGAACGTGCATTCAGCGGATAGTCGCATCTTCTCCCATCAATGATGATGGGCTACGTTAACGTGCGGCTGAATGGGACGATTTTGAACTTGTCCCTACTAGTTCTAATCTTACAGCGCCTCTCGAACCGGCTTATGTTATTGATTTCCGCTATTGTGCGCATTGCCGAATCCCTTGTTTTCCTTATGAGGCACGGAACGATCCGGGTGACGTCATCTTCAAATTGCAGAGACATCGTCTCTATGTGCACCGGTGTTGGGAGGTCGATGGTAAAGACCAAGTAAAGGAGAGGGCTCAGGCAACTTCCCTGTGAAACACCCGCCTTCAGTTCGAATTCGGGTCCTCTGTGTCCTTCGATCATGATACATGCCCTTCTGTCCATGACAAAGTCACAAAGGATCCTTTCCAGGATTGGGTCTAGCTGGAGGTTCAGGATCTTGTATTGTAGTCCTTCCAGCCAGACTTTATCGAAGACCTTCTGAACGTCCCTCAACACAATGCCTACATAGTACCCATTCGCTCGGCAATAAGCTACTTTTTCTGTTAGGAGTGCCAAGGCTGTTTCTGTGCCCATTTCTTGGCGGAACCCGTGTTGTTGGGGTTATGCGCTACTAACTTGCTCAGTTGAGCTTGTAGCCTATTAGCTATGATCTTTTCAAAGATCTTGCCGTGCATCTCCAGAAGAGAGATCGGGCGATAGTTAGCTACCTGGTATGATGATTGTTTCCTTTCGGAATGAAGATGATTTTAGCCATCTTATACCCGTCAGGAAAGTAGCCTGTATTCAGGTCAGCATTCATGGTGTTAACCAGTCCCTGTATGATTTGCCTCGGGGCATTCACTAGGTTGTTTTTCGTGAGCCCAGATCAGCCTAGTGACCTTTGCTTGAAGGACCTTATGGTGTTCATGGTCTCATCGAAGGTTATTGGGCACCCGTGGCCAACCATCTCTTTTTCCTGAGATACTTGCGGTTGGGGGTGGGTTTTATGTATCACTGTGCCGAGGCCCTAGAGCAGTTGGTCTTCGAATTCCTGGTCGAATTCGTCGTTCTCCTCAGGGGTTATAGCGAAAATCTTTTTACAGTGTCTCCTGAATCTTTTTTTGAGAGACTATGGATCCTCAATGATTTCATCTCCATTTTTTATTTGTGTTCTGGCTTTGGTGGGCATTCCCCTAAGTCTTCGGATGCTGTTCCAAAAACTTACTGGACTGTCCTGTCCAGCCAGCAATGATGTCATTCCAGATTTCCTTCTGTTTCTCTCTGATTGTGTGTTTTAGTTCCTCGCTTAGTTGTCTCATTCTGGCTGTCCTATCTCGATTTGGGCCTGTCCTGCCTTTTTCTTCGAAGATTCTCCTATGTTCCCGAGCAATTTCCCTCATCTCGTTCGTCCACCTAGGTTGTGGGGGCATTTTATAGGAGATCTTGGGGACGCATCTCTCATCGGCTTGAATGAGGAGATTAGTCATAGAGTTTATCTCCTCATCTATCTCTTCGAGATTCGCGTCTTCCAGGGCAGCTGGTTGACATTCGCTGAATTTCTCTCTATATAGCTCCTAGTTAGCTTTCGCATAACTTTTCCTAAGTGGGACGGGCTTGAAAATTGGTGCAAGCGAGATTGCTGTAATTATTGGGATATGGTCGCGCGGTCTACAGGTCCGGGCTCGTTGCTGATGTTGAAGGGGAAGTTACGGCTCGCTAATACTATGTCCGGTTTGGTTGCCGAATGTTGTGTTAGGTAGGTCGGGAAATCTGATCCTACTCTCTGGAGTCTATCTCTTTCGAAAAGTAGTTCCAGATTCCTTTCCCTTTGGTTGGTGCTACCGTAACCAGACGCTGTGCATCTGGCGTTTAGGTCTCCACCCAGCAATGCCATTTTTCCTCGCTCAAAGATGTTGAAAAAGTTGGGAATCGGCAGATACTTTCGGTGGGGCGTCTGATAGGCCGCTGCCACAGTTAGGCCTCCCACCAGGGTTGGGATTTCGACAGCCACGAATGATTCTTCTAAGTCTGGAAGTGTTTTCGGATCGCGATGGCTGTGCCGTCGTGCCGTTCTTGTGTATGTATGTTTCTTTGTGACCACAGTGTAATTTGTTATTTTATTGTGTTAATTTCTGTGTCTACACCATGTTCGGAAATGAGGATCAGGTCTGGATCCACTCTACGGAATATGTTTCCGTAAGGAATCGATTTCCCTTCCCATCCGTTTACGTTTAGTGAGAGTATTTTTAGGTTCTTGTAGTCTACGTGAATGTGTATATTGCTCTTTACTTTGTATTCCGTCTCTTTTTGCCATTATTTTTTCATACTCTGCTTCACTTATGGTCAGGCAGGAGTCCCTGTGCAGTTTTATCTTCGCTGCCATGAGAGCCTCATCTACTGTTCCCTCTTGTGCCTGCGCATCATAAGTCCACTTTAATTGGCCTGTCCTTTTCCCTTCAACAATCTCCCTAATGCTGGAGTTGGCTAGGAATGGGGTCAGATCAGTTCTGTAGAACTGGATGAGTAGGTTGGATGAGTTTATGGGGAGGGAAGGTTGTCATGGTTCCTAAGTTTTGTATATATTAATATTGTTTGTATATATCTATAGCTGCATGATTATTTCTTGACAAGCCTTGATTGGTGATACCCTTGTTTCTGGATGCAATCCTCTGGATGTAGTTTTCCTGGGAGTTTGGGTGCCTTAAAAAAGAGGACGTTTGACTCGGATGACCTATGATGAGCCCTTGTGGCTTTTGTCATCTGTTATATTATATTGTGGGGGACTTTGATTTTGTATTTGCCTGGTGATGGTGCTTTTTGTGGGTAGGTTTTGACGGATGCGGATGACCTTTGATAGGCCCTTGTGGCTTTTCTCATCCGTGAAATTATGTTATGTTATGTTATGTTAACTGCATTTTTAGCTCTTCTCCATCAAATTTGGTGGTTTGTTGGGGAGCCTTTCCCCTGCTTCTACTCCTCGACCTCTTGCTTTCTTTTTGGGGTTGGATCTGTTCTTCTTCGTCTTCAGAGGAGGATGCGGAGCTTGAGAGGTTACCCTCAGCCTGCTTTATTCTTCTAGCTACTTTTCCCCCTGTATTTCCCGTTTTCTTTTGGTCTCTATTCTTGGGTCCCTATTTTTGGATTTTTGAGGGGCTTGTGTTGTCTCCTCGTTTTCGTTTACTTTCGCTCTTTCTTCTCTTCTGGAAACGGCGTCGCTGGGGCTTCTTCCTCGCGTTCGTATTGCAGTTGCAGGACGTCCCATAATGGAGGGTTGTCCGGGAACCACATTTTTGAGAATGGTATTAAGCTTACTTGCGAAACAGACCGGGCTGGTGAGGTTCCTCACCTGTGCGTACAAAATACACGTGAGGATTTTTGTGGAGTTTTTATTTCCTACTTTCACGTATGTCTTTGGAGCGGCACTTTCTAATGTCCTTGCGGGGGTGGCTTTTGCCGCTTGGGCATAGTAGGTATTAGCTCTCCTAATTCCCTCCGCCTTTTTCTCGTCTGCTTTTCTTTTTAGTATCTCTTTCTTCTTTGGGCAAGACATGGCCAATACCCTGTGCTTTTGCCCACAGTTTGGGCATTTTTCCTTCGGCTGCCGGGCATTCCTGCCAGCCATGTCCTTTACGACTGCATCTAGAGCAGGTTATTTCCTGCTCCTTGCAATCTTTTGTGGTGTGGTGTTCTAATTTAAAGCACCCGAAGCAGATTTGCACTGGGGTAAACTCCTTCCTCTTGAATTGATCCCCGCTTATTTTGGCAATTAAGAGCAGTAGTACACTCTCCTTCGCCTTAGTTGCCATCGTGGTATCGCCAAATATAATCTTTAACACGTGGTTGTATTCCATGTTGTCCCTTCTGTTTCTAAATTTTACTACTTCGCTTATGTTCGACCACTGCTGGTTCCTCTTTATTTCATCTTTAATTTATTACCTTGTGTGCTGACCGATCCACGGGTCTAGCCTTCGGCATATCACACTTCTGTGTGTCTGGATCTGGGGAGGGGTACTTGGCTGAAGGTTTATTTCCCTCAGGGTAGTTATCCCAGCTTCCTTTGTGAAGGACTTAATGCCCTTTTCTTCTCGCATATAGCGACATATCCTGTCGGTGGGTCGATCAGGCGAAGGACTGCCACATTTAGGCTTCCGAATAAGGTTTCGTACACCTTCCTCTTGTTCGGTTTTCTAGGCCACTTATTGTTTTTAGAGGTACCTTTGCGGCACTGAAGTCCACCATTTCGGTTTGTGTGCGGCCTCTTATAGAGGGGGGTGCACTTACTTTCTTTATTACCTTATTTGTTGTTTAATTTTAGTGCGAACCCAACAATCTATGTTATTGAGAGTTTTCGGTTTTTACCTGTTTTTTGGTTTATTTGCCTTGGTGAGAAGAAACCCCCGCCTTGTTTGCCCGTCGCCTCGACGGAAGAGGGAATTGCCTTTTAGTGTGAATGTTATGGATGGATGAGATGAATCCGGGTGGGATCCTCTCGGGGGTGTGATTGTATGGCGGAATTATTGACAACGACGCCCCCCCCAAGGGTGTTTTAATCGCGATCCCTTCCCAACATACCATATAGACGGTTGTATGTCCATCTATGGTCCTGGAAGGGGCAACCGCTGTGATGAGCAGCTGAAGTAGCCATACGTCCCTTGCTCGGAATTGTTTCTGACATTGTTCTCGGCTGTGGGTTACTCCTCAAACCAGCTTCCTCCAATGCCCCCAATTATGACGTGGCAACAGCTCGGCATAGTTTGGGCAAAATATGATCGGCAATCCCACCTCACATCTGTCAGTCTGTCAGTAGTTCACGTAGGGGGGCAAGGTTGTGGATTAAGCAGTCATCTGCCTAATTGAGGCCTCTACAAAAAAAGGTGAATATTAGT
This sequence comes from Ceratothoa steindachneri, assembly GCA_963969495.1. NCBI lineage: Eukaryota > Metazoa > Arthropoda > Malacostraca > Isopoda > Cymothoidae > Ceratothoa > Ceratothoa steindachneri. The sequence continues at coordinate 9,860,189 of OZ018330.1, forward strand.
AGTGATGAATGCATGGTGATGAGTATGTCTCTTTCGTGATAGTGGATTTAAGAGGCGTCTTTGGGAAAATATGCGAAAACTTTACCTCCTTTACCGAGTTCTGAGGTAAATCTGCCATTAATTTTTCCTAAGATTTCCGAGCAAGCGTACTAAGAATTTAATTTAATTTATTAAAAGAACAGAGTTTACAGAATTTACAATTTAGATCATAGTGTTAAATATACACACTAAAAGGGGATTAGAGAAGGGTAAGTTTACATGGAGAAGTAAGAAGAACGAAACTCCAGAAACTGTGGAGGTCATCTATCTTTTTTTATTTATATTTTCATAGTTATTGTATATATTTCATTTATAAACAAATAATCACATCGAATTATTACGTTATTTATTTTGTTATATTTCTAATTTCTTATTTATACATTGAAAATAATAATTTTTGTGAATTTAAAAATTAATATTCTTGAGTGATTTACTTATTATTATAATTTAACGTTTAACATTCTATTTATATTATTGGACATTGGACATAACAAGTGAGGAATATAGTAGAAGAGGGTTTTAGGAGGAGAAATAGTGGGGAAATAGGGGAAAAAATAATAGGAAAGCGAAAATGAAAGGTAGAATGAAAGACAGATCCCTGGTGAAAGGGTATCACTGGCTTTTTTTGCGTTTTGGTTTTGTGTTTTTTTGATAGCATATGAGTATACTATCTGGTAAATGCGCTGGGCATTCGAGCCTTTGTATTAATATATAATATCATTACGTGGCTTTTGGAAGATTTTCATCTTCAATTCTGGGTGTTTCACACCTAGATTTGGATTTTTGTGTTGTTTTATTGTTTTTGGCGATATTTCGCACAAAAATTTGGGGAAGTGTTTTTTAAACCAAATTAAGCAAGTTCTAATTCGGTGGCTAAACTCGTTTGGCTTTGTTCATGTTTTTCTGTGTTATGAATGGGGGTTATTTAGTTTTTAAGCGAACTTTGGGTCGACGTTAAAGTCATTCGGTAGTCTACTGCTTTTGAAACTAATCGGTCGTCTTAGGTTAGGTAAAATGTCGAAGTCGATGTGCTCCAGTACAAACTCGGGGGGGAGGTGCCGGTGCACCTTGTCCCAGATTTTGGCTGCTCTGAGGTGAAGCTCCACGTTTATGGGGGTCATCCCCAGTTCACCATGGAGTTCACTCTGCCTTCTCCCTTCTCTCCTTCGGGCTCCCGTAATGATATATATTGCCTTATTCTGGACTCTTTGCAGTTTAAGGACTTGGGTCTTGGAAACTACGTTTATAGGGATCGGGGGGTACAGGAGTTTTGAGCAAATGCACGCATTGTAGATCTTCAGTTTGTTGGAGGTACTCAGGTTTACGAATTTGAAAAATTCGCCCAAGTCCCTCCGTGCATTCTGTGTAGTTCTCGCTACATGGCTCCTATACCCACCGGTCGTAATTTGTAGTCCCAGAACCGTGCCCTCCGTGCGGTATGGGATGCGTGCACCCCCCACACGGATGTCTGCCAGAGTCCTTCGGAATAATGGAATTACACGGAACTTTTGGGCATTGGTGGATATCTTCCATCTTCTCTCGAAAGAGTTGATGTTTTCGATTTCCACTGCCGTACTTCGTGCCATGAAATTCGCATTCCGATAAGGCCCCGTACATATCATCGTTATATCATCCGCAAATTGGACGTATAAGGAACCCTCAGTCAAGGGTTGGGGAAGGTCTATAGTGTAGATGTTATAGAGCAGGGGAGAGATGCACCCGCCTTGGGGCACCCCCGCCTCGAGTTCGAACTCAGGGCCGCTATAATTTTTTATACTCAAAAACGCTCTCCTCTCCATCACATAGTCGCAAAGAATCCTCTAAAGTATGGGATTGAGGCCTAGGTGTAGGATCTTATATTGTAGGCCTCTCCTCCATACCTTGTCAAAGGCCTTTTTGACATCGCGTAGCACCAGATTTGCATGGCGTTTTTCTGATTTTACTTTTGCCAACTTCTCGGTAATTACAGCTAGCGCCGTGTCTGTTCCTCGCTTCGCACGGAAGCCATGTTGCTGATTGTTGTGAGAGTTATTTCTCTCGAGGAACATGTTTACCCTGTTGGCCAATATCTTCTCCAAGACTTTCCCTGAAAATTCTAGGAGAGATATGGGCCTGAAGTTAGCTGGACTGTCCGGTGGTTTACCGGCTTTCGGAATGAATATCATTTTCGCTACCTTCCAGTGGTCAGGGAAGTATCCCACGTTTAGGCATGCGTTCATGATATTCATGAGCCCCAATAGGATATTGGGCGGGGCTCGAATAAAATTCTCCTTCGTCAGTCCTGTACGCCCCGGTGCTCGCTGTCGGAAGGATTTTAAGGTCATAGAGAGTTCCTCGGCAGTAATTCTACCGCCGAGTCCCTCCATTTCCCTGTTCTGTGATACGCAATGGTGAGGATGCGTTCTTTTTATTTGGTCATTCAGGTCGTTAATAATTTCGTCTTCGAAGTCCAAATCGAAGTCATCATTCTCTTCCGGGGAAATCTTAAATATAGATGCCCAAAAGAGTCTGAATTCCTCTTCGATTCTTTCCACGTCAGAAATTTCAGTGTCGTCACGTATAAGTTTAATAGTCTTTGGTGGCTGTCCGCCTTTAAGTCGTTTTACCGTCTGCCAGAATGTACGTGAGTCAGTTTCTACATTCAGTCCGTCAATCAAATTATTCCAGAGTACACTCTGTTGGTCCCTTATGAGAGTCATTAGTTCGTCGCGTATGAGTCGTGTTTGTCGGTGTGTGTTGATGTTGGGGCCAGTGAGGTTCACTTCATTGATCCGTTCCTTATATTCCCTCGCGAGGGTTTTCATTCTAGGGGTCCATGAGGGGGCAGGGAGAGTTTTATATTTAACTCGGGGGACGGCTTCCTTGTCGGCTTTTAATAGTTTTTCGTTTAATTTATCCAACTCCTCGTCAATTTCTTCAAGGGAGGCATCATTTAAGGGTTCTGGGTTATAACTTTCGAGGAGTTGATTATACTTATCCCAGTTGGCTCGAGCATAGCTCTTTCGCTCTGGGATAGGGATTTGAATGGGGGAGGTTGAGATTTTAATAAGGATAGCCTGGTGGTCGCTGGGAATAGGGGGGCCCGGCTCAATGAAGTAATTATAAGGGAACATATTGCTGGTTAGCACAATATCTGGTTTTGTGGCTGACCTGTGAGTGATATATGTGGGGAAGTCTGGTCCAATTCTAGTCATAATGTTTCTATCAATAAGTGTCTCGAGATTCCTGCCTGCTGGGTTGGTCGACGTATAACCGGAGGCAGCGCTTCTTGCATTGAGGTCACCGGCAAAGAGAACGGTTCTGCCGTGACCACATAACTGCAAGAAGTTTGGGAGGGGCAAATACCCTCTCCTTGGGGGTTGGTACCCCGTAGCCAGGACCAGGGGTCCCACTGCCGTACGGACCTCCACAGCAAGGTAAGATTCGTCGAGTCCACTTATTGATCTGAAGTCAAGACCTCTTTTCACAGCTATGGCGCATCCGTCGAAACGTTCTCCGCTGTGATTTTTGGTCAAGACTTCGTAGGGAAAGATCTTTATCGGGTTAGCGTCGTTTATTCCATGTTCAGAAATAAATATAACGTCTGGGTCACTTTGTCTTAATACGTTTCCGTATAATATTTTTTTGTTTGTCCATCCGTCAGAGTTCAAATATAAAATTTTTAAAGTCGTCATTTTGTAGTTCACTTAAGGGTTTTCGAGTGTAATATGATGTTTTAGGACTTTATTCTCTTACGAGTTTAGGTCCTTGTGGAGTGTTTGGGGGCGTTATGGTTTTTCCTGTACGTTTCTTTCTGTATTCGCCGTCGGTTAGGGTGATAAAAGAGTCCGGAGTCAGTTTTATCAGGCCTTGGAGTAAAGCCTCCTCGACCTGTTTTTCACTGAGCTCGTCCGAGGTGAATTCCCATTTGTATATTCCGGCTATTAAGCCTTCGGATACATCAAGGGCATCCATCTCCTTAGGAAAAGGGGACCTTTCGGCAGCGAATACCTTCAAGTTAATTTTTCTTGAATGGTATGCGTGCCTGGATTCCCTCTTACAAGAAGAGGACGATCTCGGGCGTCTCTGGGGCTGCGAGGTTTTACGTGAGCGGGGCGAACGTGCCCCTCCCTCGGCTCTCGCAACTCCAGTCTCCGTGCTCTCGTTATTCACCTTTGTGGGTGTGATTGCGTGGGTAGTTTTGTTTTTCGTGGTTTCTTTGGGTTGTTTATGTTCGGTGCGTGCTTTCGCAGCCTGGATCCTGCGGTCTCTGAAGGAAGCTGAGGTTGTGGCATTACTGGGGGTTGGGAGATTCTGACAATTAGTCTCGCACTGAGGTTTGAGACTAATTTTCAGGATCTCTTCTGACCGCGGGTTCGAGGGGAACCACATCTTCTCCATTGCATTATTTGTCAGCATCTTATTAAGCTCATCTGCAAAGCACCCCGGGGAGGAGAGATTCGCAATATGAGCATAATATATACAACACATAATTTTTGTCGAGTTTTCATTTTCGACGTGGAGATATGTAGGGTTCGCTTTTGACTCCGCTACCGCAGCTTTTGCGACCTTGGCATATGTAGTGTTGGCTTTTTTTTCCTCTTCAGTTCGTTTTTGTGTGGCTTTGTTTTTCAAGATCTGTTTTTTGATGGGGCAGGCCATGGAGAGTGTCTTATGTTCCCCCGCGCAGTTCAGACACTTCATGGTGGTGCTCTTACAGCTCCTCCAGAAGTGGTTGTCCGATGCACAGATTGAACACAAGGTAGCATTCCCTTTGGGGCAGTTGGCTGTGGTGTGCTCCTCATACTTGTAGCATTTGAAGCACATTTGGAGGTCGATAAACTCCTCACGTTCGATCTGCTCGGGGCAGATTCGAACGTTAAAGAGGAGCATACCGCACTCCGTAGCCTTAACCGCCATTGCCGAATCCGTAAAAACAATCTTGAACACATGCGTGTAATCCTTAAATTTAAGGATTTCCGCTATTTTAGCCCAGGGGTGTTTTTTTTCAACCTCAGCATGAATTTCTTCAATGCTGTGGCTGCCAACCCAAGGATCGAGGTGCCGAAGAATGATGCTGCGATGTGTTTTGATTTGTGGAGGCGTGTGGGGTCTGAGGTTTATCTTTTTCAACGACTCTGCCGCTTTTTGAGAGGTGAGGACCTCGCAGTCACTCTCCTTTTGGCAGATAGCCGAGTAGCCATTATGCGTATCGATGAGTCGTACTAGGGTTACCCCTAGTTCTCCTTGGGTGATTGCGAAGACATCTCCCCGATCTAGCTTGGGGCCATCGGAGAGAGTCCTCAGCGGTATCCGCCGAGTCTCCCTCATTTAAGTCTCCATTTCCGCATGGGAACTGAAGAAATAAAAGAAGTTACGAAGACTCGGAGTGTGTGGCTGTGTTCGTGTGTGTGAGTACGTGATATTTATCACCGGTGAGAAAGAATAGATAAAAAGAAGTAATCCTTGTCCAAAACAAAAAAACCCGATCAAAATGGCCCTTTACCTTGGGTGCAGGCGCTTCTCGAGGGCCTGCAGGTCTCCGGTCCACCACAAAGGGAGTCCGGTGTGGAAAATGGAGGGGGAGGGCGGAAACAAGTTCACCCTCGCTACCGACGCACGAAGCGAGCGAAATTTCACTTATTACGTGTAAGAACGCAATGACAAATTCGTACGTAAGCTGAGTCAGTACTCCTGGGTGAGTAATCACTAAACGCGCGAAAACACAATTCACTAAAACGTGCGAAAACAAACTTAAGGTTGGCTTTATCAAAAGTCACGAGTGAGAAGAGCAAGACTAACTCCGGCAAGCAAAGCAGTCTTTATATTATTTCACTTTAGTGTCCAAAATTTTATACACTTTAATATTTTATTTTATATTTTTCCTCATTCTATTTATATTAATTTTCAATTGGTAATTCATTTTCGCTTTAGTTTATATTTATTTCACTTTACTTATTCACTTTATTTTTATATCTAATTTACGTTCATTTATTAATCTATTCATGTCTTTTTGATTTATTTCTACAATTTCTAATATTTTACAGTTTTTAACGTTTAACTCTTTTTATTTATATTATTTCATATTAGTACCGTTATTATTTACACTTTATTTTAACACATTCTACTTATAATTATTTCTCATTAACACCGAAATTTTATACACTTAATTTTTATTATATATTCTATTTATATTATTTCACTGGAAATTTATTTTCACTTTAATTTATTCATTTATCGTATTTTCACTTTGATTTATTCCCTTTGTTTGATATTTACACTTTTTGTTTATTATTCTTTTTTTTTTATCATTCACATATTTGACTAGGTGTGAGGTCTTTTGCCCGTTCTTAGTTACCTTGAAAATATTCAGGTTCACGAATCCGGAATGTTGTAGAATGTGCCTTCCTCCAGCACTCCTGCTACTTCCTTCGGTGAGTGGGGTCCTTCGTGAGTCCATTTGAATGTGCCCATTCTTATGCCTTCTGTGAGCTCCACAATTTTCCCTTTCGGCGGTCTGTTTATTGGTGATCCGAAGACCTTGAGGGACACTTCTTCTGCGCTAAAGAAGTACCCCATCTCCAATATCTCCTTCTTTTCTGTGAGGGGAACTCCTGGGTACTTTAATATTTCTTCGTCCTCATCCTCTTCGTTTTTCGTTGGGTTTTCACTTTCTTCGGTTTCCTTTTTCTTCTTTTTCCTCTGTTTTGTCTTCTTTAGGGACTTCTTTGGGTTTTCATTTTTTGGTCTTTTTTCTCCTTCTGTCGATTCCTCTTTTTCTTTCGTTACCCTTTTCTTTTCTTCTGGCTGTTATTCATTTGCAGAAACTGATTTAGCTCATCTGCAAACGTGCTGGGGCGAGCTAGGTTTGCCAGGTGGGCGAACATTATCATTGCCATAATTTCGGTCCCTTTCTTTGGCATGACCAGTTTTGTCGCGGTTTCTGTGGTGTTTCTTGTTGTGGCTGCATCGAGGTATGACTTCGACTTTGCCTCCTTTTCCTTTTTCTGTTTCTCTTTCGTTTCTTGGATTGCTTGTTTCCGGATGGGGCATCTCAGAGCCATGGCTTTGTGTTCGCCACCACAATTGATGCATTTTTTTTCTTTCGGCTCTACATTCTCTCCAACCGTGTTCGAATCCGGCGCAGTTGGAACACACCATCTCGTTCGCTGTGCATTCTTTGGTTTGGTGCTGCTCGACCGCGTGGCATTTGAAGCAGCTCTCGATGGGGATATATTCCTTGGTTTCGATTTATTCGGGGGCTACCCTGAGGTAGAACCCTAACAATCCATCGTTTTTTGCTCAGGCGCCATCTCAATGTTCGAGAATACGATCTTAACTATGCTGTTGGCCATGACGAATTTTTCTATTTTTGTTATGTTGGTCCATTTTGGTTTGTCGGACAGCTCAGACTGGATTTCCTCACAGGAGTTCTCCGTGAAGAAGGGGTCAAGCCGTTGTAGTATTATTGTACGTTGTACGAGGATCTCGTAGGGGATGATCGCTTCTAGTCCTATTTTTTGTAGATGTTTTTTAGCCTCTTCTGAAACTAACTTCTCAACGTCCTGCATGTTATCGCAAATGCCCGCGTAACCTGAAGGTGTTTCGATTAGTCGTAGAAGGGAGACGTTGAACTTTCCTTAGATTGTGTTCATGACCGTCAGTCGATCCGGTTTGATTCTCCGCGTAGGGTACGAAGGGGGACCAGTCTAGTTTCTTGAGGGGCCGGCCCCATGGGGCCCTTTTCTTAGCTCTCCCTTTCTTCTTCTAGAGCTCGATATTTATTTGATTAGGATTGCTTGCTTGTACACACGAACGTAAATTAACTTGTCTGGCTGGAGAAGTTCTCAGAACATCTCCTTAACTTTTCCTTCTTTGCCACGACCAGACATGATGAATTCCTGTAATTTTTAGGGGATATTTATTCCGCCTGGTTGATCCTAACGTTAGAGGAAACGAGCCAATCCCGTGAGTGGAATTTTAAAACAAATTTAATGTTCGATTCAAGTTTAACGTTTGACTATTGATGGCCGGCTTTTCTTCGTTTATTAAAATGGCTTCTAAGATGTTCAGCCTAGCTTTCTTTTCCTCTTTTCTTTTAATTACGGTGTTGTCAACTAGAATATCTCTCGTTAGATTGATATTATGCACGCTCTCCATATGATTTCTAGGTCCTCCGCTTTGCAGATGCATAGTTAAACGTCTCGATAGTGTGGTAGTTGCCATGCTAATATATTTAGAGTTATTATAAAGCTTGCAGTCTTTATTAGGGCAGATGAACTCGTAAACTATCTTGGTTGACTTGAGATTCAGGGAGTTTTGGCAGCTATTATTTTTTATAAGGAGATTTTTGGCTTTTGTTGTTTATAGTAAATAATCAGTTGAATTTTATCCATTTGATTCTTAACCTTAATGTTTTTTTTATCTAATTTATACGCCGTAGACATCTGATTTCTTTAGTACAGTTTGATATTGTTTACTGCGCCCTGATTGCTTTTCGTTGTATCCGTATCTTTGAAGCAATTATTTAAAAATGATTTGAATTGTTTGTCAATCATGTTGTTCGAGAAACCGTTGTTCACGCTTGTTTGTTTTGCGCGTGAGATCTCTTAATGTAAAAGTTTCCACGTATAGCAGCATTTATATGCTTGGCGGATGTATGAGCCGATTACAATTATTTTATATCTTTCAGGGCATTGCACTCTCCGCATTGAGCTATTTTCTCATGTCCGTACTTTTCTATATACTTTTGTGATATAGCTACCATTGATGTTTTCAACCTCAATGTCCAAAAAAGGGAGTTTATTGCCCATGCTCAATTCATAAGTGAATTTTAACACGGAGTTGTCCTCAAATTGCTGTTTGATGTTTATCAGATGTTCTTCGTTTTGGATGTTGATGTAGATATCGTCTACTCATCGACAATATGTGTGTGGCTTATTTTCCCTGTTTTCCAATAGTCTCTCTTCAAGTTGACCCATATATTAGTTAGCGAAGGTCGGCTATGGGGTATCCCTTAGGGCCGACCAGCAGCACGAATTCCGTAGACGTAGAGGAACCGACACCGCGCTCGCACTCCTCTCAGAAAAGCTATCAGAATCCAGGGCGGATGGTAAGTACGTCGACGTAGCCCTCAGAGGCGTATAGAAGGCCGTTGACAGGGTTTGGTTGAGGGGTCTGTAATTCAAGATCGTAAGCCTTCGGCTAAACCCAGTCATTAAAAAGATCCTTTGCAATTATGTGATGGAAAGAAGAGCGCAGATACAGGGGCCTGGAATTTAGCCTGGAGGCTGGCGTGCCACAAGGTAGCTGCCTTAGCCCTCTACTGTATAGCATTCTCATGATAGACCTTCCAACACCAATCAAAGATGACGCGATGTATCTGCAATACGCAAATGACATCACGCAAATTGTACCGAGCACTTACAACAACGACCTAATGCAAGCTGCAGAGACGGTGGCGGAGATCGAAAACATAGACTCGTACGAGGGTAAGTGGAAGATAAAGAAGAACGTCCAAAAGTTCGTCATTATTCCCATGAACCGCACGTTACACGACGACATTTATGTTGGCGATTGAAACCACCACTACTATCTGGAGGGCACAGTGATCGGGCTAAATATTTCGTCCGGGGATATAAGCATCATGTTGTAAACCGGATCAACTTAGTGAAGGTAGAATTGGTGAAACTGTTCCGCTTCGGAAAACTGAGCAGGAGTACCCTAAGGAAACTCTACCTTTGCTACGTTAGACCAAAGCTTATATACCCAGCGATAATCACCCAGACCTCAGGGATCAAGATGCTGAGATCAATGCAGAGGGTACAAAATAAAGCCTCCTTGATTATTAACCACACAAGAAGACGGCAACGCATACCACAGCAAACTATACACAAAAGAGCTGGACTATAACCAAACAACAATTTATTACAATCGCAAGCAAAGAAGATATGGGAAAAAGTAGAAACTGAAATACCACCGAGTCTGAACCTGGACTTAGACATTGACATGACAAGACTAAAACGGAAAATCTCACGACGGACTAACTTCCCAAGTGGCAGGCGAACTGCTGCTGGAGAATTGACAGAGCGATTTAAATAGACTATCTTTTTATGTATTGTTTAAACCTGAGTTTCTATAGAAACGTAATTATGACAAACGCAACAACAAAAACACTTAAAAATAACAACTTATGACTTAAATCCTTAATCTGTCTTAAATTACTTAAATTACTTATGATGCCAATTTTTCAAGAGGTACTTGAGAATGTAATTAATTCAGCTACAACTATAATATAAAGGCTTGAACGGCTTAAAAATGTATAAGTGTCTCAAATATGTTTACATAATTTAAATAAAACATATATGTAAAGGTAGGTTTGAATGTATATATGGAATTAAAAATAAACAGATTGTGTATATATTAATTTGTATGAAAATATATATTTGATGTAGAGAAGTATACACGCACAAATGTATATAAATATATATATATATATATATATATATATATATATATATATATATATATATATATATATATATATATATATATATATATACATATATATATATATATATATTTATATAAATATATTGATCTGCTAGTATAAAAGTTACAATATGTAAATATCTAAAAAAAAGATAAAAGAAATAATATATATAAACAATAGAATATATATATATATATATATATATATATATATATATATATATATATATATATATATATATATATATATATATATATATATATATATATTAATAAAAGAGTTTATCAAAAAGTTTATCAAAAAGCAAGAATCGTTAAAACATAAAGATACAAAAGAGTAAGAAGCACAGAGAAAACAAAAATGCAAGAGATGCCCCAATCACGAGGGCAAAATAACAACGGTGAGTTTTCGCCAAACTATCTCTATCACTATCTATTTCAACAAACTTTGAACATCATCATTATTATTTCATTCATACAGTCTGATTCTGACTCCACATTTCATTGGTAAAGGAGGAAAGAATATATCAAGACGCTCCGAAGTTGATCGAATAAGATAGAAAGCTCAGCAATTTGGTTTGGTTTTAATCAAACACATTCATTTAAAAGAGAGATGTATACAGGACAATTGATCTACCATCTACAAGATAGAATAAAATAGACAGTTAGAAGAAGAGAAAGTTGCCAAAGGAAATTGATCAAGGCGAAATACACAATGGTCTTCAACAAAATTTGCATTCAAGAAAGACTGCTACCCATCTACACTAATATATATATATATATATATATATATATATATATATATATATATATATATATATATATATATATATATATATATATATATATATATGGATATGGAAAACTCACAAAGTAGAGCGTGAGAAGAGCAATAATTGCAGAAAATCCCACAGGAAAAATGAAAAGCAGAGTCCAAGTACTTTCGAACATTGTTCATTTCATTCTCAAGGAATAAATAAAGAATTACCTCAAAAGAATGTTATTTTTAGGAGAAAACTAAGCGACGCTCCGCCCACGTATAACGAAAGGACACAAAACAGAGTACGCGTGAAGATATATATCAGAAAAAGTGGAATTAAATACAGGAGCCGAAGAGTAAATAAAGATCTCTTCCAAAACATCCACGTGTGAGAAGGTGTGTGCAAAATGTATAAATATAAGTCACATAACTATGAATACATGCATATGCAAATTATAACTACATTGTTCAATAAACAAAATAATTATAAAAAATTTAATAAATCAAAGTGCTAAGATTTAAGATGGACAATTTCGTTAAAAAAAGCTTTTTAATGACAGGGGCCAGTTTAAAGGGAACAGGGGATATATTGAAGTTAGGCGAGGAATTAATGAACGAGCATTCAACAATATTTCTTTTACCAAAGTCATCTGGTTTGTAAATAAATTTAGCCGAATTCCAATTGATAGGATGACTATTTTTAGATAAATTAACTGAGATAGCACTATTGCTTTCACCTCTTCCAATATTGTATTTGTGTTGGGTCAAATGAACCATTAATGATTTTCCAGTTTGCCCAAAATATTGCTTAGGGCAAAGTGCACAATCGGCAGATAAACCTCCCCTATATTATTGCTATTATTTTGAACCAGCATTTTGTACATAGTAGACTCATACTTAGATACGAGTGAAATGTTTAAACATTTCAGGAGACGGGGAAGAAAGGAAAAGGTCCAAGAAAACGGTAAAACAAGGGAGTTCTTAAAATTAAATGCTGAAGGGATATATATATATATATATATATATATATATATATATATATATATATATATATATATATATATATATATATATATATATAGTAGCGGCCATTATAATTCGGACAATTTGGTTTCCATCACAAAACTTACAGCAGCTTCAAACCAAATAATGGTAAGTAATAAATGATAAATTACAGATACAAAATAAGCATGTCTATATAAGTTGTATATGTTAGGATGGATGAAACTGAAAGTTAAGTGCAAAAGAGCATTTTTATTTTAAAATATAAATCAAAATGATCCGCACAGCTAGCTCCATTATTTCTATATTTGAGACAACCAACTAATTTAGGTTGTAACTTACTACCATGAATTCTTAGTACTTTCTGTCATTACCTTGTAAAATTTTGAGCAGCATACATGACTAGGACACCAACTACAGATGCCTATATCCATGAGCTAATTGCTAAGTTACGTCAAGAAGATCATCGTTCCATCAGATCCAAAGTGTCGTACATAATATTATATCTAGTTACGATACAACAGCCTCATCTATCAGCGGAATTTCTACTGGCAGGCCAAGGAAAACCTCCAAGAGAGATGACCAAGTCAATCGTCCGTATCTCACAAAAGATCCGATACAAGACAATCACTAGGATTTCCCGCGAAGTAAAGGAAGCTATGAGCATCAGTGTCTCCAGGAAGGCAGTATCAGGCCGCCTGACGGCAAGATCTTTACAATCTCGCACACCAGCACTCAAGCCATCGATCAGCCCTAAGAACAAGAAAGCTTGATCATCCTTCGCCACTAACCACGTTCTAGAGACAGAATATCAATGGTCAAAAATGCATTTCAGCAATGAATCGAAGTACATGCACGGAAGATTATCCGTGAACTGCGTGAAGAGCAACGTTAACTTTGGTGTGGGGCATAATTTCGGTGGAAATTACTGTCCCACTTGTCCGCTTACAGGGCAGAATGAATGCTCAAGTGTATAAAGAACTTCTGCAAGAACATGCCTTAGCCCATATGAGAGTCGCCTCTGCCCAACCTACCATTTTTATACAGGATAAATCACCTTGACACACGGCAAAGTTGGTGAAGAATTTCCTGGATCAGAAGGAAGTAAGTGCTTAGAGGTCGGACCTAAATCCGATTGGGAATTTGTGGAAGACGCTAAGAGAGAGAAGTAAGGAGAGAAATCCAAGCACGGTTGAAGAACTTAGGGAGATATTACAAGAGAAATGGGAAAAAATAACACCAGAAGAATGCCTTCGGATAGTGCGTTCCTGTGGCAGAAGATGTTAGTGCGTAATTAATAGTAAAGGTCTGCATACTAAGCACTAATATATTGTAACAATCGAAACTTATTTGTTAAGTAACTTATATCAATGTACCTTCTTATTTACGTCTGTTGTGTTATCTGACCACAATATTTTTGGAATATAAATCCTTTTTTGCACGTAACTTGCAGTTTTATCTATCCTAATCTGTACAATGCACATGTGCAAATTATATGTAGCTATGCTTATTTTATATCAGTAATTTATCATGCATTATTTACCATTATTTGGTTTGAAGCTAGTGTAAGTTTTATGATGGAAACTTAAGTATCCTCACTATGGCTGCTACTATATATATATATATATATATATATATATATATATATATATATATATATATATATATTGACAAGGTTATATATATCTTAGTGAACGTATTGTAGCTCTACATAAGAGTGGCCTTGGGTACAGAAGGATTTCGGTACAGCTTAAAGTACCTTCAGTTTCTGATTCATTTAACTGTTCATTTGCAGGCACCAAACGAGCTTTAGAGTGAGCTTTCTTAAGAAGTAGGGGTCTTTCTTGGTGTACGAAAGAAATCAAAACGACCCAGTCATCTAATTAGTTTATCCATGATCACTTCAACTCTACTTGTTTCCAGATCTTCCTACATCTCTCTAAGAGTAGTTTGTAGTTTATCACATACTGTTTTAGCAAGTTTTTAGGCTGTACCTCCTCTTAACATCTGAGGGCTACTGAATTTAGAGGTACTTTAAGATGTCTCCAGCGATCTTCATGTACCCAAGATCATTCTTATGAAGGGCTATAATGTTTTTATGATCTTAACGTTTCTTCAAAATGTGTTCTAATTGTTTGAGTATTGTGGTCTTGTTCGGATCTAGTCTGCAAGTCATTTGTGGTAAAACCAATGTAGGATGTTTCAATGACTTTACATCCATTGTTAGGCCAGGTGAACTGATATATCAAATTGTCTGTTTCAGATATAGCGGAGGTCAATAATTTTCTCTTTAGAACTAGATCTTTTATTTTTCTATTTCTTTTAGAAGATATTAAGATTAATTTTTCTTTTATCATTTTTAATTTTAATGTCGTTATTATTTTCTCTTTAAATTTTCCTCTTTGATTGTAATTGTCTGTCATTTGGTTACCGTAGTATATTGTTAATTTATCTCTTTCGGTGTTATTTATTACGTTTCTTTTATTAGTTATAAATTGATCACTAATTTTGTCTATAATATACACAAAAGGATCAAACATTTGTTTGATCCTTTTGCCAGTCGGAAGAAATTAAGAATGATTTATGAATAAATGCTTTTATATCGGCAATTTCATAGTGACGGAGGCATATATTATTATAATTTCAATTGTCGCCGTAATTTGTTTTTTTTTCATGTAAACTGAAGTGATGAGTTTATCTTTAACTAAAAAAAGCATGTATAAAAAATTAATTCTTCCATTTTAACTATTTATAAATGTAAATTTTTAAGACTGAGGCTTGTTCAAATGGATTTTTGTTCTTCAATGATTTTTGCATTATTTGTTACGATGAATATATCTTCCATATACCTACATAATATTTCAGGCTTTATATTTTTATTTTTTTAGAATAATATTTCATAAACTTCCCATATAAAAATTTGCAAATGTAACTTAAAACACATCACAATGAAACTCCATCGACTTAAGCAAATATTCTCCCATCGTATGTTTTGAAAGAGCACATTGTAGTGCATAGTTAAATATCTTCCTGAAGTAACTTTTCTTCTATTTTAAGAAGTGGAAAGGGTCAGATGTTTGTATATGTAATTAAAGATTATTTCTATTGTATCTTTTTTAATTACATTAGTAAGGAGGCTTTCTACATCAATGGATCCCATGACTTTATTTGTTGTTTTTTTTGCATTGTAGGAGTGAGAGAAGGGGATTAGGCCATATGGCATATATGGCCTAATGAGGTCATTATTTTGGGGTTGATAAGTTATAGTTTGGTGTTGGTATTGTTTATATAATTGGTCCTGTTTTTTTTTTAAATAAATCAGATTCAAATATTGTGGCTTATTATATATATATATATATATATATATATATATATATATATATATATATATATGAGCCATGGCTTCGTCACTGCCCCTACAGAGGGAGCTTGCGCTTCGTACACTCACTATCAGCCCTTCGGGCTGTTGGCTTTCGGCCTCTTTGATATTTTAAAACAATTGTGATCATCTCTTCCCGCCTCACCTCTTCCCATTCCTTCTTCCCCTAGTCCTCCATACGTTCCTGAACCCTTTTACCCCTCTTTATCTACATCTCTCACCCTATCTCTTTAATAATCAGGAATTAAAGATATTTTTATGGCACAATATAAGAATTTCAAACAATGGCCATCTCGATTTAATTGGCACATGACTTTTTATCTCAGGCAATGCCCTGGTTAAAAAGTCTTACTTTATTTCCAAACGCATATTTTTTCAAGGGAATGACGTATATCTCTGATAGTATATATATATATATATATATATATATATATATATATATATATATATATATATATATATATATAAAATCACATGACACTTGATATATAATAGATGTATTGAAAACTGGTATCACAACCCTGAAAAAGGCTAAGGAAAATATTAGCTGAAACATTGAAAGCTTAAGAAAGTAAATGAGGGAAATAGAAACGGGGAAAATAGGGAAAACTATATTAAACTGTTATATTAAAATGAATAAAAGAGTTGGATTCGAATCTGTGTCATCATGCGCTCATCGCTATTATGACCACGACGCTCATCAGCTGAGCTACCATCCTCAACCCTCAAAAAGGTTGATTCAAAAAGCCTTTAGAGAAAATGGGGAGGGGAAAGAAGGTTAGGGGTAGGGGGATAGGTGTAGAGGAGAGAGAGAGGGAGATGTCGGGGGTGTTAGGGGGACTTTGGAGAGATGGGAGAGGGTGGAGAGTGGGAGAGAGGGGGAGAGTTGGAGACAAGGGGATTTCAATCTAATATTGAAATCAAAATTTAATAAAACGGAATGACCCTTTTCCAAAATAAAAAAATAAAATACTCACTAAAAATTTTCCCTCCGAATCAAGAAAACGTGAGATATTACGTTATAATTAGCCTTTTTTTTCTCTCTCTTTCAGTCATCATTTAAACTTATATGTTGCGTTATTATACTCGTACCCTCTATCACAATGGTGTTAAGTTTAAATGATAAAATTATAATTCAGTATAAGCATGTTTTAAAGAAAAAAGGTTGGAATAGAAATAGAATTTTCGTGAAGTTTTAGATAGAACTTGGCCTCGTAAAGGTGTTTAAAACTTAATTACAAACGTAAAACTACTGATTAAATAGCCTGCAAGAAAGGTAGTGGTGGCCATAATAAAACTGCTATGATAAAGAATAAAATGATTGAAGTAGAAGGACTTGTTTTATCTCAGGAGGAATAACCCGGAACTCATCTATCTCAAAGGAAGATCTTGAGTGAATTAGGTATTTCCAGTTGTTTTGTGCAACCGATTTTAAAACGGCAAAACTTTAAAAGCTTATAAAAGAATGCGCATTTCCCGTCGTGACATTAGTGTAAGACAACATAGAAATATACGTTGTAAGTTGCTCTACGATCGCGATTCATCTCAGGATACAAGAAATTTTGTGTTTACCTACGAAAAAGATTTCATTTTGGAAGTGCCAACAAATAGTCAAAATAACAGCTTTTATGGCTCACAGAAAAAAGGACATCGATTCATCTCGCCTTTATCAGAAATCTTCAAGATTTAGCCAAATAAACACCCAATGGTTTTTGTGGGAGTGTCATCAGCTCTTTCCTAGAGAAGACTTTATTTTCTAGCAAGATGGTATACATCCTCTTATACTAGAGAAAATTGTCATTATTTTATCAAAAGGGATGAATGAACTCCTCAATCGCATGACTGTAACCCTATTGGCTATTCCATATGGAATCTACTTCAAGAAAAAGTTTACAGCAATAGAAGAAATAAATTTAGTGAATCTGAATTTAAGTAAAATCTTCTTGAATGGGATAACATAACTATCTGATATCAGGATATGTATTTCTTTCTTTAAAACGCGATCAAGGGCTGAATGTGACCAAGAAAATGGGCGTATTGATCATTTATTTCAATAAAGGTACATTGATTTTGAATTTTTAGACATTATCTTTTGTCGGGAGCAAGTATTTTGAGTGACTATTTTATTCTTTTAATTGTAGCAATACTATAATAGTTATATTATTGAAAATTTAAGGGATAATAAAGAAGACATATAAGTTGTAGAAAGATTTCCTTTTATATTTAATTATATTTGACTGAGTTATTTAATTTTAAATTTAGTGAAGTTTTAGCTGGGCCATCCGATATATATACAAAGTGCGTGAATATTTTGAGGAAATCACCTTAAATGGCCCTAATTTTCTTATAACTATTTTATAAATATTTCCCATTAAAGCTGCTCCAATCCTTCGTTGCTAAAGCTAGAAAAGACCTGGAAGCTGTTGGTTGGGGTCCAACATTAGCAGCAAAGCTCAAAACACTTCCAAAGGGCTCTAATACCAGTAAGTACAGGAAAAAAATCAAGAAAACACAGAAAGGTCATTCATAACCCTTGGAAAGGACTTTAATATTTCATAAAACACCATCAGAAGATTTATGCATAAAGATATTTGTTGCAAACCGTATGTGATCCGGAGAGGTCAGTCGATATGAGACAAGACGAAAGAGAATGGTTTGATTTTTGCAAAGCGCTTTTGATTTCCATATTGTAACATCGAGAAGCTTGGAAGACTTTGTTTTGTTTTTCTCATGAGTATGTTCTGGAACAATGTGATTACGCTTGGAAACAGAATTATCTATCAGAATATGATGTAGCACGAAGTTATTTGATATTATTACTAAGTTACGAATACTTTTTTGCATATCTGAAATCATTTCCAACGGATCCTTGTTACGCCACACACATGAATCATATTTTCTCATGAATTACGAACATGCACTCTTATCAGAATTATACGCCCACAAAACATATTACATAAGTTACGCCCACAGTAGATTAAACAAAGGCTTCACCCTATTCGCTGCATATAAATTGGATGACCTCTCTTCTGAATGAGGATTATTTCATCAGCGTTCAGAGAAATCACTTCTCATTGGAGCCTTCAATCAATTTACGAAGGCTTAATCTACTGAGGTCAGGATTTAGATCCATCTGACTCCATTAAACTGTTTACTTTACTACGTATCTATCCTTCGGTAGACTGATCCGAACATTATTAAGAAGTTTGGTATTATTTTCACATTAAATAGTGATATAGATTGTCTCTATTGAACCCTCGTTTCGAAAGGGGAATTCGAGTCTGATAGTCGAATTGTTACAGAGAACCCGCTCTTGACAAACGCAAGATGAAACCTAATCAAATTCTTTATATGAGTTGGGGAAACAGCGGCAGGTGTTGACACCTCACATTCGTTTTTCTCTCCCCCTCTCTCTCTCTCTCTCACACAGCAACAACAATGACTCTCCCTCTCCCTCTCTCAGAATATCTCTCTCAATTTCCGACTCTTTCTCTCACTAACACTCTATCTATTTGAGTATATATCTCTCTCAGAATCTATCCCTCTCTGGCCTTCTCTGGTCAGACACGTGGCAAATGCCTTTTAACGTGAACAAATGTAAAGTGATGCATATCGGCCACCGAAAGCCCTAATCTCAGGGCACTGCGAGGGCACTGCTATTGAATCCACCGACACTGAGAAGGACTTGGGTGTAACAATCACTAGTGACCTCAAGTTCTAGAAACAGTGCATTGAGGCGGAGAAAAAGGCCCAAAGGATGCTAGGCTATATAAAGCGCCAGTTTTGATATCGGAACAAGGAGATTGTACTGTGTTTGTACAACTCACTTGTCCAACCGCACCTGGAGTATGCCGTACAATTCTGGAGTCCTTCACTTCGAAAGGACATCACGAGATTTGAACGCGTGCAAGCCAGGGCAACCAAACTGATTCCCTCTTTCGTACATAAAAGTTATGAAGATAGATTAAGTGAATTAGATATGTTCTCGTTGGAAACCCGTAGACTGCGTGGTCAGCTCATCGAAGTTTTCAAAATACTTCGAGAGTTCGACAATGTTGACGCACTTCCAGTGGAAGTTGTCAACAGTGAATCTGTTGACCAGTTCAACTCAAGACTAGACAGGGTCTTGAAAAGTGGCCGTTTAAGGACATAAAGCATTTGATCAGAGATGTTCCCGCTCGATTGCTAGTCCAAAGGTACCCTCTTTGAATGGACCGTAAGGTCTTCTAGGGTACTTTCTTTCCTTGTCCTTGTTAGTCTTTTTGACTGTCTCTCCCTTTCTCTGACTGTCTCTCTCTCTCCATCTGACTCTTTCTTTGATTCTCTCATCTCTCTCTATCTCTCACTGTCTCTCTCCCTAACTATAAATTTCTGACTCTATTTCTGATTCTCTCACTCTGATTCTTTCTATGACTCTCTTTCTGACCCTCTCTGACCCTCTCTGACCCTCTCTGTATGACTCTCTCTCTCTCTCTGACATTATATTTGACTAACTCTCAATGACTCGCTCTGGAAATCTATCCCTGACTCACTACATGACTCTCTCTCACTCTGACTCTCTTTTTCTTGCACTCTCGCTGACTCTCACTTTCTCTCTCTCTCTTTCTGTCTCTCTTTCTAATTGATTCTGTATATGACACTCTCTGACTCTCTCTTATTACACACATACACTCTCGCTCTCTCTTTCTCACACACCATTTTTGTCACTCCTCTTTAGCTCCACCACTCTCTCTCTCTCAACCCATCTCCCCCACATAACTCACTATCGCCCCCCTCTCTCTCTCTCTCCCTTACCCCATCTCTTCGATTTCCGATTTTAGTGAAGTTAAGTTCCGGGTGTTGTTAGTGGCCGGATGGAGTGCGGGTCGCCTTCACGCTGTTCATACCTGTGGTTCGATTCTAAGTTAATCAGAAGGTCCACACTTCGAAATAAAGGCATCGTAAAACTCCTACCTTTAATATATATATATATATATATATATATATATATATATATATATGAAAAAAATCCTACAGGAAAATGAAAGGCGGATTCCAAGTACTTTCGAACTTTTTCAGTTCATTATCAAGGAATCCGCCTTTCATTTTCCTGTGGGATTTTTTGCATTTATTGCTCTACTAACGCGCTACTTTGTGAGTTTCTCATATCCATATATCCATATATATAGTACAAAAGGAATAAGAATTGGACTCGAATGAGCAAATGAGACAAAAAACGGAGGTTTTTTTTTTAAGGCAAGAGAAAGGGACATTAGAAGAATCCAGAATCAAAGGCAGCTGAGGGCGGCACAGTGAAGGCGATCCTTTACCGAGAAGACAGAAATAACGCCAGGAATTCAAAACTTTTTTCTCCTGGCGTTATTTCTGTCTTCTCGGTAAAGGATCGCCTTCACTGTGCCGCCCTCTGCTGCCTTTGATTCTGGATTCTTCTAATGTCCCTCTCTCTTGCCTTTAAAAAACTCCGGTTTCTTGTCTCATTTGCTCATTCACGTCCAATTCTTATTTTCTCTTGTACTATATGTATTTGTAGTCAGCTACACCAGGTTTCCGCATCTTTCTTTCTGTCTTCAAATTTTATTTGAAAGGCAGAAAATAAAAATGGCATAGCCCTGTGGTGGTTGTATAATCACCCACAGATCCTGTAGTTGCTTTCTTTGTATATATATATATATATGTTTTGAGACTAATATATATTTTTATTTTTTTTCATTCGTTTTTAAATTTCCGTGATAAGAATAATTATTCTAATAATAAATTATTGAAGGTTTATTAAAAAAATAATAATAAAAACTGCATTCCTTGGCTCTTGTCCTGTTCATGTAGGAGGTGAGTTTCACTCCTTTGCTTTCCGATCAAAAGGGGTAAGATGATAAGAAATATGGGTTAAATGAATGATGTTGTGTAATTATAATATATTTCGTAATAGTTTGTGTAAAAATATACTTTTGAATCTTTTTCCATTCCAGAAATGGTTCATTCTAAAGGAAAGTATCAAATTATTCCTTTTTGCACTGAAGTAGCCTGAAAAGCAAGAAGATACTTGCTGAGTACATTGCATCAAAAAGCATCATTTTTAGAATAACCAGTCTTTAAAAAGACTGGTTCAAGATTACCTGCTGCTAAGGTCCCCCCAGCTCAAGGATCGGGTTGTCTCCAATGCCACGTTTGCGCTTCAGCGCGCTCAGCGAGGCGGAGACTTTTCGACAAAGGTCTCAAGTTGAGGAAGGCTGCGAAAAAGGCTCATGTCACCGAGAAGAACCTTACGAATAAGCTTCACTTTTGCAGGAAATATAAAGAATGAACTGTTGAAGCCTGGGCCAAAGTGATTTTCTATGATGGAGTTCTCTTTCGCTGGTTTGAAGCTTGTAGAAGGTATCCCTCTTTAGGATGATTAAAGGGGAGCACTTTCACGAGTCCTGTGTCGTGCCACGTGGAAGCATCCGGACATCCTCCATGACTGGGGCTGATTCTCACTTAAGAGAACCTGAACTCTAACAATTGTGCTCAATAACATTGAGATGAACCAAATTGGGACCAAAACGTGCTTCATAAGATCCTTTTCCAACAGTTTAAAACCAATTTGGTCATAACTATATTTTTCAGCACGATGGTGCATTTTGTCACAGAGCAAAAGCAATAAAAAAGTTCTTGGCTGAAAATAATACCAAACTTTTGGAACTTTGGCCCGGGAATTCGCCGGATTTGAACAGAATAGAGAATTTGTGAGTGATTATAATCAAACTGGCAGTTGATAAACAGAAGCAATCCACTTGTCAGCAGTTGCGATTGCTTATTAAACAAAATTGGAGCAATATCGATCAATATAACATCGCAAATTTGGTCTCCACATACCAAAACGAATTGAAGCAGTCCTGAAGAACAATGGACATCAATGTAAATATTGACTGCATGCATCAAATGACTGTATTCATTAATAAAATGAGTTTGGACTCTAGATTTCCCCTTTAAATTATCATACAAACACAAAAACAATTTGAAACGTCGGATTAGTTCAATTAATTTTCTTGTATCAAAAAATATAGTAGTCTCTCTCTCTCTCTCTCTCTCTCTCTCTCTCTCTCTCTCTCTATATATATATATATATATATATATATATATATATATATATATATATATATATATATATATATATATATATATATACAAAATATATATATATAAATAAATGGTGTCTCACCTATCTCTGACACTTTTACGTACTCATAACGTATCTAATTATGATCAATTTCGGTAAAATTTCATGCAATGCTATAAATATATTTGGCTTACGAATTTTTTATTAACTCTTTTAAAGTGTACAAGTTTTATTTAAATGGGTCAAGATTTTGTGGAAGCTACAATTAGACAGCACGGCAAGACGAGACACTGTATAGATCTAATTTAAACTGCTATGGTTATGCACTTATTTTAGCGATGGTTTCCCTACGAGTTTGCCTTTGACTTTATGCTCTTCCACACCGACTGAGCGAGTAAATGCTCTAGATCCAACAACGAGTAGGTGCCCCCCCACCACCCCCTAACTGTGTTCAAAGACAGCAAGAGTGTTAAAATATCATTCGAAACAGTTCTTTTCAGGGCTCTTTAATTGCCCTATTACAGTGGTTCTGAAATATTCAGCCTCAAGATTTAGGTACACCAAAGGAAACCGATGTATTAAAATATATATACATATATATCAGCGCTGCCCAACCTGCGGCCCGCGGGCGCATTCGGCCCTTCGGACGGCATTGTGCGGCCCGCCAGGCTTCCCGGACAAAATCACATATGTTGAATGGCAGCGGGACCATGAAACTCAGCCCACAAAGGTGTACCCTTTTTGCACTCCGCGCCGTGGTGCGAAAACATTTGTTCTATTGAAGCCTATGCTAAATAGGTCAGTTTCGACAGCATATATTGACAAATTAAAACCGTGAATCGATTCTATTTTTATTGTGAAGTGACCATTAGTACTCCACTTTGCTATCTGATAGTTGTCTTGCCCAGAAAAAATCGTAAAAATGTGATATTTTACATAAAACGAAGAGTAGTTATTTGGCCGCCATTTCACTGTTTGTGATCTGTTTATGTTATTGTTCGATGTAAAATATTTCTACAGTGCATTATTGCAATTACTGCTATTTATTATCACTTACAATTTTCGTATAACTGTATATTGACATACAATGAAATTTTTTTTTTTTGCAGCATTTGAACCCTTCTTCTAATTGGTGTGACATCTAACGTTAAAATTAAAAGAAAGCTTGAAGATGAGAATATACATTTTCAAGAAGTTTGGAGTAATAAATATTTTTTTATAGAAAATAGTTTAAAAAAGATTATGTATTTGATCTGCCACACGTGTAATGGTGTTCTAAAGGGATATAATTTAAAAAGGCATTATATGACGAACCATAAGGATTATGAAAATTTAACAGGCAAACTTAGACAACAAAAGTTACAACACTTGATCGGCAATGCTGAAACGTTGAAAAAACTAACAGAGTCAACTAAAACAGCTAACGGGAATTCAACAGAAGTTAGCTACGAAATAGCTCAATTGATAACTAAAAGATGTCGACCTTTTACAGACGGCGGTTTTGTTAAAGAATGTATATTGATGTCTGTAAATAAGCTTTGTCCCAATGAGGCCAAAACCTTTGAAAATCTCAGCTTAAGTCGAAACACAATGCAACGCAAAATCTGTGATTTGTCCAGTGACATCTTCGGTCAATTGAAGGAAAAAGCATCTGGCTTTAAATATTTTTCCGTAGCCACAGATGAATCAACAGACATATCTTCCACTGCACAACTATTGGTATTTGTAAGAGGTGTTTCTGATGATTTCACTGTTTGTGAAGAGCTAATTAGCATGAGTTCTCTCCTCAAAGGACGAACAAAAGGAAGTGATATACTTAATTGCATATTAGAAAATCTCAATAATATTGGAGTGAATTTGAAAGTATTAGTTGCGGTTACTACTGATAGAGCTCCAAATATGATTGGGAAGAAATGCGGTATGGTTTCCTTGTTAGAAGAATAACTGGAAAATGACAGGGAACTTATAAAAATTCATTGTATTTTGCACCAGCAAAAGTTATGTGGCAAACATTTGGGCTTTACTCACGTGATGGACATCGTAATTTCTACTGTGAATTTCATAAGATTCCGAGCTCTTAATCATCGCTAGTTCAAATTATTTTTGGAAGAAATAGAAGCAGAGTACAAAGATGTGATCTACAACTCAGAAATTAGGTGGCTGAGTAAAGAATAAACATTACAGAGACTTCTTTCTCTTTTAGATGAAATCATTATATTCCTCAATGAGAAAAAACAAGACTGTCCCAGAGCTGGAAAATATTGAATGGTTGAGTGATTTAGCTTTTCTTGTTGACATTACTCATCATATAAATGTGTTAAATTACAAGCTTCAAGGAAAAAATCAGGTGGTATCAGACCTTGCTAGCTAAATCTTTACTTTTGAACGAAAACTCAAATTATTCAAATCCTCTATCCTTAATAGAGAAACATGGAGCTGTCCACAAGGCAGATTTATACGCAAAGAAAAGTGAAGATCTTCAAACTGTTTTTGAAACAGATTTATAGACATCAGGAAGTTACAAAAATCACTACAGGTGTTTGAAAATCCTTTCAATGCATGTCCAGAAGAATGTGAAACAGAAGCGCAATTAGAACTAATCGATCTTCAAAATTCTACAAATCTGAAAAAAAATTAAAAAAGAAAAATATTTGCTCAATTTCTATAAATGCTTACCGAAAGAAGAGTATTCCTATCTATACAACAAAGCCGTTTAATACGCAAGTTTATTTGGCTCAACCTCTATCTGTGAGCAAACATTTAGCCTACTAAGCTTAAACAAATCCAAATACAGATTTAATTGACTAATGATAACCTTTCTTCCATCCTGAAGGTGGCAACCACTAAGCTGTGTAAAATATTAAAAATCTGGCAGAGTCCAAACAATACCAAACTTCTTATTAATGAAAGAAAACATTTTTGAAAAATCAAAATTCAATGAAAATATGTCCTATAACAGAGAATGTATGAAATCCAAGGAATAATATTTATATATGTTACTATCATTTCAGAGGATCAAAGGATGTTTTGTCGAATTTATATACATATGTTGCTCAAAGTTGAATAAAAATATGTTTGTACTATATTACTTTTCGCTATCCTTTCCTATTTTATTATACTAAATACGGCTATAGTTAAAATATGTGGAATTAATGGATAATAAAAGTCAGTTTCTCAAAAATCATTGCTCATTAAATAAATTTAATATGTAAATATCTTAGGTATAGCCCATGCGACTCGTGAAGAACTACTGAGATCACTATTTGGCCCTCGACACCAAAACGGTTGGGCATCGCTGATATATATATATATATATATATATATATATATATATATATATATATATATATATATATATATATATATATATCTCATCTCGCTTCCATTAATTCATATTCATGTACGACAATTCCAATAATACATAACTCGTACGATTTCCAACAAAATTTACCCTACGTACCGTCCGAGAATAATTATTTCAACCAATCAAAACTCTTGTCTGACATATTTTAAACCGACCAATTCGCATCAACCTTCCTCAGCCCCAATGTCTCGCTGATAAATTTGTTCACTCGTGCTCTTGTGATCGCAAGACAAAGGTTAGTAAATTAACGTTACCATTATTCAACTCAATTGAATATCTTAACTATTCAAAATGTAATTCCCTCTTTTCTCTCCATTTCCAGTCCCCTTGAGATTATAATTCGAGCAATTAATCTGTGTCCAAAACTATTCCCAAATCTATCCATCCATACATTAAATATATCATATATCCTGTGAATTATATCAACCAAATCTTATATATCATTCCATAATTTATAACTCAAATTTATATAAATATTTAGTCTAAACCTACATTTATATTCAATCAAATCCATTATTCTCATTCTGTGTATTTCACATTTTTTCCTTGCTCTTTGTTAGACTTCTATATCTTTCTAGTTAAATTCTAAATTAATATAGAAATATACCACTCTTAGTTTCCCCTGAAATATTGTCGGTTGCCTATTCTCATTTTTACTCTATTAGAATCTAAGACGTGACTCCTCTATTCTCATTCCTCATTCTCTCTCTCTCTCTCTCTCTCTCTCTCTCTCTCTCTCTCTCTCTCTCTCTCTATATATATATATATATATATATATATATATATATATATATATATATATACAAAAGATAATCACAAATAAGCACGTGATCTTCGAATGCGTGAAATTCCCAAGGAATTCCTTGGCAATTTCATGCATATATATATATATATATATATATATATATATATATATATATATATATATATATACGAGGGGGAGTCAAAAAGTTCTCAGATAAATGGCATAAAATTTTTATTTGTAATAATACTGTAATCATTTTTCTACATAAGCTCCATTAACATCTATACACTTTCTTAATCTATGAATCCAACGGTAAAGACCATCTTTGTAGAATTCACGGGGTTGTCTCTGGCACCAAGTAATGACCTGCTTTTTTGCTTCATCTAATGATTGAAACCGGGTTCCTTTTAGGTGTCCCTTTAAATTTGGAAACAGAAAAAAGTCAGAGGGTGCTAAATCAGGGCTATAAGGGGGATGAGCAAGAGTTTCCCATCGAAATTCCCGTAGCTGAGATCTCACAGCTTTGGACGAATGTGCAGGGGCATTGTCATGGTGGAACAAGATTTGCTTGTGGAGCTTTCCTCGTCGTTTTTTGGCTATTGAAGTTTTCAGCTTCCTTAAAACTCCTTCGTAATAGCTGGATGTAACAGTTTTTTGTCCTTCTAAGAAGTCTATTAAAATAATTCCCTCCGAATCCCCAAAAACTGTAGCCATTATCTTCTTAACGGACCTCTCTGTCTTGAACTTGATAGGCCCTGCTGCCCCCCTTGGGTGCCACTCTTTTGATTGATTTTTACTTTCAGGATCAAACTGATACACCCAAGTTTCATCTCCCGTTACGAGGCGCTCAAAAAAACTATCCTCGTTTGCTTCAATCTTGGTCAAAATAGCCAAAGAAAGGTTGGCCCTATGATTCAGCTGGTCTTCTCGCAACGCTTTTGGGACCCAACGTGCTGAAAGCTTGCTCAGGCCAAGATTTTCAGTTAGAATTCCAAATGCTGAGCCATGAGAGATTTCACATGCATTGGCAACTTCATCAATAGTAATACGGCGATCTTTATCCACTAGATTCCTCACAAGCTCGACATTTTCTGGGTTAATGGAGGTGGAGGGTCTCCCTTCACGTGGATCATCTTCAACTTCTTCTCTGCCCCCCTTGAAGCGCTTAATCCAGTCGTAAACTACCGCTCTACATGGCGAAGAGTCACCATAAACCTGTTGTAGAGCGTCAATAATCTTAACAGGCTTCCAATCAAGTTTAGTCAGGAATTTAATGTTCGCTCTTATCTCAAAATTTGCCATTTTATGGGTTCAAAAAAGTAACCTTTTTGAAGCACATCTAATACAAAGAGTCTCGACAAATTGAATGACGAATTTTGTAGGAATTGTTCAGAAAACATGAAAGTCGTGTTTGACCCTGTATTTACTTGTACAAAATCGAACATTTCAATAATCTGGCATTTGTCTGAGAACTTTTTGACTCACCTACGTATATATATATATATATATGTATATATATCACCCATCTCTCCATATATACATATATATACCGCTTTAATCCCCTCCAAAATTAAAAATTAAATATGCATCCACACTTTAAAATCTAAACAAAAACCACAAACTTAAAGTGCTCGTTTTCATCCAAACAACCTGGCATCAACCTCTCTACCTTGGTGCGAGATTTGAGCTTCTTGTGCAGCGAGTGTGTATCAGTGCGTTATCTCATTGTGCATTCAATTTGTTTGGTTTTACTTGGATCGAAAATGAAGAGCAACCTTTTCCATTGTGTTTGGGTATGTGGATATAAAATGTTGAGTAGATCATTTCTTTCTAGTAAGTTAAACAAACTTTTCAAAACTAAATATTCCTCTCATTAATAAAAAACGACAAAAGGATCTTCTTCTTTCAAAAGTATATTAACAGTTTATGAAAAGGCTCAAAGTTCTTCTTCCGAAATATCAGAACGGAGTACATTAAAAATTGAGTCTCATATTTTGGTTGAATCAATTATTTTGACGGCTTTTAGCTATTTAAGAAAATGAGAGAAAATGAAAAATAAAATAGGCAAAATACGACTTATCAAATGCTACAGTTCTCTGATATCGAGAAAAAATGTATGTCGTTTTTTAGTTCTCTATCGAATGATTTTTGATTTCCATCAAAGAAGAATATCGTTCGATAGCTAATGAAGTTAAAATCATTTTAATGCAATTTTAAGCTTATTTGAATTATTATTTTCCATCCTTATCAAACTTAAGGGAAAAAGGGGAGAAAAAATATTCATTAAAGAAATAAGAATGTTTAGCGTTCAAACGGCCCGACATTGACAAAGGCATTTGAAGCTCTTTTTTCGCACAAAACTAATTAATTAAAATAGGTATGTAATAGGCTTTTTAATATTTTTATAGTCTTTAAAATGTCATTTTCTTTACTGTCCATGTGAAGTGCTTGCTAATTTTTATTTTATTAGGTTGAGGAATAAGTTCTTGCGATTTTTTAAATATTATGTTGATTTAAGTTTTGTTGACGTGATTTGTGCGCATATTAAGAAACAATAATAAATAATAAGAGCAAAATTTGCAAAGTTTATACTACGTCTCTTAACAGCGTAGACTATTAGGCTTTTGCTTAGGCTACGTCTTGAAGTTGAGTAATAAGTCAATGCGGTTTATTTAAAAGTTGTGTTAATTTAATTTTTGTTCTGTACCCTCAAAATGGAATATCAAGTTGAAAGAAAGGCGCATTTTCGACACTTGTTGTTATTCATTTTCAATCGAGATGAGAACAATGCAAACGCGGCCAAAGCTCGTCGCGATATTTGTGCTATGTACGGAGGAAATGCTTTATCAGAAAGGACAATGGTGGTTTTCACGTTTCAAAAACGGTCATTTCAATCTTAATGACTAAGAACGTTCTGGTCGCCCCATTAGGTTGGATGAAGATCGATTGAACAACCTTCTTCATGATAATCCTCGTCAATCGACTAAAGAATTGACTGTACAATTAGCATGTGATCAGAAAACTGTAGTGAATCACCTTCATTCGATAGGAAAAGTTAAAAATCTCGGTGCATGGGTTCCGCATGCTTTGAGATTAGGCAACAAAATTCAACGCTCCACGATTGCCGCAGGTTTGCTTGCTCGTCACAAGGCTACTCGTAGATACAAGGACAGATTTTTTCCCCGCTTCATCACTGGCGACGAAAAGTGGTGTGTTTATGTCAACATGAACCATCGAAAACAATGGTTTAGCCCCAATAAAAAAACACTTCTGCGATTAAAGCAAGGACTTCATCCACGAAAGACGACGATGTGTGTGTGGTGGGATTATGAAGGCAACATGCTTTATGAGCTCCTTGCAAACAACGAAATTGTCAATGCAGAACTCTACGTTCAACAAATCTATCGACTCGCCGAAACCATTCGTGAAAAGCGACCTCATCGACGTTATGGAGTCCTTCTGCAACACGACAACGTTCGTCCTCACATTGCTAATATGATAAAAGACGCCATCCAAACAGTTTATTAGGGAATCCTGCCGCATCCTCCATATTCACTAGACTTGGCTCCATCGGATTTCCATCTGTTCCGATCGCTCTCCAACAATTTGCGCGGCGTTTCGTTCAATACTGATGTGGAATTTAGAACCTGGTTAGACGAATTCTTCGAGTCAAAATTCAGAGATTTTTATTGCAGAGGCATCGAAAAACTAGTTGAACGTTGGGAAAAAGTCGTAAATAACAACGGAGAATACATTATTGATTAAATTGCATATTGTTATCAATTAAAAATGAAGTTTTTCTAAAATTGTTAATGGTAATGAATAAATTTGATAAAACCGCAAGAAATTATTCCTCAACCCATTACTTGATCTCCACTGGTCTATAGGATAGTCACTTGGTTTGAATGTGGATTGTTCCCCAGGTACTTCGAATTCCACGTCAAGGAGGCAAACCATTTTATAATAACCGTATATATATATATATATATATATATATATATATATATATATATATATATATATATTTATATATATATATATATTTATATATATATATATATATATATATATATATATATATATATATATATATATATATATATATATATATATATATATATATATATATATATATATATATATATATATATATAAGGGATGTTCCATTAAGACGGATCGAAGTTAGCAGTAAATAAAAGTGTTATTGCTGAAAATTTATTGATTTCACTATTGGATCATGTTATTTCAGTCATGGCAATTATGCCTGAAAAATAATACCGCCTAAATGTCCGCCAAGGCTTTGGCGGCACACACCCACTCAATGGGAAATTTTTTTTAGGATGTCTCTGCATAGTTGCTCCTCGATCTCACCAATATGCCTTATTATCTCATCCTTCAGCTGTTGAATTGTTGTTGTCTTGTTGGCATAGACCTTTCTTTTGAGATGACCCCAAAGGAATAAATCTAGAGGCGTCAAGTCACACGATCGTGGTGGCCAATTGACCTCGCTGTTTCGAGAGATGATGCGACCAGGGAATTCTCATTCAATAAAGCCATTGTTGCATTGGCTGTGTGGCATGTGGCGCCGTCCTGTTGAAACCACAAATCTTTGACATCCATAGAATTCAATTCAGGCCATAAAAAGTTGGTTATCATGGCACGGTATCGCTCGCCTGCTACCGGAACAGAATTCCCGGCATCATTTTCGAAGAAATACGGCACAATGATTCCGCTAGCAAAAAACGCACACCAAACAGTGACCTTTTGTGGATGCCGTGGCTTTTCAACAATTTTTCTGGCATTTTCATCAGCCCAAATGCGACAATTCTGCTTATTAACGAATCCACCAAGATGAAAATGGGCTTCATCACTAATGAATTTTTGCGAAAAATCATCATCGGCTTGTCTTTGCTCGTGCACCTAGTTGACGAATGTACAGCGCTTCAAATGGACAGCAATCTTCATACTTGTGTCAATTGAATTTTGTAAGCGTGTAGAGGCAAATCTTTCGTCAAAATTCGATGTAACGTTGTTGTGGAGAGGTTTAATTCCTGCGCGCGATGACGAATAGATGTGTGTAGATCTTCAGCCACATTCTCGCGCACTGCAGCAATGTTTTCAGCTGAACGGCGTAAACAAGCATGCAATGGCGTTTGTTTGAATTTACAAACAATTTTCCCAATTGCACTGTCGGTTGGTCGATTATGTTGACCAAAAAAATAGCGAAGTGCCCGAAATGCGTTTCTGTTTGAACGTCCATTTTCGTAATAGGCTTCGATAACTTTAACACGTTGTTCGATTGTTAATCTTTCCATGGTTAAAATTGCCAAAGACTGAGGTTGTTAAATCTGAAAAAAAGAAGAAAAAATCATTAGACGCCTAAACTTAACTCACATTTAAAATCGGTCCAAGTTATTGGAACACCCCCTCTCTCTCTCTCTCTCTCTCTCTCTCTCTCTTTCTCTCTCTCTCTCTCTCTCTCTCTCTCTCTCTCTATATATATATATATATATATATATATATATATATATATATATATATATATATATATATATATATATATATATTAAGGTTGTCCTTAAAATCGAAAGTTTGAAATGTCACCATATTATATGGTGACATTTAGAGTAAAAACCTCATCTGTGAAATTTGGTTTCATTTGAAAAATATTTAGGGATTGCACATCGAAGATGAAGTTTTCACATTTGTGCTCAATCTCTAAGCCATTTGTCAACTGACGGTAATTCTCGTCACCAATTCAATTTTGCTTTATATTTAAATAACGAGCAGAAAAATCCCTGTTTGACCACTTTCGTCTTCTCTAGCCACCACTTTTCTGATATAATGGCTACATGTGGCAGTGTTGTTTACATCAGCTTATGTGGTAATAGTTACAGTAGTGACACTAATATAGGTGGCTTATGTAAATTTTTCTCTTATTTCATTTGGCTATTTTATATGTTTGTTCTTGTATATCAGATCTTGTAAGATTACATGTTATTTATTTAAGCGTGTTTGAACCGTGTTGTTGTTGGAGAATATTGCTAGTGTGACAATTAAATGAAAAAAAGAAACAGGAATAGAAAATAACAGACATTCAAATTATGGTAGACAAAGGGTTAAAGCGTAATATAATGAAAGTATGTAGTTAAAGATTGGTTATACAATTTATTATTCTATTTCTAAGATAAAATCTCTTCACAAACTAATTTCTTCTTCGTGAGAGCAAAATCCGAGATAACTGGATCACGAATACCTTTGCGTGAAGCCGTCTTATTGCTCCTATTCCACCCTCACATGGACCAAAACCTCCCACTCCGACAGTCATCCACCCTAGTTTTCGCTGCAGTTGGGGAGTTTGGGGATAAAACTACAATTCCCACAATCCGAAAAGAGAGCATCATTGAGAAAATCGAAAACCTGTACGAGAAATATCAAGCACTGAAAAAAAGGGGAAACAAGACGATCTGATCCACAAACCTACGAGAAAAAGCACTTTTTCGAGCAGATAAAGGACCAGTTTGATGAAGCTCACGATAACGCAATGGAAATGATAAGAATTAAGGATGATCGAGAGTTTTTGAAAGCTGAAAGAGAACCTGGGAGGAGGGCTCACATGGGTTCTGTTGATAAATCCTGGGCCACTCAAGAAAAACATGTTAAAGCAGGATCAGCCAAGGAGTCAGCGGAAGAAACACGCAGAAATGGAAGCGTCGACGTCCTTAGCCAAGGTAGTTCTAGAGTCATCCAGCAGTAGCAGTGAAGACAACTCAACTAGTGAGAAGTCCACTCT
Organism: Ceratothoa steindachneri; assembly: GCA_963969495.1. Taxonomy (NCBI): domain Eukaryota; kingdom Metazoa; phylum Arthropoda; class Malacostraca; order Isopoda; family Cymothoidae; genus Ceratothoa; species Ceratothoa steindachneri. The sequence continues at coordinate 9,893,837 of OZ018330.1, forward strand.
TGAAGAATCCTAAGGAGCCTGTGGAGGGGCTAGCTTACCAAAATGAACATCAAGAGCAAGAAAAAAATATCATCACACCTGAAGTTGCAACAGCTTTCGATAGAACTAGACTGACTGACAGAAAAGCCAGTATGGTTGCTACTGTGCTGGCCAAAAACCTGGGATAAGATTCGAGGCAACTCAACATCAATCCGTCTACAATCAGAAGGCACCGCCACTTTCACTGGAAAAAAATATTCTATGCAACTTAAGGAAACCTTCTCTGCAGATGCGCCTCTTGTAATCCATTCGGACGGAAAGTTGATGCCAGATCTGATGAAAACAAGTAGACAGGTCGACCGTCTCTCAGTCATTGTTACAGGAAATGGAGTGAGCCAACTACTAAAAGTAGCCAAACTTCCAAGTGGTACTGACTCAGAGCAAGCGAAGGCTGTTGTCCCCAACGCTTAATGAATAGGGGCTGACTACCCGTGTCGACCGTGTCGTAGGGATGTCATTCGACACAACTACCTTCAACACTGGACGGAAAACAGGAGCGGCTTTTCACTCTTCGTTGGGGGACAGTGAGGGACCCGAAGTCAGACTCTTCAAAAAATTCAAAGGATATTGGTCGCAAATCGATTTCAGTTCCTTCAGCACAGGCATTGATGAGGAACAGATTGTTGTGGTAATCAACGACATTGCATAAGATATTTTGAACTGGGCAGTGGATCTGTTGAGGGATAGAAAGGATCTGGGTGATGACTACCGTGAATTGATTGAGCTCTCAATAATTTTTCTCGGAGGGGTTCCACCACGCAGGATTCACTTCCTGGCTCTAGGTCCGATGCATCATGCGTGGTGGATATCTAAGGTGATATATGCCTTAAAATTCTGGTTGCTCCGCAAGCAAATCCAGAAGCTCACGTTACTCTCTATGCACCAAGGATGGATCTTCCAGCTCCTTAAAAGCCTGAAAGAATAACAAAATATTCTCAAAACATCTCTGGTATTCCTCTGGAAAATTGGCTGGGTTCGCCTTGTTTAATCCTCATGTGTCTATCGAGATGAAAGCTAGTATGGTGAAGGCAATGAGGGTGTGGCCAGAAGTACAAGACTCTGAAAAACGAGTCACACTTCCGGTGAACAGCATTGATGCATACCAGCTCCCTGATTCTGTTTCAGTAAGGACGCTGGAAGTTTTCAAGAAGCTGAGAATCGAGTCCGACTTCCTGCAGCTGAACCCAACTACCTGGACGGAGACAACTTGAAATACAAACGAGCACAAAAAATCATCATGGCACTAAACGTTACATTGATCTAGGGGTTTCATTGATCCAGGAGTACTGTAGTAAAATAACGAGAGACGTAGATAAACCTGCCGAAGTTTGTCCATGCACATCGACACCAATACCCTAACACAATGAAGGATACCCTGATCGGGCAACAATCAGTTGAATGGCACCTATGATGGCACAAATGAGCAGCTAATACTCCCTGAGTGGGAGCGGGACCCAAAGGCTAGGGTAATTTATCCAATAGAGCAGAATTTTGAGATCGATGTGTAACTCCTAAATATTTTTCAAATTAAACCAAATTTCACATATGATGTTTTTACTCAAGTGGCACCATATGATAAGCTCGGAGCTGAACTTTTGACAAATTTATTTTTTCTTCCTATAGCTAAGGACCACCCATATATATATATATATATATATATATATATATATATATATATATATATATATATTATATTATTTATTTATGTCGTGGTATAGCAAGGGCCGAGTGGATGGTATATACGTACGTCAGTTTGTTACGTACTTGAATAACTCCTTCATTACGTTTTCTCTAAGGAGTGCTATATTTGATTTTACGTTATTTTAATCTTTGAGGACTTCTAGTGCCAAAAGCAGCCTTTCAAGAATTAAATTAAATACTTCTAAAAAAACAATATATATTTAATCACAACCTAAAAAAATTAAATAAAAACAAACTATACATCTATAAATTAAACGAGTTTATGTGAGACTCACTAATTTAAACCAAATGAATATAAAGTAATGGTTGACCCAAAGCTCACTTTAATATCGGACACTAATTGACCTTCAAAAATAATGGAATTTCTTTAACTTTAAAACAACCACACGTGAATCAGGCTGGAGACTGACCGTGGCATTGAATTTATATGTAGACGAAAGAATGTTTTTGCGGTTAGGCGCGTGTACGCGTTCCCAGACATCCAGCGGTTTGACTGGCGCGGCGACAGGCTTGAAGCAACAGGTAATTGCAGTGCGGGCGACGGATGGCGTTAAGCACGTTGTCTTAGTCAGATAATTTAAACAACTGGACAGTAAAGGTATGCTCTTTCCAATCTCTAGGCTAATCTTGAATGGTTCCACTGACGAGCGATGAGCAAACAAGTGAATCCTTTTACGCACGGGGGTGTTTGAGGGAGCTCACTTAGGGGTATTCCTCAATGGTGAGGACTATCTCTGGTTTTTGTTGTAAACATGGATACGGGCTTCTCTGACGAGAAATGTACGAGAGTAATTCTCAATACAAACAAAGCTAATTTTTGGTGTGACCACCAGGAACTGGCTCAGCGTGAGCTTCTTCTCTTTTCCTTCCTTTGATTGCCGGGAACTGCGCCGGACTTCGTCGTGTCGATCGCTAAGTCGATCCTCCTGGTTCTTCTACAGTTATCCGCCTATATACTTCACCAACACATTGGGTGTAGGGGAAGGGGGGGGGGTGAGGTCTTAGGGATTAAGCCTCTCTCCTCTAATGGCTCTTCTCCGAGCGTCTTTCACTTAGTCCTAACGGCATCTTCTGGCTTTTAGAGGCCGCTCCTCTAATTTCGTCTATGAAGTGAAATCATATCCCAACTCTTACGGTAAATATTGCTTGTTTAACCAACGTTATGCTCGCCGGCCCAGAAATCTGATGATTCGTGCATCTTGTGGTTGTGGGAGGCCTTCTGGTGGTCAGCGAGTCGAGGCGCGAGAGGGAGGGGGGGTAAGTAATCGGGCTACGCTACCCAGTGCCAGGATGTTGCGGTGACCGAACAGGGCCTCTGTTTTTAGGGTGGGATATCGATTTTCCTATAAATATATATATATATATATATATATATATATATATATATATATATGAGAATGGGTGGAGGAAGTAAAAATCCGGAAACACTCTGGAGTTCTTTATTGACGTTTCGCCTTTCAGTTTTTTCAGAATAGAACTACAGAAGAAATTCAGATCTAGGCAGATGTCATCCCGGGTCACGGCTGCTCGTCCTCAGTCAGTTTCTTCAAGTTGGTTGGTTGATGCTATCGGACTCCGACCTTTCCGCTTCATTTCTTATGACCCTAGCTGCACCATTGGCCAGCCGGAAGAACCCGTCCCGGTAATTGGTTGACCTGTCAGCGATAACATGTGCCGCTTCAATCATTCTTCTCTCTCTTTTGCTAAACCCATGTCCTTTTTAGCTGTCAAATTCCTATGCTTCACTAACTCCGCAACTCTGGTTTCCGCAGAGTTAGCTATCATAATACCTGCCTTCATAAAAGACCTGTTCAATCTCTAAGTCGCCATAGAGTACAGATCAGAGAGATACATGACCCCTTCTAATCCCCTCCCAGCGGGCTCATTACCTTCGTCCACCTCTGTGAGCCTTCTCTCTCTACTTCTCTCTGCTATTTTTAATGATTTGGACTTAATTTTAGTTTCATGAAGGCTTTCCTAATATACTCAAATTCATCATTCAAAAGGCTTTCGCTACATGCGAATAGCTCTTAAATAAAACCCAATGACTACCTCTGTCTTCGTTTTCTTCCAATATCCAGAGAGAAAATGAATAAAATCGTTCTTATTAGTGGCTTTCCTGTACACAGAGAATTTAGTTCTATCGTTATCCCTAAGGACTAACATGTCCAGGAAAAGAATTTTATTGTTCTCTTGTTCTTCCACTGCAAACTGGATGTCCTCATCCATTTCGTTCAGCAGTTCCAATTTGTTGCCTATATCAGTACCCGCTGAATTACGGCCAGGACATTGTCTACCTAACTCCACCAAATTGAATCCCTCCCCATAACCCTTGTCAATTTCTCCGTCTCTAGAACTTCCATAAATGAGCATGCCATAACGGAACTTAGATGCGATCCACTGGCTACTATATTGTCCTGCCTATATTCATCCCCTTCAAAGGTGAAAGCACCAAACATTACACATAAGAATATTAACCTGATATAATCCCTCTTATTAATAGGTAGATCAGAGTCATTGATGTTAGCTACTGCTTTCTTCACTGCCTCTAAGGCACAATCTACTGGAACACGGGTGAATAACGCCTTCACATCAAAGCTAACGAGTTTCTTTTCCCTGAGGTTTACCTCACATAATCTATCTTTGAATTGGGCCGAATTCTTCAAATGAGCTTTACTGATTTTGTCTAATGCTTGAGACAGTGGTTTGGCTAGTACCTTAGCAACCTTATGAGGAGTACTACCCACTCCTGAGGTGATTGCTCTAAGTGGAATGCCTTGCTTGTGAGTTTTAGGAAGTCCCCTCATTTTAGGAGGTCTCAGATTCCCCTCAATGAGGTTGACTAGATCTCACCCCTCTCCGTTTTTCTAAGTATTTTTCTAATTTCCTTCTCGAATGATATTGCCTCCTTATCGGCACTTCCTGGATACTTTTTTTCGTATGTTGTACTCTCATTGAGCAAATCGTTCATTTTGTCTTCTCACTTGTCTGCAATTCTTAGCTAAAGTAACTTAAATAACTTTTCTTGTCCGTGACTATATCAAACTTTAAACCTAAAGAGAGAGCCAGTGTCTAATTGTGCGAATGGTTTCTACTCAGATTGTTAACTAAGTTAGACCTGCCCATTTTATTGCATTCACTTTTGGCACAAAGTATCTACATTTGCGTGAGAATTTCCTCTATTAACTCGTTAGTTAGGGCTTTGGGTTAATATCAAGGTTGCATCGCTCTCCTCTCTCAACACATCTATCTCATTAGTCAAAACCTCGTAACTCTCCACTAAATACTCCGTGACACAAATAGTAAAATGTTTCCCTATGAAACTTAGCTGTTTGGGGGGCGATCTCGGTAGGACTTGCTCCTCGACTCAACGCCGGAGAAAACCTCTTTCTGATATAACGGCGAGAGCGATCTTCAATCTCGTAGAATTCCAGTTTTGTGGAGTCCAGTCCTTCTCCACCACGACGTATAGGTGAGACTGGGTGGAGGAAGTTAAAATCCGGAAACTCTCTGGAGTTCTAAAAATATACACTTTGTCCTCTCTCTCTCCCCCTCCCTCACTTTTCCCCCCTTGCCCTCCCTTCTCTCTTCCCTCCTCAATATTCTCCCCTCTTTCTCCTCTCTATCCACCCCATTCTTCTCCCTCTCCAACACTCTACACATAAGAGAGAAGAGGGTGAAGGGTAGAGGAGAAAGTTAGATTGAGATGGAGGGGTAGCTATAAGTGAAAAGAGTGGGGAGGGGGGAATGCGGAGGGGGATTGGGGTAAGGGAAAATGGGAGGATATAGAGGAGGATAGAGAGGGGGAAAGGAAGGAGAGGGGGAGATATAAGGGGGTGGAGAGATATATAGGGAAGGTGCTAGGGAGAGGGAGGCAGGGTAGGAGATTGAGAGCTGGGGAGAGGGATGGAGATGGGGGGAGAGGTAGAGTGGAGAGGAGAGGAAAAAGGGGGGAGGGAGACGGGGTGATAGGGAGAGAGGGCGAGAGGGGGAGATATTGGAGGGGAAGGGGGGGAGAAAGGTTAGAGGGTGAGAGAGTAGAAGGAGGGGTGGGATTGGGAAGGCACTGGAAATTCATCTCAGCTTACTTGTCCACTATTAAAAAAAAATATTAAAAAATCACGTTCTATAAATATGGGGTTATGGAGGCTAATTTTCAAGATAAGCCAATGACGAAAAAGAATCCAAGCATTTTTCTAAATCCATTGATTCAGAGAAACTACGTTAAGGCTTCTGCGTTCATCTTATCGTATCTGAGAATATTTGACAACTCATTATCTAAATTAACAAAACTGAGAAATTTAGCATTATATGCTTATATGAGAGGATTGTAATAACTGTTAAATGCACTGTATGGTATAATTGAGCACAAATAAATTATCTTTACTGTTAAGTGATATATAGGGTCTTTCAATAAGGTTGCTCCATTTTTAAATGTAAATAAAACAAGTTTTTTGAAATATATGCACTTAATTTTTTTTTAATTTGAAAGTACATTTTATGGCATTAAGTGTGGAATATGACGTCATTCAAATGTCCGCCGCGGCTTTGCTTGGTGGAACCTATTCGGGAGGCTCAATTTTCGATGATTTTGTCGCATAAATCTGGCTAAATTTGCTGGATGGTGTTCGTTATGTTGACTTTGAGAACATCAACTATTTGAGAATTATTCGCATAGACCTGCGATTTAAGGTAGCCCCAAAGAAAGTAGTCTAATGGCGTTAAATCGCATGATTTCGATGGCCAGTTGACGTCGCCGCCGCGCGAGATGACCCTGCCCTGAAATCGCTGGTGCAAAATGTCTATCGTGGCGTGCGCAGTGTGGCACGTAGCGCCGTCCTATTGGAACCACATGTCGTCAGTATCCATATCAGGCATATATATAATCCAGTTGAGGCCACAAGAAGTTGCTTATCATCGATCTGTAGGTCTCGCCGTTGACGGTTATGGAAATCCCATCTTCGTTCTCAAAAAAATACGGACCGATGATTCCGTTAGACGAAAATCCGCACCAAACAGTGACTTTGTTGGGATGCAATTGGTGCTGGTGTATCTCATGTGGATTGTTTTCGTCCCAAATCCGACAATTTTGTTTGTTCACAAATCCATTAATCCAAAAATGGGCCTCGTCGCTGAAGATGATTTTTTGGGGAAATTATGGGCAACTCCCACCTGCTCTAGAGCCCAATAAGCGAACACACGGCGTTGTCTATGGTCGTTTACCTTAAGTTCCTGGGTAAGTTGGATTTTGTACGGGTGCAGACTCAAGTCCCTACGCATAATTCGCCAAACTAAAGTCGCAGAAAGGCCAAGTTCTTGTGAACGACGAGAAATTGACTGCCTCGGATTTTCCCGTACACTCTCATTTACGGCAGCGATGTTTTCAGCAGACCGAACGTTTCGGCAACGTATGGGTGTTGGCTGATTGTTGATCGAACCTTTTGCCTCAAATTTGGCCACCAAGCGTCGAACAGTTGACTCGGCAGGACGATTGTGGCGAGGATAGAAATCACGTAATGCGCGAAACGTTTGTCGAACGGAGCACTGATTTTGATAATAACATTTTGTGATTTTCACACGCTTCTTCAACGCTATAACCTTCCATCGTGACTTGCCAAGTACTACTGAACAGTTTACAGTGAAGTTGCCAGATGTCGCTTTAACAACATGGTCACTATCGCCTGACAAAGCTTGAAAGTCCTTGTTGAAATTTTGCGTTTAAATTAAGAGATATCATTAGTCATTTATATAAGGGCTTATAACACCTCATTTGGATGATGCCGAAGAATTCTGGTCTACAGATATTATAAAACTAGAGCGCGTCCAACCTTGCACGACCAAATAAATTTTTGCGCTTAGATATAAATCGTATGAAGAGAAACTGAGGAGTCTAAATTTACTTTCAGTGGAGGAGCGGACTGTGCGCGGCTAACTTATTGAAGTTTCTAAAATACTAAACGCTCTCACTAATAGAAATTATGAATCAATATTTGAGTTAGATTACCGAGGGGACACTAGAACATATCGACGAGTTTGGCAAGCCATGTAGTTAGAAACACCCCAGTAAATATGTTCAAGAATAGAATAGATAAATATTACTTTAAAGTATAACTTATAAAAGGTGTTAAACTAATTCCGTTCACATATCTTCTTTTCCTATTACGGATCGTTCACCTCTGACTTTCACTGCTTCCCTTCTTTATTGAACTACGCTTTTGTGGATCTTCAAGTCTTTCCTAGTTCGTAATTCTCTAATCTAATAATTTCATTGAGAAACGTTTAGAAAAGACGATGATGATGGAGAAATAAAAATAAATATATAAGAAAGAGTTGCTAAATGAGTCCTATTATGAAATAAATCTAAAAATGGGAGGGCACTATTTCTTTCTCTTTCAAGTGTGAATGTAATTAAATTATTTCATAGCCACCAACTACGCCACCAACATCGCTCACTCTCGTCTTGGCCGCACTGAAAGTCGCGTCTCTTGTGAAGAGCTCTGTTAATTGACGTGTAAACAGTCTGGCCAGATTTGTGGTGGCGGGGCAATGCGTATCTGGGCGAAGCCAAGTTTGTGTCACCGCGATATGTTTGCATAGAAACTATCGCCTGAGAAAGCTAGAGCGTCCTTGTTGAAAGATCCTTTACAAAGCTTTTAATAACTCGAGTAAAGAACACACCTTAACACTAAGCGATGAAACATTTTAACTGATAACAATTTGAACAATGAATATGGACTATGGGTTGGTAGGTTGTGTTTTTTACCGAACAAGAAGAGGAACGGCCGAAATATTTTAATCCAACGTTGGTTTTATGGATTTAATATATATTGATTCTGCTATGCTGATTGTGGTCGGACATTTATTGCTGGCTATGACAATAAAGTTTTCTATTGTAACTGACGTATATCGTTTATAACCTTTGTATATTACCTAATTTTGTAATTATTATATATTTAAGTGTTCATTTTTTGAAATTTTTAAAAGTTTGCTAATGAGTTTTCATATATTTCCAGAAACTAGATGATGAACGGACAAGCTCGAAAGGCTTCCTGATTCAAGAAGCCTTTCGAGCTTGTTCGTTGAGGATGGTGGCTCAGTCGATGAGCGTCGTGGTCACAATAGCGATGAGCGCTTGAGGACACAGGTTCGAATCCTAGTCCTTTATTCATTTTTCCTCTAACGGTTAAAATTAGTTTTCACGATTTTCTCCCTCTCTATATCTCAAATTTTCTTTCTTAAGCTTTTGATGGTTACCTTCCTTAGTGTTGCGATACCAATTTTCATTTCTTTGGTACTATAAATACATATATATATATATATATATATATATATATATATATATATATATATATATATATATATAGTTTTATATGAAAAAGAGAGGGGAGAGGGGGGATTTACAAGGAGAATCATCACTTCAAAAGGGTTTACAACCCATACCCACGATGTAACGTTGAAGCTTACCGGGGGTTCACACTAGTACTTACACTAGTGTGTGTAGCACCTTGTCTAATCAACTTTTGAACTGCTCAACTGAGTAAATGTTTACTACATATGTTGGCAGTCTATTTTAAGTGTTGCAGATTTTATAGGTGAAAAAGCCACCAACCTTTTCACAAGAGTAACGAGGAGAATTGAGCTTGCACCAATGGTTGCGAGTAGCATTCACGTTCAAGCTAAAGAGATGCCTATAGTCAATGTTATCAAATCCTTGAAGTATTTTGAAAACCTCTGGTAGCCCATGTTTCTAATTGCGGGAATAAGTTTCGTTGCTCGTGCCAAAACTCGTCTAGCCTCTGCACGTCTATCCTCAAGTTCGGTGATCAGAACTGGATGGCGTGTTCCAGTTGGGGACGAACTAGAGAATTGAGAAGTGACAAGACTATTTCTTTGTACCGGTAACGAATCTCTCTTCTGATGTAACCTAATAGCTTCGGTGCCTTCTTTTCTACCTCAATACACAGTTTTGAGGACTTGAGGTCGCTACTAATAAAAACACCCATATCTTTTTCCAATTCTGTACTTGCTATGTCATGACCCAGAAGAGAATAGTCTGACCTTTGGTTCGCATGCCCGATATGCATAATCCTGCGCTTATCCAGATTAAATGGCATCAGCCACTTCTTAGACCACTCTCCCACTTTCTCTTAGAGTTTCTACACTTTCAGGCGTTGCGACATTTGCTCCCAACTTAGTGTCATGCGCAAACTTAGCTATGAGGCTCACAATTCCAACATCTACATATATCATTGATATAGATGATGAATAGGAGCAGATCCAATGCGGATCCTTGGGGTACCCCACTGGAAACACGAAACCAGCTGGACGATACCCGATTTATAACTACACGCTGTCTTATATTTTTGAAGAGAGAGGGGTTAATGGGAGAGAGAGAGTTTGGGAGGAGGAACGAATAACGGGGGTTAATTTAGAGGAGGGGTAGGACGTATAGTGTAAAGGTAAATTGGCGAAGGAGGAGATTAGGGAAGAGGGGGTGGGAGGATAGAGTAGGGAGATTATTTTTTATCTTGGTTTGAGAGGTGAGAGAGATTGCGGGAGAGGGCGGGTGCAGGGGGAAAAGAAAGGGATGAGAGGGGAAAGAATGGGGAAGAGAGGAGGATATAGGGGGAAGGAGGAAGGGTCACACAGACAGATAGACTTCATTTTTATTTTATACTAGCAGAGATAGCTGTCGTTGCCGGGTAAAATATACGTTCGGAAAAAAGTAAGATATTTTATCTAGGGCTTTGCCAAAAATAGCCTTTTCAACCACATAATTATGATTGCACTATTGCAAAAAATTTCTCGATCTTTCAAGGCAGGGCTTGAGTGGATAACACAATTTTTCTATTCTCTTCGACGAGCAAGGATGACAAATTAAAAAGGCCGATCGAAAGACAGTTTTTTGGCTCTCTTAGAAAAGCTTATTTTATTCGTTATCCTCTCGTGTATGTGAGAAAAGATCCTTCCGAGGGCTTTGATGAAGAGCTAGTAAGCCAAAAATAACTGTTTTAACGGCGCTATTGTAAATCATTTCTCGATATATATATATATATATATATATATATATATATATATATATATATATATATATATATATATATATATATAATAAAAAAAAGAAGTCTCTGTCTCTGTGTGTGTCTGTCCAATAAAAGGAATAAAAAAATCATGTTCTAACTCTGCCCCCTATCTCCCTTCTCTCCCATATTTTCTAACCATCCATGATCTCGCCCATTCTCTCGCCCCATTATCTCACTCCCATTCTCTCACCCCATTCTCTTCCCCATGCTCCCCAATTCTCTTACCTCTTCTCTCCCCCGTACCTATCCTCCACCTCCATCTCTACACTATCTCCCCCATCTATCCCCACTCTTTCTCCCTTCTTTCTCCCTCATCTCTCCCCCTCCCCCTATCTCCCTCATCTCTCCCCCTCCCCCTATCTCCCTTACCATCTCTACCTCCCCTTCCCCTCCCTTCCTCCGTCTTCTATCCCTCCCTCCCCCCTCTCCTTCTTCCCCCCTCCCCACTCCCTCTCCCTCCCCACTCCCTCTCCCTCCCCACTCCCTCCCCATCCCCCACTCCCTCCACTCCTCCACTCCCTCCCCTCCTCCACTCCCTCCAATCCCCCCTATCCCTGCCCTTCCCCTTCCTCTCACTTCCTCTATCTATCCCTCTCCCCCTCCTCCTCTCTCTTCCTTTCTCTATCCCTCTCCCCCTTCCCCTCTCCCTCCCATTCACCTTTTCCCTCCTATATCTACCCCTCCCCTCTACCCCCTTCTTCCCACCTTACAAAAAGATATCCAAAGCAAGAGATAAATTCTCTCCTCCTCAGTCCCCCTCTCTTTCCCTCTGCTCCACCCTTTTCCTTAATATCTCTCCCTCTTCCCCAATCTTTCCCCTTTCTCCCCCCCCCCAAGGATATCAAATCAAGAAAAAAATTCTTAAAATATAGAGTTATAGATAAGACGCTCAATCTCTTTCTGTGGTCACAACGTTCGTTGTTCGCTCATAACTAACGGTCAGTCACGCGTGAGTGTAAACTGCCGAGCACGCGCGGTGAAACGTTTACTCATTATAAGTATATTATATGATAGGGAGAGTGTGCACCTCTCCTGAATCTGTCTCCTACCTATAAACAATAATAATAATCAGCATGTAAGGATATTTTTTTGCCATAATATAAGAATTTCCAACAATGGTCATTTGTACTTATTTGCGCCAGGACTTTTTATCTCGAGCAACGACAAAAAGTCTTACTTGATTTACGAACTCATATTTTACCCGGGCAACGACGGATATGTCTGCTAGTATATGTGGGATTTATTGTGTCTATTGCTCTACTCACGCGTTACTTTGTGAGTTTCTCGTATATATATATATATATATATATATATATATATATATATATATATATGAAATTTCATGAAGAAGGTAAGGACAGACAGGACGCTAGGTATATGTCATTAATTTTTTATTTTAATTCTCGTGAAATTGAAGTTTAGACTGTCAGCAGCATCTCTTATGACTATATTTACAAGAAATATATCCCTGAAAGATTGAAAAGCTACTGAACTTTTTCCAAGTTATCAAAAAGACTTAGGAAATCTTTTTTTTGACTGTACCTTTCTTCAGATTTGTCAAAATGAACTTGAAGATGGCCGATAAGCCCGAAACATTGTTTCCCAATAAATCACATGTATGTGAGTGTCCGGTGAGCGTCCATCCCTTCGTCAACACAGCTCTTATGAGTATACACGATATATATATATATATATATATATATATATATATATATATATATATATATATCACGTGAGGTTCGCAATGAATGCAATGTCCCGCAGTACTTTCGAACTTTATTCAGTTCATTTTCAAGGATAATTACAAGAGAAAATAATATAATAAGAGATATATAAGCTAGTAAAAGATAAAGGACCGCTTCTAAGACAAGAAATCACCAATGAGGAAGCTAATTTCTTTAAGAATGAGTTTCTTCCTAACAACATCAATTTTAAAAGGCCAGTGAAAATGTTAAAGGGTTGAAATTGGCTTATACATGAACATTCAACAAGGTTTCTTTTAATTGAGTCATTGAAGCGAAAAATAAATTTTGCTGAATTCCAATTCAAAGTATAGCATAAAATCTACTGAGGAATTTATTGATATACTCCACTCTACAAGACCGGCAGGACTAATAGTATCCCTTGATGAGGAAAGCCTGCTTACGAACGCTCAGACCATCGACATCATTATAAAAAAGTGTATCACCATCCTACAATGTCTCCTGCAAAATTCGGGCCAAACATCTTAAGGAACATGTTACGTTCATGCACATCAGGGGCTCCGATCAGAACACCGGACGGTAATCTATACACGCAAGTGGATGGAGTGGCTATGGGGTCTTCCTTAGGGCCGACCTTCGCCAACTACTATATGGGTTAACTTGAAGAGAGATTATTGGACAACAGTAAAAATAAACCACACACATATTGCCGATATGTAGACATCTACATCAACGCCCAAAACGGAGAACATCTGACAAACATCAAACAGCAATTTGAGGACAACTCCGTGTTAAACTTCACTTATGAATTGTGCATGGGCAATAAACTCCCTTTTTTGGACGTTGAGTTTCAAAAGATCAATGGTAGCTATATCACAAAAGTATATAGGATAGTACGGACATGGTAAGATGCCTCAATGCGGATAATAAAATAAGTGTAATCGGCTCATACATCCGCCGAGCATATAAATGCTGCTCTACGGGTGAACTTTTCCACCAAGAGATTTCACGCGCAAAAAAAAACACTCGTGAACAACGGTTTCTCGAACAACATGATTGACAAACAATTCCAATCATTTTTAAATAATTGCTTCAAAGATACGGATACAACGAAAAGTAATCAGGGCGCAGTAAACAACACCAAACTATATTACAGAAATCATATGTCCACGGCCTATAAAATAGATGAAAAAAACATCAAGGAGATTATTAACCGTAACATCAAGGTTAAGAATCGAATAGATAAAATTTAACTGATTATTTACTATAAAACAACAAAAGCCAGCAATCTCTGTATGAAAAACAACAGCTGCCAAAACTCCTTGAATCTAAAGTCAACCAGCATAGTTTACGAGTTCATCTTCCCCAATAAAGACTGCAAGCTTTATAATAACTCTAAATATATTGTCGTGACAACTACCACACTTTCGAGACGTTTAACTATGCATCTGCAAAGCGGAGGACCTAGAAATCATATGGAGAGCGCGCATAACATCAACCTAACGAGATATATTCTAGTTGACAACACCTTAATTAAGAGAAAAGAGGGAAATAAAGCTAGGTTGAACATCTTAGAAGCCATTTTAAAAACGAAGAAAAGCCGGCCATCAATAGTCAAGCGTTAAACTGGAATCGAACATTAAAGTTGTTTTAAAATTCCACTCACCGGATTGGCTCGTTTCCTCTAACGTTAGGATCAACCAGGCGGAATAAATACCCCCCTAAAAACCGTTTTCTTTCATGATCTAAATAAAAAAAAACAACGAAGTAATAAATAACAAAGTATGAATAAAAGAGGCAAAAATGCCCATATGAGACAAGAGATAATTAGCAGAATAACAATGCAAGAACCTGACAGTCATCGACGATCAGCAGCATTATTGATGGAGAAAAAATTATTTTTTTAAACAAACAAGAAGAGAACATACTAGTGATGTCCTAACACCAGGGTAAACTAGTAAACTTTTTCACACTTATAAAAACCTCCCACACATTTCATCACTTCCATATAATTAATTAATTAATTAATTTCTTTCATTCAGTTGATTCCAACTCCACATTTTCATTGGTAAAGGAGGCAAGAATATATCAAGACGCTCCGAAGATGATCGAATAAGATCGAAAGCTCAGCAATTTGGTTTGGTTTTTGCCAAACACATTCATTTAAAAAAGAGATGAATACAGGACAATTGATCTACCATCTACAAGATAGAATAAAATAGACAGTTAGAAGAAGAGAAAGTTGCCAAAGGAAATTGATCAAGGCGAAATACACAATGTTCTTCAACAAAATTTGCATTCAAGAAAGACTGCTACCCAACTCCAATAATATATATATATATATATATATATATATATATATATATATATATATATATATATATATATATATATATATATATTTATATATATATATATATATTTAGAACGTGATTTTGAATATTTTTTTAAAGTGGTCAAGTAAACTGGTATGAACTTTCAGTGCATCCCTCCCTCCCTCTCCCCCATTTCCCTTCAATTTTCTCCCCCTTCTCTCCCCTCTCTTTTCCCTCTCCTCTCTCCCCCTCCTCTATCTCCATCTCCCTCCCTATATCTCTCCCATCTCTATCCCCCAACTCTCTACATCCCTGTCCCCCTTCTTCCCATCATCTCTTCCGTCTCCTCCTTTCTCTCCCCAACTATTTTTACCTCTTCTCTTCCCTCTCCCCCAATCTATCCCACACTCCCTGATCGCCCATCCTCTATCTCTCTCCCCTTTTCCATTCTTCCTTCCCTCTTACTCTCCCCCACTCCCCCCTTTTCCCTTGCTCTATTCCTCTCCCCCTTCTCCCTCTGCCCCATCTCCCCCCACTCTTTCCACCTATATCTGCCTCCCCATCTCTATCTAACTATCTCCTCTACCTCTCACCCTCTTTTCTCCTATGGGTAGAGTGTTGGAGAGGACCAGGACCCTCAAGAAACTAACGTATATAAATGGAAGCTCCCTTAAGCTTCCAGAACCCACTAAGGCAATCATCAACCTATCAGAATACCAATTAACCCAGGAACAAGAAGAACTCCTCAACTTTGGAATTAATTGCCACTACTAATAAGCCGAGGAAGCATCAAAAAAGAATTCACATAGAAATGCTTCTTGACGACATACACAAGCTAGAAGGTGACAAGAAAATCACTACCACACCCACTCTCACATTTGAACTTCTTGCAGAGGCTGGAAAAAACAGAGGACGCTTTACGTCTAAAGTCCTGACACCGCTCCTCAAAGAGTGCTAAACAGCTTAAAAACAACAGAGATCACAATCAGGAACGCAGATAAAGCAAGCATCTCTGTCATCATGCCGACAGAACAGTACCATGCAAAAATGGACACTATCCTAAATGACCAGAGTACATTTCATAAAATTTCGAAGAACCCCACCAATGATATCAAGAAGAAAGGGAACCAAATTATAGAAGGGATCAACAAACAACCCGGAAATATACAAATGAAAAAGATCATTGGTGATTTCAGTTCTAGATACGCTTACGGGACCGTGAAGACCCACAAGGCTAGAAACCCCCTTAGGCCCCATAATTAGTCAAGTTCCTACCCCTACGTATGAGCTGGGTAAACTCCTAAACAAAATATTAACTCCATACGTGCCTAACAAATATAGCCTCAAATCCTCGGTCGATTTTATCGATATTATTCGATCCACGACCCCTAAGAAAATGATAGCCTCCATCGACGTAGAATCATTGTTCGCGAATGTACCAGACGCCGAAACGATAGACCTAATATTTGAACACGTCTATTACCAAAATGATCGCCCCCTGTTGGAATACCAAGGGCGGACATAAGGAAACTCCTACAAATCTGCACTTCAGAAGCCCCTTTCTATGGACCTAATGGAAGTATGTACCATGCTAAGTCGATGGAGTCGCTATGGGTTCTCTCTTGAGAGTTCTCTTTGCTAACTTTTATATGGGAGCGGTTGAAGAAAGGGTTTTCTCAAGAGTACCCAAGCCCCACATCTACTGCAGGTACATAGACGACATTTACATTAATGTACAAACAGAAGATGAAATACATAACCTGGAAAGAACCTTTAAAGAATTTTCTTCCCTCAACCACACTATCGAAGAAAGCCAAAACAATCAATTACCATTTTTCGACAGCCTCACTACCAATATTAATGAAAAACAACGAGTAAAATATATGTTAATTCCACCAATCCGGGACTTTGCATGAATGCAGACAGCGAATGCCCTAGACGTTACTGAACAAGCGTGATCTTATCATATATTAACCATGCCTTCACCCACTGCACTCCATGGAAGGATACACGCAATGAACTTGAGAGAGCCACCCAGATACTCTTTAACAAAGGATTGTCCAATAAAGAAATACAGATAGCTATAAGAATTAAAATGGACCAATGATACCTGTCTGAACCTCAGAAGAACCGAAATAAAGACAAGGAAAACATTATAAAACTCTTTTACAAGAACACTATGAGCACAGAGCACTATGCAGACGAAGGAGCAATCAAGGACATTATTAACCGAGGAATAAAACCCACGAATGCTGAAAAGATCGCACTAATCATCTACTATTAAAATAGACGGACATCAACTCTTTTCATGAAAAATAACCCCAAACCTCCTCATCAACCCAAACAAATGACCCATCTAATATATGAGTACACATGTACGTTAGGAGACTGTGAGCTCTTACCTAACTCGTATATAGGAATGATCGAAACCACAATCTCAAGAATATCATACCACCTCAACAATGGTGCACCTAAAAAACATACACAAGAAATACATCGAACTTGCATTAACAGAAGAATGATGAAACTGTTTCCTTCTATCATTTTTCTGTTAAGGCAAGTTCCATGTAATGAAACTTATCAGATAGGATCAATTCATAAAACCTTAAAAAGATTTCCTTGCTTTAAGCCAGCTATCTGTATTAAGGGTACCAAAACTCTCGATGCCAGCCAGGGTCAATCTCAATTCGGATTTTAAACGAACGCGATGCTAACTAATCCTACTGAATTTTTGCCACGAATAGTTACTGGCGATGAAACCAGGGTGGGTAAATATGACCCTGGGAAATCAATAAGAATCCAAGCAACTACAACCTACCGAAGGTGTGTGGGACATAAACTTCCCTGTTGGTCAGATGACAAATGATAGCGCATATTACGATTGTGTTTTGCCTAAATTCGAGCATAAAATTGGAAAAAATAGCCGATGCAAGTTTCATGCCACTTCTTTTTGGGTGACTTTCTGGAATAGTTTGTCAATTAACGTCGTCGAGTCATCATCTATAAATATGTTTAAAAATTGCTTGGAGGCCGACTTTAAATGCAAAGAAATATGCTGTAGAGGGTCCAGCTTACAAATGGACTCAAGGGTCTTTTGCTGGCTCCGTTCTCTTATAATCTTATAATGATAGCAATGCACCAGCACATTCGTCAGGACTTTTGAGGTGGAAACTGTGAGACTTTCGATGGAAAGTGCTGCCACCTGAATCTACACTACAGTCCTAAAATGGCTCTCCTAACTTTTTTGCTTTCTAATTTGAAAAAAAGTATTAAAGAGATTCATTTTTGAATTTTTGAAGAGGGGAAAACAACGGCGAAAACCTGATTCAATTCAAAAACGGATTTCTATAAGAAAAGGTTAGAAAGTTGGCGACAGAAAAATAAAAATTACTTTCTATATATTTTTAACTTTATTATTATTATGATTTTATGAGAATGTTTTGAACGTCCGTGATATGTCGGAGAGTAATTTTCGACACGCCTTCATTGCGGATCGTTAATCCTTGCGGGAGTTACGGGAATGGGAAATGGATTTCCAATTTCACAGGAGAGTAAGTCATCTTCTGGAATGGAATCGTGGAAGCAACCGGCAATATAGGTTTGGGCGGCGCTTACATGACGAACAAACTTAGATGCGACCGGTCTTAAGGCATGTACGCAGCGGCTTCTAAATGCCAGGAAACATTGCCCGAGGAGCGAAGGAGACATGTTAAGGACACACTCCGTCACTGAGCCCTGGGTGCCGTTCTGAACATGATTAAAGAGGACCTTAAAAAAAAAAAACCTTTCTCACCACTAGATTCATCAATTTCGGTGTCCTAACCCAGGGAAGGAATTTTGTTTAGAATATGATTATTAACTAAAAGAAGAAAGGAAAAATTAAATATCAAAGTTTCATATTTTTTTTAGCTTTCTTATCGGATGAGCTGAAAAAAAGCCATTTTTGAGAGCTTACGATCGACAGGTTTGTAAGGGACTATTCTATTATTTTTATTAACTTGGCTCTGTAAACTTCTGAATGTATCGCATGGGTGATATTGATTGATAAAAAGAAAAAAAAATATTTTCGTTAGGAGATTGCTATAATTGATTTATTTAATTTGTTTATTCATGAAATTTATCGGTTGGAAAGAGAAAAATTATGAATGTGTGTATGAGAATGCTCAGTATTCCTTTGGTCGTGTGCACGCGTTTGTGTACGAATTAGGTGGATCCGTACTGTTGGTATTTAAATATGAATTTTTAAAAGGTTTAGCAAAATATCCTAAAGTATCAAGCAGATAGTAGTAACTAGAACAGAATGGTCCATCATTTAGATAAAGCAATTGTTCCCAAAGTGAATTGGAATTCTAGAATTCCAGTACAAATTTTCAGCGACGTAGTGAAAAAACGGAGCCCATTCGAACATTGAAGCGCCATTTCTGGCAAAAGAATTTCAGGTGGAAAAAACGCAGAAAAATATCAACAGTTTTCGATAACCGTTCATTTTCATGATAACGACAAGAGAGAGAGAGAGAGAGAGAGAGAGAGAGAGAGAGAGAGAGAGAGAGAGAGAGAGAATGAGAGAGAGAGAGAGAGAGAGAGAGAGAGAGAGAGAGAGAGAGAGAGAGAGAGAGAGAGAGAGAGAGAGGGAGAGAGAGAGAGAGAGAGAGAGAGAGAGAGAGAGAGAGAGAGGGAGAGAGAAGAAAGTTAAGAGGACTAGAGGGTCTAACAAACCATACAGGAAGTGCTTAACATTGTTGGTATTGTGAGAAAGCATAGCAGAGAGAGTTACAAAGAGGTAAAGGAAAGAAAGAAGTCTCGAAGGACTTACCGCAAACTCCCAAACTCGAGTTTTTTTGTTCAAGTAGGTATTTAAAACCTTGATTATTCTTATTATTTTCTCGGAAGTTATCTGTCGCAAGCAGATAATGGGAATTGAAAAGAGCCCCTCCCCGGGTCGGTGATTAAGAATTTGCAATAGCCAAGACGCAGGATTAGGAAGGTGTGAGATAGCCTGATTGAGGGATTAAGAAGGCCCGGCTACTGGTGTTAATATTATTATCATCTTTAATCACTGTCGTAGCTTGCCCTAAAACGAAATGGTATGTATAATTTTGTCTAATCTAACTTAAATACATTTTAACAAGTATTTTATACATGTTCGGGCAGTTTAGTCAACGCGTTGACTTGTAGGGGTCAGATTACGCATAGGTAAGCTTCTGACACCCCTAAATTGCTGGATTCAATAGGCTCGAAAGGTATCTCCATAAATAGACGCTAATTGGTCCTATTAAATCTAAGCATGACCTATTAAATATATAGAGCCAATTGTGTATTAGAAATAGAATGAGTTTTGTAAATGTACATATGTAGAAAGAAGTGTGAAAGACTAAAGACGAGCAAAGAAATGGTTGAACACCTGCGTTTGATAAAGCTGCCCAAGTTGTGTCTTAAGATAGAGTAATCAAAGACGGATTTATTTAGTAAGAGCCCGAGTAAACACAGCTGCTGGCCATAGGAGATTGCGCAGCGAAAGTTGTATCAAAAGACAAATGAGGGTTTATCATGTAAGCGTACCTACATTGTACACAGGCTTCCTAGCCCCGCTCAGAGGTTGGGGAAATGACTGGAAATAGAGGTAGGCCGTCCGACGGTAGCCGCATCATATCTAGGCCAGGCCTTCTGTATTTAGAGCGCAAATTTAAATTGAAATAAGACAGTCAGTTAATCGGTAGTTAATCAGAAATAATCGGAGAGAATAATAACGAATACGTCAGCGTTTACGCTCCCGATGAAACTCGCCAGATCTTGTCTCTCCCTTAAGTCTTACTCGCGTCGAATAATATATAGACTACTAGTCTCTTGCTTAATACGCTCCATTTGTCTTGATGATTGTAATTATAAGATTCTATTGTTAGAATAAAAAGTTTATTTCGCTAGTCCATCTTTACCTTGAGCCTTCGACAAGCCCAGCCAAGAAGAACACCGTTAAAAACAATTATCTTTGGATAAATAATTCGCTGGAAAGCCATCCTTCACCTCTAAACCGGATCTAGTCGCTCCCGCAATAAGGTGGTGGTTTTACAGAAACCAATCATTCCCTCACTGGTGACCTTTAAACTGGTAACTCTTACAGACTACCCCATGCGTGAAGTAATTACCACATGCATTCCTGGGGATATCTTTTGGTCTTTTACATACAACCATTTTCACGAATAGGATTTTGGTCAATAGAAAATAGCTTCCTATATTTCAGATTTTCATTTCCATTTAAAATGTTATAAATCGCAATTAGTTGCTATCGCGGTCTTCTTGGTTCTGATGAAAATAAGTTGAGGTCTAATAGCATAGTTTCAGAAATGTTGTGACTGATTTTTGGTTATTAATTTAGTCACCCAAGCCTACACGTTTTCCAGCCTCTGCACGGCATTCATGAGGGAAAATGACCTTAACCTCTACACATTATTCCAAATGTGACCTTGTGAGTGAATTGTCTAAGGAAAGGAAAATCTCTCGCTTTCCAACTTGAACTGTCTTAAGGTAATCCAATATTGGCATCTGATTTTTTTCTACCTCTATAATTTTTTTCAATAATTTCAAGTCTCTAGTAACAAGTACTCTTAGATCTTTATCATTCTTTGATATGACTAATTTAGTGTCTTGCAATGTGTACTCATTACGGTTTTTGTACCATGTATGCAGGACTATTCACTTCTCTACAATAAATAACATCTGTCAGAACATTTTCTAACATCGCTAAATTCAGATGGAGTGTAGCCGTATGTACGGTATAATAGGCCACGCTACCATTTACTAGTGCCGCTCAAAAAATGCGAATATAATGGAAAAGTTAATTTATTTTCCTAATTTAATTCAAATATATTCTATATTCATTACATGTAAAATATAAAAAGTTTAAGGCTTTTTTTTTAATGTTGATGCTTATAGTTTATAGCTAATGAGAATCAGAAATCCATTATCTCGAATTTTTAGAATATTTAATTACGAGGTGGAGTAAATTACCGTTCAAACAGTAAAAAATAACGTGCATCCCTCGGTCTATGTATTTCAGCACACGCGATTATAATCAAGGAGAAGAGTGCTGACTTAATAGTTAGGAGGCTAAGCCACAGGTTAAGGCTGAAAAAGCTGGTTGTTCACAGAGTTGTGTATCGAAGAAAATTAAAGGAAAGTTGACTGGAAGAAGAAAGTGTGGTAGGTAAAGGTGTACGAGAAACAAGGTTGACCGCAGTTTCGATAGAGTTGTGAAGAAAAAATCGATTCAAGAATTTGCGAGATCTTCACAATGAGAGGACTGAGGATGGTGTCAGTACACCAAGCGCCACTGCGCAAAGACGGTAACAGGAAAGGGGCAACAACTTCCCCATCCATAATATCAAGCTGCTCTAAACCAGAGACAACAGCAGGGGCGACGTACTTGGGCTAAGGATAAAAAGAAGGGGACTGATGCTGTGTCGTGCGAAATTCTTTTGTCGGAGGAAAGTAAATTTTACATGTCATTCGAAAATCAAGGTCCAAGAGTTGGAAAAAGAGTGGAGAGGCACAAAATCTAAGGTGTTAATTTCATGGTGAGGTTTTCTCAGTCTCTGGTGATTTTGGATGCCATGTCATCAGCTGGTGTTGGTCCACTGTGTTTTTTTCAAGTCCAAATTTGACGCTGTCGTCTAGGAAGAGATTTTAAAGTGCTGTATGCACCCATCCAATTTCTTTCTTTATAATTTTTTTAGGCTTTTCCCACAAGAATTTTGTGTTCATCATCTCAAATAATAATAATAATGATTTAGCAAATTACTACAAAATGGTTTGTTGACCATTATATTACTGCACTTGATTAGCCAAACAACTCTCCTGAACCTGACCTCATAGACAATCTATGGGATATTGTCAAGATGAAGATGAATTACACCCGACCCCGAAATACAGACGAGGGATCCTCAATAACACCTCAGCAATGAAACAAGTTGATCGCCTCTATGCCACACCACATTGATGCGGTAATTCGGGGCAAAGGAGCCACAACCAAGTAATGAGTGTATAAAATAACATAATTTTCAGAAATGGGATATTTCTATATTGGACATCATATTCTGATTGATCTTAAGAAATATTCTAATATGATTGAAATAATACATTTCTGATTTTCATGATCTATAAGTTGTAATCATCAATATTAAAACAAATGCTTGAAATATTTAACTTTACGTGTAGAGAGCATAGAAAGTTTGCTTTTTTATCAACGTAAAATAATAAATTGAATTTAATTTTTGTTTTTTTTCGCTTTTTGTAAACAAAGAGAAGCCAATTTCAAGTTGCATGAAAGCCATTAAAAAGGGGATTATTGACACAATGCAGAGCGGAATTAGATCTATGTATTATGGGCGTTTGAATGGAATTTGAAGTTGTCCATATACGTGCCATCTTTTTGTTGTATTATACCTTCGGTCACGTCTTTAAAGATCCAATGGAAATTGTAAAAGGCCATATACGTGCCAACTTTAGTTTGTATTATAATTTCGGTAACGTCTTTAAAGCTACAATGGAAATTGAGGTTAGCCATATACGTGCCATCTTTTTGTTGTATTTTACCTTCGGTTACGTCTTTAAAGGGTCCAATGGAAATTGAGACTGGCCATAAGTAGTATTGCTGGGTGAGGTCCGAGTCTCCCCCCCCTACCCCCCCCAAGCCTTGGTCAGTGAGGTGAGGTCCGAGTCTCCCTAAACGGGCTGTTCGATTCTTAGGAATCTCAGTCTACACACACAATTTTTAGATATCGGACGCTTGTTGTTTCTTTGTCGCGGACGCTTTCGAATTATCATGCATCAGTTTTTTTGTACCTACATAACAGTGGGGTTGCCGCTTAACATTTTACAATCCTTTAATTGGTTCGTCTATCGGTAGGGCGCTTTTGAATTATCATGCATTTTCTCGTACCAACATAACAGTGGAGTTACCTCTTAATAATTTTACAATCCTTTAACAATACTCTAATTGTTCCGTCTATCGGTAGGGAGCTTTTGAATTATCTTGCAGTTTCTTGTATATGCAATCCTTTAATTGGTCTGTCTAGTTGGCATCCTTTAAATTATTTGTCGTTAAACCTCTCTGTATGCCACACGTTCAGAGATGATCCTCTATTCACTCCGTATCACACTTAGACTTAGTAAATATTTTGCACCTGAAGATGTGTGTGAATCTGATTATAAATTTAGCACAGACTATTCATCTCTGGTTGATTTCTTCGATTATCTTCGTCGACTTATTCATGATCGGATTGAATTTCTGTATAGTAGCTCATTCCAACCGCCTTTCAACTACAATAACTATAAAGAATTACTTGAACATCTCCAGTTTATGGATTTAGAAGATTTATTCATCGGTAAAAAATTAAAAAACGAGCTTATGAATAAGTTTTTACTTTGTAGGAGACCTATCCGATCGTCATAATATATGGGTAGATAAGTTTTTCTGCATATTACATTCTAACCTGGTGAATGATGGAGAAAAATTAGTGAACATTGCTATATTTGACACTAAAACCTTTTTATTTCGCTTTCTCTTGTGGTATTTCCATCACCTCACTGATATGATGAAAAACAAGATTGAAGAGGCAACAATGAAAGAATTCTCCTTCTTGCAAGATCAAGAAAATGTGATGAGTTATTTTGTAGACAAAATAAAACATTGGTAGAATAACACGTATTATTTCATCTTTATTTTATTGATATTAATCAGAGAATATTATTAATGATTAAAAAAAATGATTACATAAAGAGCTAAAAATAGCTGGCAGAGATTCAATGTATAGTGACTTTTTAAATTTCATTTAAGATCCCTTTGAAACCGAAATGTATGGTTCGATAACTCCTTAGGAGTTCAATGCGTTTACGAAAGGTTTTCCTCAAACCCTTTTCCCTCTCACCTCTTTCCCTCTACCGAGGTTTCTCTGCTCTGAAACCCATAAATGGTACAGGGATGTGACTATCATCATCGGCTTCAACTAAGCGTTTCATAGCATCGTTGATTATTATATCCTTCGTCTGAGTGTTAATGGTTAATCCTTTAGTACGAAGTATATAATTCACCCCACTCGGCGTTTAGATACGTACAGAATAGGATTTGGAACCCGTTGAGCAAAATGAATCGCCATACGCCTCGGCAACGTACACATCCTTGATCTCATCGGTGAGATCACCTAGGAATTATCTAAGTCGAGGCCATGAATGGTCTTTTGCAGTCTCCTTCTTTTCTTATGTTCTTATGTATGTTCTTATGACACTGTTTGTGTTAAAGTACAACAACCGTTCACCCAACGAGTCTAAGAGGCCATAGAGCTTGATTCAAGCATAAGCGGTTGTGAATGCTGCAATTGGAAGATTCGTTACGTAGGAGTCAACTTCTACATGTTCAGCATTCTCCACTTTCGCAATGTATGCATTGCCCACCACATCCAACGAGTTTACAATGAAGTCGTCGTTTTTGATCAGCTCGATTACATCATGATCCGAAGCACAGATGACTGTTTTCATACTGCAAATCCTCTGAGCGAATTTTCTCTATAGTCGTAAAAGGAAGAAAATATAATCAGGATTAATGTTTTTTGGGGGGGTATTATTATTATCGACTTCCATTATTATTATCATTATCGCCTTCTAGTTTTAGAAATTATTGAATACATATTCGTTGTACAATGTGATAATATTTATAAAAAATTACCTTTTTAATGTAATATATTAATGCAGAAAAACTAATCGAAGGAAGAAATACTTACCTGTTTAGACAGAGCTTCGCTCTAAAATGCTTTCCAGGATAAATTTCGATGTTGTCTATTTGTATTTTTATCCCCTCAGCCTGATTCACCCTCTTCACATATTCCATTTTCTCCTTCTCTCCAACCACTCCTCGCGGGAATCCAGAAGCTTCTATTTTTTCTTCTAGAAAGGTTTTCATATACTCTGCGAACAAACCATCCCTTTTTTCAAACTTGATCTTATACTTCTTTTCCAGGGCCAGTTTTAGTTCCAGGGTTGTGTACACACCGCAAATCATACGTTGCATTTCAGAGTGATGGCACTCGCGTGAGTTTTGCTGAGCGCATGTGGTGCAGAGTGTGAAAGTAAGTTTACCATCTATGGATTGAGGAAAACTGGAATATACAGATCATTAGGAGTGAGAACATCAACTTTCACGATACCGAAATATGTCTTATTCACATCCTCGGTGAATCCTTAAATAGACGGAATTTCTCACACAGATACGCAACGCCGAGATGATCCTACTGTTTATGGATGGTTTTTCATGCAGTACGGATATAAGAAGCAAAAATAGACATAATATATTTTCACACCTTCGGTTGGTGGGTAGTATAATATGTATGGGTTATATCTGCCGCCAAAAAGTGCACTCCCCACATTCAATACACAATTCAGTACGTCAGCGGAAATTCTATTAACTATCTCACGTCGTCCTGGAATGGTTTTCATCATGGTTTCAAATTCACACTCCCAGAGAATGATAACTTTGTATTTACTAGCGAGAATTGGATCACTCTCTATTGTTTTGTAGTAGCGGTCCAACGACCCACGTCCACTAATGGAAACATCTTGTTTCAGATTACAGGCCTCTTCCTGACACCTATGCCAATAACATCTACGAAAGAGAAACGAGGTTCCTCCTCCTGATGGTAAAAACCTGTCAGGAAAAAAGACTCTCCCACCAACAGAAAGACTTCGCTCACCACCGTTCCTTGCATGGAAAATTTGGATTCCTCTAACGTATTCTTCAAACATAAGCCAACGTTTAGCCTTATAAGAAAAAGCTTTTGATTTCTTCCTGTCGATAATTACAATTGAATTTTCTGGTAAGAAGACATCTTTATACACCTTGTACCATAAGGAAACTATTGTCATGCAAGACTGCATAGGATCAATGTTAAATTTCCTGATGAAGGAACACCTAAACTTCTCGGGTAAAAATTACTGTCAACATATCATTTTTCCTCATTGTTTATTTTCTTATAGTTAAAATACCCTTTTTCAGGAACCGGCCAAATATAATTCAACATTTCATCTGAAAGAAAATCGTAAGGAAAATAACCTTTTCCAATTCGGGGATTCCCATTGTTTTTGGCAGTTTTTTCAACGATGATGGCATGAATAGGAGTGTGTCCTTAAATATTATGTCCTAAACGAGCTCTATCTTAAAGATTTTTCGTCTCCATTTCATTGGACTTGAATTAAACAGATTAGGATTAAAATATTGAAGCAGCTCCTCATAGATGAATTGGGCATCGAATTTGGCATTGTTATGTGCCATCACATATGTTTTCTTATTTTCTCTCGACTTTCTTATTCGTATTAACTCTTCTATAAAGGGTTTATAAGAGGATTTTCACCATCTCTTTCAAATATCATTGCTCGTAGTCCACAGCTCTTACATTTATCATTAGTTTCATTCTTATTATCAAAACAGAGTTCACAGATTCTTCATAACCAATATATAAAGATAAAGTATGAATGATCCCACTTTTTATAGGTTTCTATGTTATAAGTCACTGCATTCCATTTCTTGACCACCGACTTTTTTAACCTCTTCATCCAGCACGTATTCTCTGCTCCATCCGCTTTATAGTATGTATAACATTTTGAACAGAACAACTTTTCACACTTGTGTTGTCTCGTCCAGTTTGCACCATGCATGATTACACGATTGCAACTACGACAACTCCAAATTTTCACACATGTAGCTTTTTGTGCGTGTTTAAACACGATTGGTTGTAGAATGTCCGATTGCACTCGTTACATAAAATATCTTGATTTCTTTCTCCATCACAATGCCCAAGACACTGAGTGCACATCCCTACACAATCTTTTAGATGGACCATTACGTTGTTATCGAACGTGTAGCAAGAAAACACATACCGTGATTAAAAGGAAGTATCTTGTTTTTAATATATGTATCATTAATGTTTCGAATTGGATAATAGGTTTCACCTTCAAGACCAATGAATAGGAGTGGGGTTGGTTTTTCAGGATAAGGTAATTTGAATTTGCGTTCATCCCCTGTCGCCATAAATACGAGGATCCTGCATCTATTAAGGAGAACTGATCTACAATGACAAGCTCTTCGTACCCGAAATTTCATTTTCTTGCCAACTTCTGAGCTTCTTTCGTTATTTTCGGAAGCCAGAATTTTTTTGAAAGAACATTCTCCTTCATTTTTTCACGATGACTGAGGAAACAAAGGCGCAGCCTGCAGAAATTCTATGATTTCTATATATGTTATGTCGATCAAATCGAACATTCGATGTAATTATAGCATGACCTGCAAGAATCCTATAAATACGAACTAAGAGATTGAAAATTCGAAATTCAATTATGTCAGCAGACTGGAACACTGTTTGGAATCGTGCCATGATATAATCGGATAGTGTCGATTCACGCAGTTGAACGAATGGAATGCGTAAATAGATCGTATTACCGGTTGCCTCCGAAATTTCAAAACTTATATTTACACGATAATCACCCTCCTGAAGCCTTCGCAGATTCAATATATACCGTGATAGCTCACACATTACTCGACCAAGTACAGATTATTCTGGTTTCTCCACAATTACACGGTAGAAAATTATGAGAAGGTTTCCATGTTTGTTTTCTCATAAGTGTATAATTTTTACACGAGAATGATTTTCTCTTTGCTGTAAAGGATTTTCTTTCGTATGAAGGTACGAAGTTCTACACAGTTCATTTACTTATCCTTCCGAAAAAAGAAGGCGTTGTTAAATGATCTATTTTGTATATTCGAACGTTCACCTTCTAGTACAAGTACTACATCTTCATAGTCGGAGCTCAGTATAATGACACCGTAGGTATTCTTACGAACATCAGGTATTCTTTGCCGATGAAAAACTTGATCACCCCCATCATCGTCGTCGTCATCTTCTTCATTAGACATACTAGTTGGATGAGAATAGGATATTGGTAAAATTTCACCACTGACAACTTCACTCGATGAGGGGTTAGATAAAGAGGAATAGGTGGCTCGTTTCGGTAGATCCACTTTCGTTTTGCAGGAGAAATAAACATCATTTTTGATGAACTAAAAAGAGAGAATTTTTTGCGGGGGGGTATATAGTTATCTGAAAAGAAGTTGGCTAATTCATTCATTATACAAAATGAAAGCATGAGTAAAGGAAGTATGAAAAATTATCAATGAAAAACTTTATCATCCCCAACATCATCATCATTATCATCGTTGTCGTTTTCATTAGACACACTAGTTGGAGCAGAATTAGATATGGGTAAATTTCACCGCTGACACTTTCACTCGATGGGGGTTAGGTAAAGAGGAATAGGTTGGCTTGTTTCGGTAGATCCACTTTCGTTTTGCCGGAGGAATAAACATCATTTTTGATGAACTAAAAAGAGAGAAAAAAAGATTTTGTATTTAATTATCTGAAAGGAGAACATGAGTGAAGGAAGTATGAAAAAAATTAATTTGTAAAGAAAAGATTTTGCATATGGTTATCTGAAAAAGGTTGGCTCATTCATTATACAAAAGGAAAGTATTAGTGAAAGAAGTGTGAAATTTTTAATTTATATCCCGATGTACTTCATCCATCAATGGGCCGACCCGACGTCTAGCGGAAAACTCCGCTTCCTCTTTCGTATACTCCGGAATAGAGATAAGATGTATACTCAACGCGTTGATAGAATCATCTGGTGTTACATTGTATGGTAGAAGGATTATGGTGAATTTAAAAATGAAGTAATGTTTCACGAAGGTGTGTATGATGTGTCATCTTTAGATGGAAAAAGTCATAGACTCATTATTTTAGATGACTTAATGCAGAAGATAGATGTAAATATATCAGAGATATTTACAGTGTAAGAATATAGAGCCATGAACAGAAGATAAATGAGTTTCATGTGGTGAGATATGTGACTTTCTTCAATATTTCACCTTTGTCAGTTGACATCTTCGTTCACAGATTAAGTTATTTTCCTTTTGTAACTTGTTTTAAAAAAGTCAAGGTTGTTTTTATGATTTAATTTACACTTAAATTCAAATATGCATACATTTTTATACAGATTAATGAATCAAAAAATAACATTTAATTTATACTAACCAGCTTACATAATAACCTATAATATATACAATTTTGTAGGTAAGCTACATAATTACATATTTTTCAACTAACAATTAATATTTATTGAGTGTACAATATAAATTTTCTTTACATTCTACTACAAGTATTCCTTACTACGATTTCTTCGTTTCTTTGATCATTGTAAGAATAAAATTGTTCAATAAAAGCTCGATATGATTTACCGATTGCCATCTACTGAATAAAATAGACACAAAAGCCGCATGAGTCTGAAAAGTAAATCTGAACTCTGAATGGATTGACGATAATAATTTTATTCAATTTTACTAAGTTTTTACGAATATAAACATCGGTCTGGAACCCTAGACATAGACTGTCAAAGTATTACAAAATAAATTCATCAATAAACAAAGCTATCCAATGCGATTCAGGTCGATAGCGGCTGTACAGTTTAATGCTAGAAGCTGATTGCAATATTAAAGGTTGACAGAGCTGAGTGTCGCTCGCAAAACAGCCATGAAAAACTCGTTTTTTTGTTTTATTTCCATACAATAGTTCTTATATTTCTATTGCATTCATTCTATTAAGAATAAACTAGTACGTTTCTAGACTTATCTAGCTCAATAACAGACTGAAACTCTGCATATATAACAAGGGAAGCCAGGTCTATTAATAGAGATCTAAACTGTAACTATTGATAATGTTCCCTGTTGTATAGGATTGGAGCACTCTCCAAGACAGGTATTACTCTTATCCGGATTTAGGTTAATACAATAAATTTTTTTAAATTTTAGAAATTGTTCATACATAAGTCCAATACTCTGCCCACCTACAATGAGAAAGCGAAATAACATGGTTTTAGTGTTAACTATAGTAATGTTTACTACTTTCTCGCCATCATTCGGCAGGTTAGAATGTAATATGAAAAAAAACTTATCCATCATATATTGTGACGATCGGATACGCCTCCTACAAAGAAAACTGATCCATAAGCTCGTTTTTTAATTTTTCACTGATGAATAAATTTTATAAATCCATAAACTGGAGATATTTAAGCACTTCTTTTTCGTTATTGTAGTTGAAAGGCGGTTGGACTAAATCACGCACTAATCCGATCATAAATAAGTCGGCGAAGATAATCGAAGAAATAAACCGGAGATGAAAAGTCTGGGCTAAATTTATAATCCGATCCACACACATCTTTAGGTACAAAATATATACTAAGTCTGGGTATGATACGGTGTGAATGGAGGATCATCTCAGAACGTGTGACAATAGAGAGGTTTAGCGACAAATAATTTAAAAGATGTCAACTAGACGGACCAATTAAAGGATTATAAAAGGTTAAGCGGCAACTCCACTGTTATTCAGGCACAAGAAACTCATGATAATTCAAAAGCGCCTTACCGATAGACGGGACAATTAATGGATTATTATAGGATTGTAAAAAGATTAAGAGGTAACTCCACTGTTATGCATATACAAGAAAATGCATGATAATTCAAAAGCGCCCCACCGATAGACGGAATAATTGAGGGATTGTTAAAGGATTGTAAAAGGTTAAGCGTCAACTCCACTGTTATAAAGGTACAAGAAAAGGCATGATAATTCAAAAGCGCCCTACCAATAAACGAACCAATTAAAGGATTGTAAAAGGTTAAGCAGCAGCTCCACTGTAATGCGGATACAAGAAAATGCATGATAATGAGAAAAGCGCCAGACTGAGATTCCTTGAAAAGGTCACTGACCAAGGCTTGGGGTGTGGGGAAGGGGGGAGGGACTCAGATTCCACCAACAGCATGGTAATGGGGAAGTGGGGTAGCATATGGAGAGGGGAAAAAGCGCCAGCGACAAAGAAACAAACAAGCCTCCGATATCTAAAAAGTGTGTGTGTGTAGACTGAGATTCCTTGAAAAGGTCACTGACCAAGGCTTGGGGCGTGGGGAAGGGGGGGGGGGACTCAGATTCCACTAACAGCATGGTAAGGGGGAAGTGGGGTAGCATGGGGAGAGGCAGGAGACTTGGACCTCACCTCATCGAACAAGGCTTGGGGTGGGGGGAGACTCGTCCTCACCCAACAATACTACTGCCATATACGTGCCAACGTTATTGTGAGGGATTCTCCACGTGGAAGCTCTTGAGCAGAACGGAACTTCCATGCGCGGCAGAATCCCGGTTAGGTCTAAATTGGCAAGCCTAACCCCCTCCTTTCCACAAGCGGTAGCCTCGAACCATGTCCACCCCGATTCACTTTTATACCGGCAGAATTGCCTCTGCAAGAAGATTCGAGGCCATTCGAGAGTAGAGCTGTGCCCCGCTTACCCCCCCCCCCCCCTCCGGGAGAGCCTCGGAGATAAATAGCGCTCAACTCCCATGAAGAGACACAGAGTTGAGAAGTCTCGCCTAGACCCCCCAAAAGAATCCCCATGGTTCCAAGTCAAGGGCTAGCAACAAAGCAAAGTGACAGCTGGACTATTTTGTGTATTTGGAATTAGCCCTAGTCAGTAGGTAATTCCACTGAACGATCGCCCCCGAGTGATTTTCCCGACTTCTCTCATCAACTCTTTTCGTAGTCCTCCTCATTTCGGGTAGCAGAAATTCTCTTCCCTGGACTGGAAGTTAGCCCCTCTTGTTTTTGGAGAACCGTCATCACTCCAACCACCCGCTCAGAAGTTCCGAACGGCCTCACCTCACGTGCAGAAGACATCCGTAACCCAACCCTTCTCCCCCCTTCAGTAACCCAATTGAGTTAATCCCTCCCTTCCATTTGAATAGTCTCCTCTTGGAATACTTTAAGTTGTAACTTCATAGCCTGATATATAACTACAATTCCCCCTTTTATCTACTGATGTGATTTTGCCCGTTAATTCTCTGAGGTAATTTTACACATCAATTCTCTCATTATTTTTGTGTAAATAAAATTATATTTTTGTACATGCCTCTTTAAATAACCTTGAGCTTTGCCATTTTCCGTAATTTACCTGACCCGTTGCACTCTCTCGCTACTCAGCCCGTCTAAACTCGTGGTTTTCCGTCCCTTTTGTTGGTTCGCTTTCAAGTTATTGGTCCCTCCCTCATAGATATAATATGGTATTTATATAATGTAATGTCATACCACGACAGTTATTTTATATTATAATTTCCATCACGCCTTTAAAGATACAATAGAAATTGAGGTTAGCTATATACGTGTCATCTTTTGGTTGTATTATATCTTCGGTCATGTCTTTAAAGCTCCAATGGAAATTAAGGATGGCCATATACGTGTCTTCTTTTTTGATGTGCTATAGCTTCGGTCATGTCTTTAAAGATTCAATAGAAATTCAAGTTGACCATATAAATGCCATATTTTTGTTCTATTATACCTTAGGTCACGTCTTGAAAGATCCAATGGAAATTGAGAATGACTATATACGTACCAGTTTTTTGTTGTATTATTATAACTTCGGTCACGTCTTTAAAGTTCCAATGTAAATTGAGGATGGCCCTATATGTGCCATATTTTTGTTGGGTTATAGCTTCGGTTACGCTTCTATAAAGCTAATGAAAATTGAGATTGTCCATATAGGTGCTATCTTTTTGTTGTATTATACCTTCGCTCATGTCTTTAAAGCTCCAATGGAAATTGATGATGGCCATATACGTCCCATCCTTTTGTTGTGTTATAGCTTCGGTCACATCTTAAAATATCTAATGGAAATTGAGGTTGGCCATATACTTGTCATCCTTATGTTGTATTATAACTTCGGTCACGTCTCTAGAGATCTTATGGGAGTGAAAGGATTAGGAGTGTATCACTTGGTAATTGTTGGTTAAGCTGTAAAATTATATCTGACTCCAATTGAATGTTCGCGTCATCCTCTGTTTATCCACATATTTGCTGGGAGGACAGTAACCGACCTATTCCTTGAGAGGGTACGGGAATTAGAAAATGGCGGGTTTTGTAAGTTTATTCTTGATCTTAGAGCCATCTCTGCTTTTCGAGCAATTGAAATCGCTGAGGTACTATTTTTTTTGTCTTATGCTCACGTCCTTCTATCTCCAGGGTATCCAATTTATGGGCGCACTGTGACCCTTGATATTAATATTGCGTCTATATCTTGTTACTTTCACTATCCTTCTCTCCTGTGTGTCTTTTTCAAGCCCTTTTATCCAATTTAAAAATTAGGGGCGTGGTCTCCGCTTTTTTAATCTGAGAGCTGGGCGGAGCCTATTTGACAGGAGAGAATGTGCGTTATCTAGTGTAACCGCGTGTACACCA
Source organism: Ceratothoa steindachneri (assembly GCA_963969495.1). NCBI lineage: Eukaryota > Metazoa > Arthropoda > Malacostraca > Isopoda > Cymothoidae > Ceratothoa > Ceratothoa steindachneri. The sequence continues at coordinate 9,928,046 of OZ018330.1, forward strand.
AGAGAGTGTTTGTATTTGGAAATCTGAGAAATATTTGGTCGTAGCAAAATTAAATTCCGTTCTTCGCGGATCCATGTCAAAGACCATGGGTCAGACTTCCCCTCTAAGAGATTCATTACTTGTATGAACAGCTGTTTCAATTCTCTTTCTAAAAAATTGAGCGGACAAAACCGTCGGCTCGCACCTGTTTTCTGATGTGTGATGTGAATGTTTGTGTTTATGGTGGGAACACAGCGATTTCATTGCCTAGCAGTTTTGCATTATTTACAAGTATACAGTTTGCTTTTCATTAATTATTACCAAATAGTTTTACATTATTTACAAGTATACACTTTGCTTTGCATTAATTATTAACAAGTCATTTTGCATTATTTACAAGTATACAGTTTACCTTTGCATTAATAAATTAATTATAAATAAATGGTCTATTTTATTGTTTGGTTTGTCTGCGCATTTTAAGATTTCATAGGTAAAAATGGGTGCTCAATTTGTGAGGTTCCTTATTGGTTCTACTCCATTATAATTGGGCACTACAAAGGAAATTGAGGTTGGCATATACACGTCATACTTTTGTTGTATTATAGATTCGGTCACGTCTTTAAAGATCCAATGGAAATTGAGTATGACCATATACGTGCCATCATTTTGTCGCATATAGCTTCGGTCACGTCTTTAAAGGTCCACTCGATATTGATGTTGGCCGTATACGTGCCATCACTTTGTTGTATTATACCTTCGGACACGTCTTTAAAATTCCGATGGATAGTGAGGTTGACCATATACGTGGCATTATTGTGTTTTAATATATCTTCGGTCACGTCTTTAAAGATCCAATGGATATTGAGGTTGACCATATACGTGCCATCTTTTTGTTAAATTTTACCTTCCGTCACGTCTTTAAAGTTCTGATCTTCTCATTTCTCTCGAAGAAAAGCCTTCTAAAGGCAAGTTTTCCACGTCACTTTATTTTTGTTATTTCGTCACCTCCATTCACCATCGTAAGCACCATCTTATTTTCTTGACGCGTGACTTTAAATACCTTTTTTTATTATTTCCTTACGCTTTTCTTGTTGGTTTTTTTGCTGTTACTCTCATCTACCTATACTCGTCTTGCCTCGATCTAACCTTCAGGAGAACCTGAGAGCGACTGTTGCTATCCTCTCCACACCCTTGGATTATTTTCTTTTATCTTCCGTTAATATAGAGTTCATTAGAGACCTTTTTTTCACCTATGGGCTTCCTTTTAAGCTGTTGCATGAATATATGGGCCCTCTGACTTTTTCGTTTAAGCAGGCTTTAGCTTTAACAAGTCCATTTCTATGCATTTTCTTTGTTATATTAAATGCTGCAACTTTGCGAATATTTTCTATTCAACTTTGCTGTAATATCCCCACACGGGAGTTATAAACCTTGTGTCCTTGTGATCTTTCCATCTGTTTAGAGAGACCTTGCAGATAGCCAGCTCCGACTCCGATTGCAGCAAGGGACCCACAGACTTTGTTGGATCTTTTATGTGAAAATTATAAGGTTAGAGATCCGGAGGGATTATAGCAATGGGGTGTCTTGCTAGGAATGCGGATAACTTGCTCGAATTGAATTTATTGCTATACAAATAAAGAAAAGAATACGTCAACTAAGGAGTAGCTAGAATATAAGAAAAAGGCGTCATCAAAGGAGAGACGGTAGATAAATCATGATTAGATACACGACATCCAAAGACTCTTAGAAGGTTGTTATCCAAGCTAACTTTGCTTATGTGAAGGTAGATGATTCACATGAACTGTGGTATTTTAAGCTAAAGAATACATTTGCTGGGGTTTCGAATGCTCCCAAAACATGTATGGGGCGCCCCAAGAAAAGAAATAAGTAAATTTAGTATCTCTTTTTGATCGAGTATTACAGACAATTTCCTGGAACTGACTGCGTTTGATTATCTTTTGAAGAAACAATGTGAAAACTATCCTATTCAAAAAGCTTCCAGTAACAATACCCCATATTTACAGGACTATTAAATGTAACCTATATTCTAACTCAATCTTCCATGCATTCATTATATGAAATGTCCAAATTATGGCAGCATAAATAATGACAGTTAAATATACGGATATTATCAAATGACATGCTATGGGCGAGAAAGGACGAATTTAGAATATAATTAGAAAAGAAAGAAAAGAAAATCTTATATACATTAATTCTTAAACATTCTTTAATCAATTTCATTGTAAGAAAGCACTTCAGAACATCGCCATACTCTTTCCAGAAACAATTACATAAATACTATTATGAAGTTCGAGGAAAAAACTAATTTCTTTTCTTGGCCATATTCTCGCATTTATGATTTTGTGATTCTTCATAGTGTAATAAACCCTGTATTTTCCGACACTCAAAAGAAATAATTACAATAATTTTTACCTTTGTTTCATCCGATATTGAACATAATTTGCCGAAACTGTCTTGATAAGCCATTGAAATACGCAAAAATTGCAAATCAGCAAATAAACGACTTGTACTTGTGATAGAGTAGGCAAATTTTCTTTTTTCACTTTCTTTAACCGAATTAATTTTCATTTGGGTTCATATATCTTATTCTTATATTAATTTTGTTTTCTCACATACGCGTCTAAGAATCTTATGGACAAATCCTTATTTGTTTACTCCTGTTATTTCTATCCCGTAGAAAGCTTTATTTCAAAGCAACACATATACGCTAGCTGCCCCTTTGTTTAAATTATACATCCCTTCTGAACGTCGTATATTGAATTAAGTTGTATTTTTAAGAATCCTGCCTTCAGGGAAACAAAGAGCCAAATTAAAGTCAAAAAATGGTATCAAAAATTCCCCAGGAGTGCTCCTAAACTATGAGTCCAGGAGGAACTCGCTCCATAAAAAGATGAAATGTTTTAGCCGAGACGTGCGAAGAAAACGGATCTAAGCAGAGCGAGATCAAACGTTTTCGTGCGCGTTCATTGCGACCGGTGAAAGAAATTTCCAAATACATAGAAAGGTTGCAATTAACTACATCTAAACTGATTTCACATGGATATTTATGAGCCCACGAAACAGAAGCGGAAAAATATATTATATTCTAAAAGGTAACAAATGGGTTATATTCTAAAAGGCTGACATGTTTTTTTTTAAGGAAAGTCGTAATTTCTTTAAAACGCATTTGTACCAGAGGTAAAAAAAAGTGTCTCAGAAATTATAATCCAATGACATTTTTCGCGCATTTAAAGCACAAAACAAACGAGGGCGTATCCCGCAAACTGCAGCTGTTGGGGGCTGGAGGGCACACAGGCATTCAGCTGTGACTTGACCTACCCTTGCGGTAGCGTAAAAGCATATATAAGAAAAAGCAAGGTAAAGGGGGTGTAGAAGGAGAAATAGGTAGGAAGAATGAAGACATGTTACAACGCAACACACCAACCTGGTTCAAGAAGCACGAGTGAATCCTCCTGACCCTGTGCCCCACCTCTCTCGCCCCCGAACAGAAATGAATGGACGATAGCTGATCGGCGACCAGCCTTCGAAAATCAATCAACCGCCGATCGAGAAAATAGGCGAAAAGTGCCGGAGAAACTGGATGAGAGCACCAGTCGCTCCTAATGATACCAGGTACATAATTCCTCTCCTCTTGTGAAATAGAGTAAAAAAGACTTAGATTAAAACATTGATATGACAATAAAAATGCAGGAAAATGTTGATAATGGCGAGGGAAAAAAGACTCCCTCGATTTTATGTTTTATTTATTGGGACAAAAGCGGAAAAGGTGTAGAGAAATAAGTAAATTCAGGAATGGGTGAGAACATTGCAGTATTTCACCCCCTCGCTTGTATAGTAATCTATTTCATCTTTTCACAATTACTCGCGCTGATTAAAAAACAACTCACAAATAGGAAGTTCATTAACAATGTTAAAAACTGTTAGTTCTTAAGGGTAAAAACGAAACTCCAATAATAGCAAAATGTCTAACTTTCACTTTAATTAATATCGGAAAATATTTGAATTTTCAAAGATATTTTGATTTTTACTTTTCTCATATTTTGAGAACTGCAACTTTGAGGAAGATATTTTGGTGTTTTATTTTTGATACTCTCATATTGGGGACTTTGCCAAAGATTTTGATTCTTGATTTTTTTTTAAGAATTTGGAATTCGATGAAGATATTTTGATATAGTTTTAGAAAATAAATTTGATTTTTTTATAAATAGTTTGGTATTTGTGATTTTGTTATAAACATACTGTTTAATTATGTCTTTTTTTTGATTTTGCATAGATATGTTGGCTTAAATTTTTAATATTTAAAGATTGGGTGATTTATTCAAATAAGATTCATTACATAATACTCGAATCTGTCTGAAAAAAATGATGGCAGAGGGATTAAAGATTAAACTGAATGATACAATTACGAGAGAGGAAGCTAGAGAGAATAAGAAGCGACTGAGTATAGCAACTTGTACAGTCTATATTTCGCCTTTGTGCTTAGTTGAAGGTTGATAAATTTCATTATAAATTCTTTCGGATCCAGAATATTTACAAGATTTATTTCAAGTACATCAAGAAATAGAAACTCAGGTAGTCCAATATATTCGCGAACGACAAAGGAGAGAAAGAGCAGAGTGTCTTAAACACCTGCACCAGGTAATTGAGAGCACAAAGAGAACCACACATTACCGAATAGTTTTCCTATTTTACAGAGATGCACATAAATACTCTTTCCTTCAACCCAAAGAAGGCTGCTTCGAATCTGAAACATAAAATGAATGGCACACCTTCCTCGTCGCCTTAACCGCCAACCAAGGTGGTTCGAAGATTGTTATCTTCTTAAACGTGGCAAAGCCGTTGATGTTCAAAGTCAGAGAGCTGCTGGTTTCTGGGCTGGACGTAACAGCCGTAGCCATGAAAAAGAAACAGTCTCAATGTTCAGACACCGTCATTACGGCTGGTCCGGAACATCCTCAACGACATCAACAGCAAGTTATTGAGGCCTTTGTATGAGCCTAGGAAAGTCGTACGTGTTCCACTAGAATTACGGTCGCTCACACACATTCCACACGATCCAGGAATGACTGGCCGAGAATTTTCACGATGATTTGACCCCTATCATGTGGCCTCCGAGCTATCCAGATTTGGACTCCATGAGTACTATGTCTAGGAGCTTGTTGAGTGTGAGAGAGAAAGAAAGAAAGAGAGAGAGAGAGAGAGAGAGAGAGAAAGAGAGAGAGACCAGCCAACGGCCACACAATACCAAGGACTCCTCTGAATGTGGCCATCATTGACGTTATGGCCAACGTGAATGATAGCCAACTGACCTGGGCATGCAGTCACTTCCGAGGCCGCCATAGAGACTAAAGGCGGCCTTATTTAATGACCTTTAACTATACATATATAAAAAATATGTTCACCAATTTCTATAGAAATACATTTTTCTATTAAATATCTTCTTTTTTTTCAAATTATAACTTGTTCCCAAATGCCTTTTGCTTCCTTGACTGGCGACCAAATTTTACAAACTACAAAGGCTCTTATAAGTATGAACTGGTGCACTTTTGAAAGGACGACGCAGGAAGGTATAGACTAAATTGGTGAGAGGGAAAACGTAACGTACACTTCTGTAGTCAGGACTATGCAGGTGTGGAAAAGCCTATGGTAAAGAGCAGATAAAAGAATAAAAAGAGTAAACAAATGGAGAAACTGTGAAAAGACTCAAGATAAATAGAATTGCTGCACTAAACCTCAATATTCGTAAACGATGAGGTAAGTAGGGCGCATATAAAATGAAACAAACTCGCAAGTAGAGCACAAATATACAAAAGCCCTAATTTATATCCTTTTGTAGGGGCTGGTTTAAATGCTCAATTTTCGCCAATATAAGATCACCCGAACTGCGGTCTCTAACCGGACTGTGTTCTATACACGAGTGTTGTGATTAACATGCACGAAACATGTCACAAATTCAAATAAATTATAGCTTGCAGTATTAGATTTACATTTAATCTTGATATTTTCGATTTTCCTGGTAATGTAGAAAAATGCTCGTACTGATAATTACAAGAGGGTTTTCACTTATTCCAGTATTCCTATATGTATTTAGCCACTATCGAATATATAGGTATGTAGAGACCCTCGAGTTCCCTCTAGCACTTGGCACTGATATGCTTTGTTTCGGTTTAATACAAAGAGACCTTCCGTTATGAGAACTTATCGAACATTATTTTCAGATCAGATACACCCCTTCTTGAAGATCATTTATCTGTTGGGGAGGAAAAGGATTATAAAATAAAACCTTCTATTTCCTTTCCAAAGGAAATAGACTTAAATGTCTGGATATGTTATTCACACAAACATGCACAATATTTCTGGCAATCAGACGAAAGACGATTCTCTACCAAACTACTAATTACATGCATTTATGCCATTGTCCCGCCTACAATAAAACCTTTCTTCTCTAATTGGTTTATACAGGATTAATTCTGAATGACTTCACTCGTGGATTCGATTCACCCTCAAAGTATAAATGAGTTCAGATAAGCATAATGATAATTATTGCCATTTAATCGAACCTTAGTAAGTCGCTCCTATTATCTGCTTTCAATCGCCATTTTCCAAGGAATTGTATCTGCTCCGTCGAATCAAGAATCTTGACCTAACTAAATTCACGCGTTCGACTTTATTCTATAATCTATTACTGATGGACCAGCTCCCAGATAAATATCTTCAGAGCTAGGCACGGTGTTGCTTAAGGAAAATGGCCCCTTTGAAGTTGGTAGTGGAAAACAACCATGAAAATAGTTTGAACAAGCATATTATTATATCATTGCATTTACTCTACCTGTTTTCGTGCAACAAAAATAAAAATAAAACAAAACGAGAAAGCCAAAACCAACGAACAAAGCAACACCAAGATAAGAAAAAAAAAGTAGGGAGAGGTGCTGTAGGGTGGTCGCTTCCTACTGGTGCCTGAGGGGGCAACCAACAACCCAATTCTTTTTAGGGCGGTTAGATTCCCTCGGACACGTCGAGACATGCCCGAGGCAATGCAAAGGTGGTTACGTTTTGCTATAACAACCGCCAGAAGGTATTTTTTGTCTCTTTCGTGAGCTCTAATTCAGAGACAACCGGGCCCAATTCAACTATTTGTTACCGCCTGGTGACTAGGGATGACAGACTCCATTATAATCCCCGAATTTTTAGTATTAGGTGAAAAATGGCTACTAAATGTCATTATCCAATGACAAGCCAATTCCATCACCGCCTGAAACGAATCAATCCTTATAATCTTTGCCACGCATCTAATGACCCATGGCGGACTTATTGCCCACTGTGAGTCGCAGGATCACGGAGCAAATATTATCACTTCCTCAATTGCACAAAACTAAAGTGTACCGTCGAAGCAGTACGGCATAAATGCGTAGATTCATTACCAGAAAATAAATACCATACTCCAGCGTGACATCGTAAGGCTTCAAGTCTACAGAAGTAAAATAAATATGGTTAGTTTGAGAACTTCTGTCATATGTTCCATAAACACCGGATTACCACAATTTAGATCAGTAAGATACGGCATGAAGCCATATTCCCCCAAAGGATTATTTACACATTCTGTGATTAAGTGAGACTGTGTCTCACAGTCGCCGCCGCCTCCACTGACAATCAGATCTTCAAAGCGCCGGAATCGCCACCTGGAGCTTTCTTTCCCTAACACTGCGACCCCAACCTGACTTCGTTTACACTTTCTTCTCCACTCACCATCAACACTATGACCCCCCCCCCCACACTTATTGAATGCGCTCCCTACTTCCACCAACTATTCTACCAAAAATCAAACCTTGGATACCACAGCTTCGAACCTCAAATCATTTTCACATTCTTCGAATAAATTCCACATACACTACATACCCCAACTCATAAATATACCACAGCGTGGATCTTCCCAACAAATGCTGTCACTAAGCCTAAGTATAATAGCCACAATTAGTCATGTCACAGTCTACACTGAATTTCATTAAGTGATAATTTAATATAAAATTATTTGATGAGGGATGGAGTGTGTTGGGGGTATTTAGCTATAAATAAACGAAATAGGACATTTACCAATTAAATACATTAAATTTAGTGAATTGTATTACTTTATTGAGTTATTTCAGGTATTACTAAAAAACCCCATTTTGGAACAGTTTTGTTTCAAAACATGGTTGCCAATTTTAACCTATTTTTCCCTTTTTCTGGCTTAATTAACTTTATATATTTATTTAAAATTTAATCATCGACATCACTGAAATATTCGCATTAACATTTGGATATTGTGTATTTTATCCCTATAATTAATTTTTCAAGCTAATGTATTATAAAAAATATTATTACTTGGAAGCACAGCGCAGAAAAGCCTATCGGCAGTCATCCAAAGCTATTCGATTGTTTATAAAACATCTAAATAATTATATTATAGTAAAACTACATTTGTGAGAAATATTCTGAAAAATGTGACATAACTAATTTTGGCAACTAATTGGTGAGATGATTCTAATTTCCAAATGATATTAAATTTAATTAAGCTCTCGATAGCATCACAAAAAAAATCGGTGCTCATAAGGGGGCAACAGTCATTAATAGCTGTGCGTTGAGTCTCGGGTTATGTACAGATAGTCGCAACCATGTACGTCATCACACATACACAACCACGCACAACAGCTATTCTCTTCCTCTTTCATCTTTTCGTACAGGAACTTGGCGATGGAGGTTTCAATTCCACACTTCCTTGACGCGAACTGGGTGGCTGTTCCTTAGCCAAAAAGGGTGAGGGGACAAAACTCTCTACTACCGCTCAGTCTGCACCTTACTAAAGTCACAATTCAAATGGGAGCCGTCAGTCTGCACCTTCCCAAAGTCACAATTTATTTGCGAGCCGCTCAGTCTGCACCTTCCCAGTCACAATTTAATTGGGAGCCACTAAGTCTGTACCTTCCTAAAGTCAATTTAATTGGAAGCAGCTCGGTCTGCACCTTCTCAAAATCACAATTTAATTGGGAGCCGGTCACTCTGCACCTTCCAAAAGTCACAATTTAATTGTTTCGGCATAAGCCCCCGTTTTCCATAATTTGGAGCCGCCATCACCAATAATTGTGTACATTCCTTAATTGCTAATTATAATTGTTCAAATTCCTGATTTGATAATTGTTCGAATTCATTAATTCATAATTATTCAAATTTCTTAATTCATAATTGTTCAAATTCCTTAAATAATAATTGTTGAGTTTTGGGCTTGAATCTTGGTCATTCCTCGTCTCTGTCTATGATGTTCAAGCTCTTGAACAGTTCTTTTCCTCAGGAAGAATAACCCCACCCGATCTGTGGGTTACCCTTGATTGGGATAGGTCTATGGGAGCACATGGCTTTCGACAAACAGGATGTCGGGCAGACCACTGCAACCTCTCACAGTCGATGGGCGTCCTGATTAACTCTTGCCGCCATCAATTCTGTGTGAGGCTAAGCTGTGGGGATAGGCCCAGCGCAAATCCTTCTTCACAGTAATCCACTCACTGCGCAAGCACAGCTTCACTCATCTTTCATCTTTTTCTTTTTCTCATCTCTCTCTTTCACTCATCTTTCTCACTTTCTTTCTTTCAATCATCCCCTTCACACATTCATCCTTTCATTAATCCTTTATCATCATACCCATAAATTCATCTCCATTTTCATCGAGTGAAGCTTGGGTCGTCTTCGTATACGAAGGACAGCTATAACAACTATGATGTCCATTGAGGCTAAACAATTAGTTTTTTCCTTTCATTGCGTCTTTCCACTACTACTGGTGAAAATTTCCTCTCTCTGACCAAAGAGGAACCCTGAAATGTTGAGGTTAGAGTTATAAAAATTTGGTCCTTGGTACCTACGTTTACCTAGACTTAAATCTATTCTGATATTTTCTTGAAAAACAACAACAACAACTTTCGATCCTTTTATAAATGTCGCCATTAAGGTCCTAAAATGTTAAAAAAAGACAAACACGATGCATAAAGTTCTTCTTTTTCGAGTGGACCTTGCGTTAAATTAAAGAAAAGCAAAACGCCTCACTCTTCCTTCTTTCTTACACTTTCTTACTCTTACACCTTTCTTCATTGTCATTATGTTTAGAAATAAGGATAAATTTGATTCGTGTCTTTAAAAAATATTTTTCTCAAAAACTTAGAATTTTCCCCGTAGGAAAATTGAAATATTGCCCTCCTGTTGAACTATTCCCATTGATATAAATAGGGATTACATCAAATAGTAATTAAATTCAGTTTAGTTACATAAATGTATGTTCTAATGTCCATTTTGAAAATGCTCAAATACTTTCTGAACACCCGGATATTAAAGTGAATGTCGTGACATGATGGTACGGGCGAAGGGTAGACTTTTCTTTTAAATACAGTATCGTCTTTCTCTGAAGGACATTCTAATTAGTCCCATACCATCGACCATCCTCCATAGTTTGTTGTTTCTAAACATTTTCATCGTTTTCACCCAACAAAACATATCCAGTCTGGCTAAAAGCTTTCATCCTCCTCCTTTCTCCTTCCTTCTTTTTGTGTGTGGGGGCCTATTGGACAGGTCTCAGCCCACTTAGGTCTTAGCGTCTCGTGTCTCTACCGAGAAAAATGAGATGTTTGACGCCAGGTGTACCGGATCGATGGATAGCTACCGAGAATCGCCGAATCTTCGCTGCCGGAGTGAAAACTCTCATAATTGAACGTTTCCAGGAATTTTTTCAGTAGATTTTGGCCTCCGGAAAGAGACTAAGAAAATCGCAGAGCGCCTTCCGTGCTTCGTCGCCTCATTACGGAATGGACGTTCCGACACACACAAAAGCCTTTTATACACCCACACGCTGAGGTAAAAACGCGATGCACAGGGAAAGAAAATTAAGGAGAATTAGTCCGGATTTTAGGGCGTTTTTAAATAACTTCTTTCAGGGGGAAAGTGCCATTAGAAGAATTAGTCAACCAGGAAGGATGGACGAAGAAAATTAGGAAAGGGGAAGGACCAATACTAATACTAAGATGAGGGAGAAAAGAACAAATCTAGTAATAATATGAAATTTTATTTTACTATCTCCTTAGCAAATTGGAATGGTTCAGATGGAGCAGTAGTTAGGGTATAATGAGTTGAATGTGCGGTCCACGTTAAACCGTGAAGGACCAGAGCTTGCCTAAGTTGTCTATTCCTATGTGAGTCTACAGAAGCGTTAATACACTCGAAATACAGCAGTGTCGAATTTAGCACACATGAATCGTATGAATTTTATAGCTTCTTTACTAAAGGCGTATACCCGCAAGTCGCTTTCATGGACTTTCCCACATTAAATGGGATATTATGTACGGTTTAATTTACTGGGCTCTTACGTCGCTCAGAGTAAATGCTCATTATAATCCCAGTAACTAGGTTTCGACCGCATCTTTACTCTTTAAGATCAAAAGCCTACTTGTATTTTTTGAAACATGGTTACTTTGGTTTAGATGGAGGTAAAGAACCCTCCTTTTTCCCCCAGCTTCCTCACACCGCTATATCTCTTGGCCCTTATCTAACACTCAAGCAAAAACAGAGAAGGAAACTTAGTATTGTCCTTTCTCCTGCTCAAAAATATTGCTCAGTGTTTTAGTATAGGTATTGTAGAAGATGGAGACAGACAAAGGCGCTTGCATGAGGAACTTATTCAAAAGGAAATACCAATGATCTACAAAAGACCTAAATTACAGAACTACGGAGTAGAAAAAGCCCATGAGATTTTGCTAATTAATAAGAAACAGATACAGACAAACGTGAGAAAAGACAAAGAAAAAGAAAACTAATGAGAAATTAAAGAAAGCTATTCAAACAAGGAGGGCATTTTTACTTATTCAGTTAGTAGAATAGAAATTAAGGGAAAAATTTGGAAAAAGACAGAACAGAACAACTTAAAAGGAGTAATTGTAACAAGACAGTAATATAGCACTCTTTATTTTTAAATACTGGGGAATTGAGAAGGTATCGTATACTTCGAGAAGGTAGTTCGTACTGAGGACAGAGTCATACCAAAGTACAAATGTAAACCCTCTTTAGGACATATACACAATGAGGAACATTTAAAATTTAGCTTATTTACTTATAGAATCTAGCCTCATACCATCTACATCCATTTTATTACACCAGATACCTGAAATTCAATTAACAGAGAAATAATGTCGCTTAATTGTCATATATTTGTCAAACCAACGATATTCGATATCTTGAAATGTCGCCAGACAGTAATATGACACATTCTGTTTCTATAAACATGAATGAAAACAAACCACAATTGCTTCTTCTTTATTAACTACTACTAATAAATACTATACTATAGAGATACATATATATTTAATTGACACATGAAAATATTTCAGAAATTACAAAAATTTTGCTCCCATTAATGAGGTTGAAAATAGTTATATGTAAAGTAGAGGAATGAATAGAAGGGATGACATCTGCCCCTGTTTGAAAAACTTGAAAGATGAACATAATTCGATAAATCACATGTACCGGAGCACAAAAAGAATCAGCTGGCCTACATGATTGAAGGACCCACATTGTGTGCTGTAGAAATATAAATAAAACATTTTATATTTAAATCCTAGTTTAATTTTTATTAATCCCACCCAAGAAACAATCATTTTGAAATTGCGGAATACAAAGAAACGCAAGCTAGCGCAGTTGGTATGCGAAGAGGGGCGGAGCTAACAGCCAGGGTTAGACTGCCAGATGTCGCCAAGTAACGTGTCCGGATCCTATTGATTATATAACACCATTGGGGCGCAATCACCTGTATTTAATTAATTAAGAAGATAATTTGTGAAGGAATATTATGCAAGGAAGACATAGGTGAATGATAATTGATTAATTGGAACCTAGAATCTGCGAATAACTGTTTGAGGTTCAAAACGGATCTTTTCCTTCAAAGTTAAAGCGAACTACCAATGAGGGCGAATCATGCAGATAGTTAGGAGAGAACTGTAACGAAAGTTGTGAAAAAGGGAAAACGAAAATGTGTGGAAGATATATAGCTGAAGGTCCTCCTCCAGGTGTTAGGACCAAGAGGACATACGTTCCTTTAAATGTCAGCGACAGCAAGGTTATCTGTGTCAAACGTGTCACCCACTTCTGGGTGCGTAAAATGATGGATAAGGAAAAGCGAAAACAGGGGAAGGATAAGAAGAGAAAAGTGCGGTTATATTAAAGACTAACACACCAACCGGAGTCAAGAGGGAGGAGTGGGCTAATAATGAATGGAAGAAAGCTGGTCGGCGACTAGCCTACCAATAAAATACGCGAGAAGAAGCTAGTAAAGAAGAGGCGACAAAAGGGGGGTAAATTGGAGATGTCTAGCATGAATAAAGCCAAGGTAGAATCAATCTAGTTTGAAACTGCCGGGGCTGGAAGTGTCGCTTCTCCAGGTACCAAAATTTCGATTTATTATTCTACTTTAACACTCGAACATGTAGCAGTTTCCCCACAAAGTGGGGTCAGTGGGCATCGACTCCAATAAACCTAACCCTGCATCTCACCAGCTTTATGCCCGATTACCCATAAGGTCTTCCATTTGCCCCCTTTAATGCCGATTTGCCCCCTTTAATGAGGTGGGGGGGGTCCTTTGCGTTGTGGAATCCCGTCCAATCAGGGTTCACCCCTGGGCAGAAGGGCCATAGCACGACCCCTCACCCCCCATCCTTATGCACACCTCTCATACACACCATCATCCACTCCCTCGTCAATCAGCCCCTTGATTCTCTCTCACATAATCGACCCACCTTTTACGTGGGTCTTCCAACCTTTCGCACACCTTCACCTTCACATCGCTCTATTTCCATCCAATCTTATTACATATCCACATCACCTCAGAACACTTTGAGTCACACCCTCATCCACACCATAAACCTCTCTTACCCACTCCTCCCTCACTCTATTTCCCTTTCACTCAACAACCATCCCTCTCAACTCCTCCATACCATAGATTCCCATACACCAACGTCAGTACGAAACTTTCTGCTACATTCCACACTCAAACGTTTAGCATTCAATAACGCTATAATCTTCTACCATGCATCAAAATCGTGCGGTTGCAATCTACTTAATCGGTACCATTGTGATTTAAAATGTATCCTAGACACTCAAAACTCACTTAGACACTCTAAACTCACTTAGACACTAAACTCACTTAGACACTCAGAAATCACGCCTCAATTCATCATCAGTCCAATGGCGGCTCGTGTATAGGCACTGCGGAACTGCAGCACCCCCTATTTCCACTCGATATTATCGAAAACATTCAATATAATGAGTCCTTCGTTCTTTAATTCTTTCTTTATACTTATACATTATATATTCCTTAAGCTTAATGTCAGTAGCCATCCCCTAGTTTATAAAAAGAATACAAAAATACTTGTATAGAACTGTGCGCTTCACAGTTCCAGCGACGCGATGTTTGGCTGTTGTGCGCATACTCACATGTCCGAGATAGGAAGCTGCACGCTAGGGAGAGAAAGCACTGTATCTCACGCAGTGCCAACCCTGGTGTTCTGGTGGAAGGTAGTGTTTCTTTTTTTACTTCGCATGTGTTGTGATTAAAAACTTGTTTATATTCTTGAATGTGATAAAGTGTAGAATTTAATTCATATTTTTTTGGTTCTTTAATTAATTAATTGAGCGGGTAAAATTTATCTTGGAAAATAATCTAAATGATGTTTTTAAGGAAATTACGAAACTGATAAAAAATCCTTTTGACAATTTCTAAGACTACATCAGAGATAGAACGCTGTTTTTCAATTCTAAAAAGAATACAAACTTTTCTAAGGAGCAACATGAATTCTGAAAGACCAAATGCACTTGCATGCTTTCAACGGAGAAAAAATCCCTCAGAATTCATCCAGAGATTAAGGAGAAAATAATTAATCTTTTCGCGTAAATTAAAACAAAAAGAATGGATGGATCAAGCTTGAACTGTAACAATTTAGTCTATTAATAAGTAAAAAATGTTTAATTTTCTTCTGTTTAGGATTTTGTCGTCTATCTATAATTCTGATGAAACACTCCCAATAATTTTAGCTACGAGCCGCCACTGATCCTCACCCCCAGAGCGCTTTCTTGCACTTTTATGTACATTAACATTTTAGCCCCTCCTCTCTCTCACACCCTGTCAAACACTTCAATTAACATCCATCTCACTAAGGGCAACCTAAAACAGGTAATTAGCATATACCAACACAGATAGAATCTATCTCTCACCTTTACTCACCAATGCCATGCACTTTTTCCTCGGCCACATACCTACTTCTGTCAGTGCTCCATCTCTAAAGATATTAAACAGTCATAGCGAGAGAACACACTCTTGTTTTACGAACTCCCCCTCGCCATAACCACCACCACGTATATCAAACCACTCACTCTGGATCTCTTTCACACTAACGCATACCTTAATTCCAACATAAATAAACTTCACATTATACATTAATTTACTACTCTATACATTCTTAACATCTAACAAATTGCTCCTCTATCCTCAAAATCACAAGCTTCCTCCAGAACGATGAACTCAGCACACACATTACACCTCTTAGCCCTATGTTTTTATTGATACCTGTCTGAGTGAACATACTATCTCCCCCTTACCCTCTTTAAACCTCCTTTGTTCATTCCACCTCAATCCCTTAGTTATCCTTCTTATACTTCCACTCGGAATTGTTCCCTACACTTTACCAACAACTCTCGGCAGACTTATCCCTTAATGTAGTTCTTGCCTTTATCTTTCTTCCCTTTACTTTTATGCAACGATACTATTACTACACTCTTACAGTTTTCAGACACTCTTTGACATTCAAATAACTTCTCCGGGTTCCTCACCCTTTTGACTTCCTTCCAGAATAACTTCTCCTTCCCATCCGGATCCTCATTCATCTTTTGCTGCTTTCCTACCCTGTTTAATCATTTGTTTAACTTTCCTTTTCATCTCCGGCTATGTACTCAATATATATAAAATTTTCATTCAACCATTCAGTATTTTGCTTCTTCTTTCCAGTTCTGTACACCTACACACGGCTCTTGCACTACTTCCACTTTCTTACATTTGTTCCAAAATTACTCCATCTCTTCGCTCACACTATTTTCCTTTCTTCTCCTAAAAAACATTCTCGCATACTTTTAACTTTTCCTCGGATTCAACAATCTTTCACGTCTGATTCTCCTTTTCATCTTCTTCACGTCTTCTCATCCATTTAGTGACCAATGTAACTTTACACAGCACAATCATGTGTTCAGATTTTCCGATTTTCGATATTCCACGTCGTCAACCTGTTATGCTTAATATTATCATTAAATACATATTTTTTCAACTTTACTTTCCTCATATTGTTTTACAATCTCGCAATATGACACAATCGATTATATATTTATTCCATAACTTTGCATGAAATTTTTTTAAAAGATTTGATGTGTTGTGTCATAATCACCGCTATGTACATGAGTTTCGGTGTATATACATACACCTCGAATACCTCGGCACTTGTTAACAATCCTTTTACTATTCCCTTCCCCATCCTTCGTGTGCCTTCACATCTTCATTTGTACCTTAAATCCAGATTAATCATATTTTGTTTATTCGTTTCTTTTGGCATGTAGATACGAGTGTTTTTCAGCTGAAAAATACTACGTTAACTGAACCCTCCTCGTTCCTATCTTACATCCTCAAGTGCTAACCACATTATTCTCATAAAGGGACACCATTGCCACTCAGCCATATTCAAATAGGGGACAAGCGCTCACTAAGTGCCCTCCGGGAGCGGTAGCAAGAGCTCATAAAATAAGTTGTAAATCTACATGGCCTTTAATTAAATCCGTTTGGTCAATAACTAAACAACGCCTGGCTCCTGGGGGTCTAACATGCACTTGTATGCTCTTCATTCGGTCATTTTGCAACGCCTTTCCTTTCACATGATAATTACCTGGCTCAGGTAATGTATGGGCAAGTGAATGGGAGAGTAATATGCACGCGATTTAATACGTTTACTTTAATATTTCACCGTAGATCTAAAAGATTAAACGTGAAACGTAGGATTTAATTTGGGATAAGAAATAACTCATTTAAGTTTTAAGCATAATATTAATGCGCAATAAGTTCGATTATTAATGGTAATCTTGATTTCTAGAGTGCGGATCATAATCTCAGTCCCAGATTGTGAGCAATATGTTCGATTATTAATGGTAATCTTGATTTCAGAGTGCAGATCATAATCTCAGTCCCAGATTGTGAGCAATACGTTCGATTATTAATGGTAATCTTGATTTCTAGAGTGCGGATCATAATCTCAGTCCCAGATTGTAAGCAATATGTTCGATGATTAATGGTAATCTTGATTTCTAGAGTGCGGATCATAATCTCAGTCCCAGATTGTGAGCAATATGTTCGATTATTAATGGTAATCTTGATTTCTAGAGTGCGGATCATAATCTCAGTCCCAGATTGTGAGCAATATGTTCGATTATTAATGGTTATCTTGATTTCTAGAGTGCGGATCATAATCTCAGTCCCAGATTGTAAGCAATATGTTCGATGATTAATGGTAATCTTGATTTCTAGAGTGCGGATCATAATCTCAGTCCCAGATTGTGAGCAATATGTTCGATTATTAATGGTAATCTTGATTTCTAGAGTGCGGATCATAATCTCAGTCCCAGATTGTGAGCAATACGTTCGATTATTAATGGTAATCTTGATTTCTAGAGTGCGGATCATAATCTCAGTCCCAGATTGTAAGCAATATGTTCGATGATTAATGGTAATCTTGATTTCTAGAGTGCGGATCATAATCTCAGTCCCAGATTGTGAGCAATACGTTCGATTATTAATGGTAATCTTGATTTCTAGAGTGCGGATCATAATCTCAGTCCCAGATTGTGAGCAATATGTTCGATGATTAATGGTAATCTTGATTTCTAGAGTGCGGATCATAATCTCAGTCCCAGATTGTGAGCAATATGTTCGATGATTAATGGTAATCTTGATTTCTAGAGTGCGGATCATAATCTCAGTCCCAGATTGTGAGCAATACGTTCGATTATTAATGGTAATCTTGATTTCTAGAGTGCGGATCATAATCTCAGTCCCAGATTGTGAGCAATATGTTCGATTATTAATGGTAATCTTGATTTCAGAGTGCGGATCATAATCTCAGTTTTTTCAAGAAGTTATAGACCGACCAGAGTCGTAATTTTGCCGGGGCAGGGGCCGGGGTTAGCCAGGGACTCGGTCAGTGTTCATCATGATGAAAGGAGTAGCTTCGGAGCATTATGATCCTTCCTTCAGAAGTCCGAACCCTGACCAAGTTTGACCCTATTTAAATGAGAAAGGAAAAGGACAGTTACTGCAGCAACGACGAAAATTGATAATAATAGTAATAATAATGATAACAATAATGATTAATAAATAATAATAATAATAACGCCTAGGAGGGAGTGAGATATACAAAACGTGGAGGTAATATTCATAAAGAGGGGCGGCGTCCCCTCTAGGTCAGGTGGTTCGGATCTTCTAAAGATGGGCATCCCAAGTTTTTTTCGACCCCAATATAACCTAACCTAATCAAGAATATTATTATTATTAATTATTATTATTTATTATTATTATTTTATTATTATTATTGATTATTATTATTATTATTATTATTATTATTATTATTATTATTATTATTGTTATAATCATTATTTTTATTATTATTGATTATTATTATTATAATTTTATTATTATTATTTATTATTGTTATTATTATTATTATTATTATTATTATTATTATTATTATTATTATTATTATTATTATTAGTTGCTGCTGCCTTTTTTTATTTTATATATAGGAACTGTGTTAGGGCAAACCTTTTTTAGTGTTCGTACTACTGAAGAAGGAGAAGGACCATGATGTTATGAAACTATTCCTCTACTTATGATAATTAAAAAAAAGTCGCTAATACTGCGAAGGGAGGTATACTAAGTAAGAAAGAAGAGTACTATAAACCTTCAGCAACAAATTTGTATAGTGACACAACCCCAGAAGTAGTATATAATAATCTCTTTGCAGAGAGGGGGAGGGGGGGGGTGATCGGAGTACGGTTCTCTTCCTATCTAAATGGTGGCTTTCACTAACGAGTTACAGGAACACAAAATGTGTTAAGCTGGTGAAGATTCAACTCGGAGGGATAAAGATTTTTGGATGACAATAAATGGCATCTCACTCAAAAATCAACTCGCGGGGATGAAGATTTATCGACGGCAGTAAATGGCATCTTCACCCAAATTCAACTTGGGTAGATCAAGATTTAGCGATGGCAATAAATGGCATCTTCACCCAAATTCAACTCGCGGGGATAAAGATTTATCGATGACTTAAATGGCATCTTTAGCCCAAATCAACTCGTGGGAATGAAGATTTAACGATGGCAGTAAATGACATCTTCACCCAAATTCAACTTTAGGAGATCAAAATTTGACGATGGCAATAAATATACTCTTTACTCAAATACAACTTGGAGTGATCAAGATTTATCGATGGTAGTAAATGGCCTCTTCACCCAAATTCAACTTGGGGAGATCAAGATTGATCAATGGCCGTGAATGGCATATTCATCCCAAATCAACTTTGAAGATAAAGATTTATCTTTGGCAGTAAATGGCCTCTTCACCCAAATACAACTTGGGGAGATAAATTTGTTTGATGGCAGTAAATGGCATCTTACCACAAATTAAACTAGCGAGGATGAAGATTGATTGATGGCATTAAATGCCATTTTCGCATAAATCTAACTGGCGTGGATGAAAATTTATCGATGGCAGTAAATGGCACCTTTAACCAAATTCAACTTGGTGATATCAAGAATTATTTATGGCAGTAAATGGCTTCTTCGCCCAAATACAGCTTGGGGAGATCAAGATTAATCGATGGCAGTAAATGGCATCTTCACCCAAATTTTACCGGTGGGGGTGAAGATTTATCGATGGTAGTAAATGGTCTTTCACCCAAATTCAACTTAAGGAAATCAAGATTTATCGATGGCAGTAAATGGCCTCTTCGCCTAAATTTAGCTCGCGGCGATGAAAATTGATCGATTCCAGTAAATGGCCGATTCACCTAAATTCAATTCGCGGGAATGAATATTTATCGATGGCAGTAAAGGGCCTCTTTACCAAATTCAACTTGCGGGATTAAGATTTATCGATGGCAGTAATTGGCATCTTCAGCCAAATTCAACTTGCAGAGATGAAGATTTATCGATGCCAGTAGATGGCATCTTCACCCAAATTTATCTCGCTTTAGCCAGCAAAAGGGTTTTATGTTCATACTTTTGAATGTGCGCCTTTGGTACGAAATTTTCATGCTTCGAAGTCTACCTACGAGTAACTTACCTTGGTATTTGATTGATAACATTTTGAATAATTCCTGTTTCGGCTTTTTTTTTTTTTAATTGTTTTTGCTCTTCATAAATTTTGTTCGCCCACTCGTTTGGTTCCTGTGGCTATATACATTTCACACATTTTCCCCTTCCCCCCAAACCTCATCTCGGTTTTGATGAATCTGTTTTTAAATCATTTTCTGCTTTCCATCTTAAATAAATAAATGCATTTTCTTATTATTCACCCTGTTCATATTTTTTTGTCGCCAAACAAACAGTCACGCTTGATTGCCGCGAAAAATATGATATAGTACTGGTTTCCTTTTAAGGAGCTAAATGACCTTATTAATTTATTTTGGATCCATGGCAACTATACTCTCATATTGTCCTGGTTCATATACAAAATAAGACAATCGAGGGCGAATTGCTTTTATGTTCTCACAATCAAATGACGTAATTTATGTAGCTCATGTCTGCACTTTAAATTCCTCGATGGCAATTGTCTAAACACTTTCAAATATTGAAATGGTTTCCTGAAAATATTGCGGCATTTTAGAGCAACGCAATGACACCACAGTTGTTAATTATTGAAATAATCTTTATTGAACCAAGTTTATTTTCATTGTGTAGAATTTATTTGGAAAATTGCAAAAATCAACAAACAAAAATATCAATGGAACATTAACCTGGTGTTTACCTTAACGTCAGCAACAGAAATCCAACGGAATAATTATGTTTTCAATCCTGTTAAAAAAGTCACAGCGGGAAGCTTAAAATGCGATATTAAATCATGACTGACATTTGAAACAGTTTTTGTACCTCATCCTTTGCAAGAATAATTTATATGATGAACAAGAATGAATTTTATCAAAGGCATATTAGAAATGATCATGATATATCGTCTTAAGCTAATAAATCAATGCGGTGCAGAGCAAATCGGTGACATTAGCTTAAACGCTTCCTCGCAATTATAAAAAGTTACAGAGCTTGGCTAAAATTTTGACAGGACTTCCAAACAGTGACCTCCATCCAAACTTTGATTTCACTAATGCTTCTTGAATAAAAAAGGGCTCTGTTACAGTTAAATTAATTATCGAGCATCCTTTCAACATTTTTAGTTGTAAAAGGAAGGTGTAAAGTCACTTTTCGCTCTTAGAGCATTATAATAGGTCTAATTTTACTTATAGAATTTTCCTTAATTTTCGAAATAAAAAATTGAGTTTTCCCGATTTTACAAATTATGCTTTAACCCTTTCGATGTCGTTAGGATATCTTCCAAGATTTTCTCATAAACCCGATGTCATTTTTCTTAACATTAAAAATGCATTGAGATACTTAAGGATTTTGAAGAAGTGATGAGAGTTAGACGATGAAAAATGTATATGGTGGTTCGGAAGTCTTATTACCCCCTGTAAATATTGTTTTTTTTTATTTTAGATGGCTGACACGAGCTCGTACAGTTTGTAAGAGAGGCTGATTACAAGTGTATAAGCACATGATCGTATGCATACTGGCGTCAAAGGGAAGGAGGATGTGCGACATAACTTCACTGCAAGATTCGACAAACTAGCCCCTCCGAAGAGGACGATACTTCGTTGGGAACATAAACTGTTTCTGATACGCGCCGTATCATTTTGTGGCACGGAAATGACGGTGTTCATACAGACTTTCTCGATGTGTGACCGTGTAAATGAAAGTGGATACAAGAAAACAAGTACATGTGTTTGATATTATACTGTTCCTCTATTGTTCCTATTACTTTTTGTTAAGGAGTGACAAGACTCTCGGACCCCTTTTAGGTATGTCATTTTTCTTACTAAAATATGTCCATAAGGTCTGTCAAAGATGAACAAGTAAATAAATAAAATTGGATCGATAGGGTCAAAGTAAATGCACTACGGCTGCTTAAGCAACTAAAGGAATTTAGATGCAGGTCCCATGAACTTGAGATTTTACCTTAAGTTAGAGGTAATAAAAGAAGGTCCAAAAGATTTCTATATTCATAAATTGTGATTGGATTTGGACACTGGGGCACGCAATTCTCCTGAACAAGCCTCAGCTCAAGAATGAAAGCTGATCCTCCAGGCCTTTTTTTTTAAATAAAGTGAAACCAGACGAGGAAATCGAGAGATATTTGGGCAGAAAATGGTGAAGTTACGGATTATGAACTACGAGTATGTGTGGAAGATAAATCACCCGAAAATCCAAAATGGGACTACTTTGGGTGATAAGGACAGTGAGGATTTGTGATTGCGCTCCTCTCCTGTAGGAGGGGAGGGAAGTTCTTCGAAAACTTGCCAAGAATCCTTTTGTCACACTACCATACTCTATAGGAGAGGTCTTTGCGTTGATAGAACACGCATATATCTGCCAAGTAAAGCGGCCAGCGTAGTATGCTTCTATATGTACCCAAACTTGGCCCTCGCTCGAAGATATTCACGCAATGTGAAATCGTTCTTGAGGCGGCACTTTTAGCGCTTTTAGACATATTGCTTCTGAGCTCCCCCCTCCCCGCAACTAACTAGGAAGCGCACGGCTTGCAAAACGGCCAGATGTTCGCTGAATTGTATCTAAGCCCGCGGCGATGAAATAACGTAAAACTCGATGGCCTCATCAACCGACCTAAACTTTCCGCCTGAGACGGAAGTCTCCAAGCACCACTGATGTAGCTTCATAGGTGGTTACGCCCAGCAAAAGATATTCGAAATGAAAAGTGACTGTTATTATGATGGCTATCAACAAAGTTCCACCAGAAATCAGGACGAGAGTCAAGAAAATGAAGCAGTTCTTGGAGATTAATAAGTGGTTTAGGACACCAATCTTTATCTATTCAATCAGACCGCTAGGAAGTGGCTCCCTAGATTGGTCGTATATTTTCCATAGATGGGGGTCTAGCATTAAAATCAGCGAAGACGAGAAAGGCCGTCGGCTACCGCACCACGACAGAAATTCTCCCACATTGAGTTCAGCTGATGGTGGAATATACATATTACACAGTCTCCTATTTAGATATGGGTGCCCTGCCACTTCCTGTAAGGAGATATCTAAAGGCAAAGAGAAGACGGAGAAATACTGGGTGTAGAGTACGTACCCTCCCGCCCTAACAGTATTCCATAGTAGGAAGCGCACGGCTTGCAAAACGGCCAAACGTTCGCTGAATTGTATCCAAGCCCGCGGCGATGAGATAACGTGGAACTCAATGGCCTCATCACCCGACCTAAACTTCCTGCCTGAGACGGAAGCCTCCAAGCACCACGGATGTGGCTTCATAGGTGGCAGCAGCCCAGCAAAAGATATTTGAAATGAAACGTGACTGTTATTATGATGGCTATCAACAACCTTCCACCAGAAATCAGGACGAGAATCAAGAAAATGAAGCAGTTCTTGGATATTAATAAGTGATTTAGGAAACCAATCCTTATCTATTCAATCAGGCCGCTAGGGAGTGGCTCCCTAGATTGGTCGTATATTTTCCATAGATAGGGGTCTAGCATTAAAATCAGCGAAGAGGAGAAAGGCCGTCGGCAACCGCGCCACGACGGAATTCGCCCACATTGAGTTCAGCTGACGGTGTAATATAAACATTACACAGTCTGCTATCCAGATACGGGTTCACCGCCACTTCCTTCCTGTAAGGATATATCTAAAGCCAAAGAGAGGACGGAAAAATACCTGGGTGTAGAGTATGTACCCATCCGCCCTAACAACATTTCATAGTAGTGGAGATGCAAATCCCTTATAAACCTAGAGGGTGGGTAGGGGTGACGCGCCCAACATGGTCTCCTGCAGACAGATTGCTAGAGGGACAGGAAGATGCGATTCACTGCAACTCCTCCCAATTAGCCAGGAGTCCATGGCAATTCCTTCGAACGACAAAGCCTTCCATATCTATATTTATTAAGGGAGCTGTCAACGTCACGTCTTCCGGGATGTAAAAACAATTATTAGAATGTGCAAAGCCTTCTTTAAGACAGAACGTCGAGGGCTTCTTGCTGCAGAAAGCGGTGAAGGTACTTTTTAGGTCACACTGGAGCAAGCTTAGTTTGACCTCTTCTTGTTTCCAAACCTTTGTCTCACGGGGGCGGCCTTTAGGTCAGGACACTTGCCCTTTGGAGGGGCCCTGACTCTTCACAGTACCCCGTAAGGCCTCGAACAGTGGCGAGGGAGCTGAAGCTCCCTCGATGCTGCTATCCTTTCTGGGTCATATTTTAGAAGACCTAAGGATGTCTCACCACTACCTTTTAGGGTGATGCCTCCTGCAACTCTTACGACTAGGTAGAGGTGCAGCCGCTTCGCTTTATAGGAAGGGATCGTATGGGGAAGGGAAGGTGCCCTGGCTAAATTTAGCTGGGGAAGAGCTCGACCCCGTAATGTCCCAAGCTCTACCATGGTGGCTCCTGGGTAAAATAGAAAACGGGGAAGGATTATTAATGGGTGCAGTGGATACCGTACTCTGAGACCCGTAGGAGAAAGGAGCAGAGGGTGCTATCTTAACCTGAGAGATATATGAAGTCCCACGTTGCGCAGACTAACACCGGACTGATTCTTTGGTGGGACTCAAAGCTGTTCCCTATTTCCTAATCACACGATATTCCTTGACCGTTTCCTGGTCTCACACCTCTTCTACGATATGGGAAACCGCATTCAACACAAAGCTCCCTTCTGAGAAACAGGTTAACTTCGGTTCCCTACAGAGAACCTTAGCAACGGACACCACTGATGGAACCTTTGCCCTATGGATAACCTTTTACCCTCACAAAAGAAGATAGAATAAGTGAAATGTGTGGAAGGTATACTATTCGCAGATCTTCTTCCTGCGAGACTTGATGGTAGAAGGGCACGTAATTCTATAACTGTAAGATGTATTAGGGTTGCTTATGGTGCACCTCACCCCCACTTCCACCCCCATTTGGGGGCTAAAATAATAAAATAATCTGCTGTGGTGAAACGGGATAATCCGAGAAATATATTTGTCACTGCGACATTTCATTTTCACATTACCCAGTTAAATAAGATTAACCAGGTTAATAAGATAAACCAGTTAAATAAAATTATCATATCTAGCTAAGTAACATCAACTAATTAAATAACATTAATCATTTAAGTAAGATTAAACAGTTATTAATTTGTGGTTCGCTGTTGTTGATCTGAGTATTTTGTGGAGGTCTGATCTTGACGTGGTAAATTTGGGTGACAACATGTTTGAGAGTCGTTCTTCTTCTGTTTGTAGAGGACCCCCATCCCCTCTCCAATGAAATGGTTCAAATAAGACCCGATGAGTTTGCTTGGAAATGCCAAACCACACATTGCTGATGCTTTAAGAACGCAACCTCAATTAGAACCTCCATAAGAACATTGCTAATGCCATAAGAACGCAAACTCCATAAGAATCTCCTTAAGAACATTGTTGATGCCTTAAGAACGCGACCTCCATAATAAAATTGCTGATTCCTTAAGAATGCAACCTCCATAAGAACATTGCTGATTCCTTAAGAACGCAACCTCCATAAGAACATTGCTGATGCTTTAGGAACGCAACTTCTATAAGAACCTCCATAAGAATATTGCTGATGCCTTAAGCACACAAACTCAATAAGAACCTCCATAAAGGACATTGCTGATGCCGTAAGAACGCAACTTCCATAACACATACCTAAGAACATTGCTGATGCTTTAAGAGCGCAACCTACATAAGAACATTGCTGATGATTACGAACGGACCTCTACAAGAACATTGCTGATGCTCAAGAACGCAACCACCATAAGAACCAGATATATTTTGCCCAATTAAGTCTTGAATTAAGGTATTATTCGGCCTTTTATGGCGGAAGATCCATTCAGGTTATGTATTGATAGAGAGAGAAAAATGAAATGAGAGCAAGAAGTAGAACAGTGGGACTTTCGTTCAGGTTGGTTAAGTTACCGAACCTAACTTAACTTAACCCAAATCTTTGGGTGATGTTCAATTACCAAGACTTTGGAGAGAGTATGTTAAAGTGACTACATTGGGGGAGGGGGGTTTCCTCGAATTTTAGGCGCTATAGAAACGAAGCCATAGTATACAAAAAAGGTGAAGCTAGAGATAGTGAAAAAGAATGGAAGAGATATAGCTGCAGATCCCCCTGAAATTGCTAATGATGGCGTGGTCTGGTGCGGGTGCAGAGTAAAGGGAGAGAAGTATACAGCTATGTTAAAACCTCTCTACCCAAACTTGTGCCAAAACCCGCCTTCACAAGGGATGAATAGACGAAAAATGGTTGGCGACTAGCCTGCAATGTTCGCCGCGGTCCAATAAAATAAGTGAGAAGCTACTAAAGAAAGTGGAGAAAACAGATCACATGGACATTTCTAGAAGACCAGGTAGTGCGAGCGTGAATCTCAACTAAGTACCAGCTGTAACAGTCGACACGCCTCCCCTTATGGGAACATTAGGGAAAAGATGTTAAGAAGGCTACATTAACGGTAGATTGTAAAAGAGATTCATCTAAATGAACCTATTTTTCCATAAATAAAATTAACATTGCAGATGTTTAAATTTTTCCTTCCCATTAATTTGCAGTGGGTTGGATTTTTAAATTTCCAACGTCGATACACAAGTCATTTTTCGCTAATTTTATAATAAATAAATAAAAAAAATG
Organism: Ceratothoa steindachneri; assembly: GCA_963969495.1. Taxonomy (NCBI): domain Eukaryota; kingdom Metazoa; phylum Arthropoda; class Malacostraca; order Isopoda; family Cymothoidae; genus Ceratothoa; species Ceratothoa steindachneri. The sequence goes on from OZ018330.1 coordinate 9,955,105, forward strand.
AAGATGAAGCTGGATAACTATTTTCTACATACTAACTTTGTGTTGAAAATGTTCAAAAGTTGAGCATGGAACTAACCACCGCGTATCTCGTGTGCAAATGTAGCCATTAATGCTTATCTTGTCCGTATCTGCTCCATTCATAAATTTTGGCCCGTCAAAAGTTAGTGCAAAGATTTCCATCGAATTCCCAAAAGTTTCCGACTTTTCCATTCAAGATTAATGGATCTTCAATTGATATTTTAAGCGTAAACTCTTGCGAGGAATTTGGAATGAAATTCAGGCAAAAATTGATCACATTTCGCTTTACTCTTTTTTTTTTAGACGTCGTGGAGGTAGAGTTGATAATAATTTATATTGGATTTCTCTCTAATAATCTCCAAGATTTGCTAGAAAACTATTCCATGCTGGGCTGCTGGACATTGATCAAAATCAATGTCAGCAGCTGAAATTAATGTAATCGTATGTTTGTGTAATAAAGTTACTAATTTTGTGGGATGGAATTTGAAGAAGCGTAATGCAGGAGTTGAGTCGAAGGAGCAGTGTGGATTCGCATAATATTATTAGATGTGGCTCGCTTGGGGGTAGAGTTAGACAGGAAGATGGATCGGTAAGTGAATTATCTGCAAGGAAGCGAAAAATATGAATGGGGACGTTAAAACTTTCAAGGCTGTAGGGGACGCCGGCCCTCGACTTTCCTACAACTAGCAGATACGTACACGGGCCTGCACCAGCAAAGACAGACACACAGAGTCGCACAGAGACACATAATGACACACAGGGACACAGACAGACAGAGAGTGTGTGTGTGTTTTATAAGGAGTTACGAGGAAAGTTAGTACTTCAAGAGACCATTTGGCCCAATACAACGGAGGTACTTATGTTTTAACCCTAAATGTATACAATACTAAGTGTAAGGCATAGAATAGCAAAGATGAAGTCTCCCCCACCCACCTCTCCCACACATTTCCGGGCTAGGAACAGTGAAAAATTTACTTGGTAATGTTGAAAACTAGACACAACCAGGAAATTTTAATTGGAAAGCAGGAACATGAAAGATACTAACATATCTTAGTAATCTGAACTTAAAAAATGCTTTTTTCTTCTTATCAACATGTAAAGAGTTATCATTTATTATTGGCTTATTTTGTTTACTCGGTCGTCTAATTCGAAAAGTCTCAACTGAATTATTGCAGACTAAAACTCCAGATTGAAGATATTAACAATCGTCTGGGAAATTTTGAGAAATATACAACGTGGAGCAAGAAGTTTATTAGGGAAGCAGGACAAGAATAGCTTGTTAATAATAATAACTACAATAATAACAATAACAACAATAATATTAATAATAACAATAATATATATTAACAAAATATCAATAATAACAATAATATTAATAATAACAATAATATATAATAACAAAAATATCAATAATAACAATAATATCAATAATAATAATAACTAAAACGTCAAATTTATGTTAATAATAATACAATCACTACAACTACCACTATATCTACTTAATCTAAACTGAGAACGTACCTTTTTTTCTTCTTTTTAGTCGCGTGCGACTCTATATCTCACTAAGTCAGGCGGTCGGTCTGTCCCCGTTTTGCTTTAAACGCCCTATGTTGTTTTACATCTTCTTTCGAATGATATAATTGCAAAGATCCTTCCAAGGTTAGTCCAGGATTACTTTGTTTTGGCAATAACACCATAACTATTCGGCCCATATAACGAAATATGAAACCCTTATGTGATTTTACATTCTCTTGCAAATGATATAATTGGAAAAGTCCTAACACAGTTAGCCCTGGAATTACTTTGCTTTGTTAATAACATCATAACTATTTGGCCGATTTTAACGATATTTGAAACCCTTTTGTTGTTTTAAATTATCTTTCGAATGATATAATTGCCAAGGTCCTCCCAAGGTTACTCCAGGCATTAGTTTGTTTTGGCAATAACATCATAACCTTTCGGCAAGTTCTAACGGGATTTGAAATCCCTATATTGTTTTACACCCTCTTTCGAATAATAAAATTGCCAAGGTCGTCCCAACTTTAGCCCGGAAATGATTTTTTTAGGCAATAACATGGTAACTAGTCGGCCAATTCTAGCGAAATTTGAAACCCGTATGTTGTTTTACATTCTCTTTTGAAGGAAATAATTGTCAAGGAACTCGCAAGGTTAGACGGGCAATTATTTTGCATAACATCATAACTTTTCGCCGATTCTAACGATATTTAAACCTCCTATGTTGTTTTACATTCTATTTCGAATAATATAATTACCAAAGTCCTCCCAAGGTTAGTCTGGGAATTATTTTGTTTTGGTGTAGATTCATGTATATTAGGCCGATTCTAACGAAAATTGAAACCCCTATGTTGTTTTATATCCTTTTTACAATGATATAATTGCGGAGGTCCTCTCAAGTTTGGTCCGGGAATTATTTTCGTTTGGCAATAAAATCATAACGATTCGGCCGATTCTAACAAAATTTGAAACCTTTATGTTGTTTTACATTCTCTTTCGAATGTTATAATTAACAAAGTCCTCCCAAGTTTAGCACTGATTACTTTGTTTTGGCAATAACATCATAACTATTCGGCCAATTCTAATGAAATTTGAAAACCCTAAGTTGTTTTACATCCTGTTTCCCATGATATGAGGGACAGTCAATAAGTTTTGCGAATTGGTAGGGCAAAACAGAGGAAGGGGGATGGCTGTTTGTAGAGGTGTTAGGACAACTTATGACAAGTTAGGACCTGCAGCCGCACGCTCCTGACTCGTCTATTTAAGAAGCAGTAGCTGATCGCAGATCGTCAGTCACAAATTTTTCAACAATGGAGAAGGTTGAGCAGCGCGCAGTGATCAAATTTTTGACCAAGGAAGGCAAGAATGCAAAAAAGATCCATGAACGCATGGTTGCAGTGTAGACCGACCCTGCCGCTCCCTATGTAACCATTGCTCGCTGGAATAGGGAATTCCGGCATGGTCCAGAGTCCCTAGAAGATGACCCCCGTCCAGGACGCCCGTCAGACGTGACTAACGAGGACAATGTGGCCCGTGTGGAGAGGATGATCCTCGAAAATCGACATGTAAAGGTCGAAGAAATCGAGCGAGAACTTGGAATATCACATGGAAGTGTTATCAACATCATCCACGACAATTTGACCATGGCCAAGGTCTCTGCCCGTTGGGTCCCTAGAAACCTCACGCCCCAAGATCGACTTCAACGTCGTCAAAGTCCAAAAGGCCGGAATTGCACAAGCTGCCCTGTGCGAGTGCGGATTCGAGGAGCCTCAACCATCCCCCTACCTCCCCTCCCCCCAGTCCAGATCATGCCCTTAGCGACTACTTTTTATTCCACCATCTCAAGGCTGCACTGCGTGGACGCCGTTTAGGGGACGATGAAGATGTCCAGCTCGCCGTCGAGGAGTGGATTGAACAGCATTCGGGAGATTTCTGGTTGTCGGGAATTCTAAGCCTCAGGGACAAGTGTCGCAAGTGCATTGAAGTCAAGGGTAGTTATATTGAAAAATAATAAAACACTTTTCCTCGTATCTAGTTTCCTTATATCCGAATTGCAAAACCTATTGACCACCCCTCGTATAATTACGAAAGAACTGCCAAAGTTTAGCCCGGGATTATTTTTTTGGAAATAACATCATAACTATCCGGCCGACTGAAACAAAATTTTCAACCCCTATGTTGTTTTACATCCTCTTTAGAATGATATAATTGCCAAGATCCTTCCAAGGTTAGTCCAGTAATTACTTTGTCTTGGCAATAACACCATAGCTATTCAGCCCATTCTAACGAAATATGAAACCCTTATGTTGTTTTATATTCTGTTTCGAATGATATAATCACCAAAGTCCTAACAAGTTTAGGGCAAGATTATTTTGATTTGGCAATAACATCATAACTACTCGGGCGATTCTAACGAAATTCGACATACTTATGTTCTTTTTCAATCTATTTCAAATGATATAATTTTCAAAGTGAACCCAAGTTTATCCCGGGAATTATTTTGCTTTGACAATAATATCATAATTCTCAAGCCGATTTTAACGATATTTGAAAGCCTTTTGTTTTTTACATTCTCTTTCAAATGTTATAATTGCCAAGATCCTTCAAGTTTAGTCCATGAATTATTTTCTTTCGGTAATAACATTCTAATTATTTGGCCAATTCTGAAAAAAATTGAAATACCTATATTGTTTTCATCATCTTTCGAATAATATAATTGCTAAGGTATTGCTAAGGTTAGCCCTGAAATTATTTTGTTTTGGCAAAAACATCATAAACTTTCGGCTAATTCTAACGAAATTAGAAATCCTTATATAGTTTGACATTTTATTTCGAATAATATAATTACCAAAGTGCTCCCAAGCTTAGCCCGGGATTATTTTGTTTTGGCAATAACATCATAACTATTCGGCCGATTCTAATGAAATTTGAAATTCATATGTTGTTTTAGATCCTCTTTCGAATGATATAATTGCCAAGGGTCTCTCAAGTTTAGCTCGGGAATTATTCTGCCTTTGCAAAAACATCATAACTATTATGTCGATTTTAACGATATTTGAAAGCGTTTTGTTGTTTGACATTATCTTTCGAATGTTATAAGTGCCAAGGTCCTACAAGTTTAGGCCGGCAATTATTTTCTTTCGGTAATAACATTCTAACTGTTCCGCCAATTCTAACGAAATTTGAAACCCCTATATTGTTTTACATCCTCTTTCGAATAACATAATTGTTAAGGTATTCTCAACCTTAACCCGGAAATTATTTTGTTTTGGCAATAACACATAACCTTTCGGTTAATTCTAACGATATTTCAAATCCTTATGTTGTTTTGCATTTTATTTCGAATAATATAATTTTCAAAGTCCTCCCAAGTTTAGCCCGGGATTATTTTGTTTTGGCAATAACATTATAACTAATCGACCCATTCGAACGAAATTTGAAAGCCTTATGTTGTTTTAAATCCGCCTTTGAATGATATAATTATCAAAGTCCTCCAACGTTTAGCCCTGAATTATTTTTTTGCCAATAACATCATAACTATTCGGCCGATTCTAACGAAATTTGAAACCCTTATGTTATTTTACATTCTCTTTCAAATGATATAATTACCAAATTCCTCCTAATTTAGCCTGGGATTATTATGTTTTGGCGAAAACATCATAACTATTCGGCAAATTATAACGAAATTCGGAAACTTTATGTTGTTTTACATTCTCCTTAAAACGATATAATTAGAAAAGTCCTACCAGGTTAGCCCGGGAATTATTTTGCTTTGTCAATAACATCATAACTATTAGGCCGATTCTAACGATATTTGAAACCATTTTCTCGTTTTTACATTCTTTTTCGATGATTTAATTGCCAAGGTTTTCACAATGTTATTCCAGGAATTATTATATATTAGCCATAACATCATAACTCTTCAGCCGCACTAAAGAAATTTGAAACCCTTATGTTGTTTTCCATTCTTCTTCGAGTGATATAATTACAAATATCCTCCTAAGGTTAGCCCGATAATTATTTTGCTTTCTCAATAACATCATAACTATTAGGCCGAGTCTAACAATATTTGAAACCCTTATGTTGTTTTACATCCTGTTTCAAATGCTCTAATTGTCAAACTCATCCCAAGGATAACTCGGGAATTATTTTTCTTTGGAAATAACATTATAACTATTAGGCCGATTAGAACGATATTTGAAATCCGTTTGTTGTTTTACCTTCTCTTTTGAATGATATAATTGATATGGTCTCCCCAAAGGTTTTCCTTGGAATTATGTTTTTTCGCAATAACATCATAAGTATTCAGCCGATCTTAACGAAATTTGAAACCAATATGTTGTTTGACATTCTCTTTCGACGCGAATAATATAATTGCCAAGGTTTTCCCAAGGTTAGTCCAGGAATTATTTTGTATTAGCAATAACATCATAACTATTAAGCCGATTCTAACGAAATTTTAAACCATTATGTTGTTTTCCATAATTGCAAAGGTCGTTCCAAGTTTAGTCCGAGAATTATTTTGTTTCGGTAATAACATTCTAACTTTTAAGCCAATTCTAACGAAATTTGAAATCCCTACATTGTTTTACATCCTCTTCCGAAAAATATAATTGCCAAGGTCTTCCAGCGTTAGCCCGGAAATAATTTTGTTTTGGCAATAACATCATAACCTTTGGGCCAATTCTAACAAAATTTGAAACCCTTACCTGGTTTTATTTTCTCTTTCGAAGAATATATTTGTCAAGGTCCCTCCAAGGTTAGACAGGGAATTATTTGGCATAACATCATTACTATTCGGCAGATTATAACGATATTTAAAAATTCTCACGGCAATAACTTGGAGGGTAATATGTAGGGGGAGAGAAGGTGCATTGTGGGGTGACGAAACAATAACTGACACTACCCCATGAGACGAGCCCCCGACAGGAGCAATAGAGTTGAAAATACGAAAACCTACTACCGCCGGAAAAGGCCGTGTACCCAGTTTGTTCTCCTGAAGACAAATAACAGCGGGGTGGAGAGTCGTCAAAAGAACTTTGAGTTCTTCCCACTTGGGAAAAACGCCTTGACAATTCTATTGTGAAATGGAGGATATTATGTAGGAAGGTTAGATACCACAGTGCATATTTTTTTTTCCTTTGTGGCTGAGGTTAAGTTTGAACTGAATCCCAAAGAGCCTGCGGACGAAGAGTAGATTTTGAAGAGCCTGCTATAGCAGGGGAAGAGATCCTAGAAGGAGCAGTGACATGAGGTATGTCCGATGGTTTCGAGGAACTGGCAGGGGCCCCTGCCTATAAATGGGGCGCACAGCCCAGGTGGAAAAGGAGGGTCCGAGAAGAGATTTTCGGACGGTAGATCCGGATTAATGGGCTGAGGGCGCTTTCGATGTCTGAAGAGTTGATCCACAAACCGCGGCTGGTGATGTTGGAATATCATCTACTTCCATCGAATCATGAGTGGGTGGAGCAGGCAATCTGGAAAAAGTACTAGGAATTGAATGGATTTCTGCTACCGTTTGGACCTGAAAGAGTCCTAAGTCCTGTGAAGGGTGGCCCAGGCTTGATGGCAGAGCATATTTAACGACATGAGATTCTCGAGGCTCGGCCCAGTCAACTCGAGAGGCTGCCAACTTATTGGTTGCCGATGACCCAGGTGAGGAGTCCTTCCTCTTACTTCCATGTGTCTTTGGATCTCAGGGCGGGTTTGAAGAACCTTCACTGGTCGATTTGGAAGATTCTTTCAGATAACATCTAATGTCTTCAAGTGTCTCACCCTAAGCATCATTCCAAGGTAGAGCTGCTGGAGAGAGGAGAGCAACATTAGTTATATCGGTGTAAGAGTGATGCTTCGACGGTATATCCGGAATACTTCTTATATTAACGCTAGATGAGTGATGAGATGCTTCAGGCGTGTCAGAACATGAATGTAATGTTTGGTTTCATCCAACATCACGCAAAACGTCTGAGATGACACGGCCAAGAAGTAGGTTTGTGCTCGGGCACGTTGGCCAGCCTCTCTCATGCCCAGACGCAGACAGTCGTGCAAATCGAGGACCTCCTTTTCATATAAAAATATTGGGCATAATCTTGGTGCGGCACTGCGGGCACCACTGCAGTTGGCACAACATGGTGTTTAGGTGCATTCAGGACCGTGGTAATCAGAACTGCAATTGACGCAGGAACGGGAGTGCCGAACGGCACAACCAACATCTCTAAATTGATTACAATTGAAGCATCGTCTGGGTAGTTAGACGTAGGGGATTTCCGGGACACGAAGGCATCCAGCTTTAATAAACTGCGGCAGTTCCTGACGTTCGAACCTTAAAATTAATGTGGTAGTTGGGACTCTAGTAGAGCCTACAGTTTTAGTCACCCTGTGTATATGTGTGACGCGTTGGTTACTATGTAAGCTTGCTGTTAAGACGGGTCAGGTTGTAGTCCCTTAATATGTTTCTAAGGATCAGTCCGGTAAGCTTTCTTGTTAAAACACAGAGTCTTGACCATATTTTCGACATTGAGAAAGCCTACAATACAACATAGAGATACGGTGTCTTAAAGCAGCTATACGTTGGGGGTACGAGAGGTTTTACCCTTCTTTTATTCAAAGTTTCTTAGCATATCGATACTCTATGGTGCGTGTTGGAGACACCTACCCTGACATGCAACCACAAGAGGAGGAAGTTCCTCAGGGCAGCGTTTTACGTTTTGTAATTGCAATTAATGATATCATATCCTGTCTCCCAGAAGGTGTATCGGCGACCTTGTTCGACGATGACTTGGCACTATACTGTTCCTCGCCTCGCCTTCCATTAGCAGCGCGTCGGCTGCAACTGGCAGTCAAGGCGGTTCCGAAAAGTGCACAACTTAAAAGATTCCGCTTTTCCACGAGCAAAACTAAGGCAATATCTTTCCACCGGAGTATAGGGGCTCTTGTTCCGTCACCTATCTCCCTACAATGTGTAGAGATAGAGTTCTTCTTTGAGTTTCGGTTTCTGGGCGTAACTCTTGATCCCAAGCTATCCTGGTTACCTCACCTACGCCGTCTTCGAACGGGCTGTCTTCGGGCTCTAGACATTTTGAAAGTGACCACACACGTCGTGAGGCAGTGATCGTCAAACACTGTGGTTACTATATACTGCTCTCGTCCAATCCGAATTTTACTATAGGTGCCAAATTTCCTCCTCGGCTCCTCCCTGAACCCTTAAAATGCTGAACCGCATTCGCAACCTCAGAGCTCGTCTCTCAAAGGGAGCCTTCCGTACTTTTCCCCGTCAACAGCTTTTACGGTGAGAGTGGGGTGCTTCCCTTGCTCTATCATCGACTACAGATATATGTGCGATACCTTTGCCATGTGCAGCAGGCCCTTGCATCAGAGGTTTACAGATGCCTGTATGCTGCCGAGTTAACGGCAGCATTCGATAGGTTGCCGTCTTTACCTCGCCCTCTGAACCTCCGGATAGGAGATCATCTCTCCAACTTGGGTGCTCTGAGGGTCCTTGCCCTTTCGTCGTCGCTGACCCCCAGTTGGCGTGCTCCACCTTCCACAGTTTGTAGCAGCATGTGGAGCCTGGAAAAGTCATCCGTGAGACCTTTGCTTCCTTAAGAGCCTGTACCTAGAGCATGTGACCTCACATATACACCACTGCTCGATATACACCCCACAGATAGTGGCGTGGTGATGCGAAGCCACCTACTTAGGAGAGTTTTTAACTTTGTCTTTACCGCTGGCAGCAGCTTCTATTTTTACCGCTGAACTTTCAGCCATTCTTTAGCTTTTAGACATCCAAAGTTTACCTTTTATAGATTTCGTCATTTTCTCCGACTCTTAAGAGTGTTTTACACGCAATTCCCTCTTTTAATGCTTCCCATCCCTTAGTCACAGAAACCTGCAACTGGCTAGTCCAGAATGCGTCCCGATATAGAGTTCTATTTCGTTAGGTCCCCGGGCATGTAGGGGTCCTGGGCAACGAGAGGGCTGATCAGCTGGCCCGTTCAGCCTATTATGTGTCGCCGGATAACTTTGCACTGCATTTTCGCGATTTCTTTTCCTTTATAAGAGAATATTTTTTTCATTTGTGGCAGAAAGAATTGGATGGGTGTTCATCATTTAAATATATAAAATCAAAATGTCTGTTCACTCTTGGCCGTCGAGCCACACAAGACTTACACACGGTCATCTTGTCCCGGCTGATAATTAATCGAATTAGCTCTTGCTGCCCGTTTTGTGGTGGGAACCAATCGGTCGCCCATCTTCTACTCTCCGGTCCTCCTGTTTCCCGACCCTTTTAAATATCCATAGCCTGTCCCGCCTCTTTTCATTCTGGCAAAGAAATCTTTTAAATCCTCATTTTTAAAATGAGAGTTTGAATGATTCGCCGTTCATCATCTTAAGCCACATCATAATGATCCCCAGGAATGGTGAATACATCAGGTAGGCGCAATTTGTCTCCACCTAATTATTCCAGAAGATATGCAAATCTTTGTGAATACTAAATATTCATAACATGAAGAATATTATGGAATAAATCGTGGAAGTTTATCCACTAGAGAATGTCTCCTGAAAATATTGGTAACGGCTAAAATTTCCTTTTCCAAATTGTCGAGGTTTTAGTGAGTGGGTAATCCCAGTCTCACTTCTTGGACATATATTTTATTACCGCACCGAGGTGAAGCGGAGGTGAAACGTGAATAAGAATAACCCCAGTGCGTACCCTTTTGATCAAAACTAAGATGATCCCCTGAGTGTGTTTCCCACTCAGTAAAAGCCAACCATGGGCGGGTCGGTGGAATATTGAGATTTGAGCCAAGTGGATTGCTTAATAATTGCCAAAGGATCGTCCAAATTAGTTAAACACATAGGTACAAAAATAATCTTTAATGTACATGAATTTGAATTAAGCAATAGCGTATATAAATATAAATAGGGTTAATCTTGCACTGAATAAATAAGTCTACAAAATGTCGTGGGGATTACTTGCAGATTATTCACTGGGATGTTTGCGTCTTAATGACACCAGACAGAACGAAGGGAATATTATTATTATTGAGTCAAACACTGAATTATGTAAGCACTTCTAATATTCGAGGGTATGGGCTCGGGATGAGAATTCTAGTTCACAAATAAACTGGTGAAGTTAGGGAAAGGGATAATTAAATTAACGATACCTTTGAGTTCGTAAGCATTTTTGAAGGGGAGGGGGCGGTGAAGATCTTCTTCTGGTGACGATGATCGCACCTAGTCCGGCCGTCCGAGGTTACCAAATTAGAGGGTAATCCTAGACCGGTGATATGCTGATCCTTTGCCGGATCACCAAGGTGAGCCACACAGTGACTCAAATCGGACTTCTTCCTTGAAGTATCTGTCCGATTATTCGGCTCCTGGAGAGGGTAGCCAAAACCAATTATCTAGCTACGTCTAGGGTAATCCGCAGAGGGAGGTCCTGTGTAACCTCAGACTCTGCAATTTTTTTTTTTTTTTACAGAGCCCATCTGGCAACTGCCCACTTGGGCATAAGTCGCCGAAAACACGACAGCCTAGAACTAGGCTACTTTAAAATAAAAATATGAAAACGTAACAATGATATAAATTGGAAAAACTTAACAATCAGGAAGCAATCTCCGGCAGCGGGGGGAGGTCCCCCTCCCCCCGGTGCAGGAGAGTGCAACCTACAAAACAACAACAACAGAAAAACAACAAAAAGAACCTTAAATAAAGGGGAGAAGCCCGGCCTCCCCCCAAAAGTCAACAAGTCCAGAAGTCAATGTGCACGAATCCATCCCGAGTACAAGGGACAGGCGGTAGCGACCCCACCCATCCCGGTAACGGGACAGGTATCGTGCGCGAAGATCACCCAGACTGGGAAATCCGACAAGAATGTGCCGAACAGTCTGGGGGACGACGCAGTCGTTGCAATAGGGCGCAGGAAAGCGCTCCATCAAATAGCGATGCGTCACACGAGTGTGTCCGATTCGGAGACGACAGAAAGCAACCTGAAGCCGGCGCGGCATTGGGGGATAGGTCCATGGAAACAGTCGCGGCGCAATGGCACGCAACTTTAAGTTCCCTTCGACCGCCTCCCATCTTCTTTGCCAAGCAGTCCGAAGAGCTGCCCGTATTTCTGCCATGTAGTCGGTGTGAGGAAGAGCGAAACGCTGGTCCGGTCGCAGAGTCCTCGCAGACTCTTTGGTGCCCTCATCGACGCGCTCATTCCCCGCAATTCCTACATGTCCAGGAACCCAGCAGAAGATAATCTCGACATCTGCCCGGCTCGCCAAAACCGTGGCGTCACGGATATCGCGAACCAGGGGATGCGGAGATTTCAATGCCTCGAGAGCACTCAGGGCGCTTTGTGAGTCGCGATAGATCACAATCTAGTCTCCGAACCGGGCACGTCGCGTAATCTCCCGTACCGAGTGGTGTATTGCCACCAGCTCAGCCGTGAAGACAGACGCAGTGCCTGGTAGAGCTCCGCTGACTTCAAACAGAGGGGATACGGCGGGGAAGCCGACCCCCTCTTGGGACTTGGAGCCATCCGTATACACTGGCACGGTTCCAGCGTGACACGATGTGTGCTCCAAAAAGGTCGAACGCAATACTCCCGGCGCAGTACAAGCTTTGGGAGCAGAGGCGTGGCGATAAATAGCCAAATGTGGTACCCCCCAGGGTGGCGTCCTAAGCAGAACCAGGGGGGCCACCGGCCCGAGAGTTATATCTACCTCTCGAAGGAGTTTCCTGGCCCTAAACCCAAAGGGCTTAGGGTATGACTGGCGTCTCTCGGCAGCATAGGCACCATCGAGATCAGCTGCGGATGCAGTGAGAGCTGTTGGTGACTGAGGGAGGCACCGGACTCACGCGTACAGGCGAGTGATGCACTGCACGCGGCGCAGAGTGAGTGGCATCTCCCCAGCATCGACCAACAGGCTATCAATGGGGGAAGTGCGGAAGGCACCGGTCGCAAGGCAAAGGCCGGTGTGGTGGATTGAATCCACCTTCCACAATAAACGCTCGGCTGCGGATGCATAAAACTCGCATCCGTAGTCGAGCTTCAAACGAAGAAAGGATCGATAAAAAAGTAGAGCAGTAGCCCTATCAGCGATCTAAGCGCTGAACGTCACGGAACGGAGAATGTCCATGGTGCGGGTACAACAGATCCTAAAGCTGTGAATATAAGCCTCTCAGGTGAGGCATCGGTCGAATACAAGACCAAGGAAACGGTGCGACTCAACCACATCCAGGCGCACCCATTAAGAAACAAATCTGGGTCGGGGTGAAGCCGTGGATGGCGACAGAAGTGCACCACCTTAGTCTTGGCCAAAGGAAACCGAAACCTGTGCGCTTCGGCATAGCGAGAGACGCGGTTCAATGACTGTTGGAGTCGACGCTCCAGAGTTGGCATCTGGGCCGCGCCAAAAGAGATTGAAAGGTCGTCCACGTAGAGCGTTGCGAGAACATCTTCCGGCAGCACCGAGGTGATGCCGTTGATGCTCAGGGCAAAGAGTGTGACACTGAGGACACTTTCCTGCGGGACAGCCTCTTCCTGCTTCTTTGGGCCGGAGAGGGCTCCCCTCACCCGTACGCGGATTCGACGATCTCGCAAAAATTCAGATATAAACATTGGGAGGCGTCCCCTCGCCCCCATCGTGTGGAGAGTCCTTATGATACAGTATCGCCATTCGGTATCATAGGCCTTCTCCAGATCGAAAAACACCGTGGCGTAGTGCTGTCTACGAAGGAAAGCCTCGCAGACGGCATTTTCCAGTCGGAGCAGAGCATCCGACGTTGAGTGGAACTTGCGGAAGCTGCACTGTGCAGAAGACAGATGGCCTCCGCTGTTCAGGAAAGAGGCTAATATAACATTTATCAATTTCTTCATGAACTTGCACACGCAAGAGGTTAGAGAGATTGGGCGGAAACCGGTCGGAGTAGAGTGATCTCTCCCCGGTTTGCGAAAGGCGAGCACAGTAGCGATTCACCAGGAGTCTGGGAGAAGACCTTCCACCCAGATCCTGTTGAACAAATCTAACAGAAAGGCCATGCCTCGCTCACCCAGGTGTCGAAGCATGAAGTACTGGACATCGTCCGTACCATGGGTGGTGTCCGCGCACGAAGCGAGGGCGGAACGCAACTCACTCACAGTAAACTTGTCGTTGGAGGGTTCTCCGCCTCTGGAGGTAAAGTCCAGCCGGCGGCCTTCCACGACATCAAGACGTGCATTGAATGCTGGCGGAGCAGCATCACAGCTAGAGAATGCGAAAAAAGCGGTCGCTAAGGATTCCGCCACGGACGCGGGGTCCGAGATTTCAGTCCCATTCTCCTAGAGAACGGGAGGGGGGTCCTTCGAGAACTTGCATCGAATCCTTTTGACTCGCTTCCACACCTCAGCTAAAGGGGTTTTCCCGTTAAGTGAAGACACGTATGCCCGGAGAGAAGAGCGGTGGGCGTGCTTCGAAATATACCGGAACCTACCCCTAGCCCGACGAAATTTAGCGACAGTGAAATCGTTCGGGTGGCGCTTATAGCGCATATAGGCATAACGCTTCTGTTTGAAGGCCGTCTCACACTCGGCCGACCACCATGGGAGTGGTCGGCGTGCAAAACGGCCAGACGTCCTAGGAATAGTAGTCAGGTCCACGGCGATGAGGTTGCCGGAGAAGAACTCAACGGCCTCATCTACCGACCTAAACTCCTCGACTGAGATAGAGAATTCAGTCATTTCCTGAAATGCAGGCCCCCACGCCCGCGCCAAGCACCACCGAGGTGGTCTCTTAGGCGGCAGTTGCCCTGAAAATGATATTTGAATGGGAGAGTGATCACTACCATGGAGGTCATCGACCACCCCCCAATCAAAATCAGGCTGTGCATCCGAAGAGCACAAAGATATGTCAAGGCAAGAAAATGAAGCGGTTCTCGGACAGTGATGGGTAAACTCATCCACGTTTAGGACACCCATCTCAAGCTCTTCGATCAGATTCGCAAGGACTTGTCCACTGGGATTTATGGAGTAATCTCTCCAGAGAGGATGCCTGCCGCTCAGATCTCCAAGCAAGAGATAGACCCTCGGCAACCGTGCCACGACGCGGCGGAATTCCCCCGCGTCGAAGTCAGCTGACGGTGGAATGTACGCAGAAATGATAGTATACCTCCTATCCAGGTGCAGCTGCACAGCCACTGCCTGAACGGAGGTATCTAAAGAGAAAGGAAGAACGGAGACATCATGCCAGGTGTAAGCCGCGCATCCCCCACCCGGCCATCCTGCGGTGGTAGGGTCGCAAGACCCTTATACCCCGGGAGGGCGGGCGGGGGGCATGCGCCTAGCATGGTCTCCTGCAAAAAGATAGCTAACGGGAAACGGGACGAGACGAGCCTCCGCAGCTCCTTCCAGTTAACCCAGAGTCCACGGCGAATCCATTGAAGGAATATGCCCTGCAGGCCTAGCTCGGAGGAGACGCGGGGGCCCTCCTCAAACTGAAGACCCTCACGGGAATGGCCGTACGCTTCCCGGGGACAGAACCCCGGGCGCTGTTGGCCGGACAAAGCGCTGAAGGCGCTGTCGCCTTCGAGGACTTATTAGGGGAGGTTGGGCTCGCCATACGAGTCTTTTCCTCCCTCCGCCTCGAAACTTTAGGCGGGCGTTGCAGCTTCGGAGGCGGGAGGGCCCTCTTTTTGAGGAACCCCCGTCTCCGAGCCACTCGCTCCACCTTGGGGCGTGGGCGAAGGAGCCGAAGCTCCTTTGTTGCTGTCCTCCTTTCGGGGGGCAGCTTTAGGAACCCCCGAAGATGGCCTAGCGACCATCTTCAGGGGTGTTGCCTCCTGTGAGTCTAACGACTCGGTGGAGGCGCGTGGCCGTTTTGCCTTGCGGGAAACGGTCACGCTGGGGGAAGAGGGGGGAGATCTGGTTTTAGCCGAGGCTGGGTATGGACTCTTTTTGCCGCCAGCTTTACCAGGGGAGCGCCCGGGTTGGGTAGAGCCCGCAGAAGGGCTCCGAATGGGCTGGGAAACAACCGTGCTCGTTGGCCTGGATGGGCCAGGAGCAGAGGGTGCCTTTCTAACTATTGAGGCATATGACGTCCTAGGCAGAGCCGGGCGCGCCAGGACCAAGTCCTTAACCTCGCGGAATGAGAGTCTATCATGGGCCTGAATGGCTAGGATTTCTTTCTCAAGGAGATATGCACCACATTGCTTCGAAGAAGCAGGGTGCGGCTCTCCGCAATTGACACACTTGGCCACACACGATTTGGACTTATCGTGTGCAACCTTGGAGCAATTTACACAGACTTGGGGTGACCCTGACTTTGCACGTCTACATGAGCGATTCGTATGGCCGAAGCGGTGACAGTAATAGCACCACCGCGGCAGTGGCACGAATGCCTTCACGCGGTAGTGGTACCAACCGGCACGCACCGACTCAGAGAGCTTGCCACAGTCGAACGTGACGAAGAGTGTAGGGGTGGGTCTCGAGGCCCCTCCCTGTTTTCTCATCACACGTTCGACCTTGACCGCCCCATGGTCGGCCAGCTTTAGGGTGATGTCCTCAATAGAGTAGTCAACGAGTTCCCTCGCATAAACCACTCCTTTCACAAAGTTCATGGTAGAGTGCGGCGTCACACTCACCGGGGTGCCATGAAGTGTCCGAATAGCACCTATCTTGGCCACCTCGGCGGGATTCGCCAGAAGGCTCCCATCCGAGAAATAGGTCACCTTCGGCTCTCTACCAATTGCACTAGCTAATCCTCGCCTCTGATGGATCATGTTGCCTTTGGAAAATATGCTGCCATCAGTGGAGCAAATAACGAGGAAGCTCTTGAAGCCAGCGGGCTCGAAAACGCCAGGTAACCTCTGAATGAGGGGCCCCGATGTCATCGAGGCTCCACCCAGTGCACTCTTGGTCTTAGTCAGGGGCTCCGCACACGGGGAGGGGGTAGAGGGGCCGGATGTGCCGATCTTGGCTTGGTCGCCTACCAAAGTGGCAGCAGACCCATCATTCCCCGCAGTCCCGCGGATGGAGAGGTGCCCCGAGTCTTCTTTGTCTTTCTTGTCTTTTTATTCTTCTTTTTAGGAGAGGAGGGCGGCGAATGAACCCGCTTCTCACCTCCACCGGCAGAAGCCCCCATGCCAGATGGACCGGCCTCAGCCAGGTCCCTCTCCGAAATGGAGAAGGTCCTGGTAGTCGTAGGGGCACCTGTCGGAGGAGATCCATCCCCTCCTTGTACTGCCTCGGAGCCCTTAGCCGTTTGAGGAGGACCTTGCATAGGGGCGGATTCGGGTTCGGTGCTTGGCGCCGAGCCCGGATTCCCTCCCCATGGAAGGCCCTACCGTCTGAGGCTGGGGCTCCTCAAGAACCATGTTTGTCACAGGAGGGGCCTCCAGTTGGCCAACCCCTCACAAGACATCGCCGGTCGCGTTGGCAGTATTGTCACTAGTCTTTTGTGGGGAGGCATAGGCCTTAACCCCGGCAAGGTTCAATATCCTTGCCAGCAGTTCCTTTGAGGGAAGCGACCGAAGGGGCCCTGGCTTCCCTTTCCCCCCTAAGGGGGTTTGTTCTACCGAGCCGCTTCGATGGGGAGCCGCTGGCTAAGGGCTGCCTGCTGGCTTTCTTGGCAGTCCCCTTGGAAAGAAAAGAAGGGAATGCCGCTGGAAAAAGGGAGGCGCCCGAAAGCACCTCCAGAGAAGGGGGTGAGGGGGAGTCCCCTGCACCCGTAGGCGAAGGGGAGGAGTAAGCCTTCTCTCTGGTTAGAGAAATATGCAGGGGCCCCCTGCGCAAGCACCGTTCGGGGGACCTTCATTTTTTTGCTGGAGCTGCCCGAGGGCGGCTCCGTCGCTGTTTCAGGGGAAGTTGAGGGTTGTTTTTTTTTTGTTGTACATACATGGGCATGGTGACCCTCTTTTTTATACAGGACGCAGTTGCACATCACCTCTCGCAATAGCCCACACTGCGAGAGGTGCTTACAATCCCGGCAGAGCTAGGCGCCGCCCTTTGGGACCACCCCTGCCGTCTGGTGGCCTGGCAGTCCATCGGCATGGCGCTCCACCTTACACACGGCGTAAAACAGATAGAATGTGAAGAGGATAGGAAAAGGGATGTGAGGAAGGTATGGGTGGGGATGAAGCAGGTTGTTAAAAACCAACCACCCCAGACCGGAGTTTAGGGGTTAGGGAACATTGGCCCCTTCCCCCTCAGCCCTGATCCAGGACGGTTGGCCGAAAAAAGGTCAGCATCTACCCTGTGAAATTAGAGGCTGACCAGAGAAAGTTGTGGGAGATGTTGTATGAAAAGAGAGGAAACAAGTGTTTTGAAGGAAGGAAGAGAGGCTAAGCTGGGGCCGGACGGGGTGCTGAGTCCCGTCAGCACGGCGGCCAGGATGGCAAATCGCCGCGCCCCTTACGGGACGGGGGCTGCGAGAAGTTTGGCACCTACAAGTACCGTGACCGCAACAACCAATTCCCCGAGAAGTTTCTTCATTGCAGCGGGCGAACGGTTTCCTATGTGGATCAAGTTTCACACAAACGAGACGTAGGTCCAAGAGCTTCTGCCTGATTCCAGGGAGAAGTCTTCTTTTTATTTCTCTCACGAGCAGAATCGAGAGAGAGAATCGAATTCTCGTAAAATCCGTATCGTCGCGCGAAAGACCTTTTTTCATCTGTGGGCCGACGGTATTTCTTTCACGCCTTCGAATCATCTCGGAGTTTACGGCGGTGCGAAAAAAGGCGACCGAGAATTTGAGGCGAGAGGTGCATTTTAGGGATACGAGAGGGCGCGCAGCTTTGTGACTGAGTGTTTCTGCGTACACCTATGTACGCGGTATTTAAACTTCTACACAAATCATTCATCAGATTCTTTTAATATAAGTTCATCTAAAGCTAAAACTCTTGTAAAATAATACTTTAACTCTATCTGGGAATACAAAGTTTCACAATCTAGAGCCTTGTCAGCAACCAAAGAAGATATGTATTTAATAAGATGAGTACTTAGAGACGTATGTTCCCCCTCTACTTTTAATCAAACTCATATCATTGATTTAGTATTCGCGGGTCCGGGCACCAATGTAGGATTTTTTTATTCCCACTACCCAACCCAACCACCCTCTTGCAGTAAAATTAGAAGCGTGTACAGGAGAAGCAGGCGCTTAATTTCTTTATTAAATTTATATTTACATTGAAATATATATAGAGTAAATTTCTTTAACCTTATATTTGCACTTAGTTATATATAGACTATATACACCTTTCAATGCTGGACTGATTTAACTTTATATTTACACGTAATACAATCTCCCAAATGGAAGTTGCTCCCAACACAATTTAATAACACCGAGATTGTCACGATTAAAATCTTTAGATTGGGATCTCGATTACATAACCGACAAGGCTAGAATGAATAGATTCAATTGAGTATAATATACCAAGTACAAGATAAATCGTTACTACCAGAGACAAGGAATAGCAAGATAATGGAGGGCACTCCGAAACTTCCCTTCTGGAACCATCGTAAAAGGAAAAAACACTGTACACTAAATACACACACTACAAAATTACGAAGAAACAAAAAGATACTAAAACAAACACAGTAAGTTAATATTAACAACTTACAAAAACAACAGCTAACGCGCATAGCATAAACAAAAATATTAGCAATAAAGACAAATGGCTTGAACGCCAAACTATATGTTATATATATACCTGTATATATATATATATGTATAAAATAACCCTAAAAACAACAACTAAACCACAAATCAAATAAATTTGAAGCGATAGGCCTGATCACCAGGCTCTAGCATCACTTTGCACCCTACCACACTTCTTTCTCTTTTCACCACTGGTCTACTTTCCGCTATCTATTCACACACCCTTTCTATCCCCTCATCTGCACACTCTCACATACACGACGGTTGGTTCGTCGTAGCGAAATGTTTAGGTAATTAAAATGTCACATAAATTTGCGACATAAGCAAGATTAACCAATTAAATAACATTGCCCAGTTAAATAAGATTAACCAGTTAAGTAAAATTAACAAGTTAAATAGGAATAACCTATTAAATAAAATTCACCAGTTAAGTAAAATTAACCACTTAAATAATATTAATATGCTAAATAAAATTAGCCAGTTAAAGAAGTTAACCCGTTAAGTAAGATTAACCACTTAAATAATATTAAACTGTTAAGAAAGATTAAACATTTAAGTAAGATTAACCTGTTAAGTAAGGTTCACCAGTTAAATATTATCAAGTTAAATAAAATTACCAAGTTAAGTAAGATTAACCATTTAAATAAGACTACCCAGTTAAATAAGATTAACCAGTTAAATTAGATTAACTAGTTAAGATTAAATCGTTAAGTATGATAACTCAGGTAAAATTAAAAAGTTCAATAAGATTATCCAGTTAAATAAGAATACTTAGGTAAATAAGATTAACTCGTTAAGTAAGATTAACCAGTCAACTAAGATTAATCTGTTAAATAATGTTAACCTGTTAAATAAGATTAACCAGTTAAATAAGATCAGACAGTTAGGTAATATCAAACCCTTAAGTACGATTAAATCGTTAAGTACGATTACACATTAAGTAAGATTAACCAGTTAAATAAGATTTCCCAGCTAAATATGATTAACTCGTTAATTAAGATTAACCAGGTAAATATTATTTCCGTTAAATTAGATTAAGCGATTAAGTAAGATTAACCAGTTAATTAAGATTAACCTGTTGACTAATATTAATCCGTTAAATAAGATTAACTAGTTAAATAAGATTAACCAGATAAGTTAAGTAATATCAAACAGTTAAAAAAGATTAACATTATTATCACTCTCTCTCTCTCTCTCAATCTTTATTTCCATTCTCTACAAGTTATTGCCTCATTTAAATGAATGATAGGCCTAATAATGCTCTTTAAATGGGGTGCTAACATTTTTGCATACTTCTTCTCCACACAGCTATGCGGTAGGTCTTGCCGTTGAAAAGCCTGGCATGAATGTAGAAAAGCGGGACACAGAAGTAACCCAGGTGGGTGGGGTCAGGTAGTGGGGTGGGGGTAGGCAAATAGGAATTGAGGGTGAAGTAATGGTCTGATGAGAACTAACATAAGTTATTCTGTCGGATTCTAAATATAGTGTACCCTCCAACCACCGCTATCAACTATTTTCTGCCTCCACTAAAGGGTATATTTATGCGGAACATTAACTTCGACCGCAAAGGTCATTTAATTTAGATGGTGATAAGGGTGGACGAGAGGCCGCTTGGAGAGGTAAGTCACTTTGCTGGTAGTTCCGCGTCCAAGTCCTGATTTCAAATGCAAAATCCACTGCCTTCCAACTTCTTGGCACCAATTAGGAATTGAATGGCCTATTTTACAAAGTAGACTTCCTTCAAAGACAGTCTGCATTTAAACACGCTCACACACGCGCACAAAGCGAATTGAATGGATGCTTTTACAAAGTAGCCTTCCTTTAAATAAGGCTCTGTATTTACACACGCTCATAAAGCGAAAACGCGTATACGACTAGAGAGAATAAACACACAGCCATTTAGTTACCGAGTAACGATTTATTTAAATGTTCTTGAAAACATGAAAACCAACGGTGAAAAATTTTATCAACATTTTTGGGAAAAAAATTGGTATAGGAAGGGATGAAGGAGGGGATCAGAAGGTCTTTCCATTCTCCCTAGGGACAAGAAGGTAGCACAATTCTCTCGAGGCACCTGAAAGTCTTGCAATTGCCCAAACGAACCTGAAGATCGCACCTTCTCCCAAAGGCCCTGGAGGTCGCGCAATTCTCCCAAATTAGTTCCAGTTCCATAATAAAGAACAAGTCCTCGTGTGGGTCCACAAAATGGTATGCTCCGTTTTTTATCACCATTTCACACCTTCCGGCGCCTCAATCCTTCGACCCATATCGAAACACCATCCGGCGACTAACCATACTCGATGTCGCTTAACTTAACTCATTGTGTGAAGCAGTGTTTCCACTCGGCTATGACTCGAAAAGGATGAGTGGATGATGTATAATTACAACTGGCACCGGGAGTAGCGAAACGCCCTCCCTGGTAGGTGCCCGCTGTTGTGCACCCTCCTGGCCCTAATGTCCGCACGGGGATCTGCGGCTATATATCTTCCATACATTTTCACTTCCCCTAGCTTCACTTTCTTTCCAGGTTTCTCGTTACCATCTTTCAGCCTCGTTGCCATTGCGCTTATAATCCAATTGGTTAAGGTTGTTGTTGCTGCATTGCTCTCCAGGAGGAGATGACCTGTTATCCCTCCGACTCCTTTGATCATAGACCCTGTGTTGTTCGCCCCTGTCAACGGTACCGCAATTATGTGGGCCGCGCCTTCTGCGACACTCCCCTGAGGGACAAGGTTAGCCCATGGGTCCAACTTACATAAAGGTCAGAGAGGTGACAAATAATGGACTTTTTATAAGAGTTTTATATCAGAGAGGCGGGATTGGACAACATGGCGACGCGGCGGGAGGTGCGGACATCCCCCGGCGAAACAACCTCTCATTAGCCGCCCTAACTTTCTAATTGATTACTGTAGCGGTAACTGGTTACAAAGTCTTTTAATTTGGTAAAAATATTGGCTATCAACACCGAATTCTCTGGTTCTCTCTCTCTCTCTCTCTCTCTCTCTCTCTCTCTCTCTCTCTCTCTCTCTCTCTCTCTCTCTCTCTCTCTCTTTCTATCTCTCGCTCACAAATGTTCGTCTAATGTTTCCTTAAAGAACATTTATTTTTTTGACTCTTTCGATCCTCCGTGTTTGTGTTCTTATTCCATGCACTTCTTTCAAAGCCCTTTCAGGTTATTTCTAACATGTGTCGTTGTGGGTTTCGTTGACTTTCCTCAGTAGGATGAAAGGGTGCTATTACGAACCTTTTGAGCTGAGAGGCACTTCGCTTCCCAAGGTTTAGTTGAGCTTTCCTACCGCATTGGCAAAGAGCTCTTGACTAGCCGAGTGGCTACAGCGTTGGTCTCCCAAAGTCACGGTACTGGGTTCGATCACGACAAGAGCGGACACAAAGGTTGGAGCACGGAGAGAGCTGGCTATCATTTGGTGGTCGCACTAGGCTCAGTCCTGTACTCGGGTGGGTGGATTTTACATTTCTCATCACACACAGGGCCAATTACAGCACTGCCTTCTTTCCTCTTCCGTCTTCAAAACACACACACACACTCTCTCTGTTGCAAGGAATCAGATGGGTATCTATATCCACATACCTCTGACGCGGAACTGGTCCATCTGTCCCGGGGAGAGGAAGGTTCTACCTGAACGCTGTTTGGTGTCAAAACACATCCTGACATCTGTCCCCAAACGTACACGGTGCCTTCGGGCTCACCAGCGATTGTCATACTGACTTTTATGTCTATTTCATTATCCGTTCGGGAGATGCCTGGATAAAGGAAGGTTGGCGAACCATATTACTCATACCGCATTCGCAGACTAATTTTGTTCCACTAATTTTCTTTTCCATGATCAGGAGTCACAAGTTTTCTGAAATATTCTTTACCGGTTCTAGAATTTGATCGTCATTTCAGGAGTCACAAGTTTTCCGAAATATTCTTTACCAGTTCTAGAATTTGATCGTCATTTCAGGAGTCACAAGTTTTCTGAAATATTCTTTACTGGTTCTAGAATTTGATCGTCATTTCAGGAGTCACAAGTTTTCCGAAATATTCTTTACCAGTTCTAGAATTTGATCGTCATTTCAGGAGTTACAAGTTTTCCGAAATATTCTTTACCGGTTCTAGAATTTGATCGTCATTTCAGGAGTCACAAGTTTTCCGACATATTCTTTACCGGTTCTAGAATTTGATCGTCATTTCAGGAGTCACAAGTTTTCCAAAATATTCTTTACCGGTTCTAGAATTTGATCGTCATTTTTAGGAGTCACAAGTTTTCCAAAATATTCTTTACCGGTTCTAGAATTTGATCGTCATTTCAGGAGTCACAAGTTTTCCAAAATATTCTTTACCGGTTCTAAAAATTTGATCGTCATTTCAGGAGTCACAAGTTTTTCGAAATATTCTTTACCGGTTCTAGAATTTGATCGTCATTTCAGGTATCACAAGATCTCCGAAATATTCTTTACCGGTTCTAGAATTTGATCGTCATTTCAGGAGTCACAAGTTTTCCAAAATATTCTTTACCGGTTCTAAAATTTGATCGTCATTTCAGGAGTCACAAGTTTTCCGAAATATTCTTTACCGGTTCTAAAATTTGATAGTCATTTCAGGAGTCACAAGTTTTCCGAAATATTCTTTACCGGTTCTAGAATTTGATCGTCATTTCAGGAGTCACAAGTTCTCCGAAATATTCTTTACCGGTTCTAGAATTTGATCGTCATTTCAGGAGTCACAAGTTTTCCGAAATATTTTTCACCGGTTCTAGAATTTGATCGTCATTTCAGGAGTCACAAGTTTTCCGAAATATTCTTTACCGGTTCTAGAATTTGATCGTCATTTCAGGAGTCACAAGTTTTCCGAAATATTCTTTACCGGTTCTAGAATTTGATCGTCATTTCAGGAGTAACAAGTTCTCCTAAATATTCTTTACCGGTTCTAAAATTTGATCGTCATTTCAGGAGTCACAAGTTTTCCGAAATATTCTTTACCGGTTCTAGAATTTGATCGTCATTTCAGGAGTCACAAGTTCTCTGAAATATTCTTTACCGGTTCTAGAATTTGATCGTCATTTCAGGAGTCACAAGTTTTCCGAAATATTCTTTACCCGTTCTTGAATTTGATCGTCATTTCAGGAGTCACAAGTTCTCCTAAATATTCTTTACCGGTTCTAGAATTTGATCGTCATTCGCTCTAATTTCTGCTAAATTGATTATCATAATTTTCGTCTTTGAAAAGTTCACTTCCAGACCAACTCCGCCTCTCTGATGATAATTCCAATAACAATGACTCTAATTCTTTGAAGGTGATAATACTCATTATCTCCTTAGCAAAGCGAAGGTAGCCTAATTATCCCCTATTAATTCTCATTCCCTTTTGTTACAAATTTAAAGTCGTAAATATACCCTTGTTTTACTTTTATGTGTTTTTTTTTATTACTGGTCGAATGTAGGTATGATATGCATAACTGTACATGTACGTAATTGTATGAATGTGAGTTTTCTTATTGCCTTGTTTCTGTCGGGATTTTAGAATTGAGTCTGCATTTACTGAATCGATTGCTTCTTCATAGACTGTGAATACGATTTGAGGGTATATGTAGTTTACGTATATTGTAAAGTGGAGGCAATTACGTTCGCCATCGCCAATTTCCTAATGTTTGGATTTCGAACGAAATTGTTGCTAAATAAATGGATTTCTAAAATAGTTATTGCTAGTTGTCAGTTATTGCTACTATGTGCTCGATTAAGCTGTCTCGCATCAATTTGAGCATCAGTTTGCTACTATGTGCTCGATAAAGCTGTCTCGCATCAATTTGGTACTATGTGCACGATAAAGCTGCCTCGGATCAAGTTGAGCATCAATTTGAGTATTAATTTGCTTCTATGTGCTCGATAAAGCTGTCTCGCATCAATTTGAGCATTAATTTGCTACTATGTGCCCGATAAAGCTGTCTCGCATCAATTTGAGCATTAATTTGCTACTATGTGCTCGATAAAGCTGTCTCGCATCAATTTGAGCATTAATTTGCTACTATGTGCCCGATAAAGCTGCCTCGCATCAATTGGAGCAATCCTGTTCTTAATAGTCATATGCTAAGTATTTACAGTTTCTACCCTTCACTTTGACCATCTTCCAAAAATTCACTCTATTTATAGGTAACAACTTCCATTTCGTTTTGAGTGGGTGGTGCCTCAACTTATTAGTATCATTATAATAATAATAATTATTATAATTTTTTATTATTATTATTATAAGCAAGAATCCATAAAGTAAACCCAATGCTAAACCTGAAAGAGTGCTAAGGGATAACAAATTGAAATTAAAGTTAACATTGAAAGCAAAATAAAAATTAAAATAAATTAAAAGTTAAAAAAAGGTTGACTCTAGATTTAAGGAAGATGAGAGAGTTGTGGCAATTTGGCAACATATTTAGAAAGATTAAAAATTGCAAGAGAATAGGAAGCCAGAATTGGTCGGAGAGGCGTGACGCAGTTGAATTGATATCCTTTTCCTCGAGTTAACTTAATTCAAAGATCACCTAGATTTGGTACGTCAACTCAGTGAACCATTGAATTGTTTATTTTATTCCAATTAAAATCAAATTTGTGACTAAACATAGCTGGAAATAACTAATGCTGCAACAGCTCAGTAAATAAACAGAATGGAAAGAAACTATATACTAAAAAGGATCCACTATAAAAAATAAGAAAAAAGAGTCCTATACACATGTAATATTTAGCAGAGGTCAGTCTAAATGCCATAACGCCATCTTTTTTAACCCATCCAAGCCAAAACAAAATTTGAGGAACATTGTTTTGATCGAGGGTGTAACCACAGTATTCATTTTTCTAATAAAAATTTTGTATAGTTGTGAAAAAAACCCCCACATAGATTTAAATATGTGAACTCGTTATCTCCTCGATAAGCTTAGACTCTCCATACAGTATCCACAACATGGCAGAATTTAAGAAATTACGACGGAATATCAAAAGGATTGCCATTAACTGATTTTAACTAGGCCGACTTCTTTTATGACTAAATATTGTAGAAGTTAATCGCAGTATCTTGCATTGAAAAATAATAATGTATATACTGGAGAGTACTAATCATTTTTTCTTAAAAGAAATTTTCTCCATTTATTACAGTGTGTGTGTATATAGGGGGAGAGGCAAGGGGGGGCAGGAGGCCTGGGCCCACCATGACCAGGGGAAAATTCTAAACAGTGTGCCTGGCTTGCGTCACTTTTTGAGTCGGCACCTCGTGTCTTGAGTCGGCGGACACACGGCGAGTGCGCTTGACTCGCTGACCAGTCGGATCGCGCATCCTGACTCACACGTTTAGCCTTTCTGCTCTTTGTCAGCTCGCTTGAACTGGGCATGTGCCCGCTTGCATCTTTCACTTTCGGAACTAATTGCAGCATCCTCTCTCTATCCTCGCAACTACACCAGCATCATCCTCTCTCTGAAACACATCAGTGCAAAGTAAGTGATTTTTTATTATTTATTATTACGGACATGGGGTGATCTGAACGGCTGGGCTTTTCCACGTGATTCACTAGTTCCCTCTCATTCACAGGGTGTGTACCATGAAGCGAGACGCCGATAAGAAGATCACCTCGTTCTTCAAGACCAAAGTGGCCAAGGCAAGTGGTGATTGCGAGCGTGATGTCAGTGAACAGGAGCAACAGCCAGGCACTTGGACATCGACAGCCTGTACATCTGACAGCGAAGCCGAATCTCACCATGGGGAGCAGGAGGGCAAGGAACTCGCTTCTCTTCTTTCTCATGGCACACTGACACTCCCGGCAGCTCCAGTGGACGTTGCCAAATTCATTGGGAACAAGGCGGCCATACACTCCGAGAAAGTGGACTTAATCAACCAGACTGCCCAGTCTGTCCAATCGCTATCCTTCATTTAGGAAGGTGGTCATAAGAGGCGATTCCAACCAAGATGGTGCATCACATACCTCTGGCTGAAGTACTCGTTGCTGAACGAGGGTGGATACTGCATTACATATGTGCTGTTCGGCAGAAATACGGGCGGAGTTGTAGACAAATAGGCTGGGCACCTTGGTGTCAAAGCTGATGTGCAAGTATAAAAAAGCCATCGAACTGCTCAGCAGTCACAATAAGCACGGATATCACGCGACAGCTATGACAAAAATGGAGGGGGTTTGTTGACAATTTGCGAAACCCGACGAGAGGTTTCGACACCATGCTACAGGCGAAGAAGAAGGAGCAAATTGAGACCATCCGGTGCCTGTTGGCTCCGATCATTGAAAGCATTCTCTTCTGCGGACGAAATATGCTGCCTCTCCGTGGGCATCGAGATGACGGTTCATTGGACCCCTCTATTCCGAGCAAAACGGGAGGAGTCTTCAGAGCCCTTCTGCGTTATCGAGCCCAGGGAAAAAATGCTGACGTCAACTGCCTCCTCACTAGCTTGGCCAGCCGAACCAACTCCACTCTCATTAGCAAAACCATTCAGGACGAGCTGATCGATATCACAGGTGGGTGACACTGCAACTTCTGTCCCCAAAATAGGTCTCTTATTCCAAAAGTAGAATTCATGCTATTTTGACATTATGAGCAGGTGTCACCATAATCGTATTTCGATTTACAGGTCGATTGGTGCAGAAAGAGGTCTTAGCCAGGGTGTCAGGGGTGATCGCAGTACTAATGGACGAAACCACAGAAGTCTCAGGGAAGGAGCAAGCCACCATTATCCTTCGACACGTCGAAGAGGACATTATTGAGGACTTTCTCACTTTCGTCCATGCTGAGAACCTCACCGGTGAGGGCCTGCCTCAACTGCTCATTCGCACCGTACATGGCCTTGGTTTGGACATGTCTAACTGCCGGGGCCTCGGCTTCGACGGAGTGAGTGTCATAATGGGAAAGTTCAAAAGTTGTACCACCATAATCCTGGAGAAATACCCCTCCGCCAAACCGATCCACTGCTTTAATCACCGACTGAACCTGGTGCTGACCAAGGCCTGCGATATGAAAGAAGTAAAACTCGACATTCAGACGCTCAACGAAGTCCATAACTTCATTTACTTCAGGAACATGCGGACGCTCCGGTTCTCCAAAATCATAAAGCTTTCCTCAGCTAAGCGGGAGAAGTTAGTGACCTTGTGACCCACCAGATGAGTTGAGCGGCATGGTGCAGTCTTCGTGTTCATCAAGCTTTTGCCTCTCATCACGGTCTTCATGGAAGAGGAAATGACGCTGGATGCCAATGCTGAAATCTTACTCGCCACGATTAGGGACCCTCGCTTTCTCATTGGGCTGGAGGGG
The DNA here is from genome assembly GCA_963969495.1 of Ceratothoa steindachneri. NCBI lineage: Eukaryota > Metazoa > Arthropoda > Malacostraca > Isopoda > Cymothoidae > Ceratothoa > Ceratothoa steindachneri. The sequence continues at coordinate 9,983,559 of OZ018330.1, forward strand.
CGGAGTCAGTTTTAGCCCACACACTCGAGCTGAGCAGGACACTGAAGAAGAAGGACGGTAAATTGGCATCTGCGTACGCACTGATTGGTGAGATCTAGACTGTTTTCGCCAAGTACAGAAAGAATGCCGAGGAGCACTTCCACACCGTATTTACAAATTCCAAGGATCTCCTGATTGAAGTGGACTCAGCTCACAATGACGTCCCTGTTCCCTGAGTCTGTGCACGACAGACACAGCGCGCGAATATGGCGGCCAGGACTGCTGAGCAGTACTATCGATGCTCGTTCTATATTTCGTTCGTTGACCAAGTTATCACCGAGCTAAAGAGAAGATTTGAAGACGATACCGTTCCCGTTGCTGTCCGCTTGAAAGAGCTTCTCAAGGGATCAAAAGCAGACGTTGTGGCGGATCAAATGTGAGTGTGTTTGTAGGGCCATTCTCCCACCCCCTTTCTAGCGAACCTCTTCCTCCCTCTGTAATAATGTGTGTGGGAGTGGGGAGATGGTTTATATATATATATATTTATGTAGGAATATCACGACCTATAGGTGAGAATGGGAGGAGGAGGTAAAGACCCGGAAAATACAGTGAAGTGCTTTATTGACGTTTCTCTTGTTGGCTTCATTAGGATTGAACTAAACGAACAATGCGAGATCGCTCCATATGTATGAAGCAGATTTATCCCGGGTCACTCTGGCTCGACCCTCGTCGTCTTCTCTGGTTGGATTTGTCCAGCTTTAATCTTTCCGCTTCGTGTCTGTTGAACCATGCTGCTCCATTAGCCAGCCGAAAGAATCCGTCTCGGTGATTAGTTTTTACTTCCTCCTTCCATTTCCATATATATATATATATATATATATATATATATATATATATATATGTGAGAATAGATGGGGTCTTTCAATAAGGTCACTCGATTTTAAATGTAAATAAAACAAGTTGTGTGTAATATATGCATTTGATTTATTTTAAATTTGAAAGTACATTTTATGGCATTAAATGTGGAATATGACGTCATTCAAATGTCCGCAGTGGCTTCGCTTGGTGGAATGTATTCGGGAGGCTCAATTTTCGATGATTTCGTCGCATAAATCTCGCTGAATTTGCTGGATGGTGTTCGTTATGTTGACTTTGAGAACATCAACTGTTTGCGGATTATTCGCATAGACCTGAGATTTAAGGTAGCCCCAAAGAAAGTAGTCTAATGGCGTTAAATCGCATGATCTCGGTGGCCAGTTGACGTGGCCGCCGCGCGAGATGACCCTGCCCTGAAATCGCTGGGGCAAAATGTCTATCGTGGAGTGCGCAGTGTGGCACGTAGCGCCGTTCTGTTGGAACCACATGTCGTCAGTATCCATATCAGGCATATAATCCAGTTGAGGCCACAAAAAGTTGCTTATCATCGATCTGTAGGTCTCGCCGTTCACGGTTATGGCAATCCCATCTTCGTTCTCAAAAAAATACGGACCGATAAATCCGTTAGACGAAATCCACACCAAACTTTGACTTTGTTAGGATGCAATTGGTGCTGGTTTATCTCATGTGGATTGTTTTCGTCCCAAATTCGACAATTTTGTTTGTTAACAAATCCATTCATCTAAAAATCGGCCTCGTCGCTGAAGATGATTTTTTGGGGGAAATTTGGGGCAACTTCAAACTGCTCTAGAGCCCAATCAGCGAACACACAGCGTTGTCTATGATCGTTTACCTTAAGTTTCTGGCCTCGGATTTTCCCGTACACTCTCATTTACAGCAGCGATGTTTTCAGCAGACCTTGCGTTTCAGCGAAGTACGGGTGTTGGCTGATTGTTGATCGACCCTTATGCCTCAAATTTGGCCACCAAGCGTCGAACAGTGGACTCGGCAGGACGATTGTGGCGAGGATAGAAATCACGTAATGCAAGGAACGTTTGTCGAACGGAGCACTGATTTTGATAATAACATTTGATGATTTACACACGCTGTTCAACGCTATAACCTTCCATCGTGACTTACCAAGTACTATTTAACAGTCCACGTTGAGGTTGCCAGATGTCGCTTCAACAACATGGCCACTATCGTCGCCTGACAAAGCTCGAGCGTCCTTGTTGAAAGACCCTTTATATATATATATATGCATGTTTTATTAAAGACCAGGTCCAGTTGAACCTTGATAAGCTTAATTAATTTTACACTGGTTAAACATTTAAAAGCATTACATTTATATCTTCACTCGGAAGATGGCCAAACGTGACCGAAAGCTCAGCTAGCTAAAATAAACCATGAATATCGGAACACTTATGTATAACCTTTCGCAAGACGAAAAAAGAATAATAAGGAAATTAGAAAAGCAAAGAAAGAAGCTTATCAAGGTTCAACTAGACCTGGTCTTTAATAAAACATGCATAAAAGAAAAAACCCTACCTAAATATACAAATATATATATATATATATATATATATATATATATATATATATATATATATATATATATATATATTCCGGATTTCATGTTTTATTTATTTTTTTAATTCTCTTTCCAGAAGCCACCCTAATATCCTGTTAAAATTTACCGATAATATTCCTTTTGTAAAGAGTGGGCAGTTACAAAATTTGTGGAATAATTTAAATCAAATTTGAACGTCTATATTATAATTCGTTTGGACGGGAGGGCTTTAATAGCCTCAAGACAACGACCGGATCGTGTATATTATATGAGTTCGGAAGCCAAGGAATTTAAAGACGTGCGCTACAATTTTGCCCACACGAGTGTCAGCCGACAAAACTTTTCCCCGGGGAACCCTAAACCCTTAGAAAGCGTGATACCATGTAAGAGAAAGGCCTCTCTTTGTATCTTCGTTTGTTTGTTTGTATTTTTTTGGGGGATTTTATTGGTAGTATTCGCCCGGATTGTTTTTTGGGGGATGTATATCGAGATTGTAAATATTTTTATCCCTATTTTTGTAAATAAAAGACTGTATATACAATCCCTTTCATTTCTCCCTCGATTTCTCACGTCCAACTTAGTGTAGGAAGCGGGTTGGATAGATTGGGGCTAGAGTGTAGGTTCGCGGCCCGTTACAACGTGGATGCCGTCCTTAATGCCATTGGTGATCGTGCAGGTGGAGGCACGGCAGTGGACAAATTCCGCTCCGGTCTTCGGGACTGTCAAGAATGCGAAGTAGTACGCCGAGACTTGTATTTTCCCGAACATTGCAAAGCTCCTGACCATCTTGAGGACTCAGCCGGTCTCAAAGGAAGACACCGAACGCTCATTCTCAGCCTTGAAAACGCTAAAAACGTACATGAGGAGCACCATTGGCCAGGATCGCCTCAACGGCCTCGCACTACACGCCGTCCACAATGACAGTCAAGTTTCGAAAGATCAAGCGATTGGCAAGTTTGCGGAGAAAAACCGCCGTCTCCTCTTCTCTTAAGCAAATGAAGGGGGATATTAGTTATGGGCCTACGATTTTGAGAGAACCTACTCCTGGAAAATAACAAGGTCTGCTGACCAAAAAGTCGCGTGCTCTAACTTATTTTGATTTATGCCTTACGACCTTCAAATTTCCCGGACTAACCTTGGGAGGACATTGGCGACTCTATCATTCGAAAGGGAATGTAAAACAACATAAGGATTTAAAATTTCGTTAGAACCTAGCCTAAAATAGAATAGCCTGGCTGTGCCGGTCCTAACCTAGCTTAGCTTAATATAATCTAACAAGCCTAGTATAACCTAGCATAGTATAGCCTACTTTATCCTACCTTAGCTTAGTATAGCCTAGCCTATCGTATCCTAGTATAGCCTAGCCTAGCTTAGTAGACCCTAGACTAACCTAGCATATTATAGTATAGCATAGCTTTGTCTATCCTAGTATAGCCTTGCCTAGCGTACCATTGCCAGGTGTAGCCTAGCTTACTATAGCATAGGCTAGCCTAACCAAGTATGGCTTAGCATTGCATGCAAAGATAGAATAGGCTACTATAGCTTAGCGAATATATCCTTGCATATGATAGCTTAGCCTAGCATACTATAGGCTAGCTTGTTATAGGCTATCCTAGCATAACCACACTTAACATAATAGAGCCAAGCGTATCATATTATAGCCTAACCTAGTATATCCTAGACTAGTATAGCATACCATACCCTAGACTAGAATAACCTCGCATAGCTTAGCCTATCATTGCCTTGGTTAGCTAGCCTATCGTAGCCTAACATAGTATTACCTAGCATAGGAGAGCATAGCCATCCCTAGCCTATTACTTTAGCCTACACTAGCATAGCATACTATAGCCCTGTCAGCCTAGTATAGCTTAACATAGCTCAGCCTAGCCTAGCATAGTTCAACCTAGCCTAGCATTAACTATCTTAAACAAGTATAGCCTATACTATCTTATTATACCCTTGTCAAGCATAGCTTAGTATTGTCTAGCTTAACATACTATATGTTATCCTAGCAGCATTTTGTAGCCTAAATTAGCATAATATATATTACCCTTGTACATTATATCTTAGCCTAGTATAGCTTAGCCTATAATAGCCTAGCATAGTTTAGCTTATTCTAGGTTTGCCTAGCAAAGTATAACATATTATAGCCTAGTCTAGTCTACCAGAGTATCGGCCGAATAGTTATGATGTTATGTCCAAAATAAAATAATTCTAGGGCTAACCTTGGGAAGACTTTGGCAATTATATCATTTGAAAGAGAATGTAAAACCACATAAGGGTGTCAAATTCCGTTAGAAACTGCCCAATAGTTATGATGTTATTGCCAAAAAAAATAATTCCCGGGCTAACCTTGGCATGACTTTGGCAATTATAGATTTCGAAAGAGAATGTAAAACAACATAAGGGTTTCAAATTTAGTTGGAATCGGCCGAATAGTAATGATGTTATTACAAAAACAAAAAAAAGCAAAACATGGATCGACCGACCGAAATAGTGTCATGTAGAGTCGCTCGCGACTAGACTCGCATACGACTAAGAATACTTTTTCTATTATGTGCCATGTTACTTAAGTGGCGAAATGACTTGCAAGTAGCCTACATCATTATAGTCTACACTACATGTACATATTCATCATAAATGCCTATAGCTTATTCGTATTTATTCAGCACTGATTATTTGTACGATCATACATGTATTACTCGTAAAAGTAATGTACCATAATAAGCAGCTTTAATAAATTTCCACTCATAAAAGTCCTAGCATTGCCCCCTTCCCCCCACCATTCACTTTTTCTGGATCCGCCACTGGTGTATATGTTTTGATTAATTACCTCATCTATTTCAGATGAAATAGGTACATGATATTAGTAAGTATTTTTTCCCTTCTACATTTTAGTATCTGTTGTTTCTGGGTCAACTTTATCTCCTAGATTTGAAATTAAGTAGTCGAAATCACCTAATAAGTTTTATACGGTCGTGCGTTGGTCTTTGTATCGCTTAATCTTTATTCACCTTTTTCTGTTTTTAGACTATTGTTACTTGTCTTTTAGTTCTGTTTATTTTCATCCCCCGTCTTGTCCAACGTGCGCTATAATTCCATTTTTGGCACGAAACTTTGTTTATATATATTTGCCATTCTTAGTATTCATCCTGACCGATACAAGTAAATATATATAAGTTGCAACGGGCCTAGTTTAATAAGCCAAGTGAGCGCAATTAATACATAGTTTTAGGAAGTGCCATTCCTTTAAATTTTTTCATATTTCAGCGTATGCCTTTATAAATTCATAAATCAACGCATCGAGTTAATCGAAGGGCCATAAATTCAGTTTGTTGGCATTCTCTTCGTTAGTTTTGAGTTTATCGCCAAAGTTTCGTCGTAAACTGTGAGCGATACACAGGCTTAGAACTTTAATCACCCGCATACATACATCGAGGCCGTGTCTGACTTGAGTCTGTGAGAACAATTATTCTCGAGCAAGTTTTCTTGTTAAGGCTTGTTGAAATGACATGAGATAACCTCGTAAAAAATAGTTGCCGGTGAAAAATAATAGATTTTGATCATTAATTTGTTATGCGCTCGAAGACAATATTTAGAAATTGGCAAAGTGACAAATGACGTCATAATGGATATATTGAATGGTATGAGTTTTATTTTATATATTGCGATTCAGATAGTATAAAGATGATCCACCCCTAAGTACCTAAGGGTAGTTTATCTTTAATAGCTTATTTTTAGTGTTGTTTGCCTTACAGGGTGACTTACGTTAATTTAGGTTAGGTTATAAGAGGAATATATAAACAAAACACACTTTATACATTTTGCGGAACAACGGCCGCTTAATACTAATCAAACTAATTTGTTTTATAGTTTTCTTAGTTGTCTCGTAAGAGTGCTACCCTATTGCCATGTGACGAGGGGTTATCAAAAAAGTTCGCGGAAAATGAGAATAAACCCCCAAAACAATCATCAAATTCGAATTCTTCTTAAAGGAAGATAAACTTCTACGATTATGTTATGATGGGTACAAAGAGGAAATGATTTGATGGATTACCAAAGTCTACCAAGCTGTTAAAAAGATCCCCTGTTAAAATTGAAGTATGAACGAACATTGAATTCTAGGTGCAGTTGATTTGGAAGAGTGGAATCAATGACGCATTGTGTTCACATACTTTACAAAAAACATCGATGAGCCGGCTCATCTTCCATCACAATTCCAATTGGATTTTTCGTTGCTATTTCTTCATATAAATTCTATATTAAATAATTAAAATTTTCTTTATCTCCTTCAAATTGTCATCTCTCTTGCGGTCGGCTGATCTATACAACGTACTGCCAGAAGAAGAATTGGGGTGATGTATCCGGTGTATGTATATTGTGACAAGAAGATTCCAGTAAAGATGAAAGGAACGGTATAAGGGCATGTTGTGAGACCTCTCTGGATACTATACAAATGAAGACGTGATAAAAGAGATGAGAAAGCTTTGTTAGACTTGTAGGTTGAAGAGGGAGGGCAGGTTAAGTAATGAATATATGCGAGGAGTAATAAAAGTTAGAGAGATGTCGGTGAAAATACAAAAAGCACAAGTGAGTTGATATGGGCATGTGAAGAGGCGAGAGAATGGTGATGTTGGACGGAGAGTGTTGGAAGTGAAACTGTCTGTAAGAGGCCAAAGAGAACGACCTAAGCTCGGATGAAGGAACTCCTCGATTGAATTGTGCTAAGAGTGAAGGATTTGAAGGAGAATAAGGTGTCGGATAGAAGATGGAGACTTATCAGAACCATCGACCGTATATAAAATAGGAAAAATTTGCACAAGAAAAAGGAGATTAACTGCAAACTAAAAGAAAAAATAGCAAAGGGTTCATCTTCGCTAGATTGCGAAGCGAGGTTTGTAAACAAAAGGCGTAAGTTTGGGGAATTCTAATATATGCATATATGGAAGATTATACCAAGAACATTTAAAGAAGAGACTAGTTATAACCCCTCGAACTGAGAAGGAAAGCAACGATCCAGTGCCTGTTCAATATCTGCAATACAAACACACTTACTTGTATTACCCGACTGTATAAATATAAAAGATTTTAAAAACGAATCGGGGAAACAGGTTTAATCGAAGCTCCATGTTTATATCCCTTCCTTTGTTTACCAATCTAAAATATCGGTAGCCGAAGGCAAGTTTGAGCGAAAGGCAACTCCCAAGATAATTATGAGTTCCATTTATTAAGATCGCCACTTCACAGACTATATTAAAAGATCTTAAAAAAATGCATACGATTCAGAAGCATCTGAAGAGCGAAGATCTTCTTCAAAGTTCTCATGCTATTACATAATTAGTTCGGAAAGAGAAGAAAATTTCTTGTTTCTTTAAATTTTAGAGGTATAGAATAAGTGCTCATCGATGCACAACGTGTACAAAGTGTTCATCGATGCAAAACGAGCTTGCAGGAGTGTATTAAACAATAACAAAATTTACATTCCTTTCAATTTATATTTGGAGATTGCGAATAAAATATAATTTGAGAAAATATTTGAAAATATATCGAATGTTTGTTAAATGTAAAAAATGCTGACGAACAACGAATTAAAAAGGTGATTAAGCATTAATAAATCATTATGAAAAATGTACTAATATTGGTCACGATTTTATATACTTATTCTCGCATATAATTTAACAGGTATGCTTTGATAAAATATAATGGGAAATTTGCATTAATACCAGGGTATTTAGAAAGGCAAATATCTGAGATGTGATAAATTGGATCTTTTGAGTTTGGCACACTTTCTCCGATTTTTTGTAATAAATTTTACCAGTAGCTATTTTTACCTTAAATCCAAATGTTTATTTATTATTTTGGAGAAATTATTATTTATAAGGTTAGTTTAGGTAAGGCCGGGTTAGGTAATTAAATCAAAGTAATAGAAATTATGAAATTAAATTTTAAATTTGTCTGGGTCTATAAAAGTAAGTGATAGGGGAAAGGCATGGAACCATATTAAAAGAAATACCAAAGAAAAACTTTAACATAGAGCCCCAATCATGGTATCCAGGTAGTCTCTGAAGATAGATATCAAAATCGGCAGATAGACAACAAACTCATAAAATTGATAGTAAGTGTAATTGCCTGAAATGTCGAACCAAATATCGTTGGGGGACCTACCGTTTTGGAAGATAGACATCAAACTCAATCATCTGAGATTAAGTGGAATTGCTTGATAAGTCCAAACAAATGTAGTTGTGGAACCGATCGTTCTAGGTCACATTCAGATTTATTTTAATTCGCATGATTTAAGAAATGCTAAAATATATACCTATTTAATTAAGATTTTGCCGTATTTCTGATTTTATATGTAACATTAAACTATTAGTTTTGAATGTCTATCAGTACAGATACTGTGACCAAGTGGTTGCTTTTTTCGAAGGATATTCGAAGTAATGTGTTTCGACTGAGATGTGGGATTAACAGTTGAGATGATGCCACCAGCAGATTGATCTGACATCAATTAGATCTTCGTTGAATAGCAGAATACTTCTGACTTAAATTTAGTTCAGCTGGGAAGATGACTGGACCAAGCGTTCCCTTGATAAAGGGATTATAATGACTCCAGTTGTTCATAGATTAGTATCAACAGAGCGGTGACGTAGAATTGCCTTCAGATAGTTCTTTAATAATATCTTAATTAGATTATATCCAGTCCAGTATAAATTACAAAATTAGCTTTCAAGTTGAAAGATAACTGTTCTAGACTGATCTATGTTTGTTTATTTCCATAAACTAACACATTCATTTATTCTTATGATAGTTCACCTAACTACCTGACTATATATTTATATATACCGTTAAGCTTAAAATAGCCCCAGATGATTAGTTAGAATAAATGAATAACCAAGTGAATTGATATGTAATAATTCCACATGCATATATTTATAATTAATTTATAATAGCATTTTTATCATATTTCTTTCTTTATTAAGTCTACCTCAGTTATAAATGATTAATTGACTTACAATTATTTTACTTCTAAGTATATTTACTTTATTTGTACATAACTGAATTCTTATATACTACACATTTAGCATTCTTTGAGTAATTTATTAGAACGGGAAAAATAAGTCCTTTATTCGTAAATACATTAGTTAGTCCTTACTATTACGGAAAATATTTAATAACATTAAACGTTTTTCATACATTATCATACATTGACCATTTTTTTTCCCAAATAAATGGTACTCATTACATTAGTATGTTCATATATATTGCAAATTTATATGAAGTTGTTGTGAACACTCTTTAAGTGTAGTCGCCTTCCTTTGTGCGAGTACTAAACTACAGTAAAGGCGGCAAGGAAGAAACATATCTTGGACGAACGTGATAAGTCACTGCAACTTATTATTTAAGTGATTAACACAATCTATTGAAGAAATGAGCGCTTGTGATCGAGAAAAGATTAAACCAGCGAATGCAATTAGTAACCCAAAATATGCATACGCGTAATAGATACGTTAGCAAAAGCATTGGACGGACCTAGTTACTAACCCCAGTGTTCCTATATCGAGTAACCGCGGAAACTTACTCTTATTATCCAGTGCTAAGGATAAGCAGGTAAACAGTGACGGTTAACCAGCAGGATACAGCAGAATGACACAAAGATAAGGTACTGTTAAGGTTCTATTAGCTTTAAAGTTGAAAGATAACTGTTCGAGACTGATCCATGTTTGTTTTTTTCCGGGCATATGGACAAATAATGAGTGCAGGATGGGTAGGGAGAGGTTGACCAAAGGCAACAAAAATTACAATTGGTTACATGCTCTTTAACAGGAAAATAGTCAGCTTTGTGAACATAGGCTACCTCGCAAGCACGATTAAAATAGATCTAAAATAAGAGAAAGAACATAAACATCGGGTGGGTTGGCGATGATAAAAGGACTTTGAAAGGATTAAAGCAAAATAGAAGATAGAAGCGATTTTCGAATGTGCAAAATTAGTAAGCAGCCATATTGAATAAAATCATTATATAAGTAAGGTAAATGAGGTGACTGAAAGACATTTAGTTCAGTGATACGCTGATGAGTTTTTATGTTGAGTTAAGTAAAGAGAAAATAAGGCTAAACCAATGATGCCATCTTCACCTCAAAGTCTAAAATGGTTGGTGAAGAAATTTATGAAGATAAGGGATGTAAAAACGTGACAATATTTTGAATAAGTGGACTATTTTGTTGTGAAACTACTGAATCTATTTTGTTTACACGATCTGTATAGTTGAAGTAAATATTGTTTTTTGTTGTACTCAAATTTAAAAAAGGGGATAAGAAAAAGAATAATAAAAGTAGACGTCAATAAGTCTCCTATCAGCCACACACAAAATACTTGCAAGTATTAATCAACATATTACTAAAAACGCGAGAATTGAAATTTGCATCTGAATCGGGGGATTTCCGAAGTAATCATAGTACATACAATTATAGTTAAGTTCTTCAGCAGTTATTGTAGCTAAGTAATAAGAGCATTATATTGGGTTGATGAATAAGTTCTTGCAGTTTCATCACATTTATTTATTACCATTAACAATTTTAGAAAAAACTTCATTTTTAATTGATAACAATATGCAATTTAATCAATAGTGTATTCTCCGTTGTTATTTACAACTTCTTCCCAACGTTCAACTAGTTTTTCGATGCCTCTGCAATAAAAATCTCTGGATATTGACTCGAAGAATTCGCCTAACCAGGTTCTTAATTCCACATCAGTATTGAACGAAACGCCGCGCAAATTATTGGAGAGCGATCGGAACAGATGGAAATCCGATGGAGCCAAGTCTAGTGAATATGGAGGATGCGGCAGGATTCCCTAATTAACTGTTTGGATGGCGTCTTTTATCATATTAGCAATGTGAGGACGAACGTTGTCGTGTTGCAGAAGGACTCCATAACGTCGATGAGGTCGCTTTTCACGAATGGTTTCGGCGAGTCGATAGATTTGTTGAACGTAGAGTTCTGCATTGACAATCACGTTGTTCGCAAGGAGCTCATAAAGAATGATGCATGCACAATCCCACCACACACAAAGCATCGTCTTTCGTGTATGAAGTCCTTGCTTTAATCGCGAAAGTATTTTTTTTATTGGGGCTAAGCCATTGTTTTCGATGGTTCATGTTGACATAAACACACCGCTTTTCATCGCCAGTGGAGAAATCTGCCTTTTATATCCACGAGTAGCCTTGTGACGACGAAGCAAACCTGCGGCAATCGTGGAGCGTTGAAGTTTGTTGCTTTCGCTCAAAGCGTGCGGAACTCATTCACCGAGTTTTTGAACTTTCCCCATCGAATGAAGGTGATTCACTACAGTTTTCTGATCACACGCCAATTGTATAGCCAATTCTCCAGTCGATTGATGAGGATTTTCATGAAGAAGGTTATTCAATCGATTTTCATCCAACTTTATGGGGCGACCAGAACGTACTTCGTCATTAAGATTGAAATGACCGTTTTTGAAACGTGGAAACCAAGATTAAGCTGTCCTTTCTGATAAAGCATTTTCTCCGTACACAGCACAAATATCGCGACGAGCTTTGGCCGCGTTTGCATTGTTCCCATCTCGATTGAAAATGAATAACAACAAGTGTCGAAAATGCGCCTTTCTTTCAACTTGACATTCCATTTTGAGGGTACAGAACAAAAATTAAATTAACACAACTTTTAAATAAACCACAATGACTTATTATTTAACTTCAAGACGTAGCCTAAGCAAAAGCCTAATAGTCTACGCTGTTAAGAGACGTAGCCTAACCTTTGCAAATTTTGCTCCCATTATTTATTATTGTTTCTTAATATGTGCACAAACCACGTCAACAAAACTTAAATCAACACAACATTAAAAAAAACGCAAGAACTTATTCCTTAGCCAAATAAAAACAAATTAATAACAGCAGCATTATTTTCACCAGCCTTTACACGTACTCAATACCATAATTTTTCATACATCCAGTGAGTAGGGAAGTACCAATAAAATGAAAATAAGACAAAGAGAGCCCACCTTCCTCTAGGTGGTTTACAGTCGTGTTCGAAAGATATTCATGATTTGGAACTAGAAACAAAACCCAATTAGAATAATTGGAAGTTTCAGTAGTGATCGAATTATTATGGATTTCTTGAAAATCGTAATTTTTCTGGTAAAAGTTTTATAACTTGAAACTATTTAATGAGTCAATAATGAGGTTATTTTATCCTATCAGTGTGAAATAATTATTGTATATTTTGTAGACTAAATATTAGAGTGTTTTGCTTCATTTTATGGCAAACTTGAATAAAAAGAAGGCAACACCGATCCGGTTTTGCCCGCTACGGCAACTGCTAGTCTCGGGCCTCAGTTTCAATTCAGATTTCTCAAGGTAAGGGTGTGCGAGCTATTTCCTTTTGTTGTTACTGACCTAGTAATTCAACTAGTGTGTATTTTGCTTGCATGTGGATAATAGTAACCATTTTTTCTTGGAGTGTAATAGATAAAAGAAAGTGAACAGCTATGGGTAAAGTCCGTGACTTGAGTCCTCGGAAAATTGGACAGATCAAAGTTTTATTAAGTGATAGAACACTAAAACAGAACAATATTGCAAAGAAATTGGGTTTCTCCTCTCAAAGAGTAATCAATATAAAGAAAAAAAATTAAAACGGTCATAATTTGGATTCAGCAAGGGCTGGAAAATGAGGTCACAAGAGAAAAATAACACCAAGAACAGACAGGAAAATAAAACAAATGGCTATTAAGGGCAAAAGTAAATCTTGTAGGAAGATTGCAGGCCAACTGTTAGCAGATGTCATTAATCTTTCTTGAATAACAATAAAGAGGAGGTTACTGGATAGTGATTTACGAGCTTACCGTCCAAGAAAGAAGCATAGGCTTACCAAAACCATGATACAGGCAAGTAAAGTCTGGGCTAATGCTCATGCTGATTGGACTTTTGAACAATGGGAACAGGTTAGTGTGGTACATTTACCAGTTACTTTTTTTATTAAGCATAAGGTAACATACTGTATCTACTGTAGTAAGTACATTGTACCTACTGTAGTAGGCACAGTCTGATTTAACTACTAGCTAACCGTTTATGCTGAATGAAATAATTTCATGTCATAATTTGTCTGGCTGTTTAACTGCTATCACTAGCATCACAGGTCGTTTCAGTACTGCTACAGTGTTTTATATTGTTTCAGATTGTGTTTTCGGACGAGTCAACTATTGTAGTACTTGATGACTGTGTGCAGACAGTAAGGAGGCGGTCATGTGAGGAGTTTATGCCAGAGTGTAAAAAATTCACAGAAAATCATGGTATTGCGCAGCATTTTTGTACATGGGACAAGTCGCTTGAAGATTGTTGAAGGTATAATGAATCAGTATAAGTATATTGAAGTACTGAAAAACCGTTTGGTACCTCAAATGAGGGAATGGTTCGCTGAGAGATCGTGCATATTTCAGCAAGATTCGGCTCCTTGTCACACGGCGCGATCAGTGAAGAGATGGTGTGCACAAAATGGCATTGTACTGCTATCATCGACTGGAAATTCCCCATACATGAACCCTATTGAAAGTTTATGGTATATTCTAACAAATGAAATACACGAAGTTACCATAACAACCAAAGCAAAGCGCATAGAACGTCTTATCTATGTTTGGTTTCAATTTGACAGAATCAAGCAATTCTGCAGAACTTTAATCACTGGCATGCCAGAGCGTGTTAAAGCCCTTAGAGCGGCTAAAGGAGGTTAATCAAAGTATTAATCAATGTAAGAAAGGATATTTTGGCCATATGTATGAAAATAAATTGATTATCACTAACTCTATAATTTAAGAAGGTGATATTTTTGAGTATTTGAATAATAATTTCATCTTAGTTTTGTTGATTCATGTTTTATTTACCAAAGTTATTGATAATAATTCGTTTATAATATTAAAAACCAAAATCGTGAAGTTCGAAAATTTCTTTTTATATATCTTCTTCTTCTTCTTCTTTTTCTTCTTCTTCTTCTTCTTCTACTTCTTCTTCTTCTTCTTCTTCTTCGAAGTCGATGAGAGCGCCGTGGGTTAGCCCACTAATATTAAGCTTAATTAAGGACCGAAATAGAAAATTTCAAATACATAAGAAGAACGAGTCATTTATAAGTCGGCAAAATTACATAGATTCTCGAAGAGAAGTTAAACGGGCGGTTAGAGATGCGAAGCGGAAATATGAAATAAAACTGGCGAAGGATTCAAAGAAGGAACCGAAACGGTTTTACGGCTATGTAAACAGTAGGAAACCCTTAAAAGGTTCAATAGGGCCGATTAAAGACAAAGATGGTCGTTTGACGGAAATTCCGGCGGAAATGTCTAAAATTTTAAATGAACATTTCACAAGCGTCTTTACTATTGAAGATTCGTCCCAATTAGGATCGTTAGTTGAAGAAGTAGATAATAGTGATATTTGCATATCCGATATAACGGTTAATGAAGTGGAAATTCTTAAATATATTAACCTGATGAAAAAGTCGAAATCACCTGGGCCCGATGGCGTTTACCCCACTCATTTAAAGGAACTTAAGAATGAGCTTGCGAAGCCGTTGCGTGCAATTTTCAATCGCTCATTAGAAGATGGCGTAGTCCCTGTAGACTTCAAGCGTGCAAACGTTACACCAATATTTAAGAATGGGAATAGATACGAAGCAACGAATTTTCGTCCCATTAGTCTAACTTCGGTAGTTGGAAAGCTTTTAGAATCGGTAATTAGAGATAGAATAGTGTGCCACCTCGAGGTAAATAATCTGATTAAAGATTCCCAACATGGGTTTAGGCGGGCGAGATCGTGCTTGACAAATTTGCTCGAATTCTTCCATAAAATGATTTGCGTTTACGACGAAAGCAAAGCTGTAGATGTAATCTATCTAGACTTTAAAAAGGCGTTTGACACCGTTCCGCACGAGAGATTATTAATGAAAGTTAAAGCAGTCGGTGTGAAGGGTAAGATATTAAATTGGATTAGAAATTGGCTGAAGGATCGTTCGCAGCGAGTAGTTATAAATGGTGAATGTTCAGATTGGGTCAACGTCAGTAGTGGAGTGCCACAAGGCTCCGTTCTTGGCCCATTATTGTTTCTAATATATATAAACGATTTGGATAATGGCGTATTTAGTACGATTTCTAAATTTGCTGACGACACGAAGCTGGGCAACCGTGCCTATGTAAGATCGGATGTAGAAAAATTACAAAAGGACCTAAACTTGATTGTCAGATGGGCGGATAAGTGGCAAATGCAGTTTAATTTAAGTAAATGTAAGGTGATGCATTTGGGTTGCCATAATTTGAGGGTAGAGTATACCATGAAAGGCCAGGTCCTCGACGTAGTTAAATTGGAAAAAGACCTGGGAGTTTTAGTCTCGGATGACTTCAAAGTCACGAAACAATGCGCGGATGCATGTAAAAAAGCAAATCGTGCGCTGGGTTATATCGCGCGTAATTTCACGTTCAAATCCAAAGAGATAATTTTACCATTGTATAAATCACTTGTGCGTCCACTGCTCGAATATGCGGTTCAATTTTGGGCTCCATACTTAAACAAAGATATCGCGCAATTAGAAAGAGTGCAGCGTAGGGCTACAAAATTAATTCCCGAGCTGAGAAACAGGCCCTATGAGGAAAGACTCAGGGCATTAGATTTGCCATCTCTCGAAGGCAGAAGATTACGTGGCCAGCTAATTGAAGTATTTAAAATATTGAAAGGATTTTCAAACGTTGATTATAGGAATTTGTTCGAATTGGATCATAGGGGAAATAATCGGCAACACGGATTAAAATTAGTGAACAAGCGATTTAACACTAGTATAGCCCAAAACTATTTTTCGTTTAAAATTACTCAAATTTGGAATAGGCTACCCACCCACGTAGTGGATAGTAGGTCGGTAAATATGTTTAAAAACCGTCTCGACGCGCACTTAAATAGTATAAATATAACGTAGTCTGAGCACAGTAAATAATAACGTCTTTGCAAAAGGAGTTTGGAGCGGAGGAACAACGAGAGTAAAAATGATGACTAAAAATGATGCCAGCGATTTCTCTTGCATGTGTAGTTTAGATATCCATTTTCTTTTTCGCCTATCCTATAACTAGATTTTCACTACTAGCAGTCGAGGGCTGCGGAAGTTGAGAAGAAAAACTTTCTATCCCCCCCCCCTAGGTTGAAGTAGTTAATATGCCTGACATTGTACACATGTAGATAAGTGTGTACAGTAGATTATATATTTAAAAAAAAAAAAAAATATAGCATGTTAGAGATACACTCGTAGATAAGTGTGTATCGTAGTTTCGGATGTAGTGTAGCGGACTAGCCTCGAGCGGACCTTAGGGTCTTTGTTGGTCCTAGATTCTGTAGTTCTGTAGTTCTGTAGTTCTATAAATCTATATTTTAGCAACGTGATATTTTGAAAGGGAAGAAATTTAGTTTAGAGTTCCTTTTTAAAGTTATTATAATTGGTAAAGTTCTGAAAATTTATAAAAATTTAACCATGGCTGCTTTTATTAGATTTTAAATTTTAATCTTAGTAGCAAAAGCGCAAGCTCCCCCACCGTAGGGGGAGTGGCGAAGCCATTGCCTGGTTTGTTAATAAAATAACTTTATATAACCTTTTCCCAGAAAAATGACTAATTTTCAAGAAATCCATAATAATTTGATTACTACTGTACATAAGTCACCTTTGTCTTGCCAATGATATTATAACATATTTACATCATGTTTGGGAGAATATTAATCAATGGTAACAGAACTATAATAAATTAATGTAATAATCGAGCTAAGAATGAAATTGTCGATGACAAATTAAAGAACAATAACTTTGATGAAAGAGTAGAAATTCGAATTGGAGATTATCGAATTTTCTAGCATTTAGTAGAATTTGTTTACTAAGCTCGTGACTCTATTTCGAAATTGGAAAGTAAATTACGAGGATAAAATAAGTTTGAAAGTGGATATGAAAGCTGAGCTAAAGTTATGGCCAAAAGTTTTGAGACTACTGTAATTTTCATACGAGAAAACCAGGCAATGGCTTCGCCACTCCGGGGGGAGCTTGCGCTTCGCTACTAAGATTAAAATTTAAAATCTAAAAAAAAGAAGCTATGGTTAAATTTTTAAAAATTTTATGAACATCGCCAATTATAATAATTTTAAAAAAAGACTCTAAACTAAATTCCACCCCTTTCAAATATTACGTTGCTAAAATATAGTTATAGATAAAATATAAAAGCAGCCTTACTTAAATTTTAATAAATTTCCTGAACTTCTCCAATTGTAATTCATTTTCTTTTAAAACATTATAAAGCATTGGATAGTCACATTTATTTTTTATGAACTAAACTATTTTGTTTTTTCAAACTCTAAAGAAATTTAAGAAATTACCTTGATAAAAATTTAAAATATACTTAAGTCATAACCAAACTAAGATGAAATTATTATTCAAATACTCCCAAAAATCCCTTTCTTAAATTATAGAGTTAGTGATGATTTAGAGCCCAACCCCATGTTATTAATAAATACAGTCAATTGATCCGTGTAGTCAATATTTACAGTGACGCCCTTTGTTCCCCAGGACTGCATTAATTCGTTTTGGCATGCTGGCGACCAAATTTGTGATGGTATCTTGACTAATATTACTCAATTTTTGTTCAATAAGCAGCCGCAACTGCTTACAATTAGATAGCTTCTGTTTATCAAACGCCACTTTGATTATTGCCCACAAATTCTCCATTCTGTTCAAATCCGGCGAATTCCTGCGTCAAGGTCCCAAAAGTTATTTTCAGCAAACAACTTTGTTATTGCTTTTGCTTTGTGGCAAGACGCGCCATCTTGCTGTTAAATGCATTTATCATCCACAAATTGGTCCTAACTTATGGGAATGGGTACGATGAAACTCACTTCTAACAGGAACAGGACCAGAGTGTGATTTTGGATTCGGCGAAGGAATGCATTTTTTCTTTTTATTTTTGAAATGATACATTTGGAATAACTTGCAATAATTTACATATTAGAATAAATATTCCTATAACGTAAATTCTAAAAACGTATGAAAAAATAAAAATATATATATATTAGTCTCAAAACTTTTGGCCACGAGTGTACATTAACAGAAGCAGTATTACTATCGCCTTAAGGAATAGTATTTTACGTTTTTTTTTACCTGTTAAAAATACGATAGTGGAACTTGGACCTTATCTGATATGCTGAGTTGAATTTTATGGGGCTCCTCGACTAGTGTGACTTTTAGATGTTCGTATTTTACATGTTTATTAGTTTAAGGTAAGAGTCAATCAATTTAGGTTTACGTTATTAAATCATAGTGACGTAGTGTAGGAAATAATTGAACAAATGTCAAGAAAGTTTTCGATAAGAAAGGAAGGAAAATGGAAAGGCCTTGTAATAATCAGATTTAATGAAATTCCTAATTTTTATTAATGTCACATAAAAGTAAAGTCAAAATATCCTTATTCGAAACTATAACGCCCTTATGCGAAAATTGTAAAAAAAAAATAAATAAATTCCTATACAATTCCAAAAATATTCTTTCAACAATAGTGTTATGAACTCCCTCTTTCTGACTGACTAAAAAAACTACAGAACATCATGTTCCCAATCAACTCCCATCGCTTCAAAATTGCCCTTTCAAATCTTCAACAATTGAATATTGCTGTCCCTCTTTCTATACAATAATTACGAGCCATTTCCAAGCAATCTTTAAAGGGTTAAATTCGGGAATTCTTGTTCGCCATTGTAATACTTCAACTCCAACAGCATTGAGAAAATCTGATGTGACCTTTGTCGTGTGAATTGAGGCGCTGTTTCTCCATAGAGACTTCTTTCTTCTCCGTCATTACATAATATTACTAATAAATGGATGTATCGTGCGGCGATGAAGCGTCCATCCATGAAAATAAGTGGTAACTTATCATTTGCACTGATTTCTCTCGATAACATAACGCCTCAGCCACTGTTCTCACGCTTGGAATAAGTAAGACTTTTTAGACTCTCTTCTGCCCAGTAATACTTGCAACCATCAGGAGCATCCAAATTTCTTTTTTCTCGACAGAGAACAAAAAATCAGAACATTCATCATTCCACGTTTGATGGAAGTGAATCAACTCCACTCTAGTGGCTTTGTTGGGAAGAGAACAAGAGTAGGCAGTTTGGTCGCCTTTTTAGCACGCCTGTGGAGTCGGTAGGCTAAAACCCCGATCCGTCTCCTTAGATTTTCAATAGTTCGGCTCCGAGTCCGACTCCAATTCTGGGTTTTATCCTATAATCTTAAAAATCCTTTATTGTATGAAAACTGTGAAGATGGCTTACCCTCTTTATTGAGTTTATCATCTGGATATTTTTACAACTCCTATTTTATAAATTATCACTTGAAGTGGTTGAATAAACTAAAGTATGTCACATGGAAATTTTATTTATAAAAGAAAACCAAATTCAGAGTTTTGGGACATTTCAGAAGAAAAAAAAATCCTGATATGCATAATTAAAACGAAAATTTAAAAGAGAAAATATATCCTAATATATATGTGCATAAAACAAAAAAAATAATCATACCTATAGAATTTTTTATGAAAAAAACAAAGACTACAAATTTATTTAATTATTGTTTTTTTAGGAATAATATAGCTTCTGCAAGATCTTGCTTAATTGAAGCTTTAAGATCTGATTTTATAAATTTCAAAGCAGAAAACAATCTTTCAACGCTGATTTCTGTCGGAGGAAACGCCGTTACTATCATAGCTGCAGGATTTATAACTTCAGGGCAGATTTGGTTACGCTCATGTAGTGATATTTTACAAGAGCCATTATATTTGAGTATCTCTTCAACAACTGAATAAAATTCGTGTTTAGATTTTTCAAAGCTTGCATCCTTAAGGTTCATTCATCTGTGTTTTCATTCTCTTTGTCTTTTCTTGTTCTTTCTGAATTAAATATTTATTTTTTTAAATTTAATTCATCAATGAAAGAGGAAGAATGAATGTTTTTTTATGATCATGTGTACCTCTACATACTTTACACACTCATATATATCAGTAATTTTAGCATTGAAAGTTGCAATTTAGTTGTTCTTTTCAAGGGAATTTATTGGTAACGATGCATTTGATATTGAATCATCCATGTTGTTTACAAACAAAAGACACTTATGTCGTGATTGTGTATTCTTCATAAACACTTTTGGAAGCTCTTCGAAGAATCTTCTTGAAAGATTTTGAGAGAAGACTTTCATAGTGTATAAATGAAATGTATGTGAGTACAACGCTACAAAAATTATTTAGTGATATAATTTAGCTCAAAATGTGAAATGTTGTTGTATTACTCTCGACAATAAGAAAATTTCAAAAACACAACTTTCTAGGATTGTTTATCTTCATAAGAAAAAAAGAAGAATTCGGAGTAGGATGTTTTTAACCGACTCCGACTTCAACTCCACGACTCCGACTCCGACTCCACAGCCCTGCCTTTTAGATGGCAATTGAACTTCAAGATCACTCACTCTTCGAACAATGGATCCAGAAATTTTCAACCCTGCTGATGCCTTGATTGTTGGAATTGGAGAACAACGTGACTTTATAACAGCTCCCCAAATTTCTTCTTCACCCCCTTTTAAAGTGGCATTTGTCCGTCCATTAGCAAGGTCTTTATTGTACCTATCAGGAATCTTGGAAGAAGTATCCAATGGAGCTCTGCTTCGCCCAAGACTTTTGCCAATCTCGCGGTTATTCAATCTTTCACTTTTGAGTGCAATAATAATCACTGCTCAACGTCGGAGAGCTTGGTTGGTTTAAGCATATTAGAAATGTTATTCAGATCTTAATGTATCACTCTTATACCAAAGAATATTTGAATAAACCTAGAAAAAAAAAGAAAATAGGCAGCTGATATAAATATCACAAACTCAGAAACTGAGGAGTATAAAAAGTAATACAAATTATGAAAATAACAGAGGATCATCAAAGAAACATTTTTCATATAAAATCAAGCCATGGTTAGCCACTTCCGCCCCGTAGGAGAGGGAGCTTGCGCTTCGATGCGATCGCTAACAACTCGAACCAGCGTATTTGTCCTTTGAAACCACTTTTTTCAACCCCATTTCATTATGCTTTTTGTAAACTCTTTGTTTAAACACCAATTAAATCACTTTCAAAGTAAAAGGAACCAAAAAGATAAATATAATAAATACTTTATTTGTTAATTATTAACCCGAACCATACAAAAATGAATTCATTGTGAATTTCTTTCTTCAAACCGCTTCTTTCTCTTAACAAACGGAACTTCTTCAATTTTTCTTGTTTTTATTGTTGTTGTTGTCGCTGCTGCTGTTCTTCTTCTGCTTCCTCTTCTTCTTCTTCTTCTTATTATTATTATTATCATCATCTCCATCTTCTGCTCTTCTCTTTTACGATCTCATATTCATTCTCTTACGTCTCTTCCATTTCGCTCTTTCTTGTTGTCTCCGTCTTCTTTTTCTCGTCGTCCTACTTTCTTCTTTTTTCTTTTTTCTCTATTTAATCCATCTCCATTTCTTTATTTCTCAACTCATCCTCTTTATTATTCTCATCCTTCTTTTATCCTTATATCTCATGCTCTTCAATCTTTTCTCCTCTTTCTCCTATTTATTCTGTTCTTTTCCTCCTCTACTTCTCCTCTTTTACTTCTTCCGTCTCTTTTTCTTCTCCGACTCTTCTTCTTCTTTTAATCCTTATCATTTTCATAAACTTCTCCCTCTACTCTTCCTCTTCTTCCTTCTTCTCTTCTCCTTTCCTCCTTCTTCTCCCTCTCCTCATCTTCACTCTCTTCTAATTCCCGCTCTTCTTCTCCTCTCGCATTTCTTTCGATTTAACCGATCCCCAAATTTCGGGTCTTAAAATATATCGCTGAGGACAACAGGAGCGGCTTCTCCACTCCTCAGTTTTCTCTACTCGTCTTCAGGTGCCAGAAGCAATTTTCTTCCTGATAAAGATTAAAATTCTAAATCAATTTTACGAGAAAAATTTCGAATATACCAAAAAAAAAAGCAGCCATGGTTAAATTTTTATCATTTTTCTGAACGTCACTACTACCAGTCCTAGTACCACCGTCACTACTATTACTATGCTGGTACGACCATTGCTACTATTAATATGTTGATTTTAGAAACCTGCAAAAACATACCAGTACCATTTTTCCCCTTTCCCCCAAATCCCGTTCTAAAAATCTAGAATGATGGAGAGACGAAAGCCACAAAAAGGGAGATAAAAGGAAAAAGAAATGTCTAGACATAATTCCAGATGAAACGAAGAAAGAGATGGAGGAAGGAGAATAACTTAAATTGTAAAAGGTAATTTTTGTGGTTGTTTCCTTGCTGGCACTCAGAGGAGACATTAAAATGATAATAATAATCCAAGGATATAATAATTCAAGGATATTAGAAAAACCTATCTAAAGTATTCCAGATCCCGAAAGACTTTATTTCAGGAACATTACAAAGGTTACGCACCGAGAACAAATGCGAACAGAGACATAGAGAACAAATGTGCCAAGACACATAGAGAACAAATTTCTACAAAGGCACAGAGAACAAATGTGCCAAGAAACATACAGAACAAATGTGTACAGAGACATAGAGAACAAGTGCGTATAGAGACATAGAGAACAAATTTGTACAGAGACACAGAGAACAAATGTGCCGAGACACATACAAAACAAATGTGTACAGAGACATAGAGAACAAATGCGTATAGAGACATAGAGAACAAATATGCAAAGACACATTGAGAATAAATGCGTACCGGGACATAGATAACAAATGTGCAAAGACACATAGAGAACAAATGTGTAAATACACATAGAGACCAACTGCGTATAGTGACATAGAGAATAGATGTGCAAATACACATAGATAGCAAATGCGTACTGGTACATAGAGAACAAATGTGCAAATACACATATAGAACAAATGTGCAAAGAGACATAGAGAACAAATATGTACAGATACATAGATAGCAAATGTGTAAAGACACATAGAGAATAAATGTGTAAAGACTCATAGAAAGCAAATGCGTACAGAGACATAGAGAACAAATATGCAAATACACATAGAGAACAAATGCGTACAAGGACATCGAGAACAAATGTGCAAAGACACATAGAGAACAAATGCGTACATGGGCATAGAGAACAAATGTGCAAAGACACATAAAGAACAAATGTGTTCATAAACCCAGAGAACCAATGTGTATAGACACATCGAGAAAAAAATGTGTAAAGACACATAAAGAACAAATGTGTTCATAAACCCAGAGAACAAATGTGTATAGACACTTCGAGAACAAATGTGCAAAGACACATAGACAACAAACGTGTACCAACATAGAAAAGGAATGTCTAAAGAAACAGAGATCCAATGTGTTCAGACATAGAGAACAAATGTGCCCAGACACATAGATAACAAATGTTTTCAGACACAGAAAATAAATGTGTACAAACATAGAAAACGAATGTATAAAGAAATATACACAACTAATGTGTTTAGAAACATAGAGAACAAATGTGTAAAGACACTTAGAGAACCAATGTGTACAAACATAGGAAACGAATTTGTACAGCCACATCGAGAACAAATGTATACAGACACATGAATAACAAATGTGTACAGACACATTGAGAACAATTGTGTATAGACAGATGAATATATGTAATGATTAATATTTTTTTAGCGCCTGGCTTTTTGTTAGCAATTTTCAACTGCTAAACATTTGTTCTAAGTTTTCCTTAACTTGCAGTTCTTCATTAGAGGTTTTTTCTTTGCACTACACCTCAAACACCTACCTATTCTTTGGTTTTCTTAGGCGCCTTTTCTTTATTTAATCGACATTTTTAAAAAAAATTAATCAACCTTCCATTTTTCTGTTGAATTGTAACTCTTTAATTTATCATGTTTTCTCCCATAACTACAATTTGTCACGTTTCAAAAAAAGAAAGAAGATTTTTCACTCTCTCAATAATCCCTAAATACTCTTAAATAGTAAATGTCTCTCTTTTCTGTTTCGTAAATCAGTACACATTTAAATGGTCCAGGCTTTGATGGAGACATTGGTCCAACCCAGGGGACTTCAACATAAAAAAAGAAGAAAAGGAAGGCTAGGTTAGGTTAGTTTAAATCTTTGTCCATCTTTTGCTTTGTCCTTTTTGTATATAGGAGTTCATGGGGTAAAGGTTTACTCTTTTATGCTAATTCTACTGTTTCCACGTTTGCTTCTCTCTGGCCTACTGGGAATTTGCCTACCTATCGATTATTGTGTCTTTGTTTTCCACTATGACAAATTAAAGCTCTCCCATAATTATCTTGAGTTGATGGTTTAATTGTGTATGTACATTCATGAATGGTGCTGTCTCTGTGTATGAGCTATCCTCCGCCAAGGGGAATTGGGATTAAGATTATTTAAGTGGTGAAATGTGAGCAATAGTTAGAAATATTGTGTAATAGGATATATGTGTTAAAGTTAATGAGTTGTGAAAAGAAGTGTTGTAGTCGTTTTTGATCGTATTGTTCCTTTTTTCTTATTTCGCTGAGGCTAATTGAATTCTAGTCTATCCTCAAAAGTTCTTGAAGTTTAGAGGGCTTAATGTAGCTGGTGGGCAAAGGCGGACGCAAAAAAACGCAACTGTTCACGGCTCAGTGCTCGATTCTGCTACATTAATCCCGCCATTAAATTTCAACTTTCTATTTTTTGTAGGTTCGAGCTCAGAGTCGTTTATGTATTAGGGGGGATCAGTTTAGAATCCTCCCTTTCTGCGGGTGTCGTATTTAAGAGTCACAGGGTATTCGGTCTAGGATTTTTCATGACCACCTTCTTTCGCTCCTTCAAGCAACGAGTCTTTACCATCTCTACTTCTATTCTTTTTACTATATCTCTCCTCCGTGTTTGTGTTTGGATCCATGCATTTTTATGGTATCTGCTGCTTCTTCCTAATATATATATATATATATATATATATATATATATATATATATATATATATATATATATGCAATAAAACCTGCAAGAACCATCCCAAATGTTCCGAGTATTTTATAACTCTATTTTAAGTTCTTTATCTTACAGCTCTAAAGTATTCAAGTTCTCTTAATATTCGTTTATTATTATTATTCCTTGTTGGTTTTGACTTAGGTCTGGATTGTACTTTTCACTTCTACAATGATAAAAGGATATATCACCAAAGGAGGGACCCTTAAACGAGCCCTTAAGTCATCATTATCATGGTTGAGCTCGTTATGTAGCGATTTGGGTCGGTTGCTTTCACCGCACTTCAGAAGCTCTTCCTATGGAAGAAGTACGTTGAAGAGACTTTTGTGATTCTGAACCAGGAGAAGCTACTAGATTTCTACACTTACACACTCAGGATTATCAGTCATTCATGCCTTTTGGGGACGTCCTAGTTCTGCTAGGTGCAAAATGTATTCAAGAGTTTGCATCCACTGTACGCAAAGGAAGCACTATCAGAACACTTTACAAGAGAGATAAATCTCACTTCAGCGATGACTAACTGCAATTAGAGGAAGAGAAGTGTCTCAGTGTTCGCCACGAGTAAACCACTGCAACGTCCTGACGTAGGAAAAGATTTAAGGAGCACCTTTTCCTATATACCAAAACCTCCAAGGTCACGCCATGCCCTTACCGCTCTCTCGGCATTAAGGTTATCATAGTCTTTAACTTAGCACTAATTAAGGAAAGGATCCTTAGTCAATGGGAAGTAAAACGTAGTCTATGGACTTTAGTATGGTGGGTGTTCATCTAAATATGTCAATTCAATTGTAAAGAAGCTCCATACGAAGGTTGAAGTTCCCCGTAGATCGACCTGAAGGACGGATGCACGGTCGGCTGCCGCGTTGGACACCCACAGATACGGTGTCCATTTGGAGGAGGCTAAATGTCTTGCCCCTGGGTAGCAGCAAGAAGTGAATTTAGGCAATCATGGTTATCCGACAACGACTGCACATGCAAGCATATAGAGGTTAATCCACGCTACGAGCCTTTTACGTTTAACACTTCTCCTATTCCACACTTTTTCAAAGTAAAAACAAATTAACACATTGGAAAGAAATATAATGAAACAGTGGCGTTATTATAAATCAACATTAATGTAAATATGAGAAACATAAAATACAGATTTAGAGAACAAAAACATTAAATTTTTGACTCATCAAAATATCCGCCTTTTGCCATCCTATTTACCAAAGAAAGCAAATATTCTTGTGGAATTTTATTCCAACATTAAGCAAACACTGCCATAGCATTTTAACACTTGTAAGAGGAGATTCTTCCGAGGGCCATTGCCATTTTAACTTTATAATTATAATTGCGATATGGATCAAATAATTCTCGAGATATAAACATATAGGATGTTTCTAAGAAAATTATATCATTCGAAATTTTAAATATCTCAGAAACAACATAGTCTAGGCAAATGAGACTGAACAAGCTTAATATTGAGCAATATAAGATCTATTCCTCAAAGAAATTCAATGAAAAATCCAAAGGTAAGTGGATTCTATGAAAGATTTCCCAAACATTCAATATACGTACCACCTGAGACAGACCACACGTCCACTGCAGTACAGCTCCTGCCAAACGCGCTAGAGTATGACATTGGTAACAGTCTCAGTGCGGCAGTGATTCTCTAATTGAGTTCAACTAGGTGTGCAGGAAGAGGACTGAGATAGACCAGCCACTTCACATAGCGCCAGAGAAAAAACACACAAGGTGTCAAGTGAGGTGAATGTGTAGGCCATTTCGACAGCCCATTGTATGCATCACTAGCACGCCCGATCCATCTCCTTGGTAGATTCTCATTGAGATAAAACCGCAAAGGGAGCTTCCAGTGAGGAGGAGGCCCGTACTGTTGAAAAATGAAGTCTTGATCTTCATTTGCAATGAGCTCATCCATCAGACAGATTTGAAGCATTTGCAGATAAACATCGTCGGTCTCATTTCCTTCAAAGAAAAACGACCCATACAGACGATTCATGGAGAAGGCGCAAAACACATTCGCTCCTGGGGAGTCCCTTTCGTGTTCAACTCTAGCATGGGGATTTTCTTCACCACAAATGCCAAAATTATGCTTGTTGACTTTGCTATTCGTATAAAAAGTGGCCTCTTCACTGAAAACAAGGCGTGCATCGAACTCATTTCCTTCAACTTTCGCTTGCATATCAACACAGAAGCGGTTGCACTTTCACTTGCTATCTGCCTTTAAGACCGGAATGAGCTGCTGCTTGTAGGGTTTCATTCGAAAGCGGTTCCTCTACCACAAAAAAAAGGCGTTTTTATACATGAAAAGATATAAAACAAATATATTATACATAAAATTTTGACGTGGTTCCACACTTTCTGTTAAAATTGGCGCTCTATTGAACGAGAATTAGCAAAGTTATTCGATTGCGAAATGATATAATTTTTTTAGGACATACCATATATATATATATATATATATATATATATATATATATATATATATATATATATATATATATATATATATATATATATATATATATATATATATATATATATGTGTGTGTATGTTTTCATATGCATGTGCATTATCATTTTGATCATCAAAGTGAATACCAACGAAAGCATCTCCCGCAGAAGGTTTGTAAGGAGAGATTGGTAAAGAAAGTGGTGAAGTTGGAGGAAATGAAACTATGCGGAAGATATTTCGGTGCTGGATTGGGGTCGGGAAGAAACGCATCTGCTGGCATTAGGAACGGGAGGGGGAAATAGTATACTAAATGTCAGCTGTAGCATCCTTTTCACGTTACATCTCCCCCCCCCCCTTGTGAGAGATAGTCATAGAAAAGAGAAATGAGGGAGAGAAAAGGGGAAAGGGGCAGGAACAAAACACACATGTTAAATACCATTATCGCCCCCCGGGACAAGAGGTAAGGGGTGAGCCCCACCAGCCCTGCCTAGGAACGAGTGCATGGAAGCTGCTCGACGACTAGCCTACATAAAAATCCCCCGGCCTGGAAAAAATGGTGAGAAGAGGCTCATTAAGAAATTGGCATAGAAAGGGTAGTTTCAGACTTCTATAGGGACTGGGATCTGGAGGGTGTGTCGCTCCTTCAGGTGCTGGGAGAAGAGGGGAGAAAGTGATTAAGTCCGAGAAGTGAGGCAGGACCTAGGTCTTAATCGCAGGCTTCGATAAAGTCGAGGGAGTGATCGAGGAGGCCTCTGATGCCAGAGGCCTCCCATATGAAGGCCAACGAAATTTTAGGAGACAACCTCGAACAACCCGCCAAACATCAGACACGGCATCCACACAATCTGGCCCAATTGCAGCTTTCTTTGATGCAAGAGTGGCTAAACATTAATATCCCCTACATCCAGAACCTTATCCACTCCATGCCACGTCAAATCGCAGCTGGTATTCCGGCTCGTGGAGGTATTGCATGCTAATAGATACGCTTCCGTCTCATGGGACCTATTTTCTGTCCGTCGAGAATTAAAGGCATCTTAATTAAGTGCAGATCGGTTGTCAAATTCTACCATTAAATATATATATATATATATATATATATATATATATATATATATATATATATATATATATATATATATATATATATATATATATATATATATATATATATATATATATATATATATATATATATATATATATATATATATATACACTAGCAAAGATACCCGCCGTTGCCCGGGCCTAAAAAACTATTTTGAACAAATTAATTCTCTGCTTGAGTTAAATTACGCAATTAAAGGTTAGTAAGTATAAGAATGCAAGGTTTACTTTTACCTTTGAGTAATGGAGTGGTGTATCATGAAAGGCTAACAGAGAACGATTTTCACATAACCATGACATTCCACATTCAACTTCTGGGTTTTGGGCTCTTACTTCTTTATGGCTTCTGGATAAAACGCATTTCTTTTTCTTTGATTCGATGCAAAGATGTTGAGTTTTTCTGCCCTGTTAGTGCGGGATGTCCAAATACAGATGGCCATGAGAGAAGCAGAGGGGGTCGAGACATCCACCCCAATTGCTTTGAAAGTTTGCCCCTGACTTTTATTCACAGCATGGCAAAGCATGGTTTGTATGGAAACTTGAGCCTCCGGTCGGAATTGGAAGGGCATGGCATTTCATTATCGCGCGCAGCCGGGCAAGAGGAACTGTGGGTAGCAAGACATTACTTGTAGGCAAGTCAGCGTCATGACATCACAGTTGTGCGGCCGGGCGATATATATATATATATATATATATATATATCCAGCAAACCGCAAGAAAGAGAAAAACAGGATAATTTTTCTTAAGAAATGTTATTTCCTAATTCGCTAAAATTCCGTACAGGGATGGGATTCGAACCGTGCTCACTGAGGCAGAGAGTAACCGCTTTGATCTCTATTAAACCGTCCCTTAGACCACTCGGCTACGCAGAAGACAAAAAATCTTTCGGATAAACAAATTTTAAGGTACACTTCGCAAGGTCGATCGGGATTATGAAAGAGAGAGAAATAGAATAAGGAATTAAACTTTCCTTTGTCCTTTGAATTCCCTATTAATTTTTCTAAAGGACGGTTTAATGGAGATCAAAGCGGTTGCTCGCTGCCTCAGTGTGCACGGTTCGAATCCCATATCTGTACGGAATTTTGGCGAATTAGGAAATAACATTTCCGAAGAAAATTAGCCACACTTTTTAGGGTAAATCTTTTAATCTGCGACCTACACCGAAAAAAAACATGACTAAATTAAACAAAAGATTTCCCAAATAATTGAATTTTTGGTTTTATTCAGTGTCGTCTGGTTATAAGGCAGTGATTCAAGAAATATATTGGCCCCATTCCTCTTATTTCGAAAAAGTAAATAAAAGAATATATAAGTAGAGCACGTAGGTTAGTTGACTTACGAAACACTTAGTAAGAGTTTAGATTTCATATGGGTATCGGCATATGCGGTTTCCTTTGCAAATTCCGCTGAAATCGAAAAACGCTCCGCCATACTCCGGGCCCTCCGCGCCCCTCCACCCCAGGGAGAAACGTAAAGGAGATTGTGAATTGTTTAACTACCCGAGGAATCTCGTCTACAAAGTGAAACGTAAGTATGATGAGGCTGAAAATAAAGACAAAGTACCTATTGTCATGCACAGCAAATTTCCCGCTCTTTGGTACTTACGGACATGGTCAGCAGCCAGGGTCACCTTATGCCTCCTCACTCTGTCAATGCTGATGTTTAAATTGAGGTGCTGGAAAGTGTAGTCATCCCTTGGATGGACCGAGTCGCCTCGGTAAGGTCGTAGATTTTCTAGCGGGATTCTGCTTCCGCACACAAGGCAAGGAAGACACAGGCGAGGTTGTTCAACAGCTTCTCGCACCACTCCTCCCTGGACTTGTGGCCACTCAGTTTCCGCGACTGCAACCCCCTAGATTACTTCGTGTTTGGCGTTGTAGAAAAGGATATCACAGCACTTTAGGATATGTGAGGGCCGCCATTATTGAAGTAATGTCATCTATTGACAAAGACTCCCTATTCAGGGAATGAAGCCACAATCAGTTCAGGCTCCCTCCCCTGAGAGGGTCGTGGAGGCTGATGTTCGCCATTTCAAATTAGTTCGTAACTATGATATATATCGTTTTATTTATATGTAAATTGTTATGATAATTATTACTTCGTTTGGTGCACAACTTGTTTTCTTTTCCCGTGTACAATTTGTTAGATTTACATAAAATCCTCTGGAAAATACGGATGGCAATTCTCTCTCAAGGTAAGTATGCGATTCATGCCTTCACCGCGAGCAAATAATGGAATAGATTTAACTCCTGTTACAAGTAATTTAGCAAACATAATGAAGATGTTTCAAAAAACAATTTTAGAGAATCGTGTGAATAACCTCTTTATTAGATTCATGAGGTCACATTTTGTAGAAACAATGAGAGCTAATAACCACTAACCTGTAAAAGGTCCACCTTAGCAGAAACATGAAAAAATATAGAAGATAGAATAATTAAAATAACTCAAGAAAGAACAGCCAGTCTCCTGGAATATATTCATCACTTGTCATACGTACTCGCATTTCCCCAACATTCCTCAAAAAACAAACAAAAAAACCAACAACAACCCACCTCTCATGCTATCCTTTTATCACCCCTTCTTCTCTCACCTTAAACCACCGTATAGCTGAATCTGCTGAGAAACAGGAAATAAAAAAAAACATTTGAAATATCCAGCTATGTTTAAAGCATTATAGCTGGAACTATGCCAAAGAAATAAATTGGCTCATAAGTACTATTCCCTTAAATAAAAAAATAGCTTACGGAATACAGGAAAGTTATTACTAGATGTATTTCTAATGTAAGTTGTTTTTCTATACCTATACTCGCTGTAGAATACGGTTGTTAGAATGGGAACATTTGTAAAAGGTTTCGTAAAAGATATGTTTAAATAATGTTACTTTGCGTAAAATTGGTAAAATATATCGAGGGGGAAAATAAAGAAACAAAGAACTACAGGAAAAACTAAATCTCTTATCAACAAAGAAGCAAACTTTCCAAACTTTGCCTAACAGAATTTTGCCAACGCTTAATTCACGAAAAGAAAAATAGGAAGAGGTTTTGCACCAAGAACTATTTTATTCTTTTATGTTCCATTTTGTACATGTACTTAATCTTGTATTAAGCCAAGCGGTCCCGCACATTTATAAATGCAACAATCTTCTTATTCTTTAAGGATTTATATAATAATAATAATAATAATAATAATAATAATAATAATAAGTCTTTTGTAATGCGCTCTTCAAGGCCTGAGGCCTTCCCAGAGCGCACGTTGGGCTGAGATGAGAATGGAAATTCAATGGAAATTCAAGAGGGGGAGAAGGCAATTCTGAAAAGATGCGTTTTCAGGAGACGCTTAAATGTGGTACGAGAGGGAGAAGACCTGATTTCAGCAGGAAGAGCATTCCACAACTCAGGGGCGCAGATTGAGAAGAAGAAGTCCCCCATTGAGCAGAGGGATGAACGAGGAATATTAAAAAAAAAAGGTGCATGTGATGACTGAAGGGCCCGAGGAACATGGCGTGGCGAGAGGGCAGAAGAGAGGTAAGACGGGGCCTTGTTGTTTAGGGCCTTAAATGTGAAGATAAGTATCTTGAAGTGAGTACGGGATCTGACAGGGAGCCAGTGCAGTTCATGCAGCAAGGGTTTAGAGGGAGAGAAGCGAGGGTGGCGAAGGAGAAGCCGCGCAGCATAGTTCTGTACAAGTTGAAGGGGGCGAAGAGAGGAGGATGGCAGATTCACAAGCAGTGAGTTACAGTAGTCAAGGCGTGAGGTGATGAAGGCATGAACAGCAGTCTCAAGACTTTGGCGATCAAAGTGAGAGCGAATGCGAGAGAAGTTACGAAGGAAACATAGAGAGGATTTGCTGATATTGCGGATATGAGGCTTAAAGGAGAGATGCTCATCAAAAACAACACCAAGATTCCTAACGCAGTCAGAGAAAATGATAGTATTACCGCCCAGAGTAAGCGAGGCAAAGGGAAATGTAGATTTTTTGACAAGAGCAGGGGTGCCGACGAGGAGGACCTCAGTTTTGAAGTGATTAAGCCTGAAAAAGTTGGTAGAAAGCCAGTCAGAAATGGAGGAGTAGGCAGCCAGGAGGTCAGTGATAGAGTAGGCAAGATACGTGGGGGATGAGAAAACTAAAATTTGAGTGTCATCAGCATAGAGTTGGAAGGATAGACCAAGATTACGGAGAAGGGGACTAAGAGGGAGAAGGTAGATACGAAATAGTAGAGGACCAAGGACAGAGCCTTGTGGCACTCTAAAAGCGAATGAGGGTAGAGTAGAATGAAACGTCATCAATCACAACGGATTGGGTACGCTACGAGAGGTAAGAGCGGAACCAGTCAAGCACAGTGCCTGATATGCCGATAAAAGAGTGGAGACGATCAAGTAGGGCGGTATGGTCAATAGTATCGAAGGCAGAGGAGAGGTTGAGTAGAACGAGGATGGAGGCACAACCCCTGTCCGTGACTCTTCGTAAGCAATCGGACACATTGAGAAGGGCGGTTTCTGTGGAATGACCTGACTTGAAACCAGATTAATAGGTTTCATCAATGTTACAGGCCACGATTTGACTGTTGATGCGTGAAGCAACCACTCTCTCCAGAACCTTAGAGAGGAAAGGAAGTTGCAAAATCGGGCGATAATTGGAAGGGTCAGTGGGGTTCAGTTGAGGCTTTTTAAGAATCAGGCGGATGGGGGCACGTTTGAAGGAAGAGGGATCAAGACCAGTTGCAAGTGAAGTTTTGAACAGGGGAAAAAGCGTTGGGAGGATAGCAGGCAGAATTTTACATAACATTTTAGGCGGAAAAATGTCCTTTGGTGAGCCCGATTTCTTAGAACGCGAGAGCAGGGCTGTAAGCTCCAACGCGGTTAACGCGGGGAAAACGATGAGCGGATGAGGCGGGAAGTCAGGGAGAATGGCAGGAGCCGAGGCAGAAGGCTAAGGGAGGGAGGCACGGAGGTTAGTGACCTTATCTGCGAATAAATTCGAGGGAGTAGCTTGGCTAATGGGTGGGGAGACCTGGGCTGGGGAAGTAAGACGGGAGAGCAGGTGGAAGACAGTACGGGGATAATTCCTATTATCAGTAAGCAGATTACGTGAGTAGGCTTTACGAGCAGATTTTAATTTCGCCACGTAGGAAGCTGCTGCAAGTCGGAACGCCAGCGAGAGAGTTGTCGTGTCTTGCCCTCGGGTGCGAGCCTTTCTAAGGACTCTTTCATGGGCACGCATGGACTGCCTAGCACGGAGGAGTTCCATAGAGTACCAAGGGGCACGGTGACTACGGGAGTTCGAAGGGATGACAAGGGGAGAGGGGGCATCAAGACAAGTGAGAAGGGGTTGCTCTAAAGAAGAGAGAATCTGTTCAGGAGAGGCAGAAGCATCAATGGGAGGAAGTTTGGAGGCCACATCATTAGATAGGTTGGGAATATCAATGGAGGCTAGTCGACGGAAAGGCTTAGGATTATGAGACAGCTGGGGGGTATATGGAATGGGATAGAGAAGTTGAAGTTGATAAGGAAGTGATCAGATATAGCATGGGACAAATTTGTAGTCGTCAGGTTGGAAATAAGACAGTCAGAGATTACAAGGTCTAAAATGTTACCGTGAGAGTGGGTAGGGGAAGAAACGTATTGGGTGAGGGAGAAGAGATCAAGGATTTCAGAAAAGGCTTTGAAATTAGGTTTGTGGCCAGGAAGGTTAAAATCACAGAGGATTAGCAGAGAACCAGTGGGGGAGAGGCCAGCGAGGAGGTTACTAAATTCATCAAGAAAAAGCTCGAGGGAGGAGCTGGGGGGAGGTAGAGGACTAAGATAGTTAGAGAGGGGGTGCAATCAGAGACAATGATGAGCACCTCAAAAGAAAGAAGAGGGGGAGATGGCAGATTATTCAGAGGGAAGGAGGCACTGTGAATGAGAGCAACTCCACCTCCGCGAGAGTTACGGGAGGTATGGGAGTGGACGTAACCATCAGGGGTAGCGAGATTTAAACAGCAAGCAGAAGGGGCAAGCCAAGTTTCCGTGAGTCCAACGAGAGTGACTCGAGTGTTAACGAGCAGGTCATGAATGTAGTCAGCCTTCTTCGACAGGCTTCTGACATTGAGGAGAGACGCTGAGAGAACGGGTGAGGGGGCAGGTGAAGAAGAATCAGGGTTAAGTGGGATGGGCTTGATTCAAGTAAAAAAGTTTTCTAAGAGCAGGAGCTAAATGGAAACCACGTTTAGTCTGGCGGCAGGAACGAGAAATTCCCAATGCATTAATGTGAGTAAGGGTGTTTTGAGAAACACTGGTAGCAGTTCCATCGAGGGCAAGAATCGTTAACCTATCAATCATAACACAAATTAGTTAACTATATAAGTAGAGTGGCTAAGCGACACAATCGTGTCGTGTTTTGCTAATTCGAGAAAGTGGTTTTCATTAGTCGGATATGGTTGTTAGTAAACGCTCTTCAAGATTGCTCTATTCATCTAGAATGGTTTAAACTTGTAAAGGGACAATGCAAACTTTACAGATTATTTCTTGAACTTTTGAAAATCAAGAAATCTGGACGCAGTAGTTTTCTCAAGAAAGCTTATAAGTACCTTAAAAAAAATTACAGTTCAGTTTTTTTATTTTCCTCATCCTAAATCGGAATAAACTGATATTCTCAAGGGATTTCTTTTCAAAATGATATTAATTTGCTTTCATTTATATTCTGTCTAATAAGTTAAAGAATAATTTGTAGAGGTACTATAAATTGATTAATGAACTTAATTTAAACTTGTTAATTAAAACAATCCGTTAAGCGCTGTTTGGCATTAAAGTGGATATTGACTGAGTTGAGAAATGGTCACAGTCGAGAAAGGTTATAATTTTTTTTCTAATTAACGAAAAGTTTGATATTATTGTAAATTAAAGGGGAAAGAATATAAATTTAAATGAATTATTAAAGAATTCATATTTCGCCTATGAATTAGAGCATAATTTATCGTAAATCAGTAATATAAAAAAATCTATAATTATAAGGTTTTGCGTGAGTACTCAAGGTCGAAAAAGGATAAATAATTCGGCTTGGTTTCCATCTGTCTGTACGCACCAAATTTTCCTCAAAAGGCAAAAAAATTATAATATTGTAAATCAAGAAGACAAAATTTCAGTTTAAATGAATTTAAAAAAAAATAGTCTTTTATATAAGAATAAGAGCATAATTAATAATAAATCAACAATTATAAAAAATATTATACATATTTATATGGCTTTGCCGTTACTATTCCAAAGTTAAGCCTCTATGACTACATCAGGCACACCTGAAGCATACTCCTAACCCACGCCATGCGAGTGACTCTATACAATAGGCTAATCTAATAGGTCTTTATTAGGGATACTAGATGGGTGGATTGGTGGATTGAATTGTCATTTGGTTGGTGGGGATGAGGAGCGAGCGTCCCTCATTGTGTCCGATACAGTATCGGGAAGGTTTATACCATTAATATAGTAACCGTTTAATTGGGCTGCGTTCATTCTAGTTTAACTGACAGTTATACTGTATATGGCCTTGTTTTACAGTTAGTGTTAATAGTTTTAGTCGCGTGTGCTTCTATAAGTTACTATGTCGGTCGGTTGGATCGCAACCATTTTACTTTTCAATGAGATTTTTGGCAACTACATCTTAACTATTCGACCGATTCTAACGAGATTTGAAATCATTATTTGTTTTTCATTCTCTTTCGAATGATATAACTACCAAGGGCCTGCTCAAGGTTAGCCCTGAAATTATTAAAAGAAAACTAATTATGGGTCGGATAACCTCATTTGTTGAAAGTTCTGAAGGTCATATGGTCATAAGGTCATAAAGTCATAAGTCAGAACAATAGAGAGCACGCGATTTAGGTCTGGTGACCTTGTTCTTCCTTTAAACTGAAGCGCAACGTAGAATTCAGTGCCTTTATTTCAGGATCGCATCTACTCATAGCTTTGTGACCTATTTTGTCTATATTCTTTTCTCACAGTTGGAACTTCCGGAAGTAGACCTTATATATATGCTTTTACCCTTCATATCCGGTATTTAATCCCTTCTTTGATAATATTTCTCTTTTCTGTGTCCTTCTACTCTACATGGGTGGGGCACCACTCTGTTGTCTCTTATATATACTACCTCTGTTAAGTAATTTTTTATTCCTTGAGAATGAACTGAACAAACTCTAAAGTACTTGGAAGCCGACTTTCATTTTCCTGTGGGATATTTTGCATATAAAAAATATAAATTAAGATAATCTAACGAGGCTACGACAATGATGTTGAGAAGGAGTGGACGGCTAAAGATGGCGTAGAAGCAGGAATATTTACGAAGCTAATTATAATGAAAATCTATTATCGAACAGAAGAAAATAAGTAAATTAAACAACAACTAAAGATAGTAGAATTTTGTTCATAACCTGAGGAAAAATTTAGATATAGACCCCCCCCTCCCTAGGACGTCGAGTCAAATGAAATGATAAATTCTAGGTAGCGATTTCTGGGAAAAGTTAAAGGGTAGCGATGTTTATAAAGGCCTTTAAATGTAATGATAAATTTAAGGTAGCGATTTCTGAGAAAAGTCTACAGGGTAGCGATGTTTATAAAGGCCTTTAAATGCAATGATAAACTTAAGGTAGCGATTTCCGAGAAAAGTCAACAGGGTAGCGTTGTTTATAAAGGCTTTTAAATACAATGATAATTTTAAGGTAGAAAAATTTCTGAGAAAAGTCAACAGGTTTGCGATGTTTATAAAGACCTTTAAATATAATGATAAATTTTAGGTAGCGATTTCTAGAAAAGTCAAAAGGTAGCGATGTTTATAAAGGCCTTTAAATGCAATGGTAAATTTTTGGTAGCGATTTCTGACAAAAGTCAACAGGGTCGCGATGTTTATAAAGGCCTTTAAATGCAATGATAAACTTTAGGTAGCGATTTCTGAAAAAGTCAACAGGGTCGCAATGTTTATAAAGGCCTTTAAATGTAATGATAAACTTTAGGCAGCGATTTCTGAGAAAAGTCAACAGAGTCGCGATGTTTATAAAGGCCTTTAAATGTAATGATAAACTTTAGTTAGCGATTTCTGAGAAAAGTCAACAGGGTAGCGTTGTTTATAAAGGCTTTTAAATGCAATGATAATTTTTAGGTAGCAAAATTTCTGAGAAAAGCCAACAGGTTTGCGATGTTTATAAAGACCTTTAAATATAATTATAAATTTTAGGTAGCGATTTCTAGAAAAGTCAACAGGTAGCGATGTTTATAAAGGCCTTTAAATACAATGATAAATTTTAGGTAACGATTTCTGAGAACAGTCAAAGGGTAGCGATGTTTCTAAAGGCCTTTAAATGCAATGGTAAATTTTAGGTAGCGATTTATGAGAAAAGTCAACAGGGTAGCGTTGTTTATAAAGACTTTTAGATGTAATGATAATTTTCAGGTAGCAATTTCTGAGAAAAATCAACAGGATAACGATGTTTATAAAGGCGGGACAAAATTTAACTTAAGAACATAGATGTAGGATTATGAAATGAGGTAATTCAAGATAGAGAAATGGTGGAACGGATGAAGAGTACATAGTTAAACGAGGGCAGAGGAGATATTTTAGGCAAAAATATTCTAGTCTTTGGAGAATGACTACACATCCGTGATAATTTTGGTTTATAAATTCGCTAGAGAATTTTTAAAAATTTATTTCTTTATTAATTATCTTTCTTCGCTTTTAAAGATCTTGTTGGTTTTAATGTTGATTCCCAATGAGAGGAAAATTGTGTTCCTAAGGTCCTCCATATAATCCTTCCAATTTAAGGCAATGGTCACAAAAGGTTAAGGAAAAAAGGTATATTATGGAGAATCAGGTATTTTGTGAACGATCATTTACAAAAACAAAAAAATCTAATATTTAGATCATAAACGAAAGCTTTTTACAATCACCCTGTAAAAAATATTAAATTGAAAAGTGGCAGCTTTAAAGATACCTCATCTGTTTCAAAATCTTTGAATTTTTCATTATAATTTTGAATTAATGTATCAAAAACAGATGAATATTCCTGAAATGGAACTGATGCTGATCATTCTTTTTGTTCTTTTAATTCTTTTGTCAATTAAGGGAAATGTTCTTGAGCTTTTGCAAACTCAAACCAGGCAAAATATTGTAAAACAAGATCTGCTGACCAAAAGGTGCGTGATCTCACCTATTCTGATTTATGAGCTTACGACCTTCAAAACTTTCAATAATTCCCGGACTAACTATGGGAGGACCTTGGGAATTTATATCATTCGAAAGAGAATGTAAAACAACATGAGGGTTTCAAATTTCGTTAGAATCAGCCGAATAGGTATGAGGTTATTACCAAATAATTCCCTAGCTAACCCTGGGAAGACTTTGTCAATGATATTCCTCGAAAGAAAATGTAAAACAACATTAGAGTTTCAAATTTCGTTAGAATTGGACGAATAGTTACAATGTTATTACCAAAACAAAAGAGAGCAAAACGGGGACCGACTGACGGACAGAGTGAGATATAGATTCGCCCCCGACTAGACTCGCACGCTACTAAAAATACTACCCTTTTCGAAATGCCTGGACTTTTATCCACATGTCCTAAATGGATTTTCTTTTATGTTAAAGAGTAATATTTAAATGTTTTGTCATTAAATCACATAAAAATGCAGCGTTCTTGATAAAATCATCATACATCAATTCACAATTTATATTTGATCATTATAAAAACTGACTATTTGGTCTTTAAAATTGAAAATTCTGTTCAAGATTCTTCCTCCAAACAACCACCGATCTTGAGAATGATATGGCAAGTCTACAATTTCGGTTTCATCGTCGTTCTTGAGCATGGCACGAAAATGACGATGACGAGTGGAATTGCTTCTAATAAAGTTAACAATGCCTATGATTTTATAGAAAGTCTCTTTTATGGTAGTAGATTTTTCTGATGCAGAATACAATGAAAAACAATTAAGGAATCTGGATTGGGTAGTTCTATTTTTAACACCCCAATAAATCCTTCACGGTAAACTTCCATGGAAAGAGCACCATCTGTGAATACACTTTTTACTCGTAGGTTTTGAAGATCAAGCTTTGCTTCTCGGCGTTTCTCTTTAAAAGCGTTGAAAGTATCAATTCCGCAAGTTCTATCTTTAAGAGTACATAAATAAAATAGATATTCAATATAATGAAAATCCTCCATTATTGCACAAATAAAAACTATGTCCTGGACTGAATAAGTAATAGTTGATTCATCCAACGCTATGAAATAAAATACTTCATTAATAATTATTGAGTTGAAATTGCCCCTTTAAGTTACAAGCTAATTCCTGTTGACGGTTTGTTATTGTTTACCTCGAAAAGAGAAAGAAAGTCCTTTATACTTGGGTACCTTTCAGGATCTAAGCTTCTCACAACTTGTATGATTGACTCTTTTATAATATCAACATCACTAAATGATTTCCATCCTTTTCCTAATAAAAGAGCTACTTTATAAGTGGCTCCAATCGTATCATTCTTATTTTGGAATTGTTTTTTAACTGTTTCCTACTTACGCTCTTTTTATTCCTTCAATTTAAAAAAGGCTACCTTTCACCCTTCCTCTTCTAATTTAAAATATTCATGATTTGCATGTATTTCTTAATGAATCTTAGCATTATAGTTTTCAGATTTGAAATTATATTTTACATAGTAAACCAAGCATTTTATCTTTATTAGTATTAGGCACAAAAAAGTATTGCATGACTCACTCTTCATTAGATACTCTTCCTTCGTTGGCTAATTTTCGTTTTGTCTTTGGAGCCATTGTTGGGGGTAATACCAGTAAAAATAATAATAAACTAAGTTAAAATTAAAATATTAAGCTTAAAATAATGATTCAAACTTTCAAACGATTTTAAGCACTTTATTAAAATGATAAAATGAGATTTCTCATTATAAAATGAACTTAACAAAACTCACACAAACCAGAACTATCTAAAGAAGACGAATCACTAGGCACCTACACAACATTAGAGATCTCAAATCATATTGGCAATCAGGGATGCCAGAGAGCGCGGGAAAAGGCTAATTAAATCGCGCCTAATTAAGAAAGAGTTGTGAATTTTAGAATATAATTTTTCACTTTTGTGTACATTTGTGTACATAAA
Source organism: Ceratothoa steindachneri (assembly GCA_963969495.1). Lineage (NCBI taxonomy): Eukaryota > Metazoa > Arthropoda > Malacostraca > Isopoda > Cymothoidae > Ceratothoa > Ceratothoa steindachneri. The sequence continues at coordinate 10,024,729 of OZ018330.1, forward strand.
ATATAAATCACTACTTTTCAAAACAAAATATTAATTAATATAAAACTAAAGAATATTTAAAAACTGTGCCACAAAAGTACAAAAAAAATGATCATTATCGTAATTTGCGGCCTGTAGCAAGCAAACGTCAAAATTAAAGGAGATAGGATTTTACCTCAATTATCTTCGTTCAGAGAAACGAATCTCCCATTCGTGCGAAAGTATGAATATTGTTTTCGCCAAGCGAGGGTTGGGGGTACTAATTTTATATTTCGTTTATTTTTTATCAAGTAAAGGTGTATGAAATACTTATAGATTATTTATTTTTGCTAGAGGATTGAAATATTATCTTCATCAAATAAAAAAAACAGCTATAAAATTGCATGTTTTATTTAAAAGCATCAAATGACCGCATTTGAGCCTTGTAATGGTCGCAATTTGCCCATCCCTGGTCTAGAACGTTCTAAGAACCCTTTCTCCGGCATCGCAGAGTGTCCTGTTCTAGAAGTAATCATCATGACGAAAGTAGTGAACTATCTTCCCACATCAACTCGAGAATACGAAATTCAAATGTAAGAGGAACCTCAAGAAGATTCTGAAGAACCAAATTAGCCTATATCTTCTGAGATTAGTAATAAGAACATTTAAAGAATTGGCTCAACTGCATATGTCCCTCATTCGGATTGTCCTAGGAAAATTCCACGCTTTGAGAATCACTAGATCTGTTAAAATTAACTCAAGGGTAACTAGAAAATGGCTGATCAGTTAAAAGATGAAGACATCATTGTTAGTTTGGACATTGTCCATTATGTTGCATACAGCGAAAATGCTTGGTCGTTGCCCGAAGAAGACACATTTATTGAAAGACATCCATCTGAAAGCCCGTTTGAGGTACGCCAACGATCATCTGGAGAAAGAGTTAAATTTTGGTGCAATATGCCATGATCAGATGAAATGAAGATTGATTTGTTCGGCACAAATGATGTCAGGTATGTTTAGTGTAAGAGTGTGAGGCTGGGATCCTCGTCCCCCCCAAAAACCCCTATTGTTCCTAAAATATAACATGAAGGTGGATCTATCTTGTTAATGAACAGTTTTAGTGCAACAGGTGTTGATACCCTTCATCGATTAAACGGAACGATGAATAACGAATACTGGATAAAGATTCCTCAAAGATTATCTGAAGAGCAATGCGCGCAAGCTTGACCTAGGAAGAAGATGGGTCTTTCAACACAACACCAACACAAACACACATTGAAATTGCTTTCTTACTGGTAGAAAAAACCTAAAATAAGCGTTTTCGAATATCCATCACACTCGCCAGACCTCAGCGTCCATACAAGACACCCCACAAATATCGATGAATTGGAGAAGCTTTGCAAAGGCGATTTGGACCAAATTCCATCCAAAGTTTGTTTGAACATAGTCAAAAACTATAATAACCGTTATACTATGGCTATTAGTTATCAAAGTGTATAGAGTATGAATATTTTTTATTGCAAGTTTTCGTCAAAAGCGTTAAATTATTTATTTTATATCAAAATTGTTCAAACTTTGTATGTTTATTAATACATCTCCCTCGAGGTCTCCAAATTTCGTTACCATGCAATAAACGGTTCATGAACTATGTCGAAAATTTGTGGTATTAGGTAGGAGTATCAATACTTTGTGGAGAAAGTTTATATTATTGAAAAACGCTCGTCTGACCTTCTTAAGGGTCCCAGGTAACTATTATTTCAAATTTGAGATTTAAAGCATTAAATTTCTTCATCAATTAGGTCAAAGAATAGGCACAAATTTAGCGCACGGAAAATAAAGGTTTTATTAAAGTCCTCTTATATTAAAAGTCACAGGTAAAGTTTAGACGTAGTTCTAAGTAGTTTGGCTTCCAGGAAAGTGAAGTTTCCATGTCAGCGTCGCCTTTTCGTATTAAAATCTATAAAAAGGCAAAGGCCTTGGTAGGTTCTCTATTTTTTGGATATTTCATGTGTGATAATTAAAAGAAATTCGCCGTTCGATTATTAAAAATGGCTAACGAATCTTCGAGGAGGTTTTTGTAAAAAAAAAGTCTTGCAATACGAAGGAACGGTAATACTTCAGATTTGGGGCGCACGGTAGGTGGCGCTGTTAGTAGGCTACAATTTTGGGCTACAATATATCTCTTATGACGTCAGAGGGTAGCTTCAGATGTGACCAATCACGGCGTTATATTTTTTTGTTGTTTTGGGGATTTGTAACTTTTAGTCTGTATTATTTATTAAATATATGCGCCTCTCCTCGTTTATAGTTTTTTCTAAGTTAGGTAGGTTCCTTGATGTCTTTTATTGTTTTTTTTTTGTTTTTTTTGTTTCGCAGTGAACGATAACAGCTTCTTACTGGCAACGTCGTAGCTATAAATAGAACCCCCTTAGCATTTTTTTCTGTTTCGTTATTGCTTTTTCGTGCTCTAGTTGTGCTTCTTCCTTATTCGAATTCGGGTTTATTTTGCATGACCGCGAAAAACTTTTAGATTATCTAGAGGCGCATAAACTAATCAAGAAACCTATAAAAGTAAGTATTGTTTGTCATTAGGTTAGGTTTTTATGCCAGTAAAAAGCTGTTGGGAGGAAAAACCCCAGTAAATTCAATGGGACTGCCCGTGGGGGAGATATCACTGTGGGGGAACCACCCTGCGATGTTCCTGAGTTTCAATCAATTGGGGGGGTATGGGGAGCGCAGCCCCCTAGTATATACTCATATACAAAAAATATAACGCTGTAATTGTTCACATCTGACGCTACCATCTGACGTCATAAGACATATTGTAGCTTATAAACAGCGCCACCTACCGTGCGCCCCGAAACTGAAGTGTTACCGAAGGAACTTCTAATTTTTTTTTTTTTGCAGGCGGATTATTAAAATATCCACTGAAGGTCCTAGTGGTAATCTAATTCGTAAACCATTAGGTGACGTGTATGCTGGGTTATCAAAGGTCACCATGATTCTTCTAAAAACTAACTCAAACAACCAGTTAAATGAAAACCAGTTCAACATGAGTTCTATTAATAAAAGGCTGAGTTTAAGTTATTGATTTGCTTTTATTAACTAGAACATTTGTGAATAGATTGCATATCTTGGCTAATTATAAAACGAATAGATTAAATATTCTGAAAAGGCATTTCCTTTTAAAAATTATAAGAACTGTGGAGTTTGTACCCGTATTGATTGCGTGCAAGTAGAGACCGCAATCCGATATCATATTTAGCAAGCTTTTAAGGTAGAAAGGATATAGGAAACTTGTATTCTACCTGCATGTGTGTGTTTGATGTGTTGTGTGTGGGCAAAAGGTACGAAAACTGTTTGGGTGTTTAGCTTCACAACTAAGAGTTGAGAAAGAGCTGAGGTTTGGTAGTCGTAACTTGGGCCTTGGTGTTGTACCCTTCCGAGCAACCAAAGTTTGCCACTTTCTTGTCTCCTTTTTTCCTCTTAGACCAAACTTGACCAGATAAGTTTTTCAATAGATTTTATTTTTAGATTTTTATGAGTTTCGCTTTTAAGAAACTCTCGATGCTAATAATAGTAATTACCGGGTCGATTTGCCAGGAAGCAGCCATTTTTGTCAAAATATTTAATTTTTTTTTATCGCTACCTTCCTTAATCTCATTTTACGACGGGAACGCAAGGGGAGAGGGTGGTTTAGCATGAAAATCATGCTGCAGCTGACATCTATATGAGTGCGGGCTCTTCTGACCACAACACTTGCAGATGCGTTCTTCCTGCCCTCAACGCCTGTTAGAAGAACTGCGGCTAAATCTTGTAAGATGAAGAAATAGGAAGTGTAAATGTCAATATTAAAGTAGTATTTTATCTTGGCATTTTTATAGGGTGTTTCGGCTAAATTTCACGGCTTGCATGAAAGAAAAATACCCCGCAATATCTAAACAAAAAATAAATATATATTGAAAATTAAACAAATATTAACTAGATTATGGGTGGGAGATAACAGTTTGCTCAAAGTAGACACCCTCAGCTTCCACCACGGCCTCAGGATGGCTCTGAATCCTGCCGCATGTGTTCGTCACTGTGTCCCTGGAAGATCTTCATATACCTCCTTGATCTTGGCCACAAGTTCGTTTTTAATGTTGCAGGCACAGCGGTTGGTTCACTTCTCAACCGCGCAACACACAAAGTAATCCATGGGATTACACTCGGAGGAGGTAGGACAACAAAAAGTTGGTCTGGTGAAGTCATAGAAATTCTCCTACCAAATTTTCTGACTCTTTCCAGAAGTTATGGCCTTCCAGCAGCAATGTTTTCCAACCAGGAATTGACCACAATCTCCAGCCGTCTGAATTGAGCCTAAGCTCCTCCTCAAAGATGTGGGGTGACATGACGTCACCCTCTCCGGAGACACGCCCACATATCATCAAGGTTTGAGGGGAACTTGGTCTTCACGATACGTGAAGAGTTGCATGGAATATAGGCAAGTAACCTTTTGTTCTGGTTGTTGTGCCACTGGTTCTGACAGAATTTCTTTTCATTTGAGAAGAACCAGATCGTCCCCGGCTCAACAGGATGCTTCAGCTTGTTCAGGGGCATCTTTGCCTTCGTCAAGTGGTTCTCCTTTGTCTCGGCTGTCTGAATTTGTCTCTTCCGCCGTTTGTACGAGTGGTAGCAAAGGTATTCAATCATCGTGGTGACTAACACCTATCTCTCTCGCTAGAGCTAGGAATCCCTGCTCGGTTCTTCCATTACCCTGACATATAATTGTTGGAGGAATTCCAGCATGCGAGCGCAGTCAGAACGCCTGCTGGTTTTTTTTTCTGCTGGCCACGGCTTTGTAGGCTCCGTTGCAGCTACCCATGTCACGTCTTAGAGCATACAGAGTGTTAACAGAGCATTGGCCACCAGTCATGATGTCGGCATTATGATACTCAGTACGATTCATCATGCTGCAGGTAACTTTCCAAAATTCATTAAGCCTCGGTCTCTCTACTTGAATTGAGATAGCTTCTATGATGTGAAGGCGGGTGCGGTCAGTTCTCCGTTTGATTACGGTGTTCTCCATTAAAATTTTTCTTGAGTGATCTGTTCCATGTTGCATTAAGTAGTGATTTTTGATGGCACCGTTTTGCCAATACATGGTAAGTCGACGAGATAAGGATGTGGTTGTCATTCCAATGAATTTATTCGAAGAATGAAGCGTACAGTCTTCATGGAGGCAGTTGAATTCGTAAATTACATTGTAGGCTTTCATTTCTTTTGTTTTTCCTGTGTTATTACTATTGATGTTATTGCTACTTTTCTTGGTTTTGTAGTATATTATCAGTTGTAACTTTTCTTCCGGATTCGTACATTTTGTATTTTGGTGTATAATATTTCTGATTGTTCTTTCGTCCGTTTTATATGAATTACTCATTTGGTTTTTATAGAAATCATTTTGGGGGCATTTCTTATTATCTTCCTTTTTATTCGTATGTAAATTTTGCAAAAATCTTTTGGCCCTTTGTCTACCATAGAGTTGGAGAAACCATTGTTAATCAAAACTTGCTTTATTCGTTGAACTTTTTTAATGAAATAATGCCCATGAAGTATTGCATTTGTATGCGCGTCTGATGTATGTTCGTATGATATCGATGTTATCGTCCCCGAGCAATCTCACATGAATACAACTCTTAAGTGAAAAAATTTTGTATCTTTTTGGACATTCCCCTTCTCCAATAAGACAACTTCCAGAATTTGTTGGTTTTGTCTACACTTGGGTTTTGTACCTATTTCCACATGCTATTACTTCAAAATCAAGGAAAGGTAATTTTCCATTATAGTTTTGTTCTAAAGTAAATTTTAGTACACATTGTTCTTCCATTCTCTTTTTTAGTTTTTCGAGTTAGTTTTTCATCTTTAATTAGAAGATATATATCGTCGACAAATCGACAGTAGGTTGAAAGCTTTGAATGATTCTCCGTCAATGTTTCTTTTTCTAATCGACCTATGTAGAAGTTAGCAAAAGTGATCCTAGTGGTGAATCCATTGCAACTCCATTTATTTGCTTGTGGAGTTTTCCATTGGGCAAGTTGTGCTTCCATTGTACATCCTCAAAAAAGATTTCTTAATATGTTGGGATGATCGAGTTTGGGGACAGGTTTGTTCGAGTTATGATAAACTTCTCCAATTATTACATTTATCGTATCTTCAGTTGGTACGTTTGTGAAAAGGCTTTCTACATCCAGTGAAGCAATGATTCCATTTGGTCTGGTTGTGTTTAGTATATCTATAAATTCTTCCGTTGATTTGATAGAATATTTATTCGGGATATAATCACTGATGATTTTGTTGATTTCTTTTCAAATGTTATATATTGGCAGGGAAATTTGTGAAATTATCGGTTTTAAGGGGTTGTTATTTTTATGCGTAAATTCGCCAGTATGTTTCTGAAGGTGTAGACATCCTTTCACTTTATTCGCTTCACCTATTAGCGAGTTGATATCTTTCTTGAGAGTTTCTTTACAATCTCTTTGGATTTGTGTAAATTTGGAAGTGTCTTCCAGTTTGTCTTGGATAACGTAGACTTTTGATTTGTCAGCTTTGCGGATGACTATATATATATATATATATATATATATATATATATATATATATATATATATATATATATATATATATATATATATATATATATTTTTTTTTGGACAAAAGTACAAGGTATCCCTCATAGATTTATATATTGAACATCTTTAATCAAACTTTTTAGAATTTATCATATATTTTATTAATATGTTTCGGCTAATTAGTATTTTAGTAAATGATGTGTAATTAATGAAATATTTTTCTAAAATAAGAATTTAACTAATATTTCTTATGTTTCAGCTTAAATTTATAACTATTGTGTATTCAAAATCATTCTAAATACCTAATATGACTAAAACTCAAGAACTTACAGACGCACAGAGAACAAACACTAATCCAAATTCTCAATAGCCAGGAGTTATCACAAGCAAAATTCCTAAAAAACAAGGTCTGCTGACTAAAGCTCGCGAGCTCTCACCTTCTTTGATTTATGACCTTACGAGCTTCAAAACTTTCAATAATTCCCGGACTAACCTTGAAGGACATGGGCAATTATATTACTCGAAAGAGAATGTAAAACAACATAAGGGTTTCAAATTTCGTTTGAATCGGCCGAATAGTTATGATCTTATTGCCAAAACAAAATAATTCCCGAGCTGACTTGGGAGGACCTTGCAAACTATAACATTCAAAAGAGAATCTAAAACAACATGAGGGTTTCAAATTTCGTTAGAATCGGCCGAATAGTTATGATGTTATTGCCAAATAATTCTACGGCTAAACTTGGTAGGACTTTGGAAATTATATCACTCGAAAGAGAATGTAAAACAACATAAGGGTTTCAAATTTCGTTTGAATCCATTAACAACAGCAGGAGTATTGGTAATGGAAAGTCTTTGTACTGACACCAAGCCTACGACCTGTTTCCTACCACCGACGACCGGGTGGTCATCGGCCAGTTGCAGGTAGTCTTTGGAAGTCGCTGGTAGTCGCTAATAAGGTCATAGCTAGTCGGCCGAGCAAGACTGATCTCCGGTGGTTGTCGATGTTACATCGAAAACCCCTCGTAAGGGGCGCGGCGATTTGCCATCCTGGCCGCCGTGCTGACGGGACTCAGCACCCCGCCCGACCCCAGCTTAGCCTCTTCTCCTTCTTTCAGACAGCCTGTATTTCTCCCCTACTTCATCGCTTTTCATACAACCTCTCCAAAAACTTTCTCTGGTCAGCCTCTAATTTCACTGGATAGATGCTGACCTTCTCAGCCAACCGTCCTGGATCGGCGCTGAGGGGTGAGGGGACTATGTTCCCTAACTCCTGAGCTCCGGTCTGGGGTGGTGTTTTTTTAACAATCTTCTTCATCCCCACCCATACCTTCCTCACATCCTTTTTCATTCTCTCTTCACACTCTATCAATTTTACGCCGTGCCCAAGGTGGAGCCGCCATGCTGAAGAACTGCCAGGTCACCAGGCGGCAGGGGTGGACTTAAAAGGCGGCATCTGGCTCTGCCAGGCCTGTATGCACCCCTTGCAGAGCGGGCTACTGCAAGAGGTGATGAGCTATTGCATCCCGTATAAAATATAGGGTCACCATGCTTAATGATGAGTCTATAAAAAAAATCACCTTAATTTCCCCGCAACCACCGTCGGAGCCGCCCTCGGGCAGCTCCACAGAAAAGATCGAGGTCTCTCCCCCCTGTGCTTGCGCAGGGGACCCTCCAAATTTCTCTAACCGGAGAGGAGGCTTACTCCTCTTCTTTGCCTACGGGTGTAAGGGACTCCCCCTCACCCCCTTCTCTGGAGGTGCTTTCGACCAACCCTCTGTTCCCAGCCGCAATCCCCCCTTTTCTTTCTAAAGGGACTGCCAAGAAAGCCAGCAGGCAGCCCATAGCCGACCGCTCCCCATTAAAGCGGCTCGGTAGGGCAAACCCCCTTAGGGGAAGGGAAGCCAGGCCCCTTCGGTCGCTTCCCTCAAAAGACCTGCTGGCAAGAATATTAAACCTTGCCGGGGTCAAGGCCTGTGCCTCCCCAGACGAGACTAGAGACAGCGCTGTCAACGGGACCTGTGATGTCCGGGGGGGGGGGCGGGCAACTAGAGATCCCCCCCTGAGATAGACATGGTCCTTGAGGCAACCCAGCCTCAGACGGCAGGGCCTTTCATGGGAGGCAATCTGGGCTCAGCGCCAAGCACCGAACCCGAATCGGCCCCTATGCAAGGTCCTCCTCAAACGGCTAGGGTTTCCAAGATAGTACAAGGAGGGGAAGGATCTCCTCCGACTGGTGCCCCTACGACTGCCAGGACCTTCTCCATTTCGGAGAAGGATCTAGCTGAGGCCGGTTCATCTGGCCTGGATACTCCTGCCGGCGGAGGGGAGAAGCGGGTTCATTCCCCGCCCTCCTCTCCTAAAAAGAATAAGAACAGGAAAAAGACTAAAAAGACTCGGGGTTCCTCTCCATCCGTGGGGGCTGAGGGGAAGAATGGTTCTGCTACTTCAGTAAGCGAACGAGCAGGGCGGAGGGCGGAGCCTCGATAACATCGGAGCCCCTCATTCAGAGGCTACCCGTCGTTTTCGAGCCCGCTGGCTTCAAACGCTTCCTCGTTATTCACTCCACTGATGGCAGCATGTTGCCCAAGGGCAACATGATCCATCAGAGGAGAGCTTTAACTAGTGTAATTGGTAGAGAGCCGAAGATGACCGCACTCTACCATGAACTTTGTGAAAGGAGTAGTTTATGCGTGGGAACTCGTTGACTACCCCATATAGGACATCACCTTAGAGCTAGCTGACCATGGGGCGGTCAAGGTCGAACGTGTGATGAGAAAACAGGGAGGGGCCTCAAGACCCACCCCTACACTCTTCGTCACTTCGACTGTGACAAGCTCCCTGAGTCGGTGCGTGCCGATTGGTACTGCTACCGCGTGAAGGCATTTGTGGCACTGACGCGGCGGTGCTATTATTTTCACCGCTTCGGCCATGCGAATCGCTCATGTAGACGTGCAAAGTCGGGGTCACCAGAATATGTATAAATTGCTCCAAGGCCGCACACGATAGGTCCAAATCGTGTGTGGCCAAGTGTGTCAATTGCGGAGAGCCGCACCCCACTTCCTTGAAGCAATGTGGTGCATATCTCCTTGAGAAAGAAATCCTGGCTGTTCAGGCCCAGGATCGACTCTCATTCCGCGAGGCTAAGGACTTGGTCCTGGCGCGCCCGGCTCTGCCTGGGACGTCTTATCTCTCAATAGTTAAAAAGACACCCTCTGCTCCTGGCCAATCCAGGCCAACGAGCACGGTTGTTTCCGCGCCCATTCGGAGCCCTTCTGCGGGTTCTACTCAACCCGGGCGCTCCCCTGGTAAAGCTGGTGGCACAAAGGGATCACACTCAGACCCGGCTAAAACCAGGGCTCCACCCCTTACCTCAGCGTAACCGTTTCCCGTAAAGTGAAACAGCCACGCGCCTCCACCGAGTCGTTAGACTCAAAGGAGGTAACACCACTGAAGTTGGTCGCCAGGCCATCTTCCGGGGTTCCTAAAGCTGTCCCCCGAAAGGAGGACAGCAACAAAGGAGCTTCGGCTCCTTCGCCCACGCTTATTGGTGGGCTGAGTGGTTCGCAGACGGTGGATCCTTCAAAAAAGGGCCTCCCGCCTCACGAACCCTCAACGCCCACCTAAGGTTTCGAGGCGGAGTGAGGAAAAGACTCGCATGGCGAGCCCAACCTCCCCCAATAAGTCCTCGAAGGCGACAGCGCCTTAAGCGCTTTATCCGGCCAACAGCGCCCGGGGTTCTGCCTCCGGGAAGCGTACGGCAATTCCCGTGAGGGTCTTCTTTTCGAAGAGGGCCCCCGCGTCTCCTCCGAGCTAGGCCTGCAGGGCATATTCCTTTAATGGAATTGCCGTGGACTCCGGGCCAACTGGGAGGAGCTACGGAGGCTCGTCTCGTCCCGTCCCTCGTTAGCTATTTTTCTGCAGGAGACCATGCTAGGCGTGCGCCCCCTGCCCACCCTTCCGGGATATAAGGGTTTTGCGACTCCACCACCACGAGATGGCCGGGCTGGGGGATGCGCGGTTTACACCTGGCATGATGTCTCCGTTTTTCTTTTCACTTTAGCTACCTCCTTTCAGGCAGTGGCTGTGCAGCTTCACCTGGATAGGAGGAATACTATCATTTCAGTGTACATTCTACCGTCAGCTGACTTCAACGCGGGGGAATTCCACCGCGTCGTGGCACGGTTGCCGAGGCCCTTTCTCTTGCTTTGAGATCTAAACAGTAGGCATCTTCTCAGGGGGGATTACTCAATAAATCCCAGGGCACAAGTCCTTGCCGATCTGATCGAAGAGCTTGAGATGGGTGTCCTAAATGTGGATGAGTTTACGCATCACTGCCCGAGAACCGCTTCATTTTCTTGCCTTGATCTAGCTTTGTGCTCTTCGGATGCACAGCCTAATTTTGATTGGGGGGTGGTCGATGACCTCCATGGTAGTGATCACTTTCCCATTCATATATCATTTTCAGGGCAACTGCCGCCTGAGTGCCCACATCGGTGGTGCTTGGCGCGGGCACGGTGACCGGCATTTCAGGAAATGACTGAATTCTCTATCTCAGTCGAGCAGTTTAGGTCGGTAGATGAGGCCGTTGAGTTCTTCGGTAACCTCATCGCCACGGGCCTGACTACTATTCCCAGAACGTCTGGCCGTTTTGCACGCTGACCACTCCGATGGTGGTCGGCCGAGTGTGAGTCGGCCCTCAAACAGAAGCGTTATGCCTACATGCGCTATAAGCGCCGCCCGAACGATTTCACTGTCTGTGAATTTCGTCGGGCTAGGGCTAGGTTCCGATATATTTCAAAGCACGCCCGCCGCTCTTCTTGGCGGGCATACATGTCTTCACTTAACGGGAAGACCTCTTTAGCAGAGGTGTGAAAGCGAGTCAAAAGCATTCGGGGCAATTTCTCACAGGACCCCCCTCCCGTTCTCCAGGAGAATGGGACCGCCAGCTCGGACCCCGCGTCCGTGGTGAATCCTTCGCGCCTGCTTTCTCTGCATTCTCTAGCCGGGATGCTGCTCCGCCAGCATTCAATGCACGTCGTGATGTCGCGGAAGGCTGCCGACTGGATTTTACCTCCAGAGGCGGAGAACCCTTCAACGACAGGTTTACTGTGAGTGAGCTGCGTTCCGCTCTTGCTTCGTTCGCGGACACCGCCCATGCTCGGGACGATGTCACATACGCCATGCTTCGAAACCTGGGTTAGCGAGGCATGGCCTTTCTGTTACATTTGTTCAAGAGAATTTGGGTGGAAGGTCCCCTTCCAGATTCCTTGCGAATCGCTCCTGTGCTCGCCTTTCGCAAACCGGTGAGAGATTACTCTACTCCGGCCGGGTTCCGCCCAATCTCTCTAACCTCTTGCGTGGGCAAGTTGATGGAGAAATTGGTAAATGTTAGATTAGCCTTTTTCCTAGACAGCGGAGGCCATCTGTCTTCTGTACAGTGCGCCTTCCACAAGTTCCACTCAACGTCGGATGATCTGCTCCGACTGGAAAATGCCGTCTGCGAGGCCTTCCTTCATAGACAGCACTACGCCACGGTGTTTTTCGATCTGGACAAGGCCTATGTTACCGCATGGCAATACGGTATCATGGAGACTCTCCACACGATGGGGGCGAGGGGACGCTTCCCAATGTTTATATCTGAATTTTTGCGACATCGTCGATTCCACGTACGGGTGGTGGGAGTCCTCTCCGGCATAATCGATTAGGAAGAGGGTGTCCCGCAGGAAAGTGTCCTCAGTGTCACACTCTTTGCCATGAGCATCAACGGCTCTACGTGGACGACCTTTCGATCTCTTTTGGCGCGGCCCAGATACCAACACTGGAGCGTCGACTCCAACAGGCATTGAACTGCGTCTCTCGCTATGCCGAAGCGCACAGGTTTCTGTTTTCTTTGGCCAAGATTAGGGTGGTGCAATTTTGTCGCCATCCACGGCTCCACCCCGACCCAGATTTGTTTCTTAATGGGGTGATTCTGATAGTGGTGGAATAGCACCGTTTCCTTGGTGTTGTATTCGACCGACGCCTCACCTGGGAGGCTCATATTCGCAGCCTTAGGGTCTGTTGTACCCGCGCAATGGATATTCTCCATTCCGTGACCTTCAGCACTTGGGGCGCTGATAGGGCTAGTGCCTTACTTTTTTATCGATCCTTTGTTCGTTCGAAGCTCGACTACGGATGAGAGTTTTATGCATCTGCCGGCGAGCGTTTATTGCGGAAAGTGGACTCAATCCACTACACCGGCCTTCGCCTTGCGATCGGTGCCTTCCGCACTTCCCCCACTGATAACCTACTAGTCGATGCTGGGGAGATGCCACTCGCTCTACGCCGTGTACAGTGCATCACTCGCCTGTACGCTCAAGCCCGGCACATTCCTCAGTCACCTTCAGCTCTCACTGCATCCGTAGTTGATTTCGACGGTGGCTATGCCAACGAGAGACGCCAGTCATACCCTAAGCCCTTTGGGTTTAGGGCCAGGAAACTCCTTCGAGAGCTAGGTATAGCTCTTGGACCAGTGGCGCCCCTAGTTCTATCCGGGACGCCACCCTTGAGGGTACCACATTTGGCTATTTGTCACCCCGCCTCTGCTCCCAAAGCTTGTGCAGCGCAGGGAGTATTGCGTTCGACCTTTTTGGAGCACACTTCATGTCACGCTGGAACCGTGCCAGTGTATACGGATGGCTCCAAGTCCCAAGAGGGGGTCGGCTTCCACGCCGTATCACCTCTGTTTGAAGTCAGTGGGGCTCTGCCAGGCGCTGCGTCTGTCTTCACGGCCGAGCTGGTGGCAATACATCACTCGGTACGGGAGATTACGTGACGTGCCCGGTTAGGAGACCGGATTGTGATCTATAGCGACTCACAAAACGCCTTGAGTGCTCTCGGAGCATTTGAATCTCCGCATCCCCTGGTTTGCAATATCCGTGACGCCACGGTTTTGGCGAGTCGTGCGGATGTCGGGATAATGTTCTGCTTTGTTTCTGGACATGTATGAATTGCGGAGAATGAACGCGCCGATGAGGGCGCCAAAGAGTCCGCGAGAACTCTGCAACCGGACCAGCGTTTCACTCTTCCTCACACTGACTACATGGCAGAAATACGGGCAGCTCTTCGGACTGCTTGGGAAAGAAGATAGGAGACGGTCGAAGGGAACTTAAAGTTGCGTGCCATTGCGCCGCGATTGTTCCCATGGACCTATCCTCCAATGCCGCGACGGCTTCAGGTCGCTTTCTGTCGTCTCCGAATCGGGCAAACTCGTGTGACGCATCGCCATTCGATGGAGCGCTCGCCAGCGCCCTATTGTTCCAACTGCGTCGTCCCCAAGACCTTTCGGCACATTCTTGTCAAATGTCCCAGTCTGGGTGATCTTCGCTCACGTTACCTGTCCCGGTACCGGGATGGGCGGGATCGCTATCGCCTGTCCTTTGTACTCGAGACGAGTTCGTGCACATTGACTGGTGGACTTATAGACTTTTGGGGTAGGCCAGCCATCTCCCCTTTATTTAACTAGGTTACGATCTTCCCTTTTTATCATTGTTGTGTTTTCATATTATTATTTTAAAGTAGCCTAGTGCTAGGCTGTTGTGATTCCGGCGACTTATGCCCAAGTGGGCAGTCGCCAGATAGGCTCCTAAAATTTAAAAAAATAACAAAAACATCGAAAACCACCTGCGACCAGTTTGGACGGCAGAGATTCTCCGGAGATCGTCCACTAGACGAAGATCAGTCGAACACCGGTGGACGATCGGTTGGTGACAATTAACCATTAAAAAGGTGGTCGCCGACAGGTGGGGCTCCAGTCATACGTGGTGGCCGATCAGACGCACGTGGTCGCAGGTGATCGGTGACCAATCAGGAGCTGTCAAAGTTGAGTACTGAGCGACCCGTCGCCCAGTGGTCGCCTACCACTCGGCAAGTGGTCCCTCATTGGTACGCGATTGGTCGCCTTTTGATTGGCGAGTGGTAGGCGACTGATCGGCCACTGGTCTCAGTGGGAGTCGCTGTTTTAGTTAAGACATCTGGCAACTGGCGGCTGACCGCTCTACCACCAGTACAAATCGACCCGGAGCGTCACGCTCGCCACCTCTGATTGCCGCCTCCCACTCTCTTCTGCTTCTACCCCTTCTACCAGTTCTCGCTGATTCCAGTAAGCTAATTACCTTATTTTAGTGACTATAAAACGTACCTTTTTATGTAGGTCTTTCATTTATTTGTGATTGTACGTCCCAATAAACCTGCGAAACATGAAAAACGATTTAATGCGTATACATTTCACCCATCCACAGGAACTTTGAATAATTTTTTAAATACTCTTTGTTTACAGTCATGGTTAAGAAGCGCGTCAATACCGGCCATGCTGCCATCGAGGACCCTGCCACCGTGAACCTTTCCCCGAGGTCCCTGCCTCACCTAGCAAGGCTCCACCCCTGCTTGAGCAGTTACCCCAGGATGACTTGTTCATAGAGTCCTCCGGCGACTTTGACGATGTCGGGACAGGCCTACTAAGGCAACCAAGTTGGGCGACTTGACGAAAGACGAGGAGGATGAACTCGTCGCCTGGTTTGATGCTGACCCAATGTATTATGACCAAACGCGCAAGGACTTAGAGAACAGGAGTTTGAAGAGACGGGTCATGGATGAGAAGGCCAAAGAGATGGGCCTTAATCATAAGTAATTTGTTGTCACCCACATATGTTTAAATTTTGAAACCATTTTCTCTTACTCGCCCATATCGTTCCAAATTATAATTTATATAATTTGTTGTTGCAACTAACCAGAGTAATTCAACTTGCCATTGAAACTTTATACTCATTCCAATATAGGGCCATTCAAAGTAATACTTCGTCATAACATTTATTAGTTCATTGAACTGAAATTGATTATCGTATTTCATCGGTCTTAAACATCATGTTATAATTTATTTTTATTGTTTTTTTTTACAGCTACCTTGATCTGGACTTGGTTCAAGTCCATGCACACAATCTACGGCAAACTGAAGAAGAGGAAGTCTGACCAGGCTGCGAAGCCATTCACACCCCGTCAGCAATGGAGAATGACCAGCTTCCGCTTCCTGGATTTACACCTCAGTGTGCGCACCGAGAGTCGTCAGTTGGGGGTAATTGTGATGAAATACCTTTTTTATAATAATGTGTAAATGATAACTGTCTTTAAAGCCATGGGTGAGCCTGGGTCCCTATTCTCAATTGTGGCTCTGTCTCGAGTCGACCAACGCCCAGGTATGGGGCATGTGCCAGAGTATGTACATACATAGGAATGTATTATAGTACTTACATATTATTACTTTTATGATGTGTTATCTGAAAAGTGTTATTAAATGTACATTACATCCTGGTCTCCTCAGAAGCTGCTGGACCGTCGACCGAGACCCAGCCAGAGGAGATCGAGGTCGTGAGTGACAGCGACAGCACCACCCTCCTAAAGAAACCCTCATCGCTCACCAAGACGGCCATGATTGAGGAGGCTCTAGTACACCTGACCGAGAGGGTGAAGGGACATGGTGACGTGGGGGAGCAACTTTCCACCGTGATCAAGGCAACCACAAACGAACGCGTCGCCTTTAGCTATTGGGTGGGCCTAGAGACATGCAAGCTGAAAGAAGCACAATGGCAGGGCTTGCAAACGGATATATTTGCAGTTCTTGTGCGGTGACGACAGGCTGACGTGCTACCGCACACTCAGGCCCAGCCATACGGACACCAACAACCACAACCACAACCACCACCATCACCACCACCACATCAACAACAAGTATACCCTGGTTATAGCCAGGCTCCCCCAGGAATCTCTACGCTCTACACCTATCCCTGAGCCGTCACAGGCTTGGAAAGTCCCCCCTGGCTGGTCTCCACGGACGAGTTACAACCTTTCCAGCTTTTCCGACATATTGGCGGGTGTCTTCGCAGGCGTCGACCACCAGCCGCCCAAGAGAGCCGAGGACAATCCCCCCAAGGGGTCCGCCGTAGATTTCCCCTTAGCTTTAAAAAACTGTATTAGCCTTTAACAACTGTATTATCTTTGAGAAAATAAACCTGACCCATGGAAACAATTTTCCCTTGTCCAATGATAGCACACCTGTCCTTCCCTGTTAATGATTTTGCTTAATAAATATAATATTTAAGCAATAATTTAATAATTGCTCATTTTGTTTGAGTTTCTTAATAAATATATAGATATCGAATGCAATGCTCTTTTCAATACTATTTCTTATTACTATATATGTTATTTGTATATAAATAGTAGTACTATATATATATTACTTTCATATCTTTAGTAGTAACAATATTAATATCATGAATTAGGTCTTTATAATTTGATCATTACATTTTAGTTTACTTAATATCTTTATTATGACATTATGACAAATTACATGTTCTTGAAGCTTCACGGTACAGCACCAACGCAATTGAAGTACTCCTTTAGGTACATCCAAAGCTCCTTCCCCACCCGAGATGCTTCAGTAGAAGTCAGTGGTGGCTTGTCTCCGGTCAGTTCAGCGTTGTTCCTTCATGCGCCAGGTACAAGGTTGTGATTTTCCGTCTCCCGGTCCACAAAGGCGTTGTGTGCTCTTGGATTGTTTCTTGTCATGAGGATGTGTAGGCAGACACATGCTAGCACGGCAGACTGCACTCGCGTTGGGTGGAGTTGGAGTGTGGTGAGCAGGCAACGAAATCTATTTGAGAGTATTCCAAAAGCGCCTGGATAATGGCTTCATGAGCCACTTTTTCAAGAGAAAGGCATCATCCCCAACATTGAAGTACGGGGTCGGTCGATCGCTACCAGGAAGTTAGTCGGGCGCGGGAAATCTAAGGGAGTTGGACTCTAAATCCTCTTTCAGCTTGGACCGATTGAATGAAGACAGCATAGTCTGAGGTGGAACCGTTGCCTCCGACATCAACCCACATGAACGTGTAGTCCGCATCCACAAGTCCCAGCATAATGATAGAGAAGAATCCCTTGTAGTTGTGATAGACATATCCTGAATTCCTTAGCGCTTTGATGGCGATGTGCTTCCCGTCAATTGCCCCCACTGCATGAGGAAAGTTCTAGTGGTCACCAAAACGCTCGCTGACCTCATGCCATCCGCCCTCGATAGTTGGCAGAGACACGACTTCATGGCCATACTCCTGGATGATTGCCTCACATACAATGGGAACGAACGCAGATATTGTGTTGTGAGGCAGCCGAAAACTGTAAGCGAGACTGTGGTAACTATCACTGGTTGCCAGGAAGCGGAGAGTGAATGCGAGCTTGAGTCCAGGAGGCAAGGGTTGTCTGTAGTTGGTGGTTATCTTCGTCAACCTTGGAGATACTTGCACTAAAATCTCGTGAAACATTACAGATTCCATTCTCATATAGTTGAAAAAATCCCCTTGTCCTTCTATCTGCAGCTTTTCCATCAGGTTAGCGTAGTTGCCGTACTGTACACGCCGATATATCCAGGGGCGCATCCAATACTTTTACCTTGTGCATTTCAACAGTTGCCTCAGACGATACAGGAGAACGATAACTGCAATAAAATCCTGCTGTTCTTGGAGTGCGAGTTGTGCCAGAATCACTAGTTGGTGAGGTGCTAGTGGAGTGCACATGGTGTTGACTCTACTGAGGTAGGCAGAGATGTGTGCAGGGCTATCACAAGCCGCCCTATATATAAGGTCATTATAAATTGACGACCGTTGGCTGACCGCTGGCCGACCACTCACCAATTGGTGGGCCACCCATCGCCGAACAGTGAGCGAACTATGAACACTTCTTGTGAACGAGAGGTAGTCGCCGGAGACCTATCAGAAGTTTGATGGTCGTGACTAGTGGCCGACTGGTAGGTCACCAGTGGCCAACTACTCGTAGGTTGTCGGCGTCCGATGCCAGGTGACAGCCACATTGATCACTACCCGGACGCCCACTAGTGTGCTACTAGTTGACCACTAGTAGCCCACCGGTCGCACGACTACTCGCCCACCACCTGTGACTACCTCTTTTTAAGTTTTGTGTCTACGTCCGATCGCTTGATTTTCGGTCGCAGGTGGTCGGAAACAGGTCGTAAGCTTGGTGGGACTGGGGCCTTACGCACTCGGCTTCCCTTTTCACCCCAGGGGCTAGCCAGGGACAGAAGCTGCAAAGGGGGAAGGTAAGCAAAGTGGGCATTTAACACTAAATTGCAGGCGCACCAGTGTGTGGACACGCCCTGGCGCCTACCAACCACTGCCCCCCCCCCCCCGCCACTGCCTTGTGGGTTCTGCCTTTTTAGGCAAAGGCTAGAAAGGAATGATACCTCGATCACAGACCAGGATCAGGAGTGCCTATAGGCAAGAACCAACAGACCGGTGTCTGGCCAGCTTCCTGCAGCCGAAGATGAAGCCTGGTCGTCTCGAGCCTCTCCTGCCACCAGGGTCCTTCTCCCCTCGGTCAAGATACTGGTCCGAAGACTTCACATACTCCTACCCGTTTAAACCTAGTACAAGAGGGCATCCGTTATTATCGATCTCGATGGACTTCTCAAAGCCATACTATGCTATAATGTGCTATGCTATACTATTCTAGACTATGCAATTAGGGTGTGACCATTTTTATGCCTTTCCAATTCCATAAATGAGGTGTGACAAAAGGTTAAGGCCCGCCATCATAATTAAAAGAATATATATCATCATCATCATCATCATCATCATTATCACTAACTCTATAATTTAGGAAGGGGATTTTTTGAGTATTTTAATAATAATTTCATCTCAGTTTGGTTATGACTTATGTTTTTTATCAAAGTTATTTTTAAAATCCAAAGAATTACAAATGGTGAAGTTCAGAAAATTTATTTTTATATATCTTCTATAACTCTATATTTTAGCAACGTGAAATTTTGAAAGGGGGGAAATTTAGTTTAGAGTTCGTTTTTAAAATTATTATAATTGACGAAGTTCCAAAAATTTATAAAAATTTAACCATGGCTGCTTTTTTTTATTTTAAATTTTAATCTTAGTAGCGAAGCGCAAGTTCCCCGCGAAGCCATTTCCTGGTTTTAATATAATTTAGTTCTGCTTTTTAATAAGCTTTTAGAAAGTTATGACTGTTTAGTTGCAGGTGACTCTACATCTCACTATGTCGGTCGGTTGGTCGGTCGTTGCACGTTTTTCTTTTTTTTAATAACATTGCAACAATTTAGCCAATTCTAACGAAATTTGAAACCCTTATTTTGTTTTACATTCTCTTTTGAACGATATAATTACGAATGTCCTCCTAAGGTTAGCCCGAGAATTATTTTTCTTTTGCAACATCAAAACTATTCGGCTGATTCTAACGAAATTTGAAACCCTTATATTGTTTTACACTCCCTTTCCAATGATATAATTGCCAAAGTCCTCCCAAGGTTTGCTATAGAATTAGTTTGGGGGGGCAATAACATCATAACTATTCGGCCGATTGTAACGAAATTTGAAACCCTTATGTTGTTTTACATCATCTTTCAAATCATATAATTGCCAAAGTCCTCCCAAGGTAACTCCTGAATTATTCAAAGTTATCAAAGTCGTAAGGACATAAATCAGAATAAGTGAGGGCACGCGACTTTTTGGTTAGCAGACGTTGTTATTTTGTATCCTGACACTATCATTCTGTTTGTTTTGGGTGGCCTAGACAGTGAACAAATGCTTCATCCGTCAGTAGCCCTGGAGGCTTCGAGTTATTAAGGAGCGGTTAGAGAGGAGGTTTTGCCTATTTGACTCGCTTCTTTTAGGTGGGGCTGAAAAACAGATGTTCGTTAGCTAATTGGATGGAAGAAGTTTAAGATGATCTTTCAGAAATTTTTGCATGGTAAGATAGCTCACTTTGGTCTCCAAAACAGGTTGTGGTCTAGCACTTCACCTTGTATGTGGCCTGATCTTCTGTATCGTGTTCTTGATGAGGATTTAGATTCTCACTGATCCGGGAAGGGTAGTCCTCACTCTTGGAAGACAACTGCTTGTCTCTTTAAGCTTTGATATCTTCTATACAGGTGTTTGTTGCTCCCCATTTTTCAGTCATATTTGTAAACGGGTGTTGTTTTTTTATGAATTTCTAATTTTACTTACAAAGTTCTATAAATCCTGAAATGACCTGCAAAGAACTAATTATTTAATGGTATGTAAATATATTTAAAATGACTTTAAAAAATAAAAAAGCAGTCTACACTTGCTGCTTACACATTATATATATATATATATATATATATATATATATATATATACATATATACAGGGTGTCCCCCCCTTCCCAAATGATCTCGCTCTTTGACTGCCCGTTACTCATATATTTTGTTTTGATTTAGGTTTTTATTGACATATGAGTTAAATTAAAGAAAATAACATAAAATTTAAGAAAATTGAATGGCATACATAAACTTTAAGGTTCTCCCGCTAGTCTAGTTTACTCATTACTGCGGGTTCGCCACTGTTGAAACTGTTTTCCACCATTTTTCAAACACAGCTGATAACGCGAACCAATGGATTTGACACATTTCGGAAGACTTCATTTGGAATTGCGAGACGTCGTCTTTTAATTTCTTCTTTCAACTCATCGAATGTCGTTGATTTTGCCACGTAGACCT
Source organism: Ceratothoa steindachneri (assembly GCA_963969495.1). Taxonomy (NCBI): domain Eukaryota; kingdom Metazoa; phylum Arthropoda; class Malacostraca; order Isopoda; family Cymothoidae; genus Ceratothoa; species Ceratothoa steindachneri. The sequence continues at coordinate 10,045,885 of OZ018330.1, forward strand.
TTTCTTTTTCTTTAATTGAGTAATTAATAGCAATTCAAAGAGTGAGTACATCTTTTTCGGACACCTTATATATATATATATATATATATATATATATATATATATATATATATATATATATATATATATATTTATATTCATATAGTACAAGAGGAAGAAGAATTGGACGCGAATGAGCAAATGAGACAAGAAACCGGAGTTTTTTAAAGGCAAGAGAGAGGGACATTAGAACAACCGAAAATCAAAAAGAGCAGAGGGCGAAATATAGTTACTGTGCCTGGTAGCTTAGCGGTAAAGCATCTGACCGGCAATCAGCAGACCCGGGTTCGAGTCCCGGCCAGGAATTCAAAACTTTTTTCCCCTGGCGTTATTTCTGTCTTCTCGGTAAAGGATCGCCTTCACTGTGCCGCCCTCTGCTCCTTTTGATTCTGGATTCTTCTAATGTCCCTCTCTCTTGCCTTTTAAAAACTCCTGTTTCTTGTCTCATTTGCTCATTCGCGTCCAATTTTCTCTTTCTCTTGTACTATATGTTTATATAGTTAGCTATAAAAGGTTTCTGCATCTTTCTTTCTGTCTTCAAATTTATTTGAAAGGCAGAAAATAAAAATGGCGTAGCCCTGTGGTGGTTGATTATCACCCGCAGAACCTGTATTTGCTCTTTCTTATATATATATATATATATATATATATATATATATATATATATATATATATATATATATATATATATATACCCCAGAAAAAATGAAAAGCTAATCCTAAGTACTTTCGAACTTTATGCAGTTCATTATCAAGGAACAAAGTAAGCGAAGCTTACCTTTATCCTGGTTATAGTAACCAAGTCGAACATTCTGCATTTACTTCAATGTTTCTTCGTGGCCTGCAGGTCGTCAGTCCGGAATTCCTTGATTTTGTGTTCTTCAAGATCTTTAAAATAGGTCACAACTTTTGTTGTTTCTCTCATAAATTAATTGCGTACTATATGCTTAATTTTTGCCAAAAATAAACTTCTATGAAACTGAGACGCAAAACAAGATTTAATTATAAGAATTCTCTGATTTGACCTTTTTGTGATGCATTTTCCGTTTTTCCCGATCTCCTGAAATGTTCGAATATTTCGGTCGCATTTAAGTATGAAACAAGCATGTACAATTGCTGGTTTATAATAATAATAAAAAAAACAAGGGAGGGTGTGTTCTCTTTATTCTTTAATTTGCTTGAAGTGCTACCAGTACTTTGGGCAAACTGGAAATTCATTAACTCTCCATTTAAACCAACACAAATACAATGTAAAAAGAGGTGAAAATAATAGCGCTTTCTTTGTTCATTTATCTGAAAATTATCATCCCATCAATTAGAATTCTCCTAAACATTTTTAACATTCAGATAACTCTGTTAAGAAAAATATTGCTGAATGTTCTTTTATTACTACTTCTCTTAATTTTAATATTTCCACCCGGTCTCTTTAACTTAATCCTATCATGAAAAAGCTGAGTTGACATGAAATTGGCCATTATAACTCATAGTACTTTCTTTATTTTCCTAACTTTGTTCTTATTGAATAACTTATGAATATTTATTGTATCCATACTTTATGTGAGGTCTCCATTTCAAACTACCTGTCTTTCTCTCTCTTTGGTATTTTAGACAAGATTTTATCTGTATGCTTTTGCTCGTCCTGTACCTGCTGTTGCGCGCAATTTATTTTCTTGATTTTTTTTGTCTTCTTATCCTCGCCCTATGTCGTATTGGCTTTCGTAGGCGGAGCTTCGCTTACTTTCCATATATATATATATATATATATATATATATATATATATATATATGTTCTATTGAAGTCCACAGCTGTGGCAGCGTTATTAATTTTAACTTGTATTTTCGCGTAGAAATACTATACATATATAATGTAGCAATTTGTTAATACTTCCATTTCTGTTCATTTCCTGAAGATGACCTAACATGGTCGAAAGACGTCTAGGAATAAAGAATGTCGTTTTGCGGATGTTTTTTCTCGCCTCAAAGACCCCGTTAAAAACTTCTAATAAGAAAAGAACATCATAACATAGGAGTATATGCAGTACCATGCAACGATTGCCATAAAGTTTATATAGGGCAAAGGGGAGAAATCTAGACAAGAGATTGTACGAACACAAAAGAGATATTAGAGTGGGCAGCGAAAGTAGTGGAATATTTTGCCATGTTAGAGACAAGAATCATACGATCGATTTCAATGGAAGTAAAATGTTATTTAAATCTGCTAACTATGTTAAGAGAAGAATCGTAGAATCGAGCTTGATATCGTCAGTTCCTAATTTAAATCTATCTGAGGGTCAATTTTCTTTAAATCCTGTAATAAGATCGCAAATAAACAAAATAGTAAAATGCCAGCCCTGCAATATGTTTAGGCCTACCCCCCTTCCCCTACAGATTAGCCACAAGTAGGGGATAGGGGGAAAAAAGAGGGGATCTTGTGTTATGCCTATATGCATTTCTCTTATATTTTCTGCCCAGTGTCAGATGAAAAAGGGTGTGAGATACACCGAAACTGTTCTGAATTAAATTGTCTTCAGAGAATGTGGTTTAATTCCTCATATATTATATATATATATATATATATATATATATATATATATATATATATATATATATATATATATATATATATATATATATATATATGATTGAAAATCACATGACATGATATATAATTATAGATGTATTTTAAAGGCCCAAAGAAATGAAAACTGGTAACACAACCCGGAAAGACGCTAAGGAACTCCAACTCCTTTATTCATTTTCTTATAACGGCTAAAATTAGTTTGCCTCTATTTTTTGTTACTATATCTCCCATTTTCTTTCTTAATATTTAATGGTACACGTAATAATAATTTTCATATCGTTTTTCCAGGTTGGGTTACAAGTTTTCATTTCTTTGAGCCTTTAAAATACACACACACACACACACACACACACACACATATATATATATATATATATATATATATATATATATATATATATATATATATATGAGAATTTTCAAGATGAGTTGCTTAATCTCCAGTACCTCTGCTGCAAGATTAAAATTTCTTCACCTGAAAATTTTATATTTTGCTTTCCCTTGAAAACTTCCATTTGTTTCAATCTATCATCTTCATTTCTCTTGTTTTCTCACCTTTTCCTTTATCCTGCATGTTCTTTGCTCCTCCTTTATCACAAAATCATCTGCCCTCGTTGATGTAGAGCGGTTTTTCGTTAATGAGCAAGAACTAAACCATCTGTGCTCGCTGAAAGATAAATAGCAGCAATGAAAGGAGAGACATTAAAAATGATACCAAAATAAGCTAAATTAAACCAGCTAATAAATGCCACGAATTCCCAGGAGAGGCCTAATAAATATAGAATGAAGGCCTATTGTGCTCGGCGTTAAGAGCCTACGGTCGCCTTCAGGACCTCACACTTCTGATATTTGCTTATAAAAAGAGAATTTTTTTCATGACTTTTTTCCCCCATTCTGTTAGACTGGACCCCAGGGAAATCAATCCTTCACATGGGCAGTAAAACTCCGAAAGAAGGAGCGGGCCAGGGTGGGGCTGGCAGGGAAATGACGCAAGGAGGAAGGGGGGAGTAAAGGGGGGTAACGAGAAAATATGAGGGTGAATAAAGATAAAGAAAGATAAAGAATTGAGGGAAGATAAGAGGAGAACGGAAAGAAACGAGGACCCGTTTGTCGGTTGATTGCGTCAGTTGCCAGAAAGTGGGTGTGAGGGGGGGGGGGAAGGGGATTTATATCCCTAACAAGCCTCACTGAACCTTTTTTGTTTGCAACAAACAAAACCACCTCCGACGGGGGTTTACATTCGCGTAAATTATGTATCTCGTAGGGCTAAAAAGTAGACATCAGCGAGGTATTAGAATGAGCTACTTGCTGAGGGCAAACAAACGTTTATTGGTTTACTTCGAAGTGCATTAACTCCCTCGGGTCCTTAATCTTTATTTACCAATCTAATGCGAAGGTTGGAAGGCATCCAGTAAACCACATTTGCTTAACCCCGGAATGTTACGGGTGGCTTAGTTCATGGGATATTCCACTCGCAAATCACTCTTCCCTTGGTGAAATGGATGCTAACTCTCCCCTTTGCCTTCTCTCAATAAACACTCAAATGTCTGAACTAACATGGCGGAGTTAATTCCTCCGTTTGATTTATTTTTTTATTTTTACGTCGTCTTGTCAGACATTTTTCTCGAGGCTTTTACTTTTGATATATCTTCCTTCAAGTTTAAATTGCGTATTTTAATGGTTTACTTTTGTAATTCGAAATAAAAAAAAACCCCGCATTTAAATATTTCATTCGTAGAAAGAGTTTTAAATTACGTAACTCCTTGGGTGGAGGGGAAAGGACTTTTTTTTTATCTGGACTTTAAAGGTGGCTTTTAATTTAAGATTATTTTAAGTTTATTTATCAAATTTTACAATTTATAGAACTTAAAAAGCCGAGAGTCCCAACTTTTTAGGAGAGGGGCGCTGAGGATATAAGAGTTAGTTGGACGGTCAGGGCTAAGGTCGCCCGAGGGGTGAACTACCCGCCAGCAAAGACACTAAAATCTAGTTGAGGCTAGCCAAAACCAACGAGGGCATCGCGAGAACGTTTCTGAGAAGCGGATAGTAAAAAAGAGCATAGTGAAGTTAGAAGTCAAAAGGTATAGATGATAACTCAAGTGGAGTACGTGGGAAAAGGTAAGGGGCTAGGAACCGCGTGGGCATTCTCTAGAGCATGGCCACTTTGCGCAAAGAAGTCAAGGCTTCTTTTTGGCGGTTAAGAGGAATTTTAAGAACAAAGGAATAGAATGAGAAAGCGGGTTACACAGGTAGCACATTATGAGAAGGCTGGTTGAACGGTTACCACATTACGATAAGCCAGATTGCAAGGGTAGCATTTTATATGTGAGGCCAAGTTGCAATTGAAGTACAGTATGAGAAACCGGGTCACAAGAATAGCACATTATGGCGAGCCAGGTTGCAAGGGAAGCACAGTAAGAGAAATCGGATTACAAGGGCATCACTTTATGAGAAGCCGGTTTGCAATGGTAGCACATTATAGCATTATAAAAGGCCAGTTCATACGGATAGCACAGTATGAAGAGCCGGGTTACAAGAGTAGCACATTATGTGACGCCGGGTTGCAAGGGAGGCACATTATGAGAAACCAGATTTCAAGGGTAACACATTATGAGAAATTCGTTTACAAGGGTAACACATTATGAGAAATTCGTTTACAAGGGTAACACATTATGAGGAGCCGGGTTGCAAGTGTAGCGCATTGTGAGACGCCGGGTTGCCAGGGTGGGATTCCAGATCTCAAGGGTAGCACATTATGAGAAACCAGGTTACAAGTGAAGCACAGTATAAGAAACAGTGTTACAATGGTAGGACATTATGGGGAGCTTGATGGCAAGAGTAGCACATTGTGAGACTTCGGCTTGCAACGGTGGCAAATTATGAACTGAGCAAAAGTTAAGAAATTCCTGTTATTTTTCCACAAAAAAATAAAGTACTAAATTTTCTTTTTAATCGTCCCTCGTATCACTTCCTCTCCCTTTCTTCATTCCATCCCTTATTAAGATTATCTTGGTGCGATGGAAATGAGTAATAACTAGATGTTGCAAAGATGTGAAGGATGAAGTAGAACTTCACAACCTATTTTTGCATAATTTTCACGCGTTCTCGTTAAAAAAAGATGTTTTGGATGAAGTTTGTTATATTTGCTAATGAAGTGTTTATATTTGGATTGAATTAAAAGAAAATATTATTAGTTTCGTTCAATCATACTATATTTGATTAATTCTATCTCGATTTGAAAAATTGAAATCATATTAAAATAACGGAAAAATTGGCTCATTTATTGCACCAAAGAAGATCCACTTAACCTAACATATTGCTGTTAAAAAAGCAATGGCTTGTCTGTTTGACACTGTATCAGGTAGGCCTAGGGGGCGCTCTTTATCCACACAAATCAAGTGTTTGTATCAAATAGACCATTAAATTTACCAGCCCTAATACCAGTGTGTCAATTGGATATTTCAGCAGTAATTCGAGGAGACAAATCATTGCTATTTTAACTGCCTTTCATAGTTGCGTCATTGCAGTTTATTTTAAACTAGTGAAAAATCATGTGAATGATTATAATCATCGATTAAAAAGACTTTTTCAAAGATTTTTGTTTGTGTTTTACATACGGCCTACCTCTCTTAATACATAATAAGTAGTCCCGAAGCATGTTCACATCCTAGCAGCTCTGGCACCTCGTTTTTATCCCTCGAACACCTTGATGAAATTGCCCTCACTGTTCCTCGCTATAATCCTGCAGTGGTCTAAGGTTAGTCGAGATATTAACTGAGATAATCATCTTTACAGACATCCGTCCACAAAGGGAGTGGAAGTTTTGCGAAGACTTCCCTACAACACGTTCATACTATTTCGGTGATTTGCCAGAAAATTTGTGACAGTAGATTTGAATGAAAACCTGGCCTACCTCTCGTTGCCTTCCATGCATTGTTCAAATTCAATTTCATTCCATGATTTGAGAAACATTAAAAATACCTGTTTGCAGTTTGGTATCGCTGATACGTGGAAGTTTTGTCTTAGAAAAGTAAAAAGTTGCCTTTCTTTGTTGACTATTCTCCCCATATTGTTCATTAGTCCAATTTTTGCATTTAGTCGTGGAGGTAAAATTTTCCGTGGATTACGAAAGGAAGTGATAAAACATTGTATGATCTTAGCTCTAGTTCAAGCCTCTCTGGCCAGTCGGTATTCTTCTTCACATACACAAGAGACAAGGGTGCTTGCTGTAGCCACCTTCTAAATTCAATATAATGGATTTGACGTGTAAAAAAGATCGATACATTTAGTAGTTTCAGTATTTAGTATCGTACCAAAGGGCTGTACTGCAGTTGTAAATAAGCGAATAATGATATAAAATAAAACCGAATTAGCTTCCAATACATCAAAATATCATCAAGTCTATACATATCTTCCATTGTGGGCCCCGTACTTCAACGCAGTAAACTGTTGCTTAATATTGTTGCAGCTTTCTGTCAGCTGCACTGAGTGAGCCAACGGAACAAACGCAACCCTATTACCATTGTTTAGAATAGTTGCTTTCAACCTTTTGCTTGAGGAACCGATGAAAATACAGCATTCTCTAACCTCGCAACGGAATCGACTGCCACACCTTCTACGCTACAGAGCGGCATCCCTCATGGCCCCAAAGGCTGCCAGCGGCAGTATCAAAAAGGATCCAGTCGACCTGGGCTTTATTTCTTCTAGTTACTTCCATTTTACCCATTTTCATATCTTTCATTGCAAGCTTCTTCTCACCTATTTTCTTGGCGGGTGGGTAATTTCGCCTCTGCTCACCGAGCGTATGCGAGAACAACGTCCGGGGTGCTATCGTCGCCTTCTCAACGACTTAAAGAGTCATACCAATCGAATTCTCTTTTTTTCCTGATGAAAAAACTTCAGGATCAATCCGGTCATAAACAAGCTGAATGAGCGCTTGGTAAGCTTCGCCCAGAACGTCTCCGAGGTCCGCTACGTGTCCACAACCAAGGACCCTGCCACTGTGTTGGAGCTCCTGCGTCGTGGCTTCGAATGAGGAGAAGATGACACCAGTGTGATTCGTGGCTGGTTACAGGCTCACCGCGGCCAAGTACAGGGAAATCTTAGCCTTGAAAGTCCTGCCCTGGGTGAGAAAGATCACGAGGAAGGAAGAATATTTTTTTCAGCAGGTCGGTGCCCCGGCCCACACGTCCAAGACCGTGCTAGAGTGGTTGGGGTCGAACATGAACTTTTTGGTCGAAGGACTTTTGACCGCCGCAGCTGCTCGGCCTCAATCCCTCGACTACAGCGTGTGGGCGCATTTCGAGGGCAAGGCCTGCAAGTTCCACCACAGCCACATTGTTTAATATTGCAATTTAAACACATATTTATATGTTAAAACAATAAAAAATTTACTAACTGCATCAAAACTATCATTGTGTCCCATGTTGAAAGCTTCGTAAGGAGTGTAACAGGACTTTTGTAATACTCAGTATATATATATATATATATATATATATATATATATATATATATATATATGAATAAACACTCACGAAGGGTAAGTGAAAAAGAATTCCGAGCGCTTTGGTCTTTATTCCCAAAGACCTTATCAAGGAATAACACAATGCAGGACATACCTTGGCTTAAATAGTCGAAGGAGGGGGGGGGGATTAGACTACCTTTCTCTGAAAGCTAATTAGGGAGTACAATATCCTGAAACCTATTTATTTCAGACTTCATTTAAGAAGTGATGATCGGGTTTAGCGTGAACAAACCGTGGTTAATGTTGGAAGTTTGCGAACGTGTTAATGGATATACACTAAAATATTTCTGGAAATATAATTGCTGCATTTAATGACCGGTTTGGCACTATTCCAGTTGATTGTATGGTTATGGTTATACATATGTAAGAAAAGAGCAGATTGCTGGATGTGATTACGTACATTGGTTTGATGTTGTTTTACCCGAGCTTCTCATTCTTTCCCGGTTTGCCCATAAAAGCATTTTTGACAATTGTTGCAACCTATAAAATAAACAATGCTTGGTTGCGGGGGCAAATTTTCGACCAGCATTCGATAAATTGTAGTCTCATTCTTGTACTTTCTTGACAATTCTTATAAGTCCGCCAAGCGATCTTTCTATTAAATTAACGTTAATAACTCCAAATTTAAGACCAAAAACTTATTAGTTTTACCCTAGCCTCATAATTGAATATGACGTTTATCTTCAAAGGCCTGAGTAAACGAGGTATTTTATTGAAAATTTGGTTATAGGGTAAAACTAATACATTTTTGGTCCTAAATTTGGAGTTATTAACGTTAATTTAATAGAAGGATCGCTTGTCAAGAAAGTACAAGAATGGTTCAATTATGAGACTATAATTTATCAATTTATATATATGCCTTCTTAACCGCATATATATATATATATATATATATATATATATATATATATATATATATATATATATATATATATATATCATTGGGCAAAAGTATATAGCACCCTCTAGAATCATTCATATAATATACATAATCAGATATTTGTGGTAAATGAATTCAATATATTTATTTATATATTACCAGACCTTTTCAATAGTTTATTTTAGTATTAGAAAATAAACCAACCTGTTCATATATTTACATCAAAATTATTGAACATGAGTAGATTGAAGCAAATTATCAACTTTTAAATTACAAAGTTACACCAAATTTGAAAACTTCTAGTTTCTACAAGCAATTTTCCCTCAAGTTTTCAGCCCATCATATTATGCGTTGTTATAACGGCTCGTCGGATGACGGGGCAGATATAATAAATTGTAAGAAAAATTCTTTTGATGTTTCGTGCGTAACTTGCGTTGATTTCTCTAAGGACCTCTTTTTTTATCAGTTTGCAGGGTCGTTAGTCGGTGATAGTTTGCGTGACGGTTTGTCACAAATGGGATCCGGTTGACAAAGATATCAGGGTCATTCGTGAAAAGAGGAACCACGCAAATGACTTCTTTATGGTGAGTTAGCGAACCGCGTAGTAGGGAAATGGTTATAGCCATAGACTCTCAAATTATCCGGTCTTAAATCGATTATTATTTTTTTTTAATAATCCTCTTTATCATCTGGACCGGTGTCAGAGGAGAATGTAGGAGACTTCCGGGAAGAAAGAAACGCGCGAAAAGGGCGTGAGGGTTAGGGTATAAATTACTCGCAGGGAAAAATTGATATAACCCCAAACTCTTTCGCTTTTATTTAACCGGGTAATTTGCTTCCCTAAAGACAGTTCAAATCATGCGTGGAGATAGCGAGCCAAAAATTACTCATGGCAAGAATAGAGAATGCAATGTAAATATAATAATGGACAGGAGTTAAACATATGCAATGCCAGGAATAGCGAACCCAATGGATAGATTAGGTAATATAAAACCACTGTTGAGGTTTTACTTGTTATTTAGTAAACTTTAATCTTTCCTTATGGGCAATTTTCGATTGTACTGACAAAAAGTCTTCATATGGTGGCAGTTCCACACATAATTTCACTAGAGGCAGCGCACTTTGTCCAGTTATTGAAGTAGATGACGAATCGTGTTTTAATTCACGTGCAATAGGCCATTGTTATAAATGATCTTAAAGACTAGTAAACAGTCTAATCCTTAAATTATAACATGGAGAACAAGGGAAAAATTACTTACGATTTCTAATCAAGGCGGTTCAATTTTTAAAGTAATCAGTTAGGTAAAATCACGTTTGTCAGTCTATAATGTCGTAAGAAGAATTCTTGCAGAGATAAATTGGTTGATATATCTGCAGCTAAATCAATTAAGTATAAAAATATTTTATATATCATAACTCAGGCGATACTTGAAATGTATATAGCGAAAGTTACAAAAGAACTGGCGACGATGTCATGTTACAAACAATTACAACACCATCTATATTAAAATTCTATCCTCCCCTAAATCAAACACTCGTGAAATTACCCTAACTTAAATATTTTAGTTCCGTTATAATGCTTACTTCACGACACTATTTTTCTTCATTTTGTTAAACACTAGTAAAGTATCCTCAACAAGTAATAGCTGCACTATGTCTGTAAATGTAGATCTATCTATTACGAAGGGTAAGGATTCCATGCATCTACAATACTGTCTCAAACTAGAGAGCAAAATAGCCAAATCTACATTTTCTTGAAAATATTTGTGCAATTTCCATGAAAACCGCACAGAATATTCTTTGAAATTTACTTCTGATAGTAAGTCATTTCTTCGAAAAAGTGCCTAAAAATACAATGAGGAAAGTAATGAGAATTTGACGAAAGGATGCGTCAAAAATTAGACCACGATATGTATAAATGAATTCTCAGAAGACAACATAATTATATCGTAGACAATTGAAAAAATATTTATAAGTATATACATAATGCCGTTGTTTTGATTGATTCAAGCGCATCTTTCCCCGCAGGACTTCACTAATTTGTTGCATTATTCGGGTGTGATTTTATTCCGTTCATTCATTCAACAGTCTTCCGTTTCGGAGCCATAACCTTCTCACCGAGTATTGTACTGTGTGAAAACAGGCTCACGTACTTCCTATATTTGGAGAGAGGGAATCCTATGTTCTTGAAGCAGATTCTTGTATGCCACGTAAAAGGACGAGCGAACAAACTCCATCGCTTAAAAATATACTACACATCATAACGTTGCCATCTCCAAATTTAACTGTCTTTTTCTCTTGCACGTAGGATGCGATCTTTCCCCCTATACAATGCCTTACATGTTCTTTCCCATCCGATCCGAACAAATTAAATTTGCTTTCGTCGCTGGAAAATATTACCACTTTTCAGCATCCTATGGGACATATTTAGTAGCCAGCCAACCTTCCGGATGTATTCTTATCAGTCTTTCTTAGCCGCAAATAGGTGTACTACATATGAGTCTAACCGCTCTCAAGCTACTGAGAGAGCGGCGAGACACATTCAGATTCAGATTCTCGACTACTTGACTGAAATACCGGATTCCCTCTAAAATCGATTCTTCATCGACATTCGCTGTATCCTGGGATATTCCCTAAGAGTGTTTTTTTTCGACGGCCACCAATTATCTTCGTCAATTCAAGCGACCCAGTATCCTAATGGACCTTTATTATGCGTCAAATCACGCCTTTTGACCGATTACAATGCTTGGAAATGTCAATCAGTGTCATTCCTTCGATCTTCCCCTGGACAATATACCTTTGAGGGATAGGTTGACCTTAACTTGTCCTACCATCCTGATAAATGTTTTTTTGTTTGTTTTCTGTTTATTATGCGTGAACCTATAAGGTCATAAGCACACATCATGATACATGAGTAATACCATCCGTAGCAGTCTACAATACACGTAGGGCAGTGTTGCCATACATACGTTACGAATATTTATGTATGATATGAAAATTATAAGTTATCGTTCCCTAATTCTGGACGTATCCTTTCTTCAAATACATATTATTTTCTTCATAATCTTTTTTGTCGATGTTCAATGAAATGTAACTTGGACATTATCAAAGAATATTCTGTGCATTTTTCCTTTTTTCATAGAATTAAACGAGTATTTTCAAGAAAAGGGAGACTTCGCTAACTTGTTCTCTAGTTTTGGACACCCCTGTAAATTGCCTTGCTTATTCCACTAAACCACTGTTGTCTTTAGATGTCCATGGCAAGAATAGAGAACCTCAAAGTTCCCAATGTCAAGAATAGCGAGCTCTGAATTTCGCTATCTCGACAGGATCCGGCACTTCTGTTATCCTTATCCTTCTGTATCGGGACATTGAAGGTCATTTGAAGCCTTTAAAAAGGAAGAAAGTGCCAAGTCATCCTCGCGGCTAGAATTTGTTTTCCGAAGTCGGTAAAGAAAGTGACTGAAAATGAAAGGAAAATGACTTGGTAAAAGAAAAAACATTGAAACGGGGCGGGGGGGGAGGGGGGTGCACATCCCCCTTCAATTTACCCTATTTCCCATAGAAGGCAGGTTGCCTCTCCTGACTTCAAAGAGGTAAAGTGACAACCCCCATAGAAAGAGGGAACATTGGTTTTCAAGGACTTTTCAACTTTACTCTCCGCAAATGTAAATAATAATAAAAATAATAATAAAAAATAATAATAATAATAATAATAATAATAACAATAATAATAAATAATAATAATAATTTTAATAATAATAATAACAATACTAATAATAAATAATAAAAATAATAATAATAATAATAATAACAATAATAATAATACAAATAATAATAATAATAATAACATGACTGCATATGAGCCAGGAAGAATACTTATGCCATCTTCCGGCAGGTGATGTAAAGGGAGACTAAGTGGGATAGTGGGCGCTGGCTCGAGAAGCCCCGCTCGCAATTGCGTTAATGGGCGGGGTCGTCGCGGACCTCCTGCAGTCATTGCCAGTTGATCTACGTCAATGTATGAACCAAGCGAGGGTGTGGAAATGAGAGGGGAATATGTGATGGTGGTAAGAGAAGAAATGTAGTGAATGTGCTGTAACGAGGGAGATTGCTGGCACTTGCAATATGTGAGACAAACATGAATGGAAATGAAATGTTTGTGTGGGGTTGAGTGAACTAGGTGTGAGTCCTAATGGTAAGGATGAATGGGTCTGGCTGTGCGTTTGAAGAGTGACATGATGTAATGGTTGGGCATGGATTTGTGACGTCTAGAATTGTGTGTAAGATTGAGATTTGAAAGGGTGAAACTAGACTGTGCGTAGGAGTGGTGTATGTATGGCCCCTGTAATGATAGAGTGAGGTTGAGGGAGGTTCTAGAATTACTTGAGACGAGTAGTGGTTGGAATTGAGAATGGTTGTAGGAGCTTTTGATACACTTAAAGACAATGGAAGTGTAAAAATGTGGTGGGTGGTGGTGGTGTTGTTGAAAGAAACGTGTGGCAAACACGTTCTTTCAGAACACTAATGTATAATTTCCCGAAGTAGTCATGTCACATTTTTTCAAAATGTTTCTGACAAAAGTAAGTTAACCGCGATATAATTATTCATATGTGTTTTATAAATCTTCGAATAGCTTTGCATACCTGCTGGTAGGCTTTGCTAGGCTTGTTGCCACCTAATATTATTTTTCCTTACAGGTTAAGATTGTAAAATTAATTATAGCGAAAAAAATAGCCAATTGTTGGGTTGTAAAATTAATTATAGCGAATAAAATTGCCAATTGTTGGGTTGTAAAAGTTATTTCTAATATTCTTTTATAATATCAAAAAACAAAATGTTGAAGTTCAGAAATGAATATAAGTATCGAAATTTTGTGAATGTTTTAAAACCCAAAGAAGTACAAATGGTGAAGTTCAGAAAATGTATTTTTATATATCTTCTTCTATAACTAAATTTTAGCAACGTGATATTTTGAAAGGGGGGGAAATTTAGTTTAGAGTTCCTTTTTAAAATTATTATAATTGGCGAAGTTCAGAAAATTTATAAAAATTTAACCATGACTGCTTTTTTTTAGATATAAAACTTTAATCTTAGTAGGGAAGCGCAAGCTCCCCCCGTAAGGGGGGAGTGGCGAAGCCATTGCCTGGATTTAATATAATTTAGTTCTGCTTGGAAATAAGCTACTTGAAAATTGTGACCTTTTGACTTTGGGGGAATTAAATGACAATTATTATATTAATGATTATATCTAATTCACTGGGTTTTTTTTTCACAAGTTGAATGAAACATATTCATCAGTGTGCTGAAGATTATTTGGCCGTCAGTGCTACCATCCTAACCAGTGAGAATTGAACTAAAATGGCTTTTAAAATTAAGACAAGACTGGGGCCATTCACACATATGAACAACTTAATTGGAAATGGTAGAGTTGTTTCCCTCTGAACTCCCAACGGTGCAGAGAAAAAAGTAGTGAGGATGTGATAAACTACTCAGAAGCTAGTCTTGCAAAGGAGATTTACCCTAAAGTACTTTAAAAGTGGGAACGAGCGAACAGTTCTTTTGTAGCACCCGTTTTAAATTCACGAATCACAATCTTAAACAAGATCCAAGGAACGGGGAACAGGCCTAAAACATATCTCTTGGGAGAGGACAGCTACATGTCAAAGAGACTTTAATTGCAAACCTTGACAAGCTTTTTGACAGCCTCAGTTGCAAGTGTAAAATTGTTCTTTTCCTCAAACTTGACTGCCCTGGTTGCAAAAACGAAACTCACATTAATTGGACATGTCCTAGAGAAAAGAAGATCCATGTGAAGGAATTTAGATTCATTAAAGGTCAGAGATAAAAGTTTGGTTCTATTGGATCACATCAGATTGGCTTGCCAGATGAACCTGAGCAAAACAGACAAGTCAAAAAACATAAACGGCGAGAAGTTGAAAGAAGAAGAGTTGTTGAATATAAGCCGACAAATAAGTAGGCCAATGTTACAATGCCATCAAGTGAAATAATTTTCTCTGCTGATGAAAATGAAAGACAAATAGCTGATGCTCAAGATGGAATGGATAGAAGTTAAGAAGTGACATTAAAAATACCATAAAAATCTTCAACTTCCATTAAATAACCATAGTACAACATATTATAAATATCTAATGTTGTTATGTATAGCATCAGATATGGTGTTGGTCTGCATGGCACAGCTGCCATCGCTATCGCTCCCTTTATCAATGCTGGCTTAATCACTGAAGAAGACAAGATAACTATAGTTGATCACAATAAAGTCAAGAGTGCCCAAGAAAAAGTTATAAGATCCCTGGATCAGGATTTTGATAAACTTTGTAAGAAATTGACTGCATCTTCTACTGAAAGTAGAGAATTCAGATCATGAGTTCTCTAGCACCATTAAAAAAGAGAATGCTTCTTAGTGCAATGAGCCAGGTAGAATATATCTACCAATTCACTTTTGAGAAAGCCTCACAAAGTAAAAAACATACTGAAGTTATTGCTGATACTCTTGTCGATTTATTGAAGAAAAAGGGCATTGCTAAAAGCCTGCAGGCCATTAGAGGTGATTCTACAAATGTTAACACTGGCTAGGAGAATGGTTCCATGCATTGGTTCGAATTCAAGCTTGGCCATAAACTGAT
This sequence comes from Ceratothoa steindachneri, assembly GCA_963969495.1. Lineage (NCBI taxonomy): Eukaryota > Metazoa > Arthropoda > Malacostraca > Isopoda > Cymothoidae > Ceratothoa > Ceratothoa steindachneri. The sequence continues at coordinate 10,061,556 of OZ018330.1, forward strand.
ATGTTCGGTTTGTCCCCTCCACCCTAACGAGTTACAACTGCGAAACTTGATCACAACACTGGATGGGAAGCGGTTGTCTAACAACAAGTGGACAGGTAATATTGGAAAGATGCTAGACACTGCAACTGAGCTTGAAATCTATCCTTTATTCACTAAACTCTCAATTGGAGAGCCTCTCACTTCACTGAGTGATAACATTATAAAGGATCTCTTTACTGATTAAGCGTACGGATATAGGATCACACAGGCTATAGCGAAAGGAGAACTTCCCACAAATCTGGCCCTTCTTGAAATTGGTCCATTCAGCGATTCTAGGCGTTTGACAACAGCAAATAGGCTTTGTCACATATGGGTTTCAAGACATGGCCTTAAAGGAAGAACTCTTAAAAAATTAAGACTGATAGTGGAATATATTTTTGATGTGTACTTTCCCTGTTAGTTCAACATCAAAGTAAAACATTCTTGGGCGGAAGGCCTGCGCCACATCTTGTTTCAGCTGCAGCTACTTTAGCTGTAGAGGAAGACTGTAGTGGATGCTGTTTTTCCAGCCATCAAGCGCTCAGCATTCTATTCATTCGGAGAAATGATAATCCAGACACCTTTGTGTTCAGATGACAGTGAAGAATGGAGAGTTGCTGTCCAAAAGATTGTTGGCATGAGAGGTGGAGATGATCATACACTTTAAGATGTTTATGTACGTCCCAAGAAGACACCTTCCATCAAACCCAGTGCTTCTTCCTTGTTGGAGCTGTCTTACTGGTCTGATAGGATATTCGATCCTACTCTGACACTTAAACTGACTACAATGCAGGTAAAGAAGTTCCTTGACAATCCAATGCAAGTTCTACATTGACCCTGGCATGCTCATTCAATAGAAAGGTTTGTGAAACAAGTCATAGAGGCAGCAGGCAGAGTGTTGACAGATAATAAACGTGAGCGCTTTATCAGAGGCCAAGAAGCAAGTCGGCGGCTGATTTCCAAGAACGAATCAAAGCAAGACGATGAAACATGTTTTATTATTTTTTTTTTACTGAGGTCATCACTTCCTAATTTAGGATTACAAGGATATGTTTTATAATTACTGTGATATGTTTTATGCAGATAAACTAAATGTCTATAGCTTTGCCATTTTGAGAAGCTAAAATTAATAAATGTTGCTTCCTGAGAGCAATTTATGAGTTGTTTTTTTTTAAACGTAGATTTTCCAAACTAAATTTTAAGCAATCACATAAAAATAGCGGATTTGAATTCCTCACATCTGAACACATATTTTTGAACCCCTCAGTGAAGCAATTGGCAAAAATTAATTCTCACCCCACAAATTGACATACCCTGATAGTTCAGATGAAATGCATGAAAGAAAAAAAGTGAAACGGGTGAATTAAATAGAATAGGAAAGCGGCAGATGAAGCATTTGGAGAAAAGGTGATTGAACACTCCGATGGGAACATGGAACTATCCCGAAAGCAAGGCAAGTGAGAAGTGTGAGGAATCAGAAGAAGAATAGCTGTTTGCACATGAAGGAAAAGAAAAGTATGCTAGTTGTAAGAAATGGGAAGGTAGAAGTAGATGCGAGAGTACATGGACATGTTGTATAATGTGGATATGCAAGATTTGGTGAATATGATTGGGATCGTAGTTGTAAACTGGGTGATGTATCAGGAAGCGAAAAGCAAGGAAGAGTTTGTTAGTGCTGTAATAAATCTTAAAATATGCGAAGGTAGTGAAAATAGATGATATAGTTGTTGAGATGATAAAAATGGTCGTAAGTGTATTATTGGATAGGTCTGGTAGTTCTATTAGAAGGCATTTGAAAGTAGAAGAGTGTCTAAGAGAGAAAGAATGTTGTGATAGGACCGTTGTAGAAGGATAAAGTGGAGAAAGGTGAATGAAAGAACTAAAGAGAATAAGTAATTTGAGTGTTCTAGGCAAGATGTATGGAGCTATGCTCTCTGGGCGTATAAGAAGGAGAAGTGAAGGTAGATAGGAAGTGTGCAAGGTAGGTTTAGAGTGGGTAGGGTGTTTGTGGATCAAGTAGTTGCATTGAGGCAGCTATCTGTGAAAACAATAGAGAAGGGATGTAATGTATGCACTAGATTTCAAGTTCTGAAGAGAGCGTATGTTTGTGTAGATAAAGAAACAATATTACAAGTCTAAAAAGTATGGAGTCGGTTGTTAGCTGTTTGATTGTGTGAAGTGTATTCATGTTGAAAGTAAGGCGTACGTTTGTGTTGAAAATCAAGAGAGGGATTGATTTGGCATATGTGTCTGAGGGGGAGGGAAAGGGGTGGTAAGCCAAAGTTGTGTGATGTCGCCATGGCTATTCCATATGCTTATGGTGGAGTATTAATAGAAGTAAGAATAAGAATGAGAGAAAGAGGTGTGAGATTGATGAGGGATGGTGAAGGGGAAGATGTATCTATCAATTCGTTCGTTTTTCTTAAACCTACATAGATAAAGGAAAACACAGTTTGAACAATCGTAGTTATTTCCAAAATAGTTTCCATCCTTTTCAGATATTTTTTTCCCAACACAACACGACTTTATCATTAACCTCTGAATCAAACTCGTTAGCCTTTGAAGCAAAAAATAAAAAGATTGAATTATCTCCTCCAGTGCGTTCTTATCGAAGAAATTGTCATGGCGATTCTGTCTAAAAATCCACAAAAAAGCTAATAATTCGAAAGAGACATCTTAGGCGAGTACAGTAGATGAGATATTAGATTTACACCTATACTATTCAATGAAGTTCCACTACACGTGGTTGTCGTGCATTACCTTGCAGAACCATGACTATTTTGCGGTTCCCCTACGCTAGATACCTTTTAATAAGTTCACACTAAACGCTTCGCCTTTGTGCAGCGTATACTTCACTTTTTTGTCTTCACACAGATGCTCACTGAAAGATTTTTTTCGATAATGACGCTCTCGAAGAGAGACTTGAGCAGTGTTTTGCTTCGGAGACTGAAGAGTTTTAGTCTAGAGCCAAAGATAAAGTTCTATCGTGTTGGGAAAATATATCTGAGAAGGATAGAAACTATATTTTATATAAATTCAATTGTTTAAACAGTGCTTTCATTTCTAACCTTAGGTTTAGAAAAAAAACGAACGATCTTTCATGGAAAAATGATATGTAAACATACGTTGATAAACCGGTGTTACTGACTGACAGTGAGGGAAATTTGGGAACGTTGATCGAATCGTTTGACAAGGGGTGTTGTGTGCGGATGGGGGTAAAATAAAATAAAAATTAGAGTAAGATGCTTGTAATTTGATTCTCATTGTCTTCGTTTGCCCAACATGGGCAGGTTCGGAGAGTTGCGGGCTCTCTTTTAGTCCTATAGTAGCGCAAGTACTTTCTCCCTTATAGGTAGTCAGGAGGTCCATTTCACACATTTTACTACACCTTCACCTCAACTTGCCTGGTACCTGAAGGAGTACCACAACCTCCCGGCATCAATACCCTCGGTAGTCTCAAACTAGATTGTGACTACCCGGGCTTTATTCCTTCTAGACATTTCTAATTTTCGCCACTTTCTTTACAAGCGTCCTCTCCCCTATTTTCGTGCTTGGCGGCTAATACCGTAGGCTAGTCGCCTACAGGCTTTCGTACATTCATCCCTGGCCGTGCCTTGGAGGGGAGGTGGTCACCACCTAACAATGACTCCGCTTGGTGGGGGTAAAATGTCTGCAGTCTTCTCACCCCCTTTTTCGTTCCAATTTCCCCCTTTCACACTTTTCACACCCGCAAGAGGATATCAGGTGTGGCAAGGACAACCTTGCTAGATTATTTTGTGTCCTCTAGGCCCCAATACCTGCCAGAGTATCTGCAGCTGTAGGTCTTCCACACATTTTCACTTCCTCCATCTTAACCACTTGCTTTACAGATCTCCCCTTCCAAACTTTCTGCGTGTCATGCCCTCGTTGGTGTTCGCTTTAACTTCGTGTAAAGAAAATGGCTCCTACGAAATTCCCTTTTACACATTAGAAAAAGATCCGGTGTTGATTCCCTCGATGGTTTTTGTTATTTTTAAAGAAACTAAATATACAATAAAATGATTTCTCCCAAGTTAATGAATCCAAAACTTACGGAGGGCGAATCTGACCCAAATGTGAATGGTGTGGAGGTTCTAGTGGAGGATTTAGCTTCCTCCTGGTTCCAAGAAACTACCTGCTAGTCTGGTCATCGACCTTTATTTTTTCTAGAACGTTTAACGCCCTCTTTCACCCTTTTCTGGGTCTAAACAGGTATGAAAAGAAGAAGGGATATACAGGAGGTGCAAAAGATGACCCGAAAGAGAGAGAGAGAGAGAGAGAAAGTGTGTGTGTGAGAGAGAGAGTGAGGGAGAGTGTGTGAGAGAGAGAGAGTGAGAGATAGTGAGTGTGAGAGAGAACAGAGAGTGTGTGTGTGTATGTGTGTGTAAGAGAGAGTGCGTGTGTGTGTGAGAGAGAGTGCGTGTGTGTGTGTGTGAGAGAGAGAGAGTGTGTGCACCAGTTTCTGTCGGGGGACTGGTGCTCTTAATGATCACTTCCTTAAATTAACTAGTTCATTTACTCTCCTCTCCTCGCCACCATTCTAGTGAACATTACTTCATCGATCGTTTCTTAATTTTGTGTCAATATCAATAATCAGTGGTACTTTCCTATTATCGACCCCCAATTCTTTTTACTAAAGGATTTTTGTTTTTATCTACACGACTGAGCAAAATAAGAGAAGGATTTTACTTTATTAAAATATTTTTTTAAATATCCATAGTACATAAACGCATGCATTTAATATCTTTTATGAAGATTTCATATGATATAATCGTATTTTCAAGAAATTATACTAAATAAACTAGCAAAATAAAATAATGACACCTGCAAACTAAGAAAATATTTTTTTCAGGAACATTCGAGAAGTTTCTTGAAATCCTCTGGCAACATTTGTTCAAGAAAGAGAGAGAGAGAGAGAAAGTGTGTGTGTGAGAGAGAGAGAGTGAGGAAGAGATGCCACCACACGTGAAAGTGACTCCTGAGCTCCGTCAGAGAATTGTTCGCCTGAAGACTTCGGGGAGGATTCTGTCTGTGATTTCAAGGGAGGTAAGAAGGTCCACGCGTGTGATTTCGCACGTTTTGAAGTTATACAATAAAACCAAAACCTATAAATCCCCTGCAAAAGTCGGTCGACCTCTATGAAGGTTCCTTTCGAGACTGCAGCAGGAATTTCTCGACAAATTAAGACCAATATTGGTTAACAAGTGAGGTATTTCACAGTGTCCCTTTCCCTTAATGCATCTGGTTTAAATGCTCGTTAGCCAGGAACAAAACCAATCCTCAGTAAGAAAAAACATAAGGCAGACTCGAATATGCTAAAGCTTATGTTGTTTGGAAGAATGAAAATTGAGAGATACGTCACTTCAGCGAAGAAAGTAAATTTAATATAGTAGGATCTTATGGCAAATGCTTTGCTAGACGCGCTACGCAACATGTGACAAACTTCACTCAGATTGTAATAAAAGGTTTGCCATGGATGGTTGCAACAGTGTCATGGTATGGGGGATGTTTTCGTCTGCTAGTGCAAATAAGTCCACGTCAAATGCAAATGCGTACCTGTAGAGAATAGAGGTTCCTTACCGCCATGTTACCCTTTGAAACCACGAGGTCAGACAACGCCGAGCAAGAGTCGTAGAAATAGTCTGAATATCATACTGCTTTCAGCGATAAGAGAGGGATTGGAATGTCAAACACGCGCCTCTGTCGTCTCCCAGGGCATTATCGAGAAACCCCTCCGGGGGTGCTTCCCATCACTCAGCGCCGTGGTTAACCAAGAAGAGGTCCTCCCCCCGTCTTTTGGCCTGAGGCAGTAACGGTTCCGGCTGGTCCCTATATATTGTTGGTCCCAATTGGGCATCGAAAGTATAGGTCTGCCATTCTCAACAACACACGTCATTATCGATTGCGCTCCGTTTTTTCCTACGAGCCCGAAGGCTAGAATTATCCTGAAGGATCGCAGCTCTAGCCAATTGGCCCATCCTTCGTTTCGGTACATTTCGTTCGACACGAATATAGGTCTGCCATTCTCAACAACACACGTCATTATCGATTGCGCTCCGTTTTTTCCTACGAGCCCGAAGGCTAGAATTATCCTGAAGGATCGCAGCTCTAGCCAATTGGCCCATCCTTCGTTTCGGTACATTTCGTTCGACACGAATACTCCCTCCAGTTTGTGTTGCTACTAGAAGTTAAACTCCCTGTGTTTAAAGTCCCTCGAATAACCAATCGATCCCCGTTTTATCTCTTAAAGCCTCGAACCCAAGCCAGACTGAGACGAATCATATGTGCCATCCTTGCCAGTCATCCCTGTGTACATACGTACCGAGGTTCGTTATAACCTCCCGAACACTCACGTATAGCTCGCCCCTGTTCGCTCCGAGTAGCTCTGTTAGATTGATTACTGTAAACATCGAGTATCCATTGCCATTATTTCATTCTTAATATTAATTGTGCATTCTGCGTAAATTATTAAAAATTTTTTTGTTTCTATTATTTCATAAGCCTTATAGCTCGCAGCCTTCATTAGTTTCTGTTGTTTATTAGTTAAATCCCTCGGACTAATTTTGGGGAAGGTTGTTTCCCCCTTCCCTTCTACGACTCCCATTTCTGTCGCAACCAGAATTGAGCCAAGGTCACTCATTTGACCTTGAGCGCCCACTCAATTCGAGTAGAAGTAAACATATATGTTTGTGGGTCGTTCTATGGCAGTACCTAAGCCTCTTATAATAACATGTTATACCTTCAGCTCGAGCATCACTGAAACAACCAGCAGTATATATGCAGGGCAACGCGCTATCCCATACTTCAAATCGATTAAAATACTATTTCGAACAAGAAATTATCGAAGTAATCAAATAACCTGCTCAGAGCCCGGACCTGAACCCAATTGAGAACCTCTGAAAGATCATTGGAGACAAAGTTCGAGACCAGCAGCCATTAGTTGTGACAGATTTATGGACGAAAATTGAGAAAGAATGGAACAAAATAACACCAGAATTTTGCAAGAAACTGGCGAGGTCTTGTGGTCGTCGTTGCGTCAAAGTAATAGAAAACAAAGGCTTAAACACGTCATATTAAGTGTTTTAAGTTTCATCGTTATCAAATCTTGTTTTGTTTTTAGTGTATGTGCTTGCTAAGCAATTCTGTGAATGATCGTTCTCTTATTTTGCATGTGTCAATATTTTATTTTGTTAGTTTAATTCGTGCAATTTCTTGAATATATGATTGTATAATATGAAATATTCATATGATATATTAAATGCATGCCTTTATGTACTGTGGAAATTTCATTTATCTACTTATCATACTTTTTAAAATATTTTAATAGATGTAAATACTTCTCTAATCTTGCTCGGTAGTAAACAAATATAGATAAAAGTCCGTTAATAAAAAATCCCTTAGCAAAAAAATTGGGTGTCGATATAATAGGTAAGCACCAAATCAGCTACCCCTCCATTTTTCGGTCGTAATGTATTAGAAAACTGTCGAAAATCTATCCAAAGCAGTTTTCATTCACTTTTCACTAAATCACTCAATGTCCCAACTCTCCGTCCTCTTAAAAAAAAGGATGAATCAGAATGCAGAGAGCTGTTGCATTGCAGCTAAAGCTGTTGCGAGGGCGAAGGATAGTTAAGCTATTATTAATTTCAGCGAGTGACAGCACATACACTATATTAAACTAAATTTCGACCCGAAAGATAAATCAGAGAAGAAATAATTTAATCGACTTAATTTCGTTACAAAATATTCATCAAAGCGAAATAGCCGAAAATATTTTTCAGATGGGAAACTGCCGATCGCCCGAACAACATTGCAGCAATGGATGCAAGGTTTATAAATGTTTTTCATACACAACGTGGTAACGCAGTAACATGAATTGTTAGAGGGGAAAGAGATTGGAAGCTGAATAAGGTGATAAAAGATTGCTATTGTTGAAACATGATTCAGTCTAGGGGTTCGAACAATCTGGTTGGTAAATGGCAAACTGTTTCGATGCGTGTAGTATTAGGAAGGGTATTAAGGTGCTCGAGTTGTGGCACTGCCAAAGTCATGATCACTGCAACCTTACGGTGTGTGATGAAAAAAATCCCACAGGCCATGTTGCACTTCACATTTATGTCCAACTACGAGGTCAAAATTGGACGCGAAGCTTACTGACATCGAGACTTTCATTAATGCATTTAAATGGTTATTCTTAATTTTTGAGCTAAATTTTGATTTATTAATGTTCATTCGCGAGAAAAGTTGTCCGCGAAGATATTTACTTCCAAACATGAAAATGATTCTTGCAGTAGCTTTAACTTTAGGTAATTGTTCCATAAATCTTGCTAAAATGTTTTGATGTGAACGACCATAAATTCACCTTTCACAGAACGGTTGCACTTCAAATCCATTAATTCCAACTACGTACGTATCTTCGGGTAGTAGATTTAGAAAAATAGAAAATTCATCTTTAAATTTATCTAAGTCAGAGAACACTTAATTTGTTTTGTTTTTTTTTCAAAGCCGAAATTCCACAGCATTACTTTTCAACAGAATTTTTTCCTTAAAGCGAGCAAATGAAATAACTTTTTAAACAATTAACCATAACAAAGCTCAAGTTACAGCTAAAAAAAACTCCACCAATGAAACGAGTTCGGTTACTAACTTAATATTTCCATGCACATTATGTTTAATTCGTTCAAAGGTTTAGTTATGTCTGCCATAACACCTACGTCTTGAATTAATTCGGTATTTTCTAGTACAAACATAATGTTTCTTTTTATGTCTATATGTTTTAATTTAATTAAGCAATTCATCAAAGCTTTAGGGTACGATATCCTTACCTAGTCAACATACATTAGTGTAATAAAGCCACCCACGTGAGACATCAGTTTCATTTAGGCGATTACCGAATTGTCCATTATTTAGACTACGAGAACGAAAAAGAAAATCGCTTGTTGTTACTTGCGGCGAAGCAGGTCTATGAGTCATGCAAATCTTGTGTTGTGTTTATCCTTCTGTCCGCATCGAGGCACTGGCTCAATGTAGCCAGCTAAAAACAATGCTAACAATGGTAATCGAGGTCACTAGGTTCAAATATTATATAAGTTGATTACCAGGTGGCACCACCTAGATCATGTCCCTCTAGTTAGTACAAAATTCATAAAATCTTCTATTTTTAGGACCTTGCAACAAGGCAATTGACAAAGTAGTAACATTTATTTAACGACCCAACATTTGTGGATGTCCATTTGTAGTCAAACTCACAAACCGACTCCAGGTAAGGACAAAGTTTTACAATAATTCTCCAAGGAATTTTTCAAGGAGTTTCCAAGAAGTTTTCAAGGATTCTATAGGAATTTTTCAAGGATTGTCCAAGAATTTTTCAAAGATTGTCAAGATAAGATTTTTTCAAGGATACGCTTATATCTTTACCAAGCCCATAGATATAAATGCAAAGCTACACTGCTTCTGATATTAGGGAAGTTAACCCACATCGGGTATGATTAGTCATCGGATGGAGTTTGATTCGGGTCGCTTTCCACGTGGCGTCATACGCTATAGTTGTCCGTGGTTCGGAATCCACGTTAATCAGTAGGTCCCTATTGAGAAATAAAGGAATCTGAATTAAGTGCAGACCGGTGGTAAAATACCTACCATTAAAAGAAACAACAAAAAACATCAGGTTTGTCTGTGATTTCATCAGTAACTTTGGACAAAACAAGACAAAATTTGGCTTTTCATTAATTAATTTTCGAATGTCGACAATGCTCTCTTCAACAGCATTTAGTGACAAGGGTATAGCTGAAAAGTCTTGTTGGTTTTCGGGACGCGCTATTTCTGAAACATTCAGTCAACACTTTTTAATAAAATTGATTTCTAAAATGATTGTTGATATATTTATTTCATTTACAATTACTTGACTAGTACAAAACTTTGCTCTTCTAAATGACACTAGTTTAACCTTTTTTCCCCCACTATACTCTTGCTTATGATTAGCTTTCTAATGACTTGGAACATTATAGTCCTTAGAAACTTGGCGCCCATTGAAAATCAAAACATATTTACCTTTCGTTAACTTCGATAATGAAATACTCATCTCACAATTTTCTTTCATTATTCGACACTATGTATCAACTATTTCTTGTTTAGTAACTTTGGGTGAATGTGCATGTATTGTAAGAAAGGATATATTAGTGAAGCATCTAACTAAAATAACACGTATTAAAAAAACCCAGAAAACACCTTCACTCTAACGACTCCGAAATGACTAAAATAAAGTTACCGAAAATGCAACCCATCTCAAGTTAAAATAACGGAAGGATTTATATTAAGTATTTTGAATTAACCCCCCAATAAAATGCACATACAAATACAAACAGAAGATTAATTATTTGATTTAAAATTCTAGATATACTATTTATAAAAAGAAAATATATTAATTAATGAAAAACACTCATACAGAATAGAATATCCAGCGTCTAAGAGGTGAGACGAACATGTTCATTGGTATTGTGCGCGATGAATAATAATATTATTCGAAATACGACTGAAACAAGGGTTAATATTAACAAATCGATTAAAGTAGCAGAAAACAAAACTAAAGTAGCATGCAGTTGTGGTTCTAACCTATATGATGCTCTGGTTGAAACCCCTTTCAGCCCCCCTCCATTCGGAATGAGAACAGCTTTCCAACATCTAGAACTGAAAAATTATAAATAAACATTCTAACACTTATGTATAAACCAACCTGTTCAATGAACGTATGGTCTTAACATTTAAAAATACACACATGTGCAATTGCGTAAATATGTGCAATAAATACCTCATTATTCACACGTACCGTTCCGTTCTTCTCTGATGTTTACACAGCAATTATTCTTCTGGTTCCTCGTTCTTCTCGCATTCTTGCAGAAAAGCCAATTCTTCCCATCGAAATCTTCATTCATCTTTTGTCCAAATGCTTCATTTTCTGCTTTCCTACACTTTTGAATCACTCATTTCACCCTCAGTTTAATTTCTGCGTAGGCATTGGACCGCATCTCTCTGACATCTTTATCTAAATTGTTAAGCATTTTCAAGTACGCCTCATTTTTGCTTTCCAATTACATACTTCACATCGTCACTCCATTATTCAGCCTTTTACTTCCTCTTTCCACATATGATACACCCATACACGCTACCTATTACTACATCCACCAATTTGTTGTTCCGCATTTGCTGTATCTCTATAATCACACTTATTCCTTCTCTCCTACGCTCAAGCCTTTACATTTCCTCTCCCATTTCTTTAGGATTCAATACCCTTTCACTTTTAATTCCCACTTCCTCTCCTCTTCCTCACTTCTTCTCAGGATTGCAACAACCATTTTGGCAATAAACTGCACAGTCATGTGTTCAGATATTGCCATACTCATACCTTTTACATTGTTCACATCAAAACGCCCTGGAGCAACAACCTTAAACAGACACCCATTCCCAATCACATCCACCACTCGTTCCAAGTCACTCCAGAATCTATCTTTTTCAGATTTACTTCTATCATTACAAAGTTTAAACACTTCTAACACGCACAGTTTTACTCTTGCAATATCAACTTCACTCACATAATTCTCGAGCTTACACATTTATACTCAATCATTGCACCATACTATTCGACAATTAAAAGTCCAACCACACTTATTTTACCTATACCACCCTGCTCCACCCATTACCGTCATCGCATGTCACGCTCGTAGGATAAGCCTTTGCCTTCGCGGCTTCTCAGGCCATCGCTCCCCTATCTCACTCTACTCGTCTTTTACCCCCACGAACTGGAGGACCGTATGGGCATTCTTTCTGCCCCACATGAAGTCAGCCAAAAGTTAAAGGTGCATTGATTAAGTGCTTTGCGCAGGGACCATAACATATAAGGCATGGATAAGAACGCTAATCGAGTGACAGATGTAATGAGAAAAAATCCGAAATGGAAGTGGGCGGAAAACACTGCTAGAGGAAACGGCAGCAGATGGAGGGGTAAACAATCCTAAACTGGGCAACTTTATACATAAAGAAACGCAAGATGACCCCACATAAGGGCGAAGATGAGATTTTTTCAATGACGAGGGTAATTTGGCAGACTCGTGTCCTGGACTGTGATCGATGAAACTGGTCTACCAGGGATGCATTCTGCAGCTGAGGGTGACGTGTTCAATTCTCTTAGCAGCGAGCGCCACCGAGTCAGCGAAAAATCGAGGTTAGTAGTGAAAATGCCCAAGAAGTTGTCGATTGTAGATTCTCACACGTAAAAAGATAAGCTCGAAAATCGTATTGTAGGGGGATTCTATTACTAGGGTCCAGCTGAACAAATTATGGAAAAGAAAAGCAACAAAATGGGGATATTGCTATCCGAGGGGCAGAATTGAGAATTTGGTCGACTCAGTGGACGATTTCACGAAACAGTTTTCATTATGCATATAGTAACCAGTAATATTTTATCTACAAGGTCCGAGGAACTCCTGGCTAGTTGTAGTCCACTGATGATAAGCTGAAGCAAAGTAGTAGGAAGTAACATTTACAGGAATTCTTCCGAGAAGAGGTGTGACGACTATTTTCTATGGAAAAGCTCCTTTATTAACTCTTTTAGCGTTCTCTGCAAGGCAGAAAGTGTCTTGAACAGGGTCATTCTGTGAGACTAAAGTTACCTCAGAGAAAAATTCCGGCGTTACTTATCGGATGACCTATATATTATACAGCTCTGTACATTACAAAACGAATATAACTTGCAATAATTAGAAACCTAGCTTGGCCCTTCAAGACGTTTGCTGTCTCGCCTAGTGGCCAAACAACGTCACCAAATTATAAACAGACGTTAGATTTTTAACTTTTTCCTCGCACCACACAAGCAAATCATGCTTCCCTTTATTTTCTGTAAATCATACGTTCTTAAACGGATAGTGACCAAGATTTTGTTATAAAGATTTAAAAAAAAATAAAAAAATATTACTTGATTCTGGCCCCTTTTTATTTCGCCATCCCACTGGATCTTCCACCCATGGGGCAGGACCGTCAACTATGGAAATAACTGGTCTAGAGGAAAAAGCGGCAGAGTTATTTTATACATAAAAATCGAACTACTCATTATAATGAAAGCCATCAATATATAGATATTACATCTGAGTTTTTACCTATTCAGTTCGTGATGAATAGTAATAAAATAAAATTGAGATCTTTACAGGTCACCAAGGCAAACGGAAAAGTATGATATTATTTTTTTTAATGCTATAGAGATTTATTAGATAGAAAGTAACGGGTTTATATGCAGTCTTGAATTTGACGAACATACATTTTTTTTTAATGAAACGATAGACACTGCATGAAATAGATTTATAGAATTTATATATGATAACTTTCTGTATGAAAAAGGAGACTCATCGACAAGTGGAAAGAATATCCTATACCGATCTTTGAATAATAAAGAGAAGTTAATAGAGAGCATACAGGCGAAAACACTTGGGAACAGCGATCACAACATAACTCGATTCAATATAAATATTCCTAAAAATTTTCACGAAGGTTTTAACTCATTCAGGATCTAAAATCTTGTGACATTGATTATTTTCGCATCTGCTTACCCATTTTAAATCGGTAGAAAATTTTAAACGTTAAAAACGGCCGGAAATGTATAATGAATTTTAACTTTTATTTTTCACTATAAAACACGAAATAGCACGCATAAACCTCGAGGCTATAATAGATCAAACCAAATGCGGTGGATAAATTGTGAGATTAAAGAGTGCATAAGGAAACGTAACCGATGGTATAAAATTTCTAAAACCCGTAATAGTGCCATATAATCAAAACATATATTTTTATTATTTTATCTTTATCAAAGGGAAAAATAATATCAAACAAAAGAAAGTATGAAAGGAACTGGCATCGTTGTCAAATCATTACCTCAATCGATATAAGGATGTATAAGATAACACTGGGGAACAATATATTTGGTGAATTGACAAAAGTACAATTTCCTACCTAATTCAAGCGTAAGGAATTCAAATCTGAAATCAGATTCTCTCTAAATGCTACAGATTTTTCGTAATATCAATAACTAATGTTATACAATAATTTAAAATATCAAGCCTATCATCATGCCCTGAAGTAATTTTGAATCATCCTTTTGCGTTATTTATAGTAAAGCAGGTTTGTTTGCACAAACATTTTATTGCATATGTGAAGAAACTTGAATTACACATTAGGATTACAAATACTGTAATCAAATAGATGCTAATTTAGTAATGACCGTACATCAGGCTGGAGGACCTCTTCTTGATTTCAATCGGGCAAATATTTGCGTTTGTAACTCTTTCTCTTGTAATTCTTCTCTGGTTGATCTCTTTTAATCGTCCAGCAGTAGTCCGCCACCATGTATCTATCCCAGTGACCTTGTTAGCGCTCTTCCATCGTCATCAAATCCTGATGGAAGCGTTCTCCTTGTTCGTCGCTCACGGCTCCCAGATTATCTGGGAATCGGTCGAGGCGACTATTTAGGAAATGCAGCTTCACACTCAGGTTGCATCCCAGATCACGATATGCTAAAAGCATATTAGTAACCAGATCCTCGTAGTTGTGCGCTTTTTTTGTTTTCCAAGAAGTTACGAACAGCGGCAGAAAATGAAAGCCAGGCTGCCTTGTCTTTTTCATTCATGGTGTTCACGAATCTAGAATCACTCATAAGTCTTCGGATTTGGGGACCATCAAATACTCCTGCTTTTATTTTTTCATATGACAAAGCAAGAAACGGCGATACTATGTACTGAAGACAATCATTTTCAGTGCTCAACGCCTTGACATACTGCTTCATCAACCCTAGTTTGAGATGAAGTTGGGGGAAAACGATCTTCTCTCGACTTACGATTGGCTCATTAACAATGTTTGTCATTCCTGCTTCCAAAGTTTCCCGAACTGGTCAATCTTTTGGGGACCAGTGTTTATCACAGCCTCGACTGTCCCACATACAGATATAGCATGGAAACTTTGTATATCCCTTATGCTGGCCAAGGAAGAAGTTGACCATCTTAAGGTCTTCACATATGATCCAATTGTGTTCATAATACTTAAGTAAATCCATGAACATTCTTATGTCATCGTGAGTTTCTCGCAGATGGACAGAGTGACCGAGAGGAACTGCACCAAAGTCATTGTCATTATGCAAATGGACACACTTGAGGCTACGCTTAGAGCTATCTAAAAACAGTCTCAACTCAGCAAGGTTGCAAGACTTAACTCGGTAAACAGACCAGGAACATTGTGGCAGTATAAAAGTTTTTGTCCGCAGAGAAATGCCTAACAAATATACTCCCCTTTGTTCGGTAATATGATACCCGTACCCACCTGTCAAGCATATGTCTTTCACTCAACCTGGAAGCTAAAAGTTCTGCAGCTTTCTTGGAGAGCACCAAATCACGTATCAAGTTATTCAAATCCTCTTGATTGAAAGAGTGAGGATCTAATGACAGTTCAGCATCTGATGATGAATCTGCAGACTCTGAATCCATTCCATGGACGTCCATATCAGGTACATCATTTTCGAAATATGCCTTATAAGGAGGATCACAAAGTTTGATAAATTGCGCTTTTGACGAACTAGCATGCAACAGTCACATATGTAGCAGAAGGTGTCTGGATCATTAACGCAATTTCCTCTTGACGAAGACATAACTCTAACATGGGACCTGAAAAAAGAAACAGTAATGTCAATAGTCTGCACAATAACACTTATTACTATCTTACTACTATGTACTGTGAAGTATTTGCTTTCTACAAGCACCCTCTTTGTCCATCCGGACGGCAGTTTTCGGGGAAACGAGAAAATAGAAATTACAGAATAACTATAGCATTTAGGTAAAAATGGATTATATATTTGACATCAGCATAAAAAAAACGAATTAAATTCGGCAGATAAATCTAAGTCACTAGAAAATGTGATTAAAATTGTTCCCCTATGTAATCAGACCCCTTCAAGGTAAAATACATTTCCTTAGTGACAATCCGTCACTAGTGAAGATTTAAAATCAACATTTGTAAGAGTTGTTACTGTTGAAGATATGAATAACTCACTTACTATGTATATTGATGTAAAGGCAGCTCAACCTAGCCACATGATTCATCATGTTTTCGACCGTTCCGCTTCCGCGCCCACCTCGAGGTCATAATCTGCGAGCAGCCTACGACTGACTCATCTTGGAAATGTGTCAGTTTTTGCCCAAAGTACGCGCACGCGCGCCGAATAACTTACCAAGCTACTATCCGAAAGCAGTGTGTCTAGCCCACAACTACGTGACCAACGTCACGTACGCTCCTCTGGCGAGCTCGTATAAATAGGGGCCTCCCGTCTCTACTTGAGAGAGAACCGTCCTGGACATCGTTCAGCGAGGACCTTCTGACATTATACCCTCCCAGCTTTGACGCTGATTCCTTTTGCTGCTGCAACGATTTTTGCTGTCTCCAGACTTGTACTACATTCCTTCTCCGTTGGGAAGCCGATTACCGTGGGCTAGTTAAGGTTATCCCTCGTCACTCTACCACCTCCGCCCTTGGGTACTCCGCCATCTCGACCACCTCCACCCTTGGATACTTAACCATCGAGTCTTCAGTTCCCCGTGGGTCCATCGTCATCTAGACATCATTCACCTGTGTTTCATTCATTCTCTAGATCGTGCCGTCCATGGATCCTGCGTCATCTCGATCATCGACTCCATCCGTTGGTCCCTGGTCATCTCAATCGTCACCACCCGTGTGTTCTTCGTCCCTTGGATTTCCGTCACTTGAGTGTCGCTCAACTGCTTTCGTATCAAGTATTTGAAATATTTCTTTCGCTTTACGCCCTTTAATTTCTTAAGTGCTCGTGTCGAGTCTCATTGCTTTTGTGTGAAGGACGAAAGACGAGGGAAGGGGGGGTATTCTTTTTATAGCTCTTACCTAAGTAGTGTAGTTAATTATTTTTAACGACGCGTGTCGTTTCGGCGTAAAGTGCTTATCTTTATAATATCCCTTATTATACGCGGATTTTATTTAATAACAACGTGTTGTCGTTAGGTGGTTTCGAAGTTTGTGACTTTTTATTATTTTTGGTACCCTCTTGTACTCCATTGACAGGTTATTTTTCCTTTTTGTAAATAATGCGTTTGAATTTTTCTGTGTATTTATTTTACCCTTGCGGATATTTGAGCACCGTCCTGGCAACCTTTTTGGTAACCTTTCTCTAGTGTGTATTTTGGAGCCGAGAGAACTGAGTTCCTCGTTTACCCTCACAATTGACATAAAAAAATAAAATTAGTTTTCTAATTGTCGTGGTATGACCAGGTGTACGCTGTTATACGCACACTGGCCTACTGGCCGACCGAAATTAAGGCTCCACCTGGGGATGGCTCTAAGAGTGCTTTAAATACACAGTTGCTAGGGCAAGGAATATTCAAATACGGCTACAAAAATATACTTTAATGAGAGTAAAGATTACATACACATATAGGCCAAGTTAAATGGCAATGCAATTAAATATTGACGGTTTACGGCTAAGATGAATGACACCATCAATTAAGTTCGAACCAGGAGATAATTAATTAAAAATCAATTTTACAATTATGCCACTTATAGACCAAATAGGATCCTTAAGGTTCGACGCGGTAAAGGTGGGAGGAGCGTGACGAAGCGGGGGTTAAATCCCCTTTACCTTGATGTGCGGCGAGTAGGACCAGGGAGGTAAGTTCGACTTTGAACTTTTGGGCGTCTCACGAGAAGCTTAATCCAACTTCGAGAAATTGGAGATGGGCCTCTTATCCTTAAGATGCAAACGAAGGATGCTTCGAGGATGGCTTTTCCGATCCTTAAAATCCAAAGACGTTGTGAGAAGAGTTGAAGCGCGCCTAAAACTATCTCCACCAACAACATTGAGTGACGACTAACTCTTCCTTGGCCTTTCAACAATCACTCAATTCTTCTCTGGACGAGAATGTAGTCGATTCTCTCTCTACTAACGAAGGCATTAAGGGCTAACATACTGGACGGCGGCTTCAGACACAATCTGCTTGTGAACTCCGAAGTATCGAATATATACTCCGAAATTATTTAGACGGGGAGAGAGATTCATCGTCAACAGACTTCATTAATTTCATTGGGTTGCCCTTATGGTCCATAGCGGGAGGATGCGATGCCCCCTTAATGGTCTTTCCATTGTTCTAATTTTCGCAGTATATACGGCAGATAAATGCAGTGCTGTGAACGGGGACGTGAGACCGACTAAATTCGTCTGTGACAATGGCAATTTGCCCTCACGTGAATTGCTTGGGGCAGACGGTCAACGGCAAACTAGGGAAGTCAGGGAGGGGGAGGGGAGATGACGAAGAACCGTATTCTTCCACAATAATAATAATATGAAAATTTCCAAACCCCCAGAACCCGATAAAATCTATTTAATTCATGTAAAATAATTAGGAAAGTAACTATTAAAACCATTTTGTATAATTTTCGAAAACCTATTAATGAGTAAATAGTTCATAAAGAGCTCAAAGAGACAAATGTAACACCATTTTCTATTAAGGGGGTAAAGACTGCTCCTTTAAATTTTCGGCATAACTTCCGTACTTCGGTCGTTGATAAATTCTTGGATTCCATCTTTAGAGATAAGATTGTGGATAATCGGTAGGCTTATAATAAATGATACACAGTGTGAGGGAATTCACGTGGAATTTCTTGTCCAGCACGGAACTTCCTTGCACGTTAGAAGGTTCTGTTAGGCTTAAATCGGTAAGCCTACCCCCCCCCCTCCTGGCACAAGCGGTAGCCTCGAACCGCGTCCACCACGATTCACCTTTACTCGGGTTAAAATTGCCTCGGCGAGAAGATTCTAGGCCATTCGAGAGTAGAGTTTTTTTCCCACTAAACCCCCATCGCGGGGAGAGCCTCAGACATATATATTGTTGGCTTCCCTTGAGACAAGGACAGAGTTCAGAAGTCTCGCCCGGACCTAAGAAGATTCCCCCTAGTTCTAAGTCCGGTGCTAACAACAAAGCAAAGTGACAGCTGAACTATTTGTGTGTTGGAATTAGCCCCAACCAGTGAGGTAATTCCAGTTAACGATCGCCACCGAGTGATTTTTCCGACCTCTCTCATCAACTCCTGTTGAAGCCCTCCTCGTTCGCCCTTTGTTTTCGGGTAGCCGAAATACTCTTCCCTGGACCGGAAGTTACCGCCCCCCCTTTTTTTGGAGAACCGTCATCACTTTACCATCCCGCTCAGAAGTTCCGAGTGGCCTCACCTCACGTGCAGAAGACATCCGTAAGCCAACCGCTCTCCCCCTTCAATAACCCAATTGAGTTAATTATCCCCCCCCCCCTCCCATTTGAATAGTCTCCTCCTGTAATACCTTAAGTTTTAACTTCATAGTCTGATTTATTACCACAATTCCCCCCTTCGTTTACTGATGTAATTTTTCCCATTAATTATGTGAGGTAGTTTGCCCATTAATTCTCTGAGGTAATTTTGCCCATCAATTCTCTCATTATTTTTATGTAAATAAAATTATATTTTTGTACAGGCCTCTTTAAATAACCTTGAGGTTTGCCATTGTCCATAATTTACCTGACCTCGTTGCACTCTTTCTCGCTCTCAGCCCGTCTAAACTAGTGGCGTTCCGTCCCTTCGTCGGTTCGCCTGTAAGTTATTGATCCCTCCCCAAGAGATATAATATAGTATTGATGTAATATAATGTCATACCACGACACACAACACAGCTTTCAACCCTAACGCTCTTGAGAACACTTGCAAAAAAAGAGAAAGAGTAATCATATGTTCGGGAAGATGGTAGATACAATTAAAGATCGACAATTTTAAGGCAATATACATATGTTGGGAATGATATTACCCGAAAAGTTTACAATATGTTTATTAAACTATTATATAATCAATATAACGATTTAGATGTCTTAATCTCGCGGGGTTTAAAATTTACCAAATAATGCCCTGTAGAGTAAAAAAAGCTAATAGAGTTTTGGACACATATATAGCTAGATATTTGCATTTAAATCAAAAGATATTATTCTCCACTTATATAAAGCGGTTATATGACCTCAATTGTACTATACGGTGTATTTCTAGTCTCTATTAATGCAAAAAGGCCATTATAATATTGAAACGCGTCCAGTATCGAGCAACGAAATTGATTTCTAAACTTAAAATATATCGTACAAAGAAAGACTAAGGCATCTGATTTTGCCTTCATTGAAAGATCAGCATCTGCGCGGCCACATAAAGAAGTTTTTTAAATACTAAATGTGTTTCTAATATATCTTAATGCTACATTTTTTAGCTAGATCTGCGAGCGGCAAATATAAATAACGGCTTCAAGCTAGTAAAAAAAAGATTTAACATTGCAATAGCATAACCTTTGTTTTCTTATAAAAATAGAATAACACAAACTCGGATTATCTTGTCGCGGAATATATTTGAAAGTACTGTTAATAAATATTTTTAAGAACAGAATCGATAAAAATACATTAAAGTAACTTTAGAGAAATAAGAATTGTTACACTAATTTTTTTCTATATCCTTTCTCCAACTTTGCTTTTTATATAGCTACACCTTCCACTATTTTCCTTCTGTCTTGAACTAACCTCAAGTGACTCTTTAGGGTCGTTGTTGCTGCATAGTTATTTCATCATTCTCTCGGGTTCCAATGTATTTATCTTGCTTTCATAGTTCTTCCGATCGACCTAGCGAAGTGGGTCTTAAAAGCCTGTCTATTCTTGAGAAATTTTGCTCTCACTCGCAGCTGAGTGGTCTAAGGCGTTTCTTTAACTGAGATAAAAGAGGTGCTCGCTGCCTCAGTGTGCTTGGTTTTATCCCATCTCTAATACGTATTTTTCACAATAGGAAATAACATTTTCCGAAAAAAAAACCCTCTCCGTTTATCTTCTGTGTTTCTTTTCAGTATGATGCTATTTCATCATTCTCTCGCATTCATTATATATATATATATATATATATATATATATATATATATATATATATATATATATATATATGAATGCAATGTCCCGCAGGAAAAAATGAAATGGTGTTTCCAAGTACTTTCGAACTTTATTAAGTTCCTTATCAAGGATAACTACAAGAAATAATATTATATTAGAGGTATATATACGAAAGAAAAGTATGAAAGACCGCCTCAAAAACAAGAAATCACCAATAAGGAAGACGGAAGCGAAAAGGTAAAGATTGACATTAAGAATTGCAAGAAGCAGGTAGTAAGGTCAAACTGAGAAGACGGAAAGGGTAACAGATTAAAAAAAATGGAGATACCCTAACGAGGGAGATTATAAGACACGAGGAGCGAAAAGTGGGGCAATACAATGTACATAACAGAGCAGTGACAAAAAAAAAATGGGGGCCACATAACTAAAGATTGTATATAAAAAAAACTAAGAACAAATGTCAGAAATATTTTCTTTAAGTATTAGTCTTTTTATTATAGCATCTATTTTATATGAGCCAGGGAAAAGGTTAAAATTATCACATTGGCTTATAAAAGCACATTCAATGATATTCCTTTTTATAGGGTCATTGGAACGATAATTAAATTTTGCCGAGTTCCAGTTAATTAGATGGTCCTTATCTGACATATGGACAAAGAAAGCACTGTTATCTTCCCCTCTACGGACATTATATTTATGTTGATTTATGCGAACAAAAATTTGTTTACCTGTTTGTCCATAATATTTACTTAGGCAACCAGAACACTCAACTGAATAAACTCCCCCCCCCAAAAGAAAAACTATTACAATTATTTCGTACTAATAAATTCTTAATGGTCGTCTCATATTTAAAAGCAACAGAAATGTTAAAGTTATTCAAAAGACGGGAAAGATCACTAAAAGAAAGAGAAAAAGGTAGAACTAAAATGTTATTACTATTAAAAGGAAGAGTAGGGACAGTTTGATAAAATGTCTTTTCAGCAGAAGAAAAACAGTTTTGAAGAAACGGGTAAGAGTAACAAAGTTTATGGCCAATTTCAAAGATATTGGAAAATTCCAAATCCATATATTCCGGGCTCACAACTTATAATGCCCGTAGAAACATTATTTACCAAAATACCTGTGTAAGATCTTTTCAATTTACTTAATGATCATTTGCAAAATTATGACTTGCCGGTACCCGTTACTATTTTCTTGAACCTCATTTCCCTTTGTACCAAAAACTGTAAGTTTTCGTTCGAAAGCAAATATTTCCTCCAAAAATTCGGATTAGCCATGGGTAATTGTCTTTCTCCTGTCCTTGCTAACTTATATATGGAGTTTTTTGAAACAAAACTTCTCTCTACTATCCTTGCCACCCCGATCGTTTGGTACAGGTATATTGATGGTGTCATTTGCTTGTGGCCTAATTCCAAAGATGTTAATGTTTTTCTTACCAGACTCAATTGTCTCGTCCCTTCAATTAAATTTACCCACGAGTTGGAAAATAATAGAACCCTTTCCTTTCTTGATCTTCTTATTCATATAACTCATACAGGTTTTAAATAATCTATCTTTCGTAAGCCTACTAATTCAAATTCTTATATTCATTTTTACTCTTCTCACAGCCCTAAAGTTAAACGTTCTGTTTTTTCTTCTATGTTTCTACGGGCATTACGAATTGTGAGCCCGGAATATATGGATTTGGAATTTTCCAATATCTTTGAAATTGGCCATAAACTTTGTTACTCTCACCCGTTTCTTCAAAACTGTTTTTCTTCTGCTGAAAAGACATTTTATCAAACTGTCCCTACTCTCCCTTTTAATAGTAATAACATTTTAGTTCTACCTTTTTCTCTTTGTTTTAGTCATATTCCCCGTCTCGTTAGGCTATCTCCATTTCTTTTAATCTGTTACCCTTTCCGTCTTCTCAGTTTGACCTTACTACCTGCTTCATGTAATTCTTAATGTCAATCTTTACCTTCCCCTTTCCGTCTTCCTCATTGGTGATTTCTTGTTTTTGAGGCGGTCTTTCATACTTTTCTTTCGTATATATACCTCTAATATAATATTATTTCTTGTAGTTATCCTTGGTAAGGAACTTAATAAAGTTCGAAAGTACTTGGAAACACCATTTCATTTTTTCCTGCGGGACATTGCATTCATTTGCTACTCTCACTTGATACTTTGTGAGTTTTTGATATTGATATATATATATATATATATATATATATATATATATATATATATATATATATATATATATATATATATATATATATCAGGTCAAATTTTGAGTAGGGGGGGAGGGGCGTTATTATTTCTCGTTCAAAAACCTGCCATGCAACGGATTCCATAATGTTTACGGCCTTTTCTTATGAGCACTGCTGTATCGATATCACGATATCGAAAAATAATAAATGATATTGAAATATTCTTTTTCCAATAACTTTATTTCATTTTAATAGTAACAGCAATGGCCAAGTAATACAGAAAAGGTACGAAGGTGGTCTAACTAACAAGAGCATGTTCAATCATACGAAAAAGAATGAAGTTAAATACAAGGAGATGAAAGATGCAAAGACGAATAAGGTGAAAGCAAATGAGTGCTAAAGAGGGCATAGGATGATATACAGACTAAGGTGTGTCATTCCACGAACAAATTCGTACTTAAAAACCAGAACCACTTAAAGTTCGAATTCACTAATATGCTGAGGGGAACAGATATTCTAATTAACTATTATTTAGCAATGGAAAGTTAATTACAATCGAATTCATGCATTAAGTTAGTTAGAATCAAACCTGTGCATTAATTTAAGTTCAATTAAACACGTGCATTTACTAAAATACAATCAAACATGATTTAAGTAAAATAAAATCCAAGTTGAATACGATCAAACACGTTTATTAGTTAAGCACAATCAAACGCGTGCATTAAGTTAAGTACATTCAGATACTTCCCTTGAGTTAAGCACAACCCTACACGTTCATTAAGTTAAGTACAATCAGACACGGGCATTAGATAAGTACAGTAAAACACATACATTAAGTTGAGTACAATCGCAAACATGCAATAAGTTAAATACAAACCAACGTTCATTAGATTAAGTACAATCCAACCCGTGCATTAAGTTCACTCCAATTCCTACATTGAATTAAGTACAATAAAACACGTGCTTTGAGTTAAGTATAATCTAACACGTCTATTAAGTTATGTACAATCAACTACGTTCATTAAGTTAAGTGCCATTAACTATGTGTGTCGTAGAATGGACTCTCGACGATATACCATATATAACTATTTGTTGAGGGAACTTCTTTAATTATCTTTAGAGTGCGTTAATGTCTGGCGGGCCGATATTATGTATCTTCGATATGCTTAAGAAGTGGAACTGAGCTCAAGGATAATAATATTGCTATCATTAATAAAATAGAGTTTTATTAATAATAACTATCAACAAACACAAAACGGAAAATATTGACATAAACAGAGAATGGAAAGGGTCGTGGGGGCTCGGGCTAATCCGAGGATTAAAGGATTTAAAAAGGTTAAACAAATATAGAGTTAAAGGGATGGGATGGTTCGCTAAACCATTTAAAGCACATGATAGAATTGACAAAAGGGTTAAGTACTCAAAGGTGACGTTTGGCTTACGTAACTTTATACTAGTGGTGCAGTGGAAGGCGACGTGAAGGAATTTTCGGTCCGCTGGCGAGTTCCAGCCGAAGGGGGGGAATAAGATGATCCTGACGTGGCGTCTTGGGAATGAGAACCGTTTCTCGACGAACGGCTTGAAGAACAATGGCTGTTCTACGTTGTTCTCTTCTGAACAACAGGAGGGCGGGGGGGGGTAAGAACAGTCTCTTGTCTACGGGCTCAAGAACAATGGCTGTTCTAATGTTGTTCTCTTCGGAACAACAAGGGGGAAGGGTGAGAACCGTTTCTTGGCGAACGGACTCAAAAGAACAATGGCTGTTCTACGTTGTTCTCTTCTGAACAACGGAGGAAGGGTGAGAACCGTTTCTTGTCAACGGGGCTCGAACGAGCAATGTCTGTTCTAACGTTGTTCTCTTTCTGAACAACGAGGGGAAAGCCTTGAGGACTTGCCGTCACGAAAGGCTCGAACCTTGTCACTCAAGGGATATTGTCCTCCTTCTGGACAAGTGATGGTGAATCTCGAGGTCGAGGTCCCTTGGCGCACAAAGTGAGAGAGGGTCGTGGTGATGTTTCGCGACGAAAATCTGGATCTCCAATCTGATCTTAGTGGTAAAGTTTCCATCTAAATAGTCGAGACACTCCCTTGGCGTGGGGGACAATGGAGTGGGAACTTCGAGGGAATGCACAGCCGAGGCTGGGAACAATGCCTTATCTGTACATAAGCCTAACTCAATCTGGCAAAGGCGGCGTATGGGGGCGAACGGGGGGACGATAACCTCCTTGTTTAACCATTGACATCCGGTGGCTGCAATAAGACGCCAAGCTTCGAAGCGAAAATGCACGTGGGAGCATCGTGGTTTTAAAATAATATGTGATAGGAGTTGAAACTAACGCTGCCTCAACCCGTTCTATCACAATGTGTATTAATTAAAGTCCAATCAAATGCATACATTAATTTAAGTTAAGTACGATCCGATAAGTGCAGTGAGTTAAGAAGAAGAAAAACGTGCATTAAGTTTTAGTCGACTCTCGAACCCAGGCATTAAAATAAGTAAAATAAAAAACGTGCATTAAGTTTTAGTCAACTCTCGAACCCAGGCATTAAAATAAGTAAAATTAAAACCGTGCATTAAGTTTTCGTCCACTCTCGAACCCAGGCATTAAAATAAGTAAAATCAAAAACGTGCATAAAATACCACTAAAACGGCTGTTGTCACCGTGGGAAAAATCGGCATAATAATGGAACCGTTTTTGCTTTCTTGCATTCTTCTTTTGTGTTTGCTCTGTTTCTTTCCCCTCTCTCGCTCTCTCACGGTGGTGGTGGTGGTAGTGTAGTACTCGTGGTGGCGGTGGTGTAGTAATAATGGTGGTAGTAGTAGTGGTGATGGTGGTGGTGTAGTCGTAGTAGTGGTGGTAGCGGTGTAGTAGTAATGGTAGTAGTGTTAGCGGTGGTGGAGTAGAAGTTATGGTGGTGGTGTTAGTGTAGTAGTGGTGTGGTAGTAATAGTAGTAATGATGATGCTGGTGGTAGTGGCGTAGTATTAATGGTAGTAGTTTTAATGGTGTAGTAGTAGTGGTGTTGTAGAAGTGATAGTGGTGGAGGTAGTGTAGTCGTACTGGTGGTGGTGGTGTAATAGTTATCCTATTTTCTCACTTTCAAAAAATTCTATTTTTTATCTTAAGCTTTTAATAGTTCACGTAATCTATTCCAAAAGAGCTTAATTACTAGGATGTGATACCAATTTTCCTTTCCTAAGGTTATTAACTACATCCATTATATATCACGCGTCAAGTTATCTTCCCGTTTATTATATATATATATATATATATATATATATATATATATATATATATATATATATATATATATATATATATATATATATATATAGTAGGAATATGAAGACCCAGGTGATTACACTAATCATTTATTGACCGGACGTTTCGGACCTTCACTAGGACCATCTTCAGCGACTGTATCGACTAATGAGAAGGGGAAGGAATATTAACGATAACAGTTAAACAGTTAGAAACATGCATTATATAATGGCTAAAAAAGCGGATGGAGACAAGTTAAAATAATAAAATTGACAATTATTGAGATTAAAGTAAAAACACAAATAACAATATATAGAATTAATTGATACTATTTAGTGTAATTTTGAAAAATAATAGGAAGAAGTGAAGTTTCAACATAAACTGACTTGATTATAAAAAATTAAAGGTAACTAAAATAAACAATAAAATAACTTATTATATTAAATTATTAACCAAAAACTGAAAACAAATGTGAACGAATTAAACAGAGTGACTAACCTTTATCGTGGGAGTTGAGAAATCAACTAACTAAAGATATAAAATTTAATAAGGAGATTTGTTCGGTTGGTCGGTTGGCTAGTTATTGTATTGAAGTGTTGGTTGATTTGCTATATAGTGAATAGTTTAATAGAGGAGGAGTAATTATTTAGGTTTGGATTTATTCTATTGATGTACAGTGACTCTAAGATTTTCAAATCGAGAGAAGTTAAGGCTGAAGATCAGATGGTAAATGAATCAGAATTAAGAGGATGATGGTGATGCTCAGAGTGTAGCCTGATGGATTTCATTAATTTGGGGAAGTATTCTAGATTCTAGAATACTTCCCCAAATTTCAGGCCAAAAACTTATTAGTTTTACCCTATGACCATATTTTCATCAATTACCTCGTTTACTTAGGCCTCTGAACATAAATGTTATTTTTTAGTACGAGAATACAATTTATCGCATCCTTGTCAAAAATTCACCCTCTCCACCTCCCTGGCATTGTTTATTCGATAGGCTGCAACAACTGCCAAAAATGTTATTACGGCCAAACCGGGAAAGAACTAGATGCCCGGGTTAAGCAACATCAAGCCAATGTACGTAATCACAGTGAACAATCTGCGCTTTTTCTACATATGTACAAATCTTAACCATAACATTAACTGGAACAGTGTCAAACTAGTCATAAAATGCAGTAATTATATTTCGAGAAATATATTAGAATGTATCTCCATTAAGCGTTCCCAAATTTCAACCTTAGCCCTGGTTTGTTCATGCTAGATCCCATTATCACTACATGTATAAAATCTTAAATAAAGTTGTTTCAGGATTTTATACCTCCTAATTAAGCTTCAGAGGTGGGTAGTCTAATGCCCCCTTCCACTATTTATGGAAATGTATGTCCAGCCTCCTGTTCATTCCTTGAAAAGGTCTTTAAGAATAAAGACGAAAGCCCTCGGAATCGTTTTTCACTTTTCCTTTGTGGGTGTATCTGCATATATAACGGGTGTTCCAATAACTTGGACCAATTTTAAATGTGAGTTAAGTTTAAGCGTCTAATGATTTTTTCTTTTTCTTTCAGATTTAACAACTTCAGTCTTTGGCAATTTCAACCATGGAAAGATTAACAATCGAATAACGTGTTAAAGTTATCGAAGCCTATTATGAAAATGGACGTTCAAAAAGAAATGCATTTCTGGCACTTCGCGATTTTTTTGGTCAACATAATCGACCAACCGACAGTGCAATTGGGAAAATTGTTTGTAAATTCAAACAAACTGGGTCAGTGGCAGGTATGATAACGCCATTGCGTGCTTGTTTACCCCGTTCAGCTACAAGCATTGCTGCAGTGCGCAAGAATGTGGCCGAAGATCCAGACACCTCTATTCGTCATCGCGCGCAGGAATTGAACCTCTCCACAACAACGTTACATCGAATTTTGACAAAAGATTTGTCTCTACACGCTTACAAAATTCAAGTGACACAAGAACTGAAGGCTACTGACCATTTGAAGCGCCGTACATTCGTCAATTGGGTGCACGTGCAAAGACAAGCCGATGATGATTTTTCGCAAAAAATAACCTTTAGTGATGAAGCCCATTTTCATCATTGTGGATTCCTTAATAAGCAGAATTGTCGCATTTGGGCTGATGAAAATCCTAGGAAGATTGTTGAAAAGCCACTGCATCCACAAAAGGTCACTGTTGGTGTGCATTTCTTGCTAGCGGAATCATTGGGCCGTAATTGTTCAAAAATGATGCCGGGAATTCTGCTATGGTGAAAGGCGAGCGATACCGTGCCATGATAACCAACTTTTTATGGCTTGAATTGAATTCTAGGGATGTAAAAGATTTGTGGTTTCAACAGGACGGCGCCAGAGGCCACACAGCCAATGCAACAATGACTTTATTGAATGAGAAGTTCCCAGGTCTCGTCATCTCTCGAAACAGCGAAGTCAATTGGCCACCACGCTCGTGTGACTTGACGCCTTTAGATTTCTTCCTTTGGGATCATCTCAAAAGTAAGGTCTATGCCAACAAGCCAACAACAATTCAACAGCTGAAGGATGAGATAATAAGGCATATTGGTGAAATCAAGAAGCAACTATGCAGAGACGTCATCAAAAATTTTGACCATCGAGTGAAGGTGTCCCGCCGAAGCCTTGGCAGACATTTAGGCGATATTATTTTTCAGACATAATTGCCATGACTGAAATAAGATGATCCAATAGTGAAATCAATAAATTTTCACCAATAACAGTTTGATTTACTGCTAACTTCGATCCGTCTTAATGGGACACCCGTTATATATATATATATATATATATATATATATATATATATATATATATATATATATATATATATATATATATATATTAGGGTGGTCTTTAAAAAAAATATTGATAAACTGTGCTCCCATAAGCCTAAATTGTTCCTTTGGGTACCAAATGAGAGAAAATTTGAGAAATATTTAGAGGTTGCACATTGACCTTGAAGTTTCTACATTTTACACATTTTTTACAAAGTCGGCATTTTTCTTTCAGAATCATCTAGCTAATTTGATACAGACCTATTTCTGTCCATTTGCAGTCCCAATAAACCCGAAAAGAAACTAGAGGATCTGTGCAGACCTTACCCTATCAATATTTACCATTGGTAACACTGGTACTCAGTGGTGGTTGATGGCAATGATGCCGAGTAGTCATTACACTTTATCGTAAGTACTCCTTTCCCATCTCAGTGTGTGCTGTGTACTGTGGGAGGTATTATGTGTGTTGCTTTGACCTCTAGCTCTGAGTAAATCAGCTACTTGCTTCTTGAACTCTAAGAACTGACTCTTATTAGCATCATATAAGATATTAGTTTAGTGTGTTCTTTACTTTGAAAGTGTCCTCATGGCACCAAAAAAGAAGAAGTGACATATTTATTGTTAGTGCTAGAGAAGAGCTCACAGAATCCAAGCTTCCATCAAAAGGGGAAGTGGTGAGCAACCTACTCCACTACCATCAAGATAAGAAGCTAACTATTGGCTCTAGTGCATATGTAGTAGTGAACAAAGTGACAGAGTTTTGGGAAAAGTCACACATCCCAATCATAAGAAAAGATCATTCTATTGCTAAAGTTCAGAAATTATATGCAAAATAGCAGCACTTGAAAAAGAGAAGGAAACGTAGATCACCTTGACAATTATAGACAGAAGAGAGTTTTGAGAAGAGTTTAAAAGATTTGTTTGACACTGCTACTGCAGATGTCTTATCAACCATACAAAATACAGAAAACAGAGGTTTTCTTATTGCTCAAAGAGAAGCAGGCAGGAGAGGAACTTTAGGTTCAATTGATGTTTCTTTAGCTATCAAAGAAAAAAGAAAATCGAAACGAAAGAAATTAAAGAAGAAAGGAAGCTTAGATCTGATCGGGCAGCAGCAACTACTTTTCAGACTGTTAAATTGGAGTCATCCAGTACAGGAAGTAGCAGTGAAGAAGTGTGTAGTGATTTTGAGTATACAGTAGCCACTGCTTGGCTTTCTGACAATGAAAAGTACTCAAAGGCTATTGCTGAAGCCACCATTGGACCTTCTAAACGTAAAAGAACAACTAAAATATTATAACGCCATCTCTCGCTGCAGCTCTAAATAGGGCAAAAGTATCAGACTGCAAGGCAACTTCATTACTCGTTGAGGCTTCTGAAGCTTTTGGGCAGAATATTGAAAATTTGATTATTAATCGTTCCTCCATACGGCGTCAGAGGCAGTTAGAAAGGAAAAACCTCGCTTTAAAATTAAAAGCTGAATTTTCTAGTAATATTGAGGTGGCAAGCTAATGCAAGACTTGATATCTCATAAACATGTTGATCGCCTTCCCATCCTTTTTTCAGGCAATGGAGTTAACCAACTCCTTAGAGTTCAAAAAATAGCACTGTAAAAGAACAAGCAGAGGCCGTTGTTGATGCATTAGAAGACTGGAATCTGGTTGATAAAGTAGTTTCCATAGTATTTAATACAACATCATCCAGCACAGGTCATATTAATGGCGCATGTACGCATATAGAAAAAAATATTGGAAAAGAACCTCTTGTACTTTGCCTGCAGACATCATGTGTTGGAATTGGTAGCCAAAGCTGCAGCTGCGTTTACAATACTGACTAAATCAACAAGAGGTCCAGATGAGATGCTGTTTAAACGTTTTCAGGCAAAATGGGACACAATTGATAAAGATAAATTTGAATATGGTGCTGATCATGAAGATGTTGCCCTAATAATTCAAAATGCTAAACGTTATTTTGTGGGCAGAAAAGTCAATGGAAGAAATGAAAGATCTCAGAGATGACTACAGGGAGTTGCTAGAATTTTCTTTGATTTTCCTTGGTGGTACTCCACCAACAGGAAATCAGTTTAATCGTCCTGGAGCAATGCATCATGCAAGGTGGATGTCAAAGGAAATATACTCACTGAAAATAGGGATGTTCAGGGGGCAATTCAAGCTAACTCAAACAGAGGAGCAGAGCTTGCGTAAGATGTCTGTTTTTGTATCGACTGTTTTTATCAAGTATTAGATCGAGGCTTCAATTCCATTGTTAGCTCCCCGAAATGACTTAGAGCTTCTAAAAGCCCTGAATGATTACTGCAATATTGACGAAGAAATCTCAAAGGCCACATTGGAGAAGTTCAGCTCACACTTATGGTATTTGTCAGAAGAACTTCATGCAATGAGCCTGTTCTACATATACTCTTGTTCCATCCACTACAAAAAGTTTAAAGTAAAAGCTAGGAATTAAAGGTCTGCAATTGAAAAAGAACATCTAAAAAAGCAGAAATCAGACTTGAGACAATCAAGAATTATGGATTGGAAGACTTCGCAACAAAAGGAACTATGTCATTCTTCAATAAAATGAATCTTCCTACTGGATATCTTTGTGAACCTCCAGACTTGTGGAGCACAAGAGACGACTATAAAAGTAACTAATGATAATGCAGAATAAGGTGTGGCCCTTATCCAAGCGTACAACCGATACCTAACCAAAGATGAGGAACAACTATAATTCCTCCTCCAGGTTGTTGCAGAACATCGTAAACAGTTTCAAGATAGCCGTAAATGTACACTGCTAGGACAACAGTAAATTAAATAAATCACATCAAAACCTTGTCCTAAAGGGTGGAGGTTGGGGAAAGAGGTTGGTGGGGTACATGGAGGTTGGGCCCACGTCCCGTACCCTGGTAACACAGATAATAAAACAGTTAATTGAATTTTAATTAATTTGCCAAGAGGAAAAATTTACTGCCAAATCTTGGAATTACTTTATTATCTGTGGCTAAAACTCTCGTAATAATTATTGAAACGTAAAACATATGATTATAGAATTTATAAATAGTTTAAAAGCTATAACTAATCGATCAGGATTGATCGATTACAACAGAAAATATTGATTATTTGGTATAACTTTATGATTGATGTGCAACCTCTAAATATCACTTGATCCTAAAAAGATTTTGTAGCAATGATATTAATGAGAAAAGGAACAAAACTGAGGCTTGAGAGAAAATAAAAATACAAGTCTAAACTTTCCCCCTATATATAAGGACCACCCTAATATTATATATATATATATATATATATATATATATATATATATATATATATATATATATATATATATATCGCTCATTTAACCCTAATAAAAAACTCATTGATCTGTACTTTAATTAAATATTCTGCAACACTTCCAAAGGTCCTCCCTACCGAAGGGGGACACATCTCTACAGAATGGACCATCTCTCGCTAATTTCCTCCTGGCAAAATTTGTCGACAGCGCTTTGCGAAGGTCTTAGCTCTTAATGGCGCTTTACAAATCCAACTTTTCTCACTTGACTGGCTTATGTACTTTCTACAGTCTACACATTGTCGCAATTTACCACTCTGTGACGAATCTTAAAAAAACAAAAAACCATCCCCTTCGCACGATCCCCAAAGCATCTTTGGGCGCGAATCGTAAAAGGCAGCGAAACCCGTAAAGGGCTCGCTCGTTAGGGAAGCTTCATTCACAAAACCTATTCTCCCGCGAGCAAATCAACTTGTTTCGGAGTTGAGGGGGAGGGAGGGGTGTCATCAGATATATGAATATAAATAGTGTCAGTTTACGCTTATACTAATCTTCTCAGCGTTCTTTATCACCTTGGTTTCCAATTGATGGCTATTTTTTTTTATATATAAGCTGATATATTTTGTCGCTTTCTCATTCCTTGAAAAAAAAGACGAAAACGCTCGGATCATCTTTCCTTTTGTCTTGTTGCGTTGTTTACATAAATGTGCCTCACGTGCTCCTTTTGTGAGCTCTTAATCATAGAGAGATAAAGATAAACTTTTCGTCTACCAAATATGATCATTGCCCTTGACGTTTAAGTAATTATGTGTGTTATCCTGTAACAAAATAGGACTGATTTTCTTTAAATTAAACGTGTCCCATATGTGACCCCGTTTGTACTCAAAGAACTTATATGTACTATATACGTTTGGGAGACGGAGATTCATTTTGTCAATTTTGTGAACTACTTTTGACTACTCAACTTATCTTTGTCCATAAAGTTGACAAAATAGGATTATTTTTCTTTAGTTCATTAGTGATATAATATTTTCAATGATGAGAGTAAACAAATGTAATATTTAGGGTTAATTTCTGAAACATATTAATCTTTTGACGTTCATATGTATATATATACTTGGGACAGCTATTTACAGTCTGCATTCGATTACTGAGTATATGTATGCAAATTCTTGTATGTGATAATCTTTATTTCAATTACCTTGCAGTGACAAGACTTGGAAATCTTATA
The DNA here is from genome assembly GCA_963969495.1 of Ceratothoa steindachneri. Classification (NCBI taxonomy): domain Eukaryota; kingdom Metazoa; phylum Arthropoda; class Malacostraca; order Isopoda; family Cymothoidae; genus Ceratothoa; species Ceratothoa steindachneri. The sequence goes on from OZ018330.1 coordinate 10,095,345, forward strand.
TCTGACGCACTCTCGGATCATGTCAAGATTAGCGAACCGAATACTTTTGGGTTCGCTATTTTTGACATTGTGAAATTGGAGGACAACACGTTCCAGATGCGTTCTTCCTCTGCTTGGGCGTTCGCTATTTTCAACATTGTAAAATTGGGGGACAACACGCTCCAGACGCGTTCTTCCTCTGCTTGGGCGTTCGCTATTATTGACATTGTGAAATTGGAGGACAACACGTTCCAGACGCGTTCTTTCTCTGCTTGGGCGTTCGCTATTATTGACATTGTGAAATTGGAGGACAACACATTCCAGACGCGTTCTTCCTCTGCTTGGGCGTTCGCTATTATTGACATTGTGAAATTGGAGGACAACACATTCCAGACGCATTCTTCCTCTGCTTGGGCGTTCTCTATTATTGGCATTGTGAAATTGGAGGACAACACGTTTCAGACGCGTTCTTCCTCTGCTCGGGCGTTTGCTATTTTTGACATTGTGAAATTGGAGGACAACACGTTCCAGACGCGTTCTTCCTCTGCTTCGGCATTCGTTTTTTTTGACATTGTGAAATTGGAGGACAACACGTTCCAGACGCTTTCTTCCTCTGCTTGGGCGTTCGCTATTTTTGACATTGTGAAATTAGAGGACAACACGTTCCAGACGCGTTCTTCCTCTGCTTAGCTTTCGCTATTTTTGACATTGAAAAATTGGAGGACAACACGTTCCAGACGCGTTCTTCCTCTGCTTGGGCGTTCGCTATTATTGACATTGTGAAATTGGAGGACAACACGTTCCAGACGCGTTCTTTCTCTGCTTGGGCGTTCGCTATTATTGACATTGTGAAATTGGAGGACAACACATTCCAGACGCGTTCTTCCTCTGCTTGGGCGTTCTCTATTATTGGCATTGTGAAATTGGAGGACAACACGTTTCAGACGCGTTCTTCCTCTGCTCGAGCGTTTGCTATTTTTGACATTGTGAAATTGGAGGACAACACGTTCCAGACGCGTTCTTCCTCTGCTTCGGCATTCGTTTTTTTTGACATTGTGAAATTGGAGGACAACACGTTCCAGACGCTTTCTTCCTCTGCTTGGGCGTTCGCTATTTTTGACATTGTGAAATTAGAGGACAACACGTTCCAGACGCGTTCTTCCTCTGCTTAGCTTTCGCTATTTTTGACATTGAAAAATTGGAGGACAACACGTTCCAGACGCGTTCTTCCTCTGCTTGGGCGTTCGCTAATATTGACATTGTGAAATTGGAGGACAACACGTTCCAGACACGTTCTTCCTCTGCTTGGGCGTTCGCTATTATTGACATTGTGAAATTGAAGGACAACACGTTCCAGACGCGTTCTTCCTCTGCTTGGGGGTTCGCTATTATTGACATTGTGAAATTGGAGGACAACACGTTCCAGACGCGTTCTTCCTCTGCTTGGGCGTTTGCTATTTTTTACATTGTGAAATTGGGGGACAACACGTTCCAGAAGCGTTCTTCCTCTGCTTGGGTGTTCGCTATTTTTGACATTGTGAAATTGGGGGACAACACGTTCCAGACGCGTTCTTCCTCTGCTTGGGCGTTCGCTATTATTGGCATTGTGAAATTGGAGGACAACACGTTCCAGACGCGTTCTTCCTCTGCTTGGGCGTTCGCTATTTTTTACATTGTGAAATTGGGGGACAACACGTTCCAGACGCGTTCTTCCTCTGCTTGGGAGGTTGCTATTTTTGACATTGTGAAATTGGGGGACAACACGTTCCAGAAGCGTTCTTCTTCTGCTTGGGCGTTCGCTATTTTTACCATTGTGAAATTGGAGGACAACACGTTCCAGTAGCGTTCTTCCTCTGCTTATGCGTTCGCTATTTTTGACATTGTGAAATTGGAAGACAACACGTTCCAGAAGCGTTCTTCCTCTCCTTGGGCATTTGCTATTTTTGACTTCGTGAAATTGGGTGACAACACGTTCCAGAAGCGTTCTTCCTCTGCTTGGGCGTTTGCTATTTTTGACATCGTGAAATTGGGGGACAACACGTTCCAGACGCGTTCTTCCTCTGCTTGGGCGTTCGCTATTTTTGACATTGTGAAATTGGAGGACAACACGTTGCAGAAGCGTTCTTCCTCTGCTTGGGCGCTCGCTATTTTTGACATTGTGAAATTGGGGGACAACACGTTCCAGAAGCGTTCTTCCTCTGCCTGGGCGTTCGCTATTTTCGACATTGTAAAATTGTGGGACAACACGTTCCAGACGCGTTATTCCTCTGCTTGGGCGTTCGCTATTTTTGGCATTGTGAAATTGAAGGACAACACTTCCAGACGCGTTCTTCCTCTGCTTGGGCGTTCGCTATTATTGACATTGTGAAATTGGAGGACAACACATTCCAGACACGTACTTCCTCTGCTTGAAGGTCGCTATTTTTTACATTGTGAAATTGGAGGACAACACGTTCCAGACGCGTTCTTCCTCTGCTTGGGCGTTCGCTATTTTCGACATTGTAAAATTGGGGGAAAACACGTTCAAGACGCGTTCTTCCTCTGCTTGGGCGTTCGCTATTTTTGACATTGTGAAATTGGAGGACAACACGTTCCAGACGCCTTCTTTCTCTGCTTGGGCGTTCGCTATTATTGACATTGTGAAATTGGAGGACAACACGTTCCAGACGCGTTCTTCCTCTGCTTGGGCGTTTGCTATTTTTGACATTGTGAAATTTGAGGACAACATGTTTCAGACGCGTTCTTCCTCTGCTTGGGCGTTTGCTATTTTTGACATTGTGAAATTGGAGGACAACACGTTCCAGACGCGTTTTTATTCTGCTTCGGGATTCGTTTTTTTTGACATTGTGAAATTGGAGGACAACACGTTCCAGACGCGTTCTTCCTCTGCTTGGGCGTTCGCTATTTTTGACATTGTGAAATTAGAGGACATCACGTTCCAGACGCGTTCTTCCTCTGCTTAGCTTTCGCTATTTTTGACATTGTGAAATTGGAGGACAACACGTTCCAGACGCGTTCTTCCTCTGCTTGGGCGTTCGCTATTATTGACATTGTGAAATTGGGTGACAACACGTTCCAGACGCGTTCTTCCTCTGCTTGGGCGTTCGCTATTATTGACATTGTGAAATTGAAGGACAACACGTTCCAGACGCGTTCTTCCTCTGCTTGGGGGTTCGCTATTTTTGACATTGTGAAATTGGAGGACAACACGTTCCAGACGCGTTCGTCCTCTGCTTGGGCGTTTGCTATTTTTGACATTGTGAAATTGGGGGACAACACGTTCCAGAAGCGTTCTTCTTCTGCTTGGACGTTCGCTATTTTTGACATTGTAAAATTGGGGGACAACACGTTTCAGAAGCGTTCTTCCTCTGCTTGGGCGTTCGCTATTTTTTACATTGTGAAATTGGGGGACAATACGTTCCAGAAGCGTTCTTCCTCTGCTTGGGCGTTCGCTTTTTTTTTACATTGTGAAATTGGGGGACAACACGTTCCAGACGCGTTCTTCCTCTGCTTGGGCGTTCGCTATTTTTGACATTGTGAAATTGGGGGACAACACGTTCCAGAAGCGTTCTTCTTCTGCTTGGGCGTTCGCTATTTTTACCCTTGTGAAATTGGAGGACAACACGTTCCAGAAGCGTTCTTCCTCTGCTTATGCGTTCGCTATTTTTGACATTGTGAAATTGGAGGACAACACGTTTCAGAAGCGTTCTTCCTCTCCTTGGGCATTCGCTATTTTTGACATCGTGAAATTGGGTGACAACACGTTCCAGAAGCGTTCTTCCTCTGCTTGGGCGTTCGCTATTTTTGACATCGTGAAATTGGGGGACAACACGTTCCAGACGCGTTCTTCTTCTGCTTGGGCGTTCGCTATTTTTGACATTGTGAAATTGGAGGACAACACGTTGCAGAAGCGTTCTTCCTCTGCTTGGGCGCTTGCTATTTTTGACATCGTAAAATTGGGGGACAACACGTTCCAGAAGCGTTCTTCCTCTGCTTGGGTGTTCGCTATTTTTGACATTGTGAAATTGTGGGACAACACGTTCCAGACGCGTTCTTCCTCTGCTTGGGCGTTCGCTATTTTTGACATTGTGAAATAGGAGGACAACACGTTCCAGAAGCGTTCTTCCTCTGCTTGGGCGTTCGCTATTTTTGACATTGTGAAATTGTAGGACAACACGTTCCAGACGCGTTTTTCCTCTGCTTGGGCTGCAAAAATGAAATGGTCTAAATACGCAATAAAACTCGGTGAGTTTGCTTGCAAATGCCTTAAATAAACAGACACACGTTTTAAGGTCACAACCTTCTTAAGAACCGGAAATACATGTTTTGGCCCAATCAAGACTATATTTAAGACATTGAATTCCATGTTATGTATTTTAAGTGAGAAAATTGGAATAAAAACAGCAATCGGCAAGTGGGACTTTTGATTTTCGGTTAGGTTTGCTTAGGTGAGGATACTTAACCTAACCAAACTTATCCTAACCCAATCTACCTCAAGCTTTAAGGGGATAAGGTTCATTTGTTCAAAACTTTGGGGGGATGTTAAAAGGGCTACATAGGGAGCGCGGGTATTAGAGTGTTCCATTTCACCTAACATATTCTTTCATGATTAAAAGGACCATTGTATATGTTTACCGGTTTTCTTTCGCCTTATACCGTGTGTCCCAGAAAAAAGTTAGCCGTACTTTGAATTAATATAACTGAAAACCTATTCGAGTTTTTTAAGTTTTATAAAACAAAACAAATTTACCAACTTTTTATCTGTCCATTCTCGGAAATTTCATTAAACCCCCTTTTATGATCTTGATACACCAATGGGTTTAGTGGAGGCTATCAAAAATATGTTTGCGCAAAGAAGTAAAATAATTGAAACGAAGCCTAGGAAGGCTAGGCCACCGTGCACTTTCAAGAGAAGCATAGGCAGCCTAGGTAGGCTAGGTCACGTTGCGATTCTTCAAGCAAAGCCTAGGCCATTTTACAGTGGTTTTTCAGCCACGCTGTGGTATGGTTTCGTCATTATTGCTTACTAAGTAAGCAAATCAAAGCGTTTCTGTGTAAAAGTTTACTTCCATAGAACCTTTTTAATCATGCGGTTAACAAAAGATCAACGCGCATTTGTAGTCACAAACTTTATTAAAACTGGCAGTATTAAACAAGTACAAGATTCATTTGAACAACATTTTCCAGGTAGGCACCCACCAAGCAAGCCCACAATTTTGAAAAATGTTCGCAAGTAACAACATAAAGAACATGCTTAAACTTAAATAAAGGTCGTTCGGGTCGCATGAGAACCATAAGAACAGAAAATATCGAAAATGTTCAGATAACACTTCTTCAAAATACACATGTATCAGTCAGAAAGAATGGCTTACGATTGTCAAAGTCATCATTTGAACGCATTATTAAACATGACTTAAAATGGCATCCCTATAAGATGCATGCAAGCCACCAGCTTCTTGAAACTGATTTTCCTCGTCGTAGACAATTTGTCGAATGGCCTCTCCATAAACCTGCTCGTTTCTTGGAAAAAATTGTGATTGGTGACGAGGCAGCCTTTTTCATGAATGGAAAAGTAAATAGCCATAACATTCGGCAATATGCACCGCTGAACCACCCCCCAGCATTCAACTTTGACACACGTATTTGTCAGCAAAAAGTGTCGCTGTGAATCGGAATATGCGTGAATGGCTATCTTGTCGGCCCATTGTTTTAAGAGAATAACTTGAATGGTGCTGTCTACCTGAGTATGATCAACGAAAGGATCTTCCCGGAACTTCACTAGATTACGGCAATCAATTCAATAGACTTTGGTGGATTCAGGACGGCGCACCAGCTCATAGAGAGCTTTCTGTCAGAACAAAATTAAGAGGAACGTTTGACAACTGCATTGTCGCGCTAAATCATGCAAAGAATGGCCTCCAAGGTCCCCTGACTTAACACAGTGCGATTATTTCTTATGGGGATATCTAAAATATAAGGTGTATTCTACTCCACCACAAAGCATCAACCAGTTGAGAGATAGTATCACATGTGAAGTCAATAGACTTAAGGAAAATCACAAGTTAATTCTAAAAGTTGTTCAATCAATGCGATCGAAGGCGCAACTGTGCTTGGAAAGAAATGGAGGACATGTGGAAGGAAACTGTGCTTAGAAAATTAAAAAATGAATTTGCATTACCCATATGAAGAGGTTTTTTTTGTTAAAAAATGGATTTGAATATATTTGTTGATTTTAAACTTCGAAGTTTCATTATTTTACTTCATTGCGCAAACATATTTTTGATCGCCTCCACTAAACCCATTAGTGTATCAATATCACAAAAGGGAATTTAATGAAATTTCCAGAATCGACAGATAAAAAGTTGGTAAATTTTTTTTGTTTGGCAGAACTTAAAACTCCCTAATAGGTTTTGAGTCATACTAATTCAAAGTACGGTTAACCTTTTACTGGGACACCTTGTATATACATACATACATTGTATTCGCTATTATTGATAAGAGTAATTTAGGTTAACTCTTCTTGTCATGGTAAAATTATTCTTGACATAATCCCACACTCTTTTCTTTTTCCTTGACATGTTCAAGCGAATATCCAATCCCATAATTGGTGTCTCTTTCAAATTCTTTAACTATTGTCTCGAGTGACTTAAAAATATAGAGTCAACTCGAGCTTTTTAAATGAAGTATGATTTTTATATTGCACTAAAATGATTTATTAAATCATATCAAAATATGGTTTGAGGCAGTATCACTGTTGGCATTTTTTGAATAAGGGTCAATCTGGCCAGAGCGCATTTAACGTGACCAGTGTTTCCCAACCGTCCTCTTATAACGAAATGGTTGACACACAAATAGTTGCTAGTATATGTATCTACGTACTTGGATGAAACATTTCTCTGAAAAGACAAATCCTATTTGATGAATCTTCTCGAATTTGGACATCGAATGATTTCAGAATACGACTTGGAGTGAAATGTTATTTTGCTAGATTTCAGGAGAACATTTTTTGCTCTACAGCAGGCATGATTTAATGGACGGACCAAATAGGAAATATGTGATTGCTCTTAGCTAGTGGAAAGTCTCTCGCGTTTTAGTGTTTGGTATAATAAAATATTACTGTTAAGGAAATGAAATAAAAAATATAAGAAATAGAAAAGTTAAAATGACAGGAAATATAACTGCTTGCTGCGAGGAACAAGGAAATGAATATGATCAAACAACGATGAATCATATTTGATTGCTAGAGACCGGAAGAGTTATTAAAAGTTATTAATGGTTCCAAATGGGTTTTCAGTCGTTTTGAGGTTTAAATTCTTAGATGCAGTGCTAGTGAAAACAAAATGAAGACTAAAAACTACTACTTATCTTCGAAATTGATGTTGGAGACTTATAATATTCCCACTTCCATCCCAGCAATCAGAGTAGCACACATCTTCCTCTTCCTAGACTTTCGTATTGGTTTACTTTCAAATTGTTTTTATTTTTCTCACTACAATAAACTCTCGATATAACGAACCTCAATATAAAGAATTTCGGATATAGCGAACCAAACTTACTGGCCGAACTCCATCGAGTTTAACAGGCAAGCGTTACGACCAGACTGAGCGAGTGTTGGTGTATCAATACTATGTTGTGTATGTACTCCACTTAACTTTATTAGTAATTACATACGTATTACATATCCATAAAGAACTTGGTTTGTTATTTCTATTGCTTTTAACGCCCATTGGGTTTAACAAACTTTCGTCTTTAACGAACGATTCCCCGCCCCCTATAGTTCGTTATATCGAGGGTTTACTGTATTTATATTTAACTAGCTCTTCAATTTCTTATTTTATCGCGTTTGTCTTATTCCTTCTCTCCCCTGGCTTGATTAAGCCCAGGTTTGTTAAAATTGTATTTTGTACTGATGGATTTCTCCATTTCCTCTATCCTACTGTCTTCCCTCTTTGTCTGTCTATTTTAACACATGTGTCTTCAAGGTTTCATCTGAGTGCCGAGAACTGTTAACCACCGCCCGGTTCGGTTTATTAAATTGTTTTTTAATCTGAAGCCTGATAACAGTTGGTTGCTTCCTTATTTCCATGCCATGGGATCCTTGAGAGGAGGGGCTTTCCTCGTTCCTACGACTACTGTATGTTGTGGTTGGGAGTGGGTCCGCTTTTTCATCAATCTGGAGGAGCGCTGTTTTCAATTTTGAAATTCAGAACTCCCCAAGGTTTCACACAGGTAACTTTCTCCCTCTCTCATTTTACTGAGAAGACCAGAGATCATCAATTTTTATCTTTATTTAAACCTTTATTTTTACACTTTTCAATGTGGACTTTTCGACCTATTTAGTATTTTTTTATGCGTCTACCTTAAGTGAAATTAAGCTCGTATTTAGAAGAAATGTAGGTGGTTACTTTTGTTACTTGTCGTAGTAACTCTAATTATTGTCACACTTTAAATTCTCCTCAGGTTGCAATCGCGCAGCTCTTATATTCAAACTCAAATATTTTTATCAACTCAAACATCATTAACAAATATCATTATCAAACTTTTAACACTACTCATATCTGCGATCGTGCAGACATATTCAAACTACTGGGTGTGCCTAATGTCTGGACACATAGGAAATATCGATATTTATAGCTAACTATTTTTTGGCCACACGGATTAAATATAAGTTGTTGAAAGAAGAAAGAATTGAACTGCTACTTTTCAGTGGACATGAAGTGTGGTCATATCGAAAGATAACATGATTTTAATACACGTCATCTCAGAAGGACCCTAATTGGCTTTTCGACTGTGAAGAAGGTGCTTATAAAGTTTAAAAAACAAAACAAACAGTGTCATGGTAAACCCCGCTGGAGAACGACCAACTGTATCAGGCAAATAAAAAAAAACTGTCAGGGTTGTTTTAAGTTAGCCCCCCCCCCTCCCTCCCAATTCCTTCGTAGGGCATCTAGGGAGCTTGGAGTTCCTAAAACAACTATCAATTGTATCTTAAAAAATCAAAAGTTTCATCTGTACAAATTACGAATAATGCATCACTTAACAGAGGATGACCCTGACAACTCAAGATGTGTGAATGGTTTTCTAATATAGTCGAGGAAAAAAAGTGTTTTATGAAGAGTTTGTTGTTCAATGACGAAGTTTTGTTTCATGTGAATGGGGAGGTTAACCGACAGAAGCTTCGATACTGGTCGCAAAACAATCCGTATTGGGGGGACCATACTAAGCAGCAGCGAGCTCAAAAGATTATGGTGTGGAAAGCTCACGTGTTGGGGCATTTTTCTTCGATTATCTTAATGCCCTAACTTGAAAGGATAGATGAAGTACTACTTGGTTGATTTCAACATAATGGTGCTCCTGCCCATTTCGCCACATTGCTGAGTGACAATTTCTTTAAATGGATTGGAAGACGTGGTCATGTGGAGTTGTCTCCTCGTTCAAAGGACCTTTTCCCCATTGACTTCTTCTTCCAGGGCATCCGAAAGGAGAGGGGGTATTCAATTAAAATTAAAGATACGAGATACCTGATGGAATTCATCCTAAATTAATGTGTTCAAATTTGCGGAAATTTTGAGTTAATGCATTGGGTTCATGCGAATCTCGTATATTCGAAGGCTTTATCGAAGCTCTTATTAAAATTAATTATTCATTTTAATCTTTAGAAGAAGGAAATAGCTACTGTTACTTAAAAACGAAAAAAACAAAGGGAAATTATTGAAGCAAATTTAGATCGGTTAAAAGAGCCTTGCGGAATGTTTTTCCAGTATTTCAAAAGAATTTCGATAAAAGTTTTTTCTTGCCTTTAGGTCTAGAAAATAAGCATGGATCCGGAAAAAAAAACAAGAGTAATTTATTAGGAGACCAGGTAATTCAAAATCTAAAAAAAAGCAGCTATGGTTAAATTTTTATAAATTTTCCGAACTTCGCCAATTATAATAATTTTAAAAAGGAACTCTAAACTATTTCCTTCCTTTCAAAAAATCACGTTGCTAAAATATAGTTATAGATAAAATAAAAAAAGCAGCCTTACTTAAATTTTAATAAATTTTCTGAATTTCACCATTTGTAATTTCGATACTTTTATTAATTTCTGAAATTCACCATTTGTTTTTTTTGATATTATAAAATAATTATTAGAAATAACTGATAAAAAAACATAAGTCATAACCAAACTAAGATGAAATTATTATTCAAATACTAAAAAAAATCCCCTTCTTAAATTATAGAGTTAGTGATGATGACGAGGATATGTACTGGAAACCTTTTAGCTTTTTTTTAGACTAAAAGCCCGTTACCAAATCCAGATAGACGTAGGCCACAGACTGAAAGTCTGCAGGCGAAGCGCAAGCTCCTCCTATAAATAAGTAGTTCAATTAAATTAAATGTAGTAAATTTCTCTATTGAAAATTTGCATTTTGTGTGAGTCCAAACTTTAGGGAGATCTTGTATTATCAAAACTTTTAACATATTGCCATTTTAACTTTATGGCCACTAGCGAGGGGATCCGAAACTAACACCGTTTTCGAGCTCTTCTGAAAAAGGCAAAAATCGTTTACAAACCAAAATTAATTACTTTCCGATCGTTTATTCCTTTTCCATTGTCTAAAATCAAATACTTCCCTAATACGTTGGTGACGCTCCTCAAATCAGGGCCATCGCACTAACAAGTTCTCACCTGTTTCCCCGTTGAGCCTTTTCCCCTTCCCTTGTGGGCAGGGCTAAACAAACGCAAATAGCAAACTACTGGATACCACCCTCTCCTTCATCATTTCGAGTGGTCATGCGGATGAGGTTGCGGTCAACCACACTCGGGTGACTTCTTAAGAGCGACGTAGATGCTACCTCACTCGACCGCTTTCTCGTCACCCACATCTACCTCATGAATGACCTCGGGTCGTTGTCTCTAGCATCTCGCGCGCGTCCGAGGACTCGACTGGATCAAGTTCTCTTTACGAGCCGGAGAATGACAGATGGAAAAACGAAGACGATGTTGAAAATGCTTTCTCAGCGGGAACGCTGCTCATGGGAGAGAAGGCTCTCTCTCTCTCTCTCTCTCTCTCTCTCTCTCTCTCTCTCTCTCTCTCTCTCTCTCTCTCTCTCTTTTCATCACCCAGGGATTTTTTCATTGATGTCCAAACAAACGAGTTATTAATTTACAAAGGCACGAAGAGTGAATCTATCTATATATGTATATTATCATTTCTCTTGAAGTTCAATTTAAGTGAAGGCAAGACTGGTATACAAAATAGGCGCTAGATCGTGTCGTAATTCATCATTGTGCCACTTCACGCCTTTTTTCACAGTATATTTACACCACTTTTCAAGAGGTGCGTGACGTGAGAGGTGATATTCGAGGTTAAAGTTATTAATAATCTATTTCTTTAAATGCCTTTATATTATTCATGGAAACCATGTTATTACTTGATTATTTAGAGAAGAGATGTGACTAACGAGGGCATAATAACGGTGAGAACAGAGAAAACAAGGAAAAGGAAGATCCTCATTTGTAAAATTGGATCGAGAATAACGATTCTTCTTCACCAGTCGAGTAGCAGGTGTTGGATAGTCAACCATGCTGTAGCTGTCATCTGGGGGGTTGCGTGTCCTACGGACCCAACATCTGCATGAGAGTCTGCCTTAAGCAGTCCCTTACTCAACAGCCTTTTCATCATCCTCTTGTTCTGGATTACATTTTACACATTTTAACTTCCACTAACTTTAACTGTTTCTTTACAGCACCATATAAATTCTACACACTTTCATTCTATCTCCACCGCTTCCTTAGGAATCTCTCCTTAAAAACTTGCTGGGGGAGAGACGCCCTCGTTGGTTTTTGCCTCTTAGATTAAAGAAATAATAATAATAAAATCGTTATCGCGTAGTGACTTCGATGATCAAATGGTTGAAGGAAAGAAAAATGCAGGAGTTGGATTTTTTGTTTCGATGCCACACCGATTTTGACCACTTTCCCTCTAATCTTTAGGAGGGACAAAGAGGAGGCAAGACCTTCCCACACTTGTCCTGTGCTACACACTTGTTCTGTACTCCAGACTTATCCTGTAATCCACACTTGTCCTGTACTCTACATTTGCCCTGTAATCCAAACTTGTCCAGTACTCCACACATGTCTTGTAATTCATACTTGTCCTAGACTCCACACTTGTCTTGTACTCCACACATGTCTTGTAATTCATACTTGTCCTAGACTCCACACTTGTCCTGTACTCTACACTTGCCCATTGCTCCACACTTGTTCGGAATCTAAATTTGTCCTGTACTCTAAACTTGTCCTGTAATCTACAATTATTCTTTATTCTACACTTATTCTGTATTCCACATTTCTTCTCTATTCCACGCTTATTCTGTACTCCAAACTTGCCCTGCACTCCACTTGTCCTTTAACTTGAATTTGTACTGTAATCCACAATAGCCATGTACTCTACACTTGTCCTGTATTCCATATTTGTCTTGTATTCAATACATATTCTGTAGTCCAAACGTGTCCTGTACTCACATATGTCCTGTATTCCGCACTAGTCCTGTACTCCGCAATAGTCCTGTACTCCACACTTATCATGTACTCTACACTTGTCATATACTCTACGCTCGCACTGTAAGCCATATTTGTCATGCACTCCACAATTTTCCTGTACTCCATATTTGTCCTGTATTTCACGCTTGTCTTGTACTACGCATTTGTCCAGTACTCTACATTTATTCTGTATTCCAAAATTATCTAGTAATTTACACTTGTCCTGTACTCTTCACTTGTCCTGTACTCACCCCTTGTCCTATAATCTACACTTACCCTGTACTCCCTCCCTACTTCTCCTGTACTCAACATTTTTCCTATAATCCACATTTGTCCTGTAACCCCATTTTTTCTGTACTCAACACTTGTCCTGTACTCAACGATTCTCCTGTATTCCAGCTTTGTCCTAACCTCATATTTCTCATGTACTTTTATCACTTGTCCTGTAAACCATACGTTCCCTATACTCTACTCCACACAGGCCCTGTACTCAACACTTGCCCTATAATCCACACTTGTCCTAAAACCGACATTTCTCTTGTACTCTACACTTTTCATCTACAACATATTCGTTTTGTACCCCACATTTGTCCTGAACTCTATATTTGTCTTGACCCCAAATTTGTCCTGTTCTGTACACTTTTTCTATAATTCGGGCTTGCCATGTAGTCCACACATGTCCCTGCTCAATACTTGTCCTGTACTCTACATTTTTCTTTATTCTAAACTTTCCTGTACTCCATATTTGTCCTGTACTCCGTATTTGTTCTTAACTTCACACGTATCCTCTATTTCACACTTGTTCTTAACTCCACATTTGTCCTATACACCACACTTGTCCTTAACTCTACATTTGTCCTGTACTCCACACTTATTCTGTACTCCACACTTATCCTGTACCTACACTTTTCCTGCAATCCAGACTTATCCTGTAACCCACACTTGTCCAGTATCTACACTTGTCCTGTAATACAAACTTTTATTGTACTCCAAACATGTCCTGTACTCCACACTTGTTTTGTACTCCACACTTATTCTGTACTCCAAACTTTCCTATAATTTACTCTTTTCTGTACTATACACTTCTTAGGTACCTACTCAACACTCGTCCTGTATTCACATTTCTCTTATACTCCAAACTTACCCTGTACTCCAAACTTGACCTGCACTCTACATTTGTACAGTAATCCACACTTTTCCTCTCCTCCACAGTTGTTCTGTACTCCACACTTCACCTGTAATCCACACTTATCTTATAATCCACACTTGTCCTGTACTCCACACTTGTCCTGTCCTACTTACATGTCATGTACTCAACATTTGTTCTGTACTATACACTTTTCCTGTACCCCGCACTTGTCCTGTACATCACATTTGTCCTGCATTCCAAACTTGTCCTGAACCTCACACTTGTACGGTCCTACACACTTGTACTGCCCTACACACTTTTCCTTTACTCCACACTTGTACTGTCCTCTAGACTTGCCCTGTACTTCACACCTCTCTTGTACCCTACACTTGTCCTGTCTTTACACTTGCCCTGCACTCCACATTTGTCTTTTACTCTACACTTGTCACGTACTCCACACTTGTCCTGTACTCTACATATACTTCTTCTTAACTCCACATTTGTCCTGTACTCCACACTTATTCTGTACTCCACACTTATCCTGTACCTACACTTGTCCTGTAATCTACACTTGTCCTGTAGTCTACACTTTTTATGTACTCCACACTTGTCCTGTAGTCTATACTTGTCCTATACTCCACACTTGTCTGTATTCTCTATTTGTGCTGTACACGAAATAAAGCTTAAATTTTCAGGTCGCTCTTGGATGCCAAATTGAGGAACAAATTCTTGCTGATGGCTCTCCATTCCGCCTTTTAGAACAATTCAAAACCTTTCGATCAAAAGTAAGTTCACTATAATATAATTATTTATTTTTTTTATAAGCCCTCGAATAGTTTTGGATGACTTACGCTAGACTTTTCTGCGCCTTGTTGCCAAGTATTAATATTTTTCATGATAAGTTAGGTCGGAAAATTAATTATTGGCATAAAAAATAAGTATTCTAGTGTTAATGCGAATATTCTTTGTGATAAAAAAGTTAATTAAACTTGGAAAAGGGAAAATTTGTCCATTCTCTTTTGAAACAAAACCGTGTAAAGATATTTCGATATTACTGATTAAAATGCCGATATAACGTAAATAATTCCCTTAAATTTTATTCAAATTATTGCTAAATGTCTTATCGAGTTTATTTAGAATATAATATACAACAAACAAACACTCCATCTTTCACCATATAATAATATTGTCGTAGAATGGACTCTCGACGATATACCATATATAACTATTCGTTGAGGGAACTTATTTAATTATCTTTAGAGTGCGTGGATGTCTAGGCTGGCCGATATTATGTATCTTCGATATGCTTAAGAAGTGGAACTGAGCTCAAGGATAATAATATTGCTATCATTAATAAAATAGAGTTTTATTAATAAAAACTATCAACAACACACAAAACGGAAAATATTGACATAAACAGAGCATGAAAAGGGTCGTGGGAAATCCAGCTAATCCGAGGATTAAGAGGGATTCAAAAAGGTAAAACAAATATAAATTTAAAGGGATGGGATGGTTCGCTAAACCATTTAAAGCGCAGGATAGAATTGACAAAAGGGTTAAATACTCAAAGGTAACGTTCGGCTTACGTAATTATACTTGTGGGCAGAGGAAGGCGACGTGAAGGGATCTTTGGTCCGCTGGCGAGTTCCAGCCGAAGGTGGGGGGGAAACAAATGATCCTGACGTGGCGTCTTGGGAATGAGAACCGTTTCTTGACGAACGGCTTGAAGAACAATGGCTGTTCTACGTTGTTCTCTTCTGAACAACAGGGAGGGGGTGAGAACCGTCTCTTGTCTACGGGCTCGAACGAACAATGGCTGTTCTAACGTTGTTGGCTTTCTGAACAACAGGGAAGGGGTGAGAACCGTTTCTTATCAACGGACTCAAAAGAACAATGGCTGTTATACGTTGTTCTCTTCTGAACAACAGGACGGGGGGGGGGGGGATGGAGAACCGTTTCTTGTCAACGGGCTCGAACGAACAATGGCTGTTCTAATGTTGTTCTCTTTCTGAACAACAGGAGCAGCCTTGTGGACTTTGCGCCACGAAAGCTCGAACCTTGGCACTCAAGGGATATTGTCCTTCTTCTGGACAAGTGATGGTGAATCTCGAGGTTGAGTTCCCTTGGCGCACAAGGTGAGAGTGGGTCGTAGTGATGTTTCGCGACGAGAATCTGGATCTCCAATCTGATCTTAGTTGTAAAGTTTCCAAATAAATAGTCGGGACACCCCTTGGCGTGGGGGGACAATGGAGTTGGGGCTTCGAGGGAATGCACAGCCGAGCCTGAGAACAATGCCTTATCTGCCCATAAGCCTAACTCGATCTGGCGAGGTCGGAACATGGGGCGAACGGGGGAAGATAAACCTCCTTGTTTAAACATTGACTTAGGTGGCTGCGATAAGGCCCCAGGCTTCAAAGCGAAGATGCACGTGGGTAGCATCGTGGTTTTAAATAACATGTGATAGTGGTTGAAATTAAGCGGCCTCAAACCGTTCTATCACACCCCTTAATTCCGGGGGGAAGTTGTCACTTCGAAAAAAAAGAGAGAAGGGACAACGATAGAGCTCCGTTGTGGGGAACTCGTTTTCTTGTACCAACCGTACCTTCCTGCACCTAACTAGTATTACCTTAATACATATGATTATTTTGATCTTTTGATTATAGGGGAAAATAACCTTTAATACAAACTTAATAAAAAAAGGGGCATGGAACAATGAAATGATATAAAATTAGTACATATGGGACAAAATAATTTATACGTAATTTAAGGGGTACAAATATATATATACATACAAAAAAAATAGACATTGAGCGTTACAAAATTCAGACAGATACATTAACTAATTATATTACAAGAAAATCTAATTTAAGTCGTACAAGATGGTATATACATACATGGAGATCCTAATCCATACGAATACAATTACTTTACGCTATTTGGTAACGCATTCCTACTGAGTGCGTCAGCGACCTGGTTATCGGAACCTTTTATATAATTTATTTTAAATTGATACTCTTGCAAGAGTAAACTCCAGCGCATGATTCGGCCGTTGGAGTGTCGCACATTCCTAATATAGGCTAACGGACGGTGGTCGGTTCCTATCTGAAATTCTTTTCCTATCAAGTACATCTTGAATTTGTCTATAACCCAGATAATTGATAGAGCTCCCTTCTCTATAGTGGCATATCTCTTTTCGCGTGGTAATAATTGGCGACTAGCATATGCAACTGGATGACTCGTTCCGTCATCCTCGTATTGAAGGAGTACACCTCCAATGCCCTCGTTGCTCGCGTCGGTCTTAATCCCAAAGGATTTTTCCGGGTTGGGCAACTTTAAAATGGGGGCAGAAATGAGCTTACTCTTGAGCTGATTAAAATGGGAAACAGCGACATCATCCCAACGTAGACGATCGGGGAAATTCTTTTTTAAAAGGGGGCCGAGGGGCGCCGAAATTGCAGCGAAATTCGGAACAAATCGCTGATAGTGAGAAGCTGATCCTAGGAACGATCTTAATTGCTTCTTTGTAATCGGGAGGGGCATGTCGGCGATTGCCTTAATCTTGTTCTCTTGGGGACCTAACTGGCTTTTTCCTATTTTAAAACCCAAGTATTTTATGGTTTCGTGGGCAAAATGGCATTTGCTGGGGCCAATGGTGAGGCCATTTTCGCGCAGTCGCTCGAAAAGAGCTAGTAGGGTGGTTAAATGGTGACTCCATTCAAATAGTTCTTGTAGCTGACTCTTTTGATGTGGTGTCAGCTGCGCGTCAATATCCAGGTTACAGGGTTCAAAAGACTCGCCTGGTAGGGAAGCAGGAGGGTAATCGGCATCAGGTTGGATGCACACTGTCTGTATTACATTAAGGGACTCTGCGGGGTAATCTTCTGCAAGTGCCGATGTTTCGTCCAGTGCTACGAAGGTATCTCCATGGGCGCGTTGGAGGTACTTTTTTTCTTGGGGTCCACGGACAGTCTCCATGTACTTGTCTTGGGCCTTATCACCTAAGGGTGATAGTAATTCACACTGCTTTTGTGCCGTCCTAAAGTACTGGTTAAGGGACTCCGAGAAATCGGACGGTATCGGGGTTCTGATGGGGACGGGCTCCTGGGCTTCTTTCTTAGCTCGGCCTCGAGGAAGGGCAGCCTGAGAAACAGGGTCGGAACTTACTTGAGGGCTCTGTCCTATAAGTACGGAACAAAATTGTATGGGTGCTGAAATGACTTCAGCCCAGCCATCATAATATTGACACTGCAGGTAACATCTAACGACGGGGAATTGGTTCGCCCGCCCAAGGTAGTCATGTACCACCGCAAATTTTTCGTGGTTAGGGTCCACTGGGGGGAGGATTCGTCGGACACGATGAAACACGTACATCTTGTGTCCCTGACGAGAGTCGATACTCGGCAGCCGTTCACGCAGCCCTCCTCAAATTTCAAAGTTCCCAATGAACTTTTATCAAAAATAAAATTTACCTGGTGGCCTAACGGAGGGATGGAAGTTGCTGCTTGGGTCTGCACCACCGGGGGAGCCCGGGTGGCATTAATCTGGTGAACTTGGTTGGATGGTCCGCTCTTAAGCCTAGAATTTTGGGGGCAATTCCAGCTCGTGTGGTTTTCTACACCACAGGTGAAGCATATGATTGGTCGCTTCGGGAAGAGAGATGGAGGAGAAATCTTAACGGGAGGTTTGGTGTCCCGTTGTTGGTTTTGCGGAAAGAAGTTTGGGGGTTTTACGGGGCTCGGAAACTTCGTCGGCTTTCCTGGGAAGGAGCGCGAATCCTTCCTTCTTTCCTTGTAGGGGGATTGGTGAGAAGTTCGATTCTCCTTTGGGTATAAATTATGGCTTGCGGCATAGATATCCGCTTCTTCGGTACATTCTTTAAAGGTCTGGCACCGACGATCCTTGACGAACGCGCGGATCTACGTCGGGAAAACGCCAAAAATTGATCCCGCAACACGAAGTCTGTTAAGGACTCGTAGTTAGGATCAACCTTTGAGGATTCTAATCAAATTTAAAATTTCCCTGAAGAATGTATCCGAATTGACGGAACGTCTGTCCGGGTTTAATACGACCTCCTCGAAATTCTTGGCGGTAGAAATCGGGAGTCATATTATGAGCGGCCAATAACTCAGCTTTTAAGGTGCTGTAGTTAATTGTACACTCAGATGGTAAAGATATAAAAATTTCGCGCAATTTACAATTTAACAAGGGAAGTAATCTGGCTACACCTTCAGCCTCCAGGTTCATGTTATTGATTTCGAGGATCTTTTCGAAGTGGGCTAAAAATGCTCCGAAATCCTCTCTAGCCTTGAAATTAAGGAGCTTTAGTGAGAGATTGGGGGAGGCTTCGGAACGGGAACTGGCGGACTGTATCTCTGCTTCAACACGAGCTAATTCAATCTGATGGTGAAGCTCAGCTTGTCTTATCCGTTCCTCTCTTCCTCTTTCTTCTCGTTGGATTACTCTTTCTCTTTCTTGTTCTTCTCGTTGGATTTCTCTTTCGCGTTCTTCTCGTTGGATTTCTCTTTCTCTTTCTTCTCGTTGGATTTCTCTTCCTCTTTCTTTTTCTTTTTCTTCACGCTCTTTTCTTTGCTCCTCTTGAACGTACTCAATTAGTTCTTTCCCAGAAAGTCCCAAGGACTCTCCTTGCACTTTAAAGATTTCATCTTTGCACTTGGGGCGCACTAGTCAACCAACTAAAATTCAATGCAACAAGAATTATGCCTATATAGAATAAGCCTACCTAAATATGGGCACTGGCCTATTCGTACTTGGTTTCTCTATCTAAATAACCACTGACTAAAATCTCCCCCCAAAAAACACAAACAAATTATTATAACAGTTCCTTGAGCTACTCCAGCTTCTTAAGTTTAAAAAAAAGGGGGATAGCATTCGTTAAAACAAAAGGGAACTACTATACTCTATTATTATAACGAATAAAACTATGCTTTACTCGACTGAGACCAGTGTTTGCAAAGATATAGCGTTAAACCTTACACACCTGATACCAAATTTAAATAGTATATGTATATATATATATATATATATATATATATATATATATATATATATATATATATATATATATATATATATATGTCGTAGAATGGACTCTCGACGATATACCATATATAACTATTCGTTGAGGGAACTTATTTAATTATCTTTAGAGTGCGTGGATGTCTAGGCTGGCCGATATTATGTATCTTCGATATGCTTAAGAAGTGGAACTGAGCTCAAGGATAATAATATTGCTATCATTAATAAAATAGAGTTTTATTAATAAAAACCATCAACAACACACAAAACGGAAAATATTGACATAAACAGAGAATGAAAAGGGTCGTGGGGAATCAAGCTAATCCGAGGATTAAGAGGGATTCAAAAAGGTAAAACAAATATAAAGTTAAAGGGATGTGATGGTTCGCTAAACCATTTAAAGCACAGGATAGAATTCACAAAAGGGTTAAATACTCAATGGTAACGTTCGGCTTACGTAATTATACTTGTTGTGCAGAGGAAGGCGACGTGAAGGAATCTTTGGTCCGCTGGCGAGTTCCAGCCAAAGGAGGGGGAGGGAATCAAATGATCCTGACGTGGCGTCTTAGGAATGCGAACCGTTTCTTGACGAACGGCTTGAAGAACAATGGCTGTTCTACGTTGTTCTCTTCTGAACAACAGGGGGGGTGGGGGTGAGAACCGTCTCTTGTCTAAGGGCTTGAGAACAATAGCTGTTCTAATGTTGTTCTCTTCTGAACAACAAGGGATAAGGGTGAGAAACGTTTCTTGGCGAACTGGCTCAAACGAACATGGCTGTTCTACGTTGTTCTCTTCTGAACAACAGGCGGGGGGGGGGGGGGGTAAGAACCGTTTCTTGTCAACGGGCTCGAACGAACAATGGCTGTTCTAACATTGTTCTCTTTCTCAACAACAGGGGAGGGGTGAGAACCGTTTCTTGTCAACGGGTTCAAAAGAACAATGGCTGTTCTACGTTGTTCTCTTCTGAACAACAGGACAGGCGGGGGTGAGAACCGTTTTTTGTCAACGGACTCGAACGAACAATGGCTGTTCTAATGTTGTTCTCTTTCTGAACAACAGGGGAAGCCTTGTGGACTTGGCGTCACGAAAGCTCGAACCTTGGCACTCAAGGGATATTGTCCTTCTTCTGGACAAGTGATGGTGAATCTCGAGGTCGAGGTCCCTTGGCGCACAAGGTGAGAGTGGGTCGTAGTGATGTTTCGCGACGAAAATCTGGATCTCCAATCTGATCTTAGTGGTAAAGTTTCAAATAAATAGTCGGGACACCCCTTGGCGTGGGGAAACAATGGAGTGGGGGCTTCGAGGGAATGCACAGCCGAGTCTGAGAACAATGCCTTATCTGCCCATAAGCCTAACTCAATCTGGCGAGGTCGGTGCATGGGGAAAACGGAGGAAGATAAACCTCCTTGTTTAAACATTGACTCATGTGGCTGCGATAAGGCCCCAGGCTTCAAAGCGAAGATGCACGTGGGTAGCATCGTGGTTTTAAATAACTTGTGATAGTGGTTGAAATTAAGCGACCTCAAACCGTCCTATCACAAATATATTAAATTTTAATGAACGAAATTCAGCGTAAAGTGTGACATGATTAATTGTTGCAACTGAATATCTCTGTTTCGAGGATCGCCCACAAGTTTTCGATCGAATTCAGTTTTCGGAAGATTCAACGGCAGGGACGCTATATTTCACTGCTTTGGAGTCTGAGCGACTTCGTTATACCTTATATCACTTTATGATGCTCGACTCCGTAGGATTCTGCCCCGAATTTTTTTTGATGCTAGGGTATGCGGGATCCTCTCGGGCACCAACATCTAGAGTAATCTAGTTTGGGTACTCTGGCGAAATATCCTCCATATATTTTTACTTCTACCTACTTCCCCACTTTCATTCTAAATCCCTCCTTACAAAGTTTTGGGTATAGATGGTCGCTTTGTTTTTCCTTTCTTATTCTTAAGCAAAACCTACTACTAATTATAGTGTGGGGTAGTGTAGTGAACACGTTTTATTTTGTTGTTATACCGTATCGTCCCAAAACATCGGAACGCCTGTATTTCGATCACATTTTCCATAACCTTTGCTAGATAAAAGCCAAGGATTCAAAAATTGGTGCCCAATAACCTACAGGTACATACTACATACAGTCATGACCAAAAGATTTGAGACTACTATATTTTTTCCTAGAATAAATAATTTATAAAACGGACCAAACGTTGGATTTAATTGTGTTATGTTTGTATCATAATTTAAAGGTCAAATCATAAATAAATTAGAGCCCAAACCCATTTTATTAATAAATAAACTCAATTGAGGCGCGCAGTTAATATTTAGAATGATGTCCCTCGTTCTTCAGGACTTCTTCAATTCGTTTTGGCTGCTTCAAAATCAAATTTACGATGATATCTTGACTGATATCGTCCCAATTTTGTTCATTATACACTCACAACAGCTCACAATTGGATAGCTTCTGTTTATCAACCGCTAGTTTGATTATCGCCAACAAATTCTTTATTGGCTTCAAATCTGTTGAATTCCCGGGCCAAAGTGCCAAATGTTCAGCTAAGAACTCTTTTATAGCTTTTGTTTTGTGAGAAAATACGCCATCATGCTGAAAAAAATCAGTTATTATCTCCAAATTGGTCCTTAACTATTAAGAAAAAGTGCTGATGAATCATGTTTTGTTACTATTTTGAGATCATAGCAGTATTCTTAGGCAAAGTTGTAAGTTCTCCCATTACCTTAGGTAATAAGCAGCTCCAGACATAAAGAATGTATGATGCTTCACCGTATGCAAGACACAGGACTCGTGAAAACGCTCCTCTTTTCTCATCCTAAGGAAGTTTCTTCCAGAAGCTCCAAACAAGCGGGAAGGAGCTTCATCAGATGCTATAACTTTTCCGCAGTCAAAAGTCCATTCCTTATATTTCCTACCAACCTAAACCCGATCCATAAGGTTTTTTCTTCGCAGCACTATGCGACCTCATACCTTTGTCGAAAAGTCTCCGCTTTACACTTGCTTCTTTCCAATCGTAAGCAAGCTTGGCATTGGAGTCAACGCGATCCTTGAACTCGGACCTTACCAGGGGGCGATCTTGGCGTTGATTTAAATATTTTTGCCGTCTAGATGACTTTTTCACATGAATGTAACAGTTTAGTTCGATCGAATCTGACGGCAGGAGGTTCGTTGATGGTAAAACAGGCGGAAAATTATCTGGCAATTGCATCCAAAATAGTGTGAAGTTTGGCAGAGGAAGTATCATGGTAGGAGTAGTAATTTCGGTAGAAGAAACTGGAATACTTCTGCCTTTACGGGGTACAGTGAATACACAAGTGCACAATGAATTGATACCACGGGCTGCTTAGCTACATATAAGAGCCTCTGAAGCCTAATCTATAATTTTGATGCAGGAAAACGCCTCTGAAGAACTTCCTGGACGACGAGATCGAACTATTATGAACTAGTTTGCACAGAGTCTCGAAATGAATCTGGAAATGTTTGGAAGACACTCGAAGTAAAGTATATAGCGAGGAATTCGAAAACAGTTCAAGAACTGTGGGAAATTCTTCAAGATGAATGAAACAAGATTAGTGCGCATGAATGTCATCAGTTGGTTCATTCCTGTGGCAGATGTCAAAACATTAACGAGGATAAATGTTTTCCACACATAATTTTGTCGTGATATTCCAATAAGTGTTTGTTTCCGCTGTCATTCGGACCACTTTGGACGCATCGATATTTCTAGCAAATTGTTTATCTGTTTAGAACGTTAGTTTTATTCTTCCCAATTTGCATAACTTTTACACATACGTAGTTTAAACTATGATTTTCTCTGGTAAAAGGTGTGGAAGATGTTGTTTGAGAAATGCAGGCATTCTGAACTTTTTGGAAGATACTGTATGGTACGCTCGTCGCAGTATTCCTTGGAGGATTAACCTGCCTACTTCTTTCTTTGAAAAAAATCCCTGTTTTTTTTTAGACTCATTCCCACCAAGTCTTTACCGCCAATTCCTTCCAATTCATATTCCTTACCTCACTGATATTTTTAATTCCCCCTCACGTCTTGGATAGTACCATCTGACTTCAAACATGTTGCTGCTCGTCATTTCCTTTAGAAATCAAAAATTATCCCAAATGACCAGCAAGCTACCGCCCAACCTATCAACTCCCATTCCTCTCATAAGTCCTTGAAAGGACTGTGTCAGCCCAGACTCCTTTCCTCCTCAAACGTGCTGATGAGATTTATAGTTTGGTTTTGAGACAGGAGACAACACTGAATCGGTTCTCCATCAAGTAACGTACCGCCTCAGACGTACAGCCGACTCTGGTCAGCCCTCCATTTTAATGCATCTGGACCTCTTGGTAGCATTGGAGGTTGTTGACCACCATGTTCTTCTTTACTGCCCACGTAAATTTGGAGGTGTCTCTGGATCTCCCCGTAACTGGCTCGCTTGTATCTTTCTTATGGTATTGAAAGTATTTATATTGGAAATACCCTCCCTCGGGTGAGTGAGGTGTGATTTTGTGTACTACAAAGATCAGTTCTTAGCCCATTTCTGTTTTGTGTCTTCTTCCCTTTGATATACATAACTACAGAAACAAGGACCAGGAAATACCCTAAGGTCCGTTTAAGACCAGTCTGCTTACACAGACGGTGTTAGACTATGACTATCTAATGTTAGTGTATCATGCTTTTGTTTGTTTAACCTGCTGTTTGTTTGTTTTTTTTAACTATTTTAATTCTACGGTGCACACTTATGTAGATGTGTACCCTTTGACATGCAGGTTCAGTCATCCGTCAAATGCACGTACACGCTCCTCCGAACGGTAGGGATGGTGGGTGATAGGACAGTACTCTCTTCTCACGCAGGCTTCGCCTGCTAGTGATGAAAATAATATACGTATAGGACAGACAGAAAAGGAAAGAGGGAATTCAAATTCACTCCATGCCATGCAGTGGGACGTCGCTGGCATCCTTTTGTTCATCATTTCACTTCATTCCTTAACTCCTTATTATGTATGACGTTTTCATCTATGCTCCTACTATGTCATATTTACACTATTGAAGTACTCATCAAGTCGGTTTTTGAACATATTTACTGACGTGCTTTCTACTACACGGTGGGAAAGGCTATTCCACGTTTGCCTGATCTTAAAGGTGAAGTAATTTTGAGCTATAGTACAGTTAAAGCACATTGTTTCGATACTTTAAGGTCCTCTGAGATTAAAGTTCCCAGGTCTTCTTCTAAGTTAACCGAGTTGAGGATTTGGCCTTTCATATGGTATTTGCTCTACATCGGATCTAGAAAGGGCTTGGTTTCCTACCTTCGTGTCATCACCAAATTTAGAGATCCTACTAATCACTCCATTATCCAGGTCGTTAATTTAAACAATAAATAATAACATTTCATTTCTATGGCTGAGGATTGTAAAATTTATTTCTCTTTTTCTCAGCCTCTTTTGCTGAGACTTACTAAGCTACTATCCGCTTAAAGCAACATCAATGAATTCCTCTCGGGAAATTTTCTGAGACTCGAGCATGACAAAAAAATAAAGGTATTACTGATAGGCAATCCTGCGGATGTCGTTCGCTGCAAAACTATTGCCGGCTATATTAACTTCGGCGACCCCATACCCCTTTTTCGTTACATTAAACACAATCTTGCGAAGGGGGGCACTTTTTAGCAAAACTATTGCCGGCTATATTAACTTTGGCCACCCCATACCCCTTTTTCGTTACATTAAACACAATCTTGCCAAGGGGGGGCACTTTTGATAGTAGTATATATTTATGTAACCGCATGTTGCTATCATCTGTAGATCTTCTCTTTGCTTTTTCAGCAATCTCAGCCGCATTTCTTTCCCACTTTGACTACAACAGCATTGAGATTGCTATTCATACCTTCGTTACTTCCCACCTTTGACTACTGCAACTCTTTTCTTACTGAATCACAGGCCTCCACTTTCCGACCATTTCAACTAGTTTAAGACTTTGCAACCGCTGGTGTTCTTCCCCGCGAGGACGTCTCTCTCGTGCAACCACCCTGCCTCGCGAACGGCTGCCCAGTCGATACAGAATCAACCTTAAAGTCCTTTTGAAATATGGGATCTTAAATGAGGCAGCTTCCTCCTACTTACGTTGCTTCCTCACTGACCCTATACCAGTATCTAAGAACCTAATACTTTGGCTATGGCCCCGACTGTTTGTTTCCTTGCAGTCGTCTTCACTGTATGGGTGATCATGTTGATCATGCCTTTTCTATATTTGCGACGAGAATGTGGAATGATCTACCGGCTGGGATACGCTCATCGCCTCCCATAGTACCTTCAAGGGTACCTTGGAGACCTATCTACTATTTTGAGCTTTTTCTTAGTTGATAGACAGACGCTTTGTGAAGCAAATACCCTCGAAGAGCGCCATACAAAAATCCTTATTATTATTATTATCACCATCATCATCATCATCATCACTAACTCTATAATTTAAGAAGGGGATTTTTTGAGTATTTAAATAATAATTTCATCTTAGTTTGGTTATGACTTATGTTTTTTTATCAAAGTTTTTTCTAATAATTATTTTATAATATCTAAAAACAAAATGGTGAAGTTCAGAAATAAATATAAGTATCCAAATTCTGTGAATTTTTTAAAACCCAACGAATTACAAATGGTGAAGTTCAGAAAATTTATTTTTATATATCTTCTTCTCTACCTATATTTTAGCAACGTGATATTTTGAAAGGGGGGAAATTTAGTTTAGAGTTCCTCTTTAAAATTATTGTAATTGGCGAAGTTCAGAAAATTTATAAAAATTTAACCATGGCTGCTTTTGTTTAGATTTTAAATTTTAATCTTAGTTTCGAAGCGCAAGCTCTTTCCGTAGGGGGAAAGTGGCGAAGCCATTGCCTGATTATTATTATTATTATAAATCTTTATACATATATTACGCATTCCCTAAACGTTCCTCCTATTTCTACATAGATCCTTTTTAACTATAACACGTTTAGGTTAAGGTTTACGTATATGTGCAATTTTAACCTTTTATATCTAATGACTGAAGACGTCCATGAACCATGTGATCACCCGTGATCGTTTTCGCGGGGAGTAATGACAGGCAATTTGACGCCGTTCTCCGCTCCATTTTCCATGATTAAAATAGGCAAACCGGCTTTACCGAGGGTAAGGCAATCCATGGATTTTGTGACATTGGGGTCCTGTTCTTGTCTTCATTCAGGACAGGGAAGCCGGACGAAGCCTCATCCTTCCTCCTTTATATGTAAAGGACCCCGAGGAAGACGCCCATGAATACCGTAAACATTTAGGAGAGGGACGGGTTCTGCTTTGACCCGATATGTTTTAGTTTGTTTGTCCAGGGAACTGGGGTGAACCAAGCCCCTTCAGAGGGGAAGTGGCTCGGAAAAAATAAGGGGAGACAGGGGCGGTATAAAAGCCTATCAGATAAATGGCCCGCCCGCTCGAATGGGAAGATTCGTGGTTGAAGGACAAAGTGTGGGGTGGACAATGGGACATTTAGGGCTTATTTCAGAGTCGAAAATAGGCTTGTGTCAGTAATGGCCATCAAGCTGATTCAGCGCATTAGTGGGCCCCCGAGGAATAAGATGGGTTTATTAGTAAATAGCTTTTATCTCCTTAATTCGATCGATTACTTAGTGTATAACCCCCCCTTCCCTTCTAGTATTAGGTGTAGCGTGGATAACCATAAGATATTATCTAGATGATTGCGTACCCCTCTCGCACCCAGGGTATAGAGGTAGATCTCCTGCTGTATATCTTCCACGCATTTTATATTTACCTCTGTTAACGGATCTCAATATCTTTGTGGCGGGAAATGAAATGACCTCTATGGTCTTCGATTCTCAGTTTTAAGTAACAACAATCATGTGATTAATTCCATTTTTTTATAGATTTTAGTTTTTTTTTGTATCTTTGGCGAAACCGCGTTGACGAAGCCACTTTTGTCCTTTCAGCTAAGCTATAAATCTGTCTTAAATCCGAACTTGAACGCGGCTTCGATCTTCGCCGAGGAAGATGTCAACACCTTTGGAGTTTCCCAGATACAGATTTACCCTGCGTTTTTCTTCTTCCCTAATGGTGCGATTGATTGATTATTGGGAAAGAAATGGAAAATTGTATAATCCAACAAAGTTATGTACGCTCAGCGAAGAGGGAGAAGCCATAGGGCTGAATAAAAATGAGTAGAAGAACAATAGTGAAAGAAAAGGATGAAATAGATTAAAATGGAGGGGCAGAAATAAAAATGTGTGTGAGACAATGAGGGCATTTAAAAATGACAGGAAAAAAATGTAACCTCTCCTAAAAAAAATAAATCAAGGACAAATTTGAAACCAATGGAAGCAGATGGAGGGGGGGAATTTTTGAGTGCGTGGGCAATGTGTTTCACGCCTTCTTTCACTCAAGCCCTTTCGGACGTGGGTAAGAAGACATACACAAGAGGAAAGAAGCAAAATGAATGGAACAAAAAGAATTAAAATAAAATGAGTCAAGAAAAAGGTCGCTACAGCAAAACTTATCAATCCTAAATTTTGTAGTTACGAAAGAACATATGAAACTCCAAAAACGAATTCGTTTAAAGAGTGGAGGGACTCAAATCTACGACACCATCCCTGCCGGGTTAGAACCCTCCTGGAAATGTATTCTCTCCAATGAGCCGATGTCTGTAGAAGCACTTGTCACCTCATCTCCAGCACTCATGAAACGTGCTCTGAATTGGAAGCTCCTTCCTGCTGGTGTTTGTGGCAATAGAATCTCATTTCATATCTATGCGGTCCTACTCTGACTGCCTTTTCCCTCATTCCTCTCTCTCTACATGAGTGAACTTATTTTTCTGTCTCTACCAGTAAGATTGTCGCTTGTATATCTAAATCATTGTAGTATAATCGCTAAGTATTTATTTTTTGATGTACTTTTTTTGTTTTATTTTTTTTACGAGTTCTTTCAAATTTTATTTCTTTACTAAGTTTACTGATTATTTTAAGGAATGGTAAATTCCATCTTCTTCGTCTTGGCACTAAATTAACTCCCGTTGAGTTACAATAATGTTAATTTTCCTGAAACGAATCAGATTGCAATTGGAAGATGGACAAAATGAATTTGAGCTCAAAGTATTTCCATGATTTTCGAAATTCGTTTGATGGCTTATATTTCACACTTTGAAAGATAACATCTTTGACAGATTAACGAGTCTAGACTGTCTTTAAATTGTAAGATTGATAGGTTAAATTGATGCACGCAGAACCAACTTTGTGGAAATATGGTTGTAGTTGGACATTTAAAGATAGTTCAAATAATTTAAAATTTCTTAACATAAATCGGGCGATGATCACTGGAAACGCGATCGAAATGACTTCTTGGTGAATAGATTTGTGGAATGTTTCTCAAAAGTATAGGTGCTAAATTTTGCTACGATATTTATTCCTAAATAAATTCATCTTGTACGCGCACTTGGATATATATATATATATATATATATATATATATATATATATATATATATATATATATATATATATATATATATATATATATATATATAGAAAAAAAAAAAAAAAATATATATATATATATATATATATATATATATATATATAAATATATATATATATATATATATATATATATATATATATATAATATATATATATATATATATATATATATATATATATATATATATATATATATATATATATATATATATATATATATATATATATATATATATATATATAAATATATATATATATATATATATATATATATATATATATATATATAAATATATATATATATAAATATATATATATATATATATATATATATATATATATATATATATATATATATATATATATATATATATATATATATATATATATATAATATATATATATATATATATATATATATATATGAGGAATTAAACCACATTCTCCGAAGACAATTTAATTCAGAACAGTTTCGGTGTATCTCACACCCTTTTTCAACTGACACTGCGTAGAAAATATAAGAGAAGTGCATATAAGCATAACACAAGAGCTCCTCTTTTTTCCCCCAATCTCCTACTTGTGGCTAATCTGGAGGGGGGGGGGTTAGGCCTAAACATATTAAAGGGCTCACATTTAACTATTTTGTTTTTATGCTTTCTTATTACAGGATTAAAAGAAAATTGACCCTCAGATAGATTTAAATTAGGAACTGACGATATCCAGCTCGATTCTACGATTCTTCTCTTAACATAGTTAGCCGATTTAAATACCATTTTACTTCCATTGAAATCGATCGTATGATTCTTGTCTCTAACATGGCAAAATATTACACTGCTTTCGCTGTCCACTCTAATATCTCTTTTGTGTTCGTACAATCTCTTGTCTAGATTTCTCCCCGTTTCCCCTATATAAACTTTATGGCAATCGTTGCATGGTATTGCATATAATCCTATGTTATGATGTTCTTTGGGTTTCCTGGCCATCATCAATTGGTTTAAGATATTATTATATTTAAAGGCTAGATTAATACCCGCTTTTCCAAATATGTCCTTTAAACTATTTAATTTATTATCAAATGGCAATGTTATACATTTGTTGAAGTCGTTAGTGCGGGAAGGCTTATTACCATAGAATGTTTTCCTAGCTGCAAAATGGGCAGACGATATGAACCAATCGGGGTAATACAAATTAGAAAAAAATGGTCCTGATAATGACAATTTCTTCATCTAAATAGGAAGGATGACATATTTTGTATGCTCTAAGGAAAAGGTTAGAAATTACCGATTTTTTAAGTATATAGGCATTCGAGTGGGTTGGTTTCCTATACACGTCAAGTTTTAATTCATGGTGATCTTTATTAATGAGGACATCTAAAAAGGGTAATCTATTATCATATTCCCATTCATATTTAAATTTGATGGAGACATGCAAATTATTCAAATTATTAAAAAAGGTATCAAAATCATGGCGATTAGGCCATACCGAAAATACATCGTCAATGTACCTTAACCATATAAAGTTAGGAGGAGAAATTGTGGGAAGGAGTTCAGTCTCAAAATATTCCATGAAGAGACATGCCAATATCGGAGATAAACTATTTCTATGCTAAGGCCAAATATTTGTCTATAAAACTCCTTATTTACTCGAAACACATTGTCAGAAAGACATAATTCAACTAAATCGATAAATTTACTCGTAGAAATGGGAAGATCCAAATTAAGTCTAGGCATGATTTCCCGCAGAAGACCCATGGTTTGGTCAACCGGAACTTTGGTAAACAAAGAGTTTACATCAAAGCTTACAAGTTTTCCATCCGGTAATTGCAAGTGGTTGAGGCGGTCAACGAAATCTTGAGTGTTCATAACGTGTGCAGATGAGATTCTTCCTACTGCTGGAGATAAATGCTTGGCGAGCCATTTGGAGAGCTTATAAGTGGGAGAATTAATATTGGAAATGATTGGGCGTAAGGGACATCTCCCACTTATAAGCTCTTAAAATGGCTCACCTAGCTTACCAAATAGTGGTAAGTGATGCATGATAAATTACAGATATAAAATAAGCATGGCTATAAGTTACATATGTACATGCTAGGATTGATCAAACTGGAAGTTACTAGACAACGTAATTCTCTTACTTATAACTTTGAGAAAACCAACTAATTTAGGGTAGTAAGTTACTTCCATGAATTCTTAGCAATTTCAGTCATTACCTTGTCAAGTTCCTAGCAGCAAACATGCCTAGGGGATACAGTACACCTGCCTATATCCAGAAGCTAAGTGTTAAGCTACACCAATATGATTATCTTTTCATCAGAGCCATGGTAGACCTAGGAAAACCTCCAAGAGAGTTGACCAAGCCATCGTCCGTATAGCACAAAAGGACCGATACAAGACAGTCACTAGGATTTCCCGAGAAGTAAAGGAAGCTATGGGCATCAGTGTCTCCAGGAAGGCAGTATCAGGCCGCCTGACGGTAAGATCTTTAAAATCTCGCACACCAGCACTCAAGCCATTGATCAGCCCTAAGAACAAGAAAGCTAGATCATCCTTCGCCACTAACCACGTTCTAGAGACAGAAGATCAATAGTCCAAAATGCACTTCAGCGATGAATCGAAGTACATTTTGTTTGCTTCGGATGGTAGGAGGTTTGTCCGTCGAAGACCTGGCGAAAGATTCTCCGTGAACTGCTTGAAGAGCAGCGTTAAGTTTGGTGGAGGATGCGTTATGGTGTGGCCATGTGGAACATAATTTCGGTAGAATTATATCCCAGGAACGTCCAACCCTCGAACCGCTTACCATTTTATGCGGCCCACTGCTCAATTAAATTCTAATATTTATGTATATTTTCTGGAACTGTGCTATTAGGTTTACAAGATACATTTCGATGCAACTGATGGCACCGGTGACTTACCTTTGAACTGACTAATGAAAATCTTTGTGGGCGGGGCTTGTCATAAAGGACCCATGCCCCAAGCATCATTTTGATTGTTTCAGTTTTAAACCTTTTTGCGATTGGATGAATTTTGATTGTTTTATTTCCTAACATTTTTACAATGTCAATTGATGGTGACTTCTGTGGTAGTTAAAAGAGTGACTTCGAACAAATACAGAGTGATTTGGAATCAGATTACGGTAGTATGAGTGATGCTATTAGTGATAAAGAATGGGCACCTGTTGATTTATCAGGCGGATAGAAAAAGAGTGTCAATCATTTTCACTGATTCTAGTCTAGTCCTAATGCTAATTCTCCCTGCGGAAGGGGTTAATTTATTCTTTTTGTTTCTAATTTCAGCTATATTAATATAGGCGTAGGCCTATATATAATTATTTTGCTTACGTAATAATTTTAAGAATTTCAACAGATTCCACTTATATTCATAAAGATTTAAACCACTTAAATTTGTACTTATATTTCACCGAATTTGGTCATGGCATCTAATAATAAAAAATAAAAATAAAAGAAGAAAAGAGAAAATTCAATATTCTACGAACAGAAAAGTATTTCGTAAATGAAACATATAATACTATTCTAAATATGATAAAGTTGCCATATACAAAGAATATAATATTAAGCGTCACTATGCTGTAAAAAAAATGAGACAATATAATGAATTAAACGAAGAAAGAACAAAAGGGAAAATATATGAATTGAAAAAGTTTAGTTTACAACAAAACATTACCAACAAGGTCTGCTGACCAAAAAGTCGCGTGCTCTAACTTATTCTGAATTATGCCCTTACGACCTTCAAAACTTTCAATAATTCCCAGAGGACTTTGGCAATTATACCATTCAAAAGAGAATGTAAAACAATATAAGGGTTTCAAATTTCGTTAGAATCAGCCGAATAGTTACAATTTTATTACAAAAACAAAAAAAGAAAAACGGGGACCGACCGATCGACCGACATAGTGAGATATAGAGTCGCTCGCGACTAGAATCGCACGCAACTAAAAAAATATGTTGTTAAAACTGGTACATGTACAAAAAATAGTTATTTAATAGCTGAAAAATTGGCTCAGATGATGAATTAATAAAAAAATATATTGTAATTGCTTTTAATGAATATTGCCCGTAGAAATGAAATGGGTTCTGACACATCAGACGATTGGAGGAAGGATTGATGACATAGCTTACACTAGTGTAGGTACATTGCAGACCCAATTATCTACATGTGTTCATTACAGTTTAGCAATGGACGAAAGTACTGATCAAAGTAACACTGCACATTTGGTTATTTTCTTCAATGGAATTGATGGCAATTTTAATATCTTTGAAGAAATGTTGAACTTATGTCATATGAAGAGTACATCAACTACAATGACATAATTGAGCATGATAATTTATCATTAGAAAATTTCAATGTTGATAGAAATCAAATTTATTCGATCACAACTGATGGTGCTCCTGCATTAACTGGCAAAAAATAATGAGTTTATTATTATATTCAAAGAATCGGTTATTCATGATATACTCAACTACCATTTCTTGATTCATCACGAGTAAAATATGAAACACTTGATGACAGATCTTGTAACAATTGTCAATTTTATCAGATCTTTGGGCTGGAACAACTGTGAATTTAAAATATACTTGGAAGAAGTTGGCAGTGAAAATTAAGACCTTATTTATTTATCAAAAGTTCTATGGCTCAGTAAAGCAGCAACTTTGAACAGATTTCAATTATTGTTACCTGAAATAAAACAGTTCATGCAAAATAAGAAGTAAAATGTAGATTTTTTTAGAAAATAAAGAATGGTTCAAAGATCTTTCCTTCTTGGTAGATATTACTGAAATGTTAGTGAACTTAATTTGTACCACCAGCCAATACCAGCTAGAACTCAGTGAGCTTCAAAGTAGAGAATCGTCTTATCATAGAGAACATTTCCTTCTTGAATTTTACAAAGAAGTGCATTATTTCAATGAATTTGATCAAATTGCCAATTTATCTAGAAAAAAATATTATGCATGTGGGGTAGTAAGTACCTAGTTCTGTGAGCAATTCTTTTCGTGTATGAACTTAGTATGAAATCAAAGCCCCCAAAAATGTAGAAAAATAGCACCGGAAGAAGCCTTTGGTTAGTGGGTTCCTTTGGTAGAAGATGTCAGTGCATAATTGATAGTAAAGGTCTACATATCAAGTACAAATATATTGTAACAACCAGCATAAATTATTTGTTAAATAACTTATATCATTGTACCTTCTCGTATACGTGTGTTGTGTTATATATATATATATATATATATATATATATATATATATATATATATATATATATATAATGGGTGTTCCAATAACTTGGACCGATTTTAAATGTGAGTTAAGTTTAAGTGTCTAATGATTTTTTTCTTTTTCTTTCAGATTTAACAACTTCAGTCTTTGGCAATTTCAACCATGGAAAGATTAACAATCGAACAACGTGTTAAAGTTATCGAAGCCTATTACGAAAATGAACGTTCAAACAGAAACGCATTTCTGGCACTTCGCGATTTTTTTGGTCAACATAATCGACCAACCGAAAGTGCAATTGGGAAAATTGTTCGTAAATTCAAACAAACGGGGTCGGTAGCAGATAAGAAAACGTCATTGCGTGCTCGTTTACGCCGTTCAGCTGAAAACATTGCTGCAATGCGCGAGAATGTGGCCGAAGATCCAGACACCTCTATTCGTCATCGTGCGCAGGAATTGAACCTCTCCACAACAACGTTACATCGAATTTTGACTAAAGATTTGTCTCTACACGCTTACATAATTCAATTGACACACGAACTGAAGACTTCTGACCATTTGAAGCGCCGTACTTTCGCCAATTGGGTGCACGAGCAAAGACAAGCCGATGATGATTTTTCGCAAAAAATTATCTTTAGTGATAAACCCAATTTTCATCTTGGTGGATTCGTTAATAAGCAAAATTATCGCATTTGGGCTGATGAAAATCCCAGGAAGATTGTTGAAAAGCCACGGCATCCATCAAAGGTCACTGTCGAAGATTTGTGGTTTCAACAGGACGGCGCCACATGCCACACAGCCAATGCAACAATGGCTTTATTGAATGAGAATTCCCAGGTCGCATCATCTCTCGAAACAGCGAGGTCAATTGGCCACCACGATCGTGTGCCTTGAAGCCTTTAGATTTCTCCGTTTGGGGTCATCTCAAAGGTAAGGTCTATGCCACCAAGCCAACAACAATTCAACAGCTGAAGGATGAGATAATAAGGCATATTGGTGAAATCGAGGAGCAACTATGCAGAGACGTCATCAAAAATTTTGACCACCGAGTGGAGGTGTGCCGCCGAAGCCTTAGCGGACATTTAGGCGATATTATTTTTCACCCATAATTGCCATGACTCAAATAACATGATCCAATAGTGAAATCAATAAATTTTCACCAATAACACTGTTTTATTTACTGCTAACTTCGATCCGTCTTAATGGAACACCTGTTATATATATATATATATATATATATATATATATATATATATATATATATATGAATGCAATATCCCGCAGGAAAAAATGAAAAGGTGTTACCAAGTACTTTCGAACTTTATTAAGTTCCTTATCAAGGATAACTACAAGAAATAGTATTATATTAGAGATATATATATATACGAAAGAAAAAAATGAAAGACCGCCTCAAAAACAAGAAATCACCAATGAGGAAGAGGGAAGGGGGAAGGTAAAAAAACACATTAAGGATTACAAGAAGCAGATAATAAGGTCAAACTAAGTCGAAGGAAAGGGTAACAGATTCAAAGAAATGGAGATAGCCTAACGAGGGAGATTATAAGACACGATGAACAAAAGGGGGAAAAATACAAAGTACATGACAGAGCAGTGACAATTAAAAAATAAAAATTAATAATAAAAAAATAAAATAAAATAAAATAGGCACCACATAACTAAAGAATTTATATAAAAAAACACTAGGAACGCAAGACAAAACTAATTTCTTTTCATATTTTTCTTTCGTATATATACCTCTAATATAATACTATTTCTTGTAGTTATATATATATATATATATATATATATATATATATATATATATATATATATATATATATATATATATATATATATATATGTGTGTGTGTGTGTGTGTGTGTGTGTGGAAAACTCACAAAGTATCGCGTGAGTAAGCAATAAATGCAACAAAGCCCACAAGGAAAAGTAATACGAGGATTCCAAGTACTTTCGAACTTTAGGAGGAGCGAAGATAAAT
This sequence comes from Ceratothoa steindachneri, assembly GCA_963969495.1. Lineage (NCBI taxonomy): Eukaryota > Metazoa > Arthropoda > Malacostraca > Isopoda > Cymothoidae > Ceratothoa > Ceratothoa steindachneri. The sequence goes on from OZ018330.1 coordinate 10,131,767, forward strand.
ACAAAATAAGATCATTAAATCAGGTAAATTCAAAAGACTAAAGGTTGACAAGAGGATTTAAATACAGCCTAAGCAATTAGGGAGGGAGAAAATCTTAAAGAGAGATTAACCTCAGAGATCAGGATCTAAAAACCAAGATAGAAAAAGTACAAAAGTACTTGGAATCCTCGTATTAATTCTCCCTGTGGGCTTTGTTATATATATATATATATATATATATATATATATATATATAAATATATTGGTTGGGACTGTTCCTGCAGATCTTCAATTTAATTTGTAGGATAAACAAAATATAAAAATTATACCAGTTAAAATTGATGTGGATTCTTCTATCTTCTACCCGATGCTGTCAAATTCTCCTAGTTTGAGCCAAGATTATTCCATCATCCTTTCGATGAGGCAAGGCTTCAAACCTTTAATCAAAAGTCTAATTCTTTGGAGGGAAATATGCATAGCAGTCGAGATGTTATAATATAGTCTCGAAGAACGAGGAGCGTTTAACACCACGACTTTAGGCGCTCTATAAATGATATCCAGCAATGTCACGAAACCAAACATATAAATTGCCTCAATCTTGAAAATCAAGACGCAAAAAAGTCTCAACTACTCTCAAACGCAGCAGTTAAATAAGTGAGAAAGATCCCAGAGCAGAGAAAAATATTAATGTTACTTATATCGAAGCGCACAAACATGCATTAAGGTCCAACCTCATACACATTCTTTGTCAAATCCTGACGTACAAACCCACCAGTCATCCACACTAAAAGAAACATCACTTTACACTAGACAAGGCAAAATCAGGTGAATATTCATTGGCCTTCAGCAAAAGGCGATATTTATTTAAAAGCTTTCCACAGTGTAAATTATATTATTCTATTAAGATCAAATCAATCAACAACTATTGCCACCACTTCAATCCATTATCCCGTCGTTCAAACTGTTTAATTCATTCTCACTTAACTTACTCAATACGTCTAACTTAACTCGCTCGTAATTCATTACTGACTCCTCGTTTGCGTTCTAAACTATTGGCTCTTAATTATTTGATAATGCATACTTGATTATTTGCAAATGAGCTCATCTCTCAATTAATCATATACTATTCTTCTTTGACTCTAAAACCGATCCACTGCAGTATAAAAATATAGGTTGTGTGTTCCAAATGGGAATTAGTCAATTCAGTCAATACTCAGGCCATTAACTCTTCAGCAGATGTATTTTTATAATAAAAGATCTTGCAAAAACACTAAACAGGGTGTTTGATTTTCCTGAGTGTAGGAAGTGAGTCGGAACTATTGGAGTGCTAATCGGTAGTTAATCATTCTTCCATATATATATATATATATATATATATATATATATATATATATATATATATATATATATATAGCGAGAGAGATTATAGTTGATACTTGTAGCGAGATGAGTGAGTTGATGTCTGATTGTAGAGGGAGTCACCAGTTCTGAGTTGGAACAATATTCCTTCTCTGCTACATGATTCGAGTTCGTTCTTAAGGGTGTCTACCAAATAAGTTCGTATTTGGATTTTTATAAACGTGATTAAAAATAACTTTATTTTAAACTTGGATTTAATGATGAAGTGTGAATCCTAACACCAAGGTGGATGGATCACGGGGACGAAAACGAAGTTATGTGATCGAATGAATGAATAATGTGTATCTTGTATGTGAGAATGATATGTACTTGTTTTATATGCGTATAGATGGTGGGCGTGACGAATGGCGTTGTGGGGGGGGAGGAGTTTTGTGTTTGAAGTCAATGTTTGTTAAATATATATATATATATATATATATATATATATATATATATATATATATATATGGAGAGAGAGAGAGAGAGAGAGAGAGAGAGAGAGAGAGAGAGAGAGAGAGAGAGAGAGAGAGAGAGAATGAGAGAGAGAGAGAGAGTGTGTGTGTGTTACAAAGAAATATGTACTTAAAGAGACCATTCGGTCCACTACAAAGAAATACTTGTTTTTATTCTAAATATATACAATACATATAAGGCATAGGATAGCAAAGATGAAATCTCTCCTTACTCACCTCTCCCACCCGTTTCCAGGCTTTGAAAAGTGAAATATAAACTTGGTAATGTTGAAAAATATACAAGAGTAGGAAATTTTAACAGGAAAGCAGGAACACAATAATATATACTTACGAATACTAACATATAATGTTAATCTAAACTTAGAACATGATCTTTTTTATTTTTATTTTTTTATCGCTTTCAATGATTTTTCATTTATCATCTACTTATTTTTCTTACTCCCAGTCTTATTTTAAAAGTGTAACATAAAAATATATACAATAGCTTGTTAATGCATTCAAACATATTAATAATAATAATAGTATATCTTACTTATGTAAATTTCGAACATGCGTTTTTTTGTGGTGTTTTTCAACATGCAAATCTATAGGATAATTTGTGAAATATTCACATCCAATAAATTTTTTTGTTAATATATCAAAACAGATAATGATAATAATAATAATATTTTACTAATCTAAACATAGAACATTCTTTTTTTTTCAACGTACAATGTCTTGTCAGTTATTATCTAATATTTTTTATTATTTTGTCCAGTCTAATTTTAAAAGTGTCGACTAAACTACTGGACACCACATCCTCAGGAAATTGGTTCCAGATGCTTATAATTTTGTATTATTTGTGCTGAGTTCGAACCAATTAGTATAGTCTACATTATCTATTTCATTCAAGATCCTAGACACTTCTATTAGTTGGCCTCTCAATCGTCTTGTTTCTAGACTGAATAAGTTTAGCCCTTCTAATCTTGTATCATAATTATGATTTTGTATTTCTGGTATCAATTTTGTGGCCCCTGCTTGTACCTTCTCCAATCTATCAATATCTTTTCTTAAGTATGGTGACCACACCTGTGCACAATATTCTAATTGTGGTCTTAGAAATGCATTGTACACATATAAAATTGTAGCTTTATTTCTATAATTAAATTGACGCTTGATATATCCGAGAAGCTTTAGTGCTTTCTTTTCCACTTCAATACACTGACGAGAAAAATTAAGATCTTTGAAATAAGTATAGAGTCCAAGATCTTTTTCATAAAAATGTTCCGTAATTATTTGATCAAAAAGTTTATATTCTGCTCTTGGGCTTTTATACCCCACATGCACTACTTTACACTTATTAAGATTTAAGGGTAGCTCCCATTCTGTCTTATCTATATTATTTTGAAATTCTATAACATCTTGTTCAGTTATTATTCCTTTTCCTAATTTGCAGTCATCTGCGAATTTAGAAATTTTCGACAGCAAGTCATCATCTACATCATTAACATACATAATGAAAAGCAAAGGTCCAAGGACAGACCCCTGAGGAACACTACTCACAGAAGTCCATTCTGATGCTTGTCCGTTGAAGACTATTCTCTGCTTACGATCAGTAATCCAATTTTCAATCCATTTTGCTATTTCTCCCTCTATTCCTAAGGCTCCTACTTTAGACATCAGCTTCTTATGCGGTACTTTATCAAATACTTTTTGAAAATCTAAATACAAATATCAGCTGATCTGTTATTGTCATACTCGGTATTAATATAGTGGAAAAATCCAATAAATTTGTGAGGTATGACCTGTGTCTTTTAAAGCCATGCTGGAGTCATTTAATAATTTATTCTTTTATAAATGCTCAACTAGTTTCTCAGTTATACAGGATTTGAGCATTTTTCAATTATTGAAGTTAAACTTATCGAGCGATAATTACTAGCTAGTTCTTTGCATCTATTTTTAAATATTGTTTTACATTTGCCAACTTCGAATCTTGAGGAACGATTCCACTTTCTAACGATAAATTTAAGATCTGTGTTAGGTGTTCAGCCACTTGATCTTTGATTTCTTTTAGAACTCTTGGCGATATTTTATCTGGCCCCGGAGATTTGTATTTATTCATTTTCTCAATAAGCTTTCTTATAGTGTTCACAGTGCATCTAACCGATTCAAATGGTCTATTGCCAGCATTTATAATAGTTGGTATGGGATTATTAATCATACTTTCTTTTGTAAACAGTGATTCAAAGTATTCATTTAAAGTATTAGCTATATCAATATCGTTAAATTGTAAAATATCATATTTGGCTTTTATAGAGGCAATGCTATTTTTTTATCAGTTTTCTACTATTTACTAAGGCAAAAACTCCTTTGAATTTTTTTTTACAATTTAGAACTACTCTTATCTTCTCATTTCGTTTTTTTTTTTTTGGTTTTAGCTTTAGCTTTTCTTCTGATTTCTATATACTGATTTCTATTCTCTATGTTCCCTTTAGATTATAGCATTATGTACGCTTTATCTCTATCTTTAATGATTTTTTTTAATTTCAGCAGATAACCATTTAGGTTCATTGGCATTTTTTACGTTACTAATATTTAATGGTATTAATTGAGTTTGTTTATTTAGGAGATTGTTTTTAAATTCATGCCATGTTTCATTAATTTCTTCATTTTTACGGTATAATTACTCAAGCTCTTCCTGAGTCCAGCAAAATTAGCTTTTTGAAATTTAGTTTGGTGATGTTGACTTTTTTTTAACATAAGGAGTATTAATTTCGAATTCAATTAGATTATGGTCACTATTACCAATTCTATCTCTCACATTTAGATTTGAAATTAATTCATCGTCTGATATTAATACTAAATCCAATATATTTTCTCCTCTTTTTGGTTCTCTCACTCACTGAGTCAGGAAATTCTCATCTATGAAACTGAGCAATCTTTGTCCTTCTGAGTCGACAGTTTTCATAGGCCAGTTTACTTAAACGCAATCAAAATCTCCAATGAACAATGTTAGCTTATCTTTACTGATTTTGGTCAAGAATTCCTAAAATTTATTATCTACCACCAGAAGTTGATGTAGCGTCCTGTAAAAAAAATTGACATGTAAATTCTTCTTTTGGTTTAGTTTATTTCCTATTATTTTACAAGCTTCTTTCTTTTTTTTTTTTTTTATAGAGCCCATCTGGCAACTACCCACTTGGGCATAAGTCGCCGAAAAACACGACAGCCTAGAATTAGGCTACTTTAAAGTTAAAATATGAAAACTTAACAATCAATATAAATTGGAAAAACTTAACAATCGAAGCAATCTCCGGCAGCGGGGGGAGGTCCCCCTCACCCCGGTGCAGGAGAGTGCAACCTAAAACAAAACAATAACAAAAAAAAGGAACCTTAAATAAAGGGGAGAAGGCCGGCCTCCCCCAAAAAGTCAATAAGTCCACCAGTCATGGTGCAGGTACTCGTCCCGAGTACAAGGGACAGGCGGTAGCGACCCCGCCCATCCCGGTACCGAGACAGGTATCGTGCGCGAAGATCACCCAGACTGGGACATTCGACAAGAATATGCCGAACAGTCTGGGGAACGACGCAGTCGTTGCAATAGGGCACATGCGAGCGCTCCACCAAGTAACGATGCGTCACACGAGTGTGTCCGATTCGAAGACGACAGAAAGCAACCTGAAGCCGCCGCGGCATTGGGGGATAGGTCCATGGGAACAGTCGCGGCGCAATGGCACGCAACTTTAAGTTCCCCTCGACCGTCTCCCATCTTCTTTGCCAAGCAGTCCGAAGAGCTGCCCGTATTCCTGCCATGTAGTCAGTGTGAGGAAGAGCGAAACGCTGGTCCGGTCGCAGAGTCCTCGCGGACTCTTTGGCGCCCTCATCGGCGCGCTCATTCCCCGCAATTCCTACATGTCCAGGAACCCAGCAGAAGATAATCTCGACATCTGCCCGGCTCGCCAAAACCGTGGCGTCACGGATTTCGCGAACCAGGGGATGCGGAGATTCCAATGCCCCGAGAGCACTCAGGGCGCTTTGTGAGTCGCTATAAATCACAATCCGGTCTCCGAACCGGGCACGTCGCGTAATCTCCCGTACCGAGTGGTGTATTGCCACCAGCTCGGCCGTGAAGACAGACGCAGCGCCTGGTAGAGCCTCGCTGACTTCAAACAGAGGGGATACGGCGTGGAAGCCGACCCCCTCTTGGGACTTGGAGCCATCCGTATACACTGGCACGGTACCAGCGTGGCACGATGTGTGCTCCAAAAAGGTCGAACGCAATACTCCCGGCGCAGTACAAGCTTTGGGAGCAGAGGCGTGGCGACAAATAGCCAAATGTGGTACCCTCCAGGGTGGCGTCCTGGGCAGAACCAGGGGCGCCACCGGCCCGAGAGCTATATCTACCTCTCGAAGGAGTTTCTTGGCCCTAAACCCAAAGGGCTTAGGGTATGACTGGCGTCTCTCGGCGGCATAGGCACCATCGAGATCAGCTGCGGATGCAGTGAGAGCTGTTGGCGACTGAGGGAGGCGCCGGGCTCGCGCGTACAGGCGAGTGATGCACTGCACGCGGCGCAGAGCGAGTGGCATCTCCCCAGCATCGACCAACAGGCTCTCAATGGGGGAAGTGCGGAAGGCACCGGTCGCAAGGCGAAGGCCGGTGTGGTGGATCGAATCCACCTTCCGCAATTAACGCTCGGCTGCGGATGCATAAAACTCGCATCCGTAGTCGAGCTTCGAGCGAACAAAGGATCGATAAAAAAGTAAGGCGGTAGCCCTATCAGCGCCCCAAGCGCTGAACGTCACGGAACGGAGAATGTCCATGGCGCGGGTACAAGAGACCCTAAGGCTGCGAATGTGAGCCTCCCAGGTGAGGCGTCGGTCGAATACAAGACCAAGGAAACGGTGCGACTCAACCACATCCAGGCGCACCCCATTAAGAAACAAATCTGGGTCGGGGTGAAGCCGTGGGTGGCGGCAGAAGTGCACCACCTTAGTCTTGGCCAAAGAAAACCGAAACCTGTGCGCTTCGGCATAGCGAGAGACGCGGTTCAATGCCTGTTGGAGTCGGCGCTCCAGAGTTGGCATCTGGGCCGCGCCAAAAGAGATCGAAAGGTCGTCCACGTAGAGCGTAGCGAGAACATCTTCCTGCAGCACCGAGGTGATGCCGTTGATGCTCAGGGCAAAGAGTGTGACACTGAGGACACTTCCCTGCGGGACACCCTCTTCCTGCTCCTTTGGGCCGGAGAGGGCTCCCCCCACCCGTACGCGGAATCGACGATCTCGCAAAAATTCAGATATAAACATTGGGAGGCGTCCCCTCGCCCCCATCGTGTGGAGAGTCTCCATGATACCGTATCGCCATGTGGTATCATAGGCCTTCTCCAGATCAAAAAACACCGTGGCGTAGTGCTGTCTACGAAGGAAAGCCTCGCAGACGGCATTTTCCAGTCGGAGCAGAGCATCCGACGTGGAGTGGAACTTACGGAAGCCGCACTGTGCAGAAGACAGATGGCCTCCGCTGTCCAGGAAATAGGCTAATCTAACATTTACCAATTTCTCCATCAACTTGCACACGCAAGAGGTTAGAGAGATTGGGCGGAAACCGGTCGGAGTAGAGTGATCTCTCCCCGGCTTGCGAAAGGCGAGCACAGTAGCGATTCGCCAGGAGTCTGGGAGAAGACCTTCCACCCAGATCCTGTTGAACAAATCTAACAGAAAGGCCATGCCTCGCTCACCCAGGTGTCGAAGCATGGCGTACGGGACATCGTCCGGACCATGGGCGGTGTCCGCGCACGAAGCAAGAGTGGAGCGCAACTCACTCACAGTAAACTTGTCGTTGAAGGGTTCTCCGCCTCTGGAGGTAAAGTCCAGCCGGCGGCCTTCCGCGACATCACGACGTGCATTGAATGCTGGCGGAGCAGCATCACGGCTAGAAAATGCGGAAAAAGCGGTCGCTAAGGATTCCGCCACGGACGCGGGGTCCGAGATTGCGGTCCCATTCTCCTGGAGAACGGGAGGGGGGTCCTGCGAGAACTTGCCCCGAATCCTTTTGACTCGCTTCCACACCTCAGCTAAAGGGGGCTTCCCGTTAAGTGAAGACACGTATGCCCGCCAAGAAGAGCGGCGGGCGTGCTTCGAAATATACCGGAACCTAGCCCTAGCCCGACGAAATTCAGCGACAGTGAAATCGTTCGGGCGGCGCTTATAGCGCATGTAGGCATAACGCTTCTGTTTGAGGGCCGTCTCACACTCGGCCGACCACCATGGGAGTGGTCGGCGTGCGAAACGGCCAGACGTCCTAGGAATAGTAGTCAGGCCCACGGCGATGAGGTTGCCGGAGAAGAACTCAACGGCATCATCTACCGACCTAAACTCCTCGTCTGAGATAGAGAATTCAGTCATTTCCTGAAATGCAGGCCACCGCGCCCGCGCCAAGCACCACCGAGGTGGTCTCTCAGGCGGCAGTTGCCCTGAAAATGATATTTGAATGGGAAAGTGATCACTACCATGGAGGTCATCGACCACCCCCCAATCAAAATCAGGCTGTGCATCCGAAGAGCACAAAGATAGGTCAAGGCAAGAAAATGAAGCGGTTCTCGGACAGTGATGCGTAAACTCATCCACGTTTAGGACACCCATCTCAAGCTCTTCGATCAGATCGGTAAGGACTTGTCCCCTGGGATTTATGGAGTAATCTCCCCAGAGAGGATGCCTGCCGTTCAGATCTCCAAGCAAGAGATAGGGCCTCGGCAACCGTGCAACGACGCGGCGGAAGTCTCCCGCGTCGAAGTCAGCTGACGGTGGAATGTACGCAGAAATGATAGTATACCTCCTATCCAGGTGCAGCTGCACAGCCACTGCCTGAAAGGAGGTATCTAAAGAGAAAGGAAGAACGGAGACATCATGCCGGGTGTAAACTGCGCATCCCCCAGCCCGGCCATCCCGAGGTGGTAGGGTCGCAAGACCCTTATACCCCTGGAGGGCAGGGAGGTGGCACGCACCTAGCATGGTCTCCTGCAAAAAAATAGCTAACGGGGAACGGGACGAGACGAGCCTCCGCAGCTCCTCCCAGTTGGCCCGGAGTCCACGGCAATTCCATTGAAGGAATATGCCCTCCAGGCCTAGCTCGGAGGAGACGCGGGGGCCCTCCTCGAATTGAAGACCCTCACGGGAATGGCCGTACGCTTCCCGGGGGCAGAACCCCGGGCGCTGTTGGCCGGACAAAGCGCTGAAGGCGCTGTCGCCTTCGAGGACTTATTGGGGGAGGTTGGGCTCACCATGCGAGTCTTTTCCTCCCTCCGCCTCGAAACCTTAGGCGGGCGTTGCGGTTTCGGAGGCGGGGGGCCCTCTTTTCGAGGAACCACCGTCTCCGAGCCACTCGCTCCACCTCGGGACGTGGGCGAAGGAGCCGAAGCTCCTTTGTTGCTGTCCTCCTTTCGGGGGACAGCTTTAGGAACCCCGGAAGATGGCCTAGCGACCATCTTCTGGGGTGTTGCCTCCTGTGAGTCTAACGACTCGGTGGAGGCGCGTGGCCGTTTCGCCTTACGGGAAACGGTCACGCTGGGGGAAGAGGGGGGAGCCCTGGTTTTAGCCGGGGCAGGGTATGAGCCCTTTTTGCCGCCAGCTTTACCAGGGGAGCGCCTGGGTTGGGTAGAGCCCGCAGAAGGGCTCCGAATGGGCGCGGAAACAACCGTGCTCGTAGGCCTGGATGGGCCGGGAGCAGAGGGTGCCTTCCTAACTATTGAGGCATATGACGTCCCAGGCAGAGCCGGGCGCGCCAGGACCAAGTCCTTTGCCTCGCGGAATGAGAGTCGATCCTGGGCCTGAACGGCCAGGATTTCTTTCTCAAGGAGATATGCACCATATTGCTTCGAAGAAGCAGGGTGCGGCTCTCCGCAATTGACACACTTGGCCACACACGATTTGGACTTATCGTGTGCGACCTTGGAGCAATTTACACAGACTTCGGGTGACCCTGACTTTGCACGTCTACATGAGCGATTCGTATGGCCGAAGCGGTGACAGTAATAGCACCGCCGCGGCAGTGGCACGAATGCCTTCACGCGGTAGCGGTACCAACCGGCACGCACCGACTCACGGAGCTTGTCACAGTCGAACGTGACGAAGAGTGTAGGGGTGGGTCTCGAGGCCCCTCCCTGTTTTCTCATCACACGTTCGACCTTGACCGCCCCATGGTCGGTCAGCTCTAAGGTGATGTCTTCAATGGAGTAGTCAACGAGTTCCCTCGCATAAACTACTCCTTTCACAAAGTTCATGGTAGAGTGCGGCGTCACACTCACCGGGGTGCCATGAAGTGTCCGAAGAGCACTAATCCTGGCCGCCTCGGCGGGATTCGCCGCATTCGCCAGAAGGCTCCCGTCCGAGAAACGGGTTACCTTCGGCTCTCTACCAATTGCACTAGCTAATCCTCTCCGCTGATGGATCATGTTGCCCTTGGACAACATGGTGCCATCAGTGGAGCGAATAACGAGGAAGCGTTTGAAGCCAGCGGGCTCGAAAACGCCAGGTAACCTCTGAATCAGGGGCCCCGATGTCATCGAGGCTCCGCCCTGTGCACTCTTGGTAGTAGTCTTCTTTGTCAGGGGCTCCGCAACCGGGAGGGCAGAGGGGGCGGATGTGCCGATCTTGGCTTGGTCGCTTGCCAGAGTGGCAGCAGACCCATCCGTCCCCGCAGCCCCCGCGGATGGAGAGGAGCCCCGAGTCTTTTTGGTCTTTTTAGTCTTTTTAGTCTTTTTCTTTTTCGGAGAGGAGGGCGGGGAATGAACCCGCTTTTCACCTCCGCCGGCAGAAGTCCCCAGGCCAGATGGACCAGCCTCAGCCAGGTCCCTCTCCGAAATGGAGAAGGTCCTGGTTGTCGTAGGAGCACCTGTCGGAGGAGATCCCTCCCCTCCTTCTACTGCCTCGGAGCCCTCAGCCATTTGAGGAGGACCTTGCATAGGGGCGGATTCGGGTTCGGTGCTTGGCGCCGAGCCCGAATTCCCCCCCATGGAAGGCCCTACCGTCTGGGGCTGGGTCTCCTCAAGGACCATGTCTATCACAGGAGGGGCCTCCAATTGGCCATCCCCTCCCAGGACATCGCAGGTCCCCTTGGCAGTGTCGCCAGTCTTGTATGGGGAGGCACAGGCCTTGACCCCGGCAAGGTTTAAAATTCTTGCCAGCAGGTCTTTTGAGGGAAGCGACCGAAGGGGCCTGGCTTCCCTCTCCCCCCTAAGGGGGTTTGCCCTACCGAGCCGCTCTGATGGGAAGCGGCTGGCTAAGGGCTGCCTGCTGGCTTTCTTGGCAGTCCCCTTGAAAAGAAAAGATGGGACTGCCGCTGGGAAAAGGGAGGTGCCCGAAAGCACCTCCAGAGAAGGGGGTGAGGGGGAGTCCCCTGCACCCGTAGGCGAAGGAGAGGAGTAAGCCTCCTCTCCGGTTAGAGAAATATGGAGGGTCCCCTGTGCAAGCACAGGGGGGGGGGACCTCCATTTTTTCGGTGGAGCTGCCCAAGGGCGGCTCCGTCGATGAGCAAGGGGGAGTTAAAGGGGTTTGGGTTTTTTTTTTGTTGTTCATCTATGGGCATGGTGACCCTATTTTTGCCACGGGACGCAATAGCTCATCACCCCTCGCAGTAGCCCGCACTGCGAGAGGTGCTTACAAGCCCGGCAGAGCCAGGCGCCGCCATTCGGGACCACCCCTCCCGCCTGGTGGCCTGGCAGTCCATCGGCATGGCGGCTCCACCTTGAACACGGCGTAAAAAATATAGGTTGTGAAGAGGAGAGGAAAAGGGATGTGAGGAAGGTATGGGTGGGGATGAAGCAGGTTGTTAAAAAAACCCCATCCCGAACCGGAGCTCAGGGGTTAGGGGACAATGTCCCCTCCCCCCTCAGCCCCGATCCGGGGTGGTTGGCTTGAGAAGAAGGTCAGCATTCTACCCTTTGAAATTAGAGGCTGACCAGAGAAAGTTGTGGGAGAGGTTGTATGAAAAGCGACAAGGTAAAGGAGAAATCGGGCTATCTGAAGGAAGGAAGAGAGGCTAAGCTGGGGCCGGACGGAGCGCTGGATCCCGTCAGCACGGCGGCCAGGATGGCAAATCGCCGCGCCCCTTACGGGGTATTTTACAAGCAGAGTCAATGCTACAATATATATGATGCAAATCTTCACGGACGTACAAAATAACGCTTCGACCCTCTGTCTCGGTTCTATCTTTATGGAATAATTTGTATTGTTGTAATTGAAATTTTGAAATAATATCCCTCGAGTAGCAGTGAATCCACGATTCTGTGATACCAGTAATGTAAGTCTTAATTGATGCTAACGCTCGAAACTCTGAAAACTCGTTTCTAATAACCTCGCATTGTATATAAAATTGTTTTTAATGTACTTATCCGATTTCTTCTGTTGAGTAGCTTGGGCCATTTCCCTGTGCTACTTCTGGTTCTAGTACTGGATGTTTATTATCCAAAAGGTTCTTTAAGGTTATTTATAGTAATTCTCCATAAGCTTTCTTTCCTTTTCCGCAAGGTGGATCCTATCTTGAGTATATATGTCCATGTTGTGCATAAATGAAAGCTAGAAGTCAACAAATTTAACATTTTCCTATTTGCCAATATCTTTTAAACGTTGGTTTATCCCAATAGATGGGCTTAAATTTTGATATTTCTCATATAACAATTCCATTATCCGTTTTTGATTTGATTGTTTTAACCATGTTCGTGTAATCTTTGATTTTGCTTTCTGATCCTTGGTGGTTTTTTTTCGTTAAACACATCGTTGCTCCCAACTTTAACTATAATTGGACAGGTTTTGCTGTTTACTCGAAGTTACTTATTTCTTCTGTTACACGATTCATTTCTACTTCTAGGTAGCAGAGAAATTTTCGTTTCTTGCTGTTCCAAGAATTATCGAATAACCAACTAAGTACGTTTGTTCTCCATTGGATAGAATTTCAAATCTATTTTGTGTTGATATAACTGGTTCTTTTGGTATGTTTTGGTTTTATTGGGCGCTTATTTATGACTTCAATAAATTGTTCATTTTCGCTTATGTTTATATTATCCGTTTTGTGAGAAAGCAGTGCTACTTCTTGTTCTAATTTTACGATTTTCTGATCAACCCTGGTTATTCTGGCTTTGTCTTTTGTTTGGCAATTACACCTTTTAAATTCGAGGGTGTTGATACGATTTTCCATTTGGCCTCTAACAGACATCCACTTTGATTTTTCAATATCTTGTTTTTCTTGGATCTTTCAAAATTCGCATAACTCCTTGACGTAATATTATCAAAAGACTGCTCTAAGAAGTCTATTATCCATTTTGTGTTTTTGCATTGAAAGCAACAGTGCTTTAGTTTCTGAGCCCCTCATGTTTCTTAATAGATTTTTTCTCTTTAGATTATAAACAAAGTATGATCCACGTGAGTTTATTCACTTATCACTTTATACTTCACTAACTTACACTTATTGTTTAGTTCGCTTATTTACACTTTATAAAATACTTAAATTCCAACACTTTATTACCCTTTATCCTAACCTTAATTAAATTTAGTATCGAAATATATATACACTTCACTTTATACTCAATAAATTAATATACAATACAATTTATGCACATGTAATGATTAATCACAAAATTCAAATACTGTTTTGGTCATATTTCTTACAAAATGAGAGTTAAAAGAAAGAGAGAGAGAGAGAGAGAGAGAGAGAGAGAGAGAGAGAGAGAGAGCAGAAAATGTCTATAAAAGGAATTTAATAGATAGACGATGAAAAAGCACTAAGAGAGTTTGGGGAATGGATTTCTATGTTACAGACTGGTGTTAATAAACAAATGGAATCAAAATGGTCAAATGACAGTTCCCTGGAAACGGAGTTTGTTGACCTAAAGGAAGATAAAGGGGAAAAGGTGAGATACATTCGGTCCTGTCAGAACACGTGAGTGTAGGAAAGAAAAAGTGCATGAGTGTGTGCAACTGTTGTGTACATGGATATATATATATATATATATATATATATATATATATATATATATATATATCTCTCTCTCTCTCTCTATATATATATATATATATATATATATATATATATATATATATATATATATATATATATATATATATATATATATATATATATATATATATATATATATAAAGTGGGCCGCATAAGTTTACTGTTACAAATGCAAATTTACATATTATAGTTAACGCATGTTAATGAAATTTCCAACGTACGTGGAACTATATATAATAAATGGATGGAATGTAACGATCAGAAAAGCAAAATGATGAGCAGGAAAACTTTATAGGAACAATAGTGAAATTTAAGAATGGCGCAGTTTACAACACATTCATATAAACCTGGTTTAGTACTTGCTTGCATAACCTTTGTTGTCGATTACAGCTTGAGTAGTCTCCTAGGATCTTTCTACAGGTCTTGGGCTAATTTTCTTCCATTCTTCCAAACATATTTTCCTCTAATCGAATAATTTACGCGAATCTCGTATCTGACCCATGAGTTTCAATTTTCTTCACAGATTTTTTATTATTATTTGAGATAATTACCACAAAATTTTTGTGGGAAAAGCCTAGCGGCCATGAACTTGAAAACAAGCTCCCACAAAACACAATATCCATATGTCAAGTAAAAAAGAATGAATAAATAAGAAAAAAATTGAAATGTGTAAATAAATAAATATTAAAATTATGAGGCAGTAGCACCCACCCTTAATCTAACATTGTAACCTCGTTTGAAGATATTAAGATCTTCCTGCATAACTTCTGCAGGAATATCATTCCACTGCTTTACCGTACTTGGCAAAAGGCAACGCTGAAACTGAGATTTTTGATGGGATTGGGGTCAGGAGATTGACTCGGGCGAACTTTCCCGAACATTAATTCAACCTGCCAATTATTGGTTTGTTTTGGTCAATGTTTGGGTTCAGTGTCTTGTTAAAATATCCATCCTGGTTTCAAGTTGAGAAAGCCAACGCTAGATATCAAATTTCTCCCCAAAGTTCCCTTGTACACTTCACCGTTTATTCTTCCTTCGACTACCTCAATTCTTCCAACCCCTGATTAGCAAAAACAACCCCATACCATGATTAGTCCACCACCGAATTTGAGTGTAGAGATCGTATTCTTGGGCCCGTAAAGCTGCACACTTTAATCTCCATACGTTGCTGATTGAATTTCGACCCAAAATTTATATTTTCGTTTCATCTGGCAAAAGAATTTATTCCCAGAACATTTTTTGCTGCATCATTGAAATGTACACTTGCAAATAACAAGCGAGCTTTATAGTGAGTTTTCTTAAGGAGTGGGGTCCTACTTGGAGTAAGAGAAAAGAGGTCATAACGGCGCAGCATTCTATTTATTTTATCCTTGATAACTTAAACTCCCCTTTTTACTTCCAGATCTTCTAGCAAGTTTTCGAGCTTCATTTTCCGTTAACATCCGAGCGCGCCTTAAACGATCCAAAGGATGAATTGAATTACGAGAATTCCAGTTGTGTATTATGGCACGAACGGAATTCAGGGGTAATTTAAGGTGTACAGTGATCTTTCTGTACTCAAAGCCACTCTTATGAAGAGCTACAATGCGTTCACGAAGATCTTTAATGATTTGTTTGTTTTTCCCATGAAGCAGATGTGGCAGATGGGCTCTTTAAAAAAAGAAGATGTTGACGATATTAGTTTAGAATATTCTATATATTCGGCAACAAATGAGGATTTGTTTTCAATGAGTCATTTTGCAGATGTAACCTATTTATATTAATGTGTTGTAAAGTTGTGCGTTCTTAAATTTCACTATTGTTCTTGGGTGCGAGCATACCATTCATGTTCAACGCATCGTGGTCATGTTTGGCAGCACCTACAGTTGCGAACAGCTCTTCTCAAAAATGAAGTACACGAAGTCTCACCTTCGCTCCCAACTCTCAAACAACCACCTCAATGACATTCTTCTGTTGTCTACCTCATTTATCAGGCCAGGCATTGAAACACATCTTCATGGCAAGCAGCACCAGCCGTCTCTCTAATTTGCATGTTTTTCAATAAAATTCTTTTATAATGTATTCTAGTATATATATATATATATATATATATATATATATATATATATATATATATATATATATATATATATATATTCGGTTAAGAAAGCAATATTATGGCTAACTCATATCGGAAGAAGCTCTTCTCACAATCACGAGAGGAGAACGTATAATCCAGCTTTTCTAAGCAATCCAAAAAAACGATTTATATCAATCAGCCTTTTTAAATTGTTATCCCTGCTTTCGAAGAGAATGGAAAAATCGCTTTATCCATATATATATATATATATATATATATATATATATATATATATATATATATATATATGCGGTTAAGTTAGGTTAATTGCAAGAATTCCTTTATCCGCTAGAGAAGTCTCCTAGAGTTCCTCAACTCTCTTCATGAGTGCCACCCTCTTAGGACTGGGAAACCATCCATTTCCTAAAATATAAATTTCGAGAAGCCTTTTGTTGTTGCTAACGTTTTCATTAACAGAAAACGGGAATGTGAATGCCCCAGCGGATCTTCACCCTTCAAATGTTTTGATAATTGAACAATAAAGTTCAAGTCAATTAGTTTATGGTACCAAAAATCATTTGTAAAAACCAGTTTGCACGTCGCGTTTCAAATCTCTCACCTATATATATATATATATATATATATATATATATATATATATATATATATATATATATATATATATATATATATATATTGGTGATGTAGTCGTTCCTTGGGAACCTTATTCGTAGCAGGAATATGAAGACAGATGCGATGGTTACGCACATTTAATTTTTCGGACGTTTCGGTCATTAACGATGACTATCATCAGCGAATTATGTTGAGCTAAATTTGATATCCAGTTTGGCCTTCTCAAGTTTTTTGAAGGTGGATTCTAAGCAGCGAAATCGGCGGACAACGTCTTCATTGTATCTCTTCCTCGTAACCATCGCATATGTCTTCATATTCCTGCTATATTTATATATATATATATATATATATATATATATATATATATATATATATATATATGTGTGTGTGTGTGTGTTCGTATGTAACTTTTAATTAAACTAATAAAAAGTTACATTGATATATTGCCCCAGGCAATATATCAATGGTTAACAGTCATTTGCTTGGCCGCGATGAGGAATGTCACTTAGTTATGCCTGATCCAGTGTCGGGATGGTTAATCATTTCTATATTGATCACATACCATACCTTCATGTAGTGTAGTGTAATCTATTTGACATTTAAAGTGTCCTGAAACTATGCATACTTTTTATAAAAGATAACAGACGGGTTCAATCCACTAACGTATTCAAATGATTTTTATAACTTTTTATGGGTTGTTTATTTCTTTTTAAACACGTAATTGTTCGAATTGTCGACCATGGACATAACTCTACCACTGCGCTCTTTGATTAGTAAACCAACCAAAATGGTTATATGCATATTTCTACATACATCTTAAAATGAGCTCTTTAATTATTCAAGTGATGTAAGTCTTCTAATGTATATTTCATTTTTCAAATGACACCCAGCAAATAAAAGTAGGTTAAAATCTGTTGAACGTTTAGGATGCTCGATACTACCTCATCGTCCGATCCATCGATTATGAAAAATTTCTCAAGGTCGTTCCTCTTAACGTGATGGTAATGAAGTATCCTTGAATCTTTTGAAAGTAAATGTCCTCATCTCCATATAACTGTTGAATTGCGGGGAAACCATTTCCTCGGTCATTTAACGGTAATACTATCATAAAGAATGAACCAACCAAGTCTTTGACAGAAAAAAAACAGACAAAACGTCATATCCGCATCCACCGAGCACATTGTCTCGCAGATTTTGTTAATGTTCGTCGGTTGAATACTTCTAGCACTTCATCAGTAGTGTCAGCATCTGTTGATGTCTTTGGACGCCTAGTCGTTTGTTTGTACAATTCATGCACTGTATACTTCAAATTTCTTACAGATACGTGAAATAGTTAGTAGATTTATAGGATTAGTTAAAAAATTGTCTCCCACTGTTGTTGAACCATTGATATCTTATTAACATTATAATAGGATATTAGTATCAATTTTCGTTGTTCAAGTGATAAGAGTACGCTTCCATTTTCAATGTATACTTTAGGCATGCTGTTAACAATTCCACTGCAATATCTCATTATGCTATACACATAAATTAAAATCATTCTTATCTATTAATAGATTGGCCTGTTATAAGTTTCTAAAAAAAATATAGAAATGGTTTTGAGACTAAAATATAGCGTGCCCGAAAAAGAAGTTTGAAACTGTTTTGAGTGCGACTGAAAAAAGCGAAGGTTAAAATAGACGATTGAAACACTTCTTTTTACAGTTTTTGGATTGGTCTATTGAATACAATTGGTTGATTGTCTTTGATGAAGAGTGTCCTCAAGGTCTGCCCGATGCAGTCTGAATGCTGCTAACCACTGCTTTATTAATTAAATATAATATTCTTAAGTTTAAATTATCTGGTTACTATACATTATTTCCCTTTTTATCGATCCATTTTCATATTACAATCATTGCACTTTTAATGGTAATAAAGTCTTGCAAAAAAATACAACAAACAAACCCGCGTAACTATATTTATTTATTTATTCAAATCTAGGAAAATGATTGATATGTCCTTCCTCGCAAACAAATCAATTTTCATAAGATACATTTCTTAATTTCTTTGGATGTAGTTTTATCCCAAGATTTTTTTTTTCTTTTAAAAATTGCTCCACCCCGTTTTAATTTTTTATCTTTTCAAAGCCAGACTTTGAAAGTATTCCGAAAGATGATTACAATTTGATGATTAAACTTATAGGAAATCTTAAACAATATTGTCGTAGTACTTGGTCAGTTTGAATGATGTACTTCTATGACAATGACCTTTTCTATCATATCTTATGAAATTGTAAACAAATATAGTGCATAGAGGATTCCAATTTTTATAGTAATATGGAATAAATTAAAGAAAGAAAGTTTGATGAATGTAAAATTGATTACTTATGAGTAGGATCAAGTTTAAATATCTACATTTTTGTCAGTTATAATATGCTTTCCCCAAATGATAACACACTTAAGAAATTCCCTATGTATGTATATATATAAAATTATTATATATATAAACGAACAATATCTTCATATCTTAGGCAACAATCCACGATATTTGTGTCTTCGTAAGCATATCATCAAAGGATTTAGTAATTAATACAAATACGTTTACAATATCGGGAAGAAGGACTCCATAATAGACGAGACGAAGATGGAGAAGAGGAATTGAAAGGAATTGGGTTTCAGAGGCGTTAGGTCTAATTAGGTTACGGGGCCCTCATCGCGAGATGCTCGTTCGATCGGAATTTAATGAGGAAACTAGGGCTCGACGGGCCGGTGATAAATCGACCCCCTTTAATGTCTCCTCAAGATATGAACGCAAATGAGATTTCTAGGATCTTCGAGAGAAGTAGAGCACCGCATTAAGAGAGGTTTTTATCTTAATAAAGTTAAAGATATTAATGTAATCCACCGGGGCATGGTAATTTAGGTGGATATTGAATAGGAAGAATTGAGCGAATCAATAAGAAAATGAGAAAGAGAATCAGGAATAAAAAAGTGTTCGTCACCTTCTCAAGTCTACTCTAGACATTGGGGGTTCGGACAAAAGCATATAGTCATCGTGAATGTGAAATTGCATCTCCTTTAAGAACTTTTAAAATATGCGGATGTTTGGAAAAACACATACTTGTTGGAGGAAACGAAAGGCAGATGGGATCCTTATTGACTAATAAACTCTACGGTAAGAGTCAATTACAAAGCCTTCTTTTTCCATCTGCGCTACTTGAATAAAGATGGCACAGATGCGAGAAAGTAGAGTCTAAAATCCAGGCAACAGCAGCCTTTGGGAACTTTTTCTTCATTAATATACCAGAGGTTGATCTTTGTGGTTAATAAATAATTTATACTTTCATTCTTACATATCTAAACACTTTTCAACCGAGTCCTTTGTTTCATGTCTCATTTATTAGTTGGATTACGGTCAACATATTAATATGTGTTCTAAATTTCCGTCATAATTTTCTCATTATAACGCGTCTCATAAATATTTCTTACCGATGATACCAAAGGGAATATGACAAAGTTACCAAGTTGGCTTAAATCATAGCCAACAGCACCATAAAAAGAAAATTCTTAAGTCTTGTAAAACTCAATTAATCATACTTTAGAACAACCGTCAACTCCTGCCTTTGTTCTTGGACTTTGACTTTATTGTTTACGGAGTGAATAATGAGACGATGTCTTTGATCTTGGATACACTTTTATACTTAATGCAAACTACTCTAAATATATTACTGCCACTCATTACTTACCACTTCAAAGCTTGTTAAGTCAGAAATTCAACTTTGTTTTAATTCAAGTTTGTGGAGGCTTAAAGTCAAATTTTCGGGATATGGGGTCCGTTCATTTGAAAAGAACTTTCTTACTTAATGACTTCTTACTTTCAACCAATTTTCCAGTCAAGTAAGTCAGAGCAAAAGGCAGAATATATAATAAGGTTTGTTTTGGAGGTTGAGTTGCCAGTAAACTTTTAAGTACAGTCTGGTAAAGTTTGATGTAGCATTAAAGATTTGTCTGAGTTTTCAACATGATTTAAAGGAAGAAGGGGGGGGGGAAGTCCCAAAGGGATTAATGGATATCTCTAAGAGAAATCAAGTACCATTTTCGTTTCTCTATCATAAAAGTAAATGACTCTGCGCAATCCAATGGATGTCAGATAACTGCGCAAGGAAAACGAGAACCAAGTCATGATGACTAAAAAAACACAGCAATAGTTAAGTAATAACAGTAATAAAAAACTTTGTCACTCCTAAATGTTGAGGCCGGAAAGGAAAGTTTTTCCAATTAAGAAGTTTGTGCAAAAGATCAAATTACCTCAAAAGCAGGACCTTGATCGCTATTTGCAGTGAAGCAAGTACAAAAGTAACTTTAAAATCCGCAGGCCTAGAAACGACGTCATCCTAAGCTTCGTTTCACTTGCGCGTGTCTTTTTCCAGCTTCTTAATCTGGCAAATACGAATCTAAACATTTCGCAAGACCGGGGCTTTTGATGTATCGCTGCATCTGTCTCACTGCGCACGCGCGGAAAAAGGTCAATCTCCTATATTCACTAATTATTAGCAAAAATAATATTTATTTATTAATTATATTTGTATTTATTAGGAATTTAGTAATTTATAAGATAAATTGTTGAAAAATGAAATAAATGGAGTTATTACATGAGCTATGAGGACTGAATTATGTCACAAAGGGTAGTGTAAGGCCCGGTGAAAATGACACTATTCTCTAGTGATGACGCTTTAGCCGACAAGGAAATGAGATATTTGGGAGTATTAGAGCTTATTCTGCCACCAGGAACCTTTATAACATCTATATTTCTTTTTTTTTATTCTAGTCAAACCTTATGGCGGTCACCGAAGAGGCTAAACCACCCTCCAAAACATAAATGATAAATTCAACATTAATTTAAATCAAAATATAAAACAACAACAAAATTTCAAAAATATTAACAACCGCTAAGAATAACAAGGAGAAAAATAATCTAAGTAAAGTTAAGCATAGGTTCCCCAGGAGACGTCTGCTTGAATCATAGATCCAAACTTGTAATTAAAAGTTAATTAAAGTGTGGGAAACCCTCCCACCCCCTGCCAAAACTCTGATAACACTGCCTGGCGCGCTAGACAAACAGCATAATTTCCGCTCGTCTTGGTACCGGGACAGGTTCTACTCATCAAAGTTATTTTTATTTATTTATAAAGGGCTTTCTTGTAGACTGCCTGTAAAAGTCTAAGTCGATATAATCATAGTAGCCTATTGATTAGCCTATGTTAAAAAAAAATCAACTCAGTAATCTCCCCAAACCCCCAAAGAAAAATCCCTATCCCCCATCGGAAGGAAGCCCTCCTCGTGAAACTCAGCAACTGTGTTTCCCATATTAGTACTGCGCGAATATAGCGATGTATGATACCTTAGCACACTGTACCTGCTACTTAAAGTTAAACCTTTCACCCTTGGAGGTCTGGAAAAGGTTGAAAAGAGACCTACACATGTGAGAAAAGGTAGCTATGCTGACTTATGGATCGATAATATTTTAATTAGTAACTTCGACAGATGGTGAATAGTATGGTTATAGTGTTTTCACAGGGCCTAAAATGAGGCGATATATTCAGTGTAATATTAATAAATTAATTATCATTAATAATTTAAGTTGAAATGAATGATTCTATATTTATGTGCTACCATTTTTTTATATTCTATTAATATTGTTTAATTGATTATTTACAGATTATGTTAATAAAGCAAAAAACTAGAATAACTTTCCTTGCAATCCTGCAGAGTAAAGAGTATACATTCAACGTCCTCCAAAATCACTACGAGAAGCCAATGCCCTCGTTGGTTTCAGAAACGAATCAAAGTAAAAGCAAATAGGATATAGTGGTATACAATTTATTGTCCGCAGTGCCAGTGAGGTCTACTAAATCTGTGTCAAGAAGTGGGCACAAGGTAATTTGGGCGCGCTGTGCGATTCTTTGAAGTTACAGGAGAAGGAATTTAGTGAGTTGCTTCCTATTGATTGTAGTATGCACCCCAATGGCGTGCAATGTCCCCTTGGGCTGTGATTATTATGGTCATTGATGGTGCAATGAGAGAAAACAAAATAGGTAGGAAACGTGTGACTTTGGTGCGAGAGGGTTATGTTTGGGTGATGAAAGCCCATTTTATGATTACACTGTGTAACACAATTTTTGTCTTTGGGTAGCAACTGTTATTTTCTATTAATTGTGTCTAGAATACATGAAAAAACACTGTTATTTATTTCACATTTTGCTTTTGTGTTTAGAATAATGATATTTATATGAAATTTACCTGTTTCCTCTGGAAAGAAGTAGCGAATTTGAACTTTCATTTGCATAAAGTAGAAACAAAACAACATGATACAAAAATAGCATTTATTTATTCTAGAATTACATAAGTGAGACAATTAAAATATTATAAATGAGTAGTTTTCCGTGATTTCCGCCTATACTGTAAATCACTTTCATGAATCAGCCCCCAAATATAGTCTCCCATCAGATTTTCATTATACGATCCTTGATAACGGCGTTCAAAGTCCAGTAGATGCTGACGAAAGCGCTCACCATGCTCCTCGGAGTACGCTCCCATGTTCTTAAATTTATCAAGATGAGTGTCAAGAATATGGACTTTCAGGGACATCCTGCAAACTATCTTACCATAGCTTCTCACCAAGTTTTCAACAAGCTCTACATAGTTTTCGCTTTCCTATTACCTAGGAAACCTAGAACCACTGCGATAAAGATGTTTAACGCTGCTTTTTCCGTCCTAGTGAGCTTCTCGGGAAACTCCTTGCACTCCATGATCCTTTTTGTTTGTGGACGGACGGAGACCCTGGCTTCGTCCTTTTTCCTAGATAGCTTAGGAAAGAAATCTTGAAGATACTTGAAAGCTGCAGACTCCTTATCTAGAGTTCTGAGAGCTCTGACGAATTGTTTACTAAGGCCCAATTTTAAGTGCAGAGGACGAAACAGTACTTTTCAGAGGTCCAACAAAGGCTCCCATTTGACGTTGTTTCTCCCCACACTAAACTCACTTCATTCTGGCCAATCGCACTGATAGTAGTGTGCTACGGTGTCCCTGCTGTCGCAAAAGCAAAGATAACAAGGAAACTTGGTAAAGCCGCCTTGGAGACCCATCAAGAAGGCCACCATTTTGAAGTCTCCGCTAACCTCCCAACGGTATTCTTCATATTTCAATGTATCTATAGCAAGATATTGACACTGTTGTATTCCTCTTTGGGCTAGACCGAGTGAGCAATTTTAAAGCAGCACTGCTTTGAGGCTACTGGCCGAGCTGTCAATTAAAAGGCGCCACTCGTTGGAGTTACAGGCGATCGATTGCCTCAAACAAAACGGTCATATTATGAACAAAAGCAAAGCTCATCTTGAAGTGTAAAAAAAAGCTTGAAAAACACTGGTAATGCTTTATCCAACCTGATATTTGCACACTGTCATCCAACAAATCCAACTGCTTGAGTCTCGAAGTTAAAAGCTCGGTATTGGACTTTGTGACACCAAGATTTCTGACAAGGTCGTTGAGATTGTTTTGGTTAGGGTAGTATGAGTTCCTCTCCTCAGTTGTACCTCCGTAATCCTGATCAGTGACTTCATCCTCTTCTGAACTGCTTTTCCTTTCTAAAAACTGCTGCTCTCTTTTTGGAGGAGTGGGTACGAGGAGCTTAGAGATGTGCAGCATTGGCTTAATAGATGACTGAAGTTCTGGATACATGATAACAGGCGCATTTTTGCCTGCTCGACGTTTTGAAGGGTCCACCATGCAGAAGAAACAATTGCTTGAGTGGTCAGTTGGTTCCCTCCAAATTCGTGGGATTGCGAAATTCATAGCTATCTTTTCTTCTCTGTACCATCCTGTAAAAAAAACAAATGAAAACATAAGTATAAATATACAAATACTTTTAACTTAGTGTTATTAAAAATGTTAAAAAAAATCCATTATTCAAATAAACAAAACACATTATATTTATTTATATATTACCTACCTTCCAGAGTTCTTTTGCAGAGCTCGCAGGTGAAATGAGGTGCCGAAGGTTTGTCTTGATCTCCGACTGACATACGGAAATATGCCTTGTGGGCCTCATACATTTTAGCAGGTCTCTCTATAGAATACTTTTTCGCTCTTGTCTTAATAAATTAGCCGCAGGCATAACAAAATGCGTATGTCGGATGCTTACAGGTTCTTGATGTCATGTGTGACGAAATCTTCTATCAATGACGAGTGACGATGTCTGCGCTGTGATGGCTAGAGTTAAACTGATCTGTTGAGAAATGAATGAAATTGTGTATAGAAAGAACAGAAAGGGACTGCTGTGACACGAAAGTCAGGTAGTCAGAGAGGAGCGTTGCAGAAAATAATTAAGAAAGGGACAGCGCGAGTAGATATGTCGGTGGCTATACACCGAAGCGAGGTGTTGTTATGAGGGTGTAGGTTATGTGGTAATTGACTGGGCGAGGGTTGGGGGCAAGTCAGGGGGGGAGGCTGACAGTCCATCCGGAAACGCGTTATTCACGATGCCTTATTGTTTTTTTATGCGAAGAATGGTACGGGTGGCAGGTGTTCGTGGGCCGCGGGATATCGCGGCGCCATCGCGTACCTTCTTACGTGTAACGAGGTGTAAAGTGGGTCTGTGGTGATTTTTCCGAGTTGTTTTGTAAGTCTGGTGTGAGCGTAGGTGTTGAGAGGAGTTAGTTTGTTGTTGTTGTGTAGTGCGTCCATTCTCGAGTACAGCGGCGAACGGCAAGCGCGCTTCAGCGCAGAGTTCTGAATGCGCTGAGCCTTTCGCTTCCAGGTGTCACTCGAAGCTACGAGTGACAGTGGGGCGTACGTGAGAATGGGACGCACGAGTGCTTTGTATAAGTGTAGTTTTAGTTTTTTACTCGCTGGGTAGAACCTACCCAGCGATGCGTTTGTACGTAAGGCTCTTGCTTGTATTATGTTCTGGTGTAAGTTGAACCTGAGGGATTTGTCGAATGTTACCCCCAGGATTTTGGTACACTGTGTGTATGCGAGCCTTGTTAGGTTTTGGTGGATCATGTTTGGTGTGTGTGAGTAGATTTGTAGGTTGTGCATGAAGTGATCTCTAGCACCGTAGAGTGTCATCTGTGTCTTCTGAGGATTTGTGGCAATCAGCCATTTGTCCTCGTAGTCTGTCTTCTCGTCAAGTATTCTTTGTGCGTGGAGCGCAATTTCTTCGGGGGCCCGGCCGCTGACGAGAATGGTCTCGTCGTCGGCGTAGGCCACTATGTATGTGTGAACGCAGTTTTCTGGTGGGCGTGGGGTGTCGTTTGTGAACATAATTTAGAGTGTGGGTGCCAGAACGCTTCCTTGGGGAACGCCTGAGCGTGGTGTGAAGGGTCTTGAAAGGGTGTTGTTGTATTTGATGTGGCAGCGCCGTCCAGTGAGGTAGTGTGAGAGGAGCCTTCTGGTGCAGAGAGGTAACTCCGTGTTGTTGGCCGAGTTTCCAACGGAGTCCCTCGTGCCAGACCTTGTCAAAGGCATTCTCCACGTCCTTACTGAGGGAGAGAGTCTTTTGGTGTATCTGTCGTTTCTTCTGTATTCTGTCGTGTACGATGGTCACGGCCGCCTGAGTGGACCTGCCTCTCCTGAACCCGTATTGATGGGGGGAGAACCAGTCCCTCTCTTCCAGGAACTCCCGTAGGCGGCAGTATTTTGCCTAGGTGCTCTAATAGAGCAATAGGCCTGTAATTGTTTGGGTGTTTTGGGTCTTTGTGTTGTTTATGAAGGTGTATATTGTGAGAGACTTTGAATATTTTATGGAAGTGGCCTGAGGCTAGAGAGGCATTGAATAGATGTGTGAGTGTGGGGTATATGTCTGCGGGGAGGTTATGTATTAGTGTGGCTGGTAGGCCGGAGGGGCCGGGGGCGCGTTTTGGTGTCGATTTTATGTAGTGTTTTGTTTTCTCGACGGTGATTGGAGTGGTAAGTGTGGACGTATAGTCGAGCACCTCCATACGTATCAGGGGGGCAGGCCTCATCTCGTGAGCATGAGTCCGGCACCATTCCTGAATGTCTTGGAAGTGCTCCTGCGCATGTGGTTTTGGTGGGTTGTGGGTGTGTACTGTGTCCCAGTGGGACCTGAATGCGTCGAGGATGTCATTGGTGTCTGTGAGTGTGTGGTTGTTTATTTTCAGTGTTATTGGTTTGGATGGTTCCGTAACCAGCATCCTTTTTACGTGCCGCCAGAAGAAGAAAGGGTCCATGCAACGGGTGTCGTCCGCGATGCGGACGACCTCACGCCACTGCCGGTTCCTATCTAGCTGTACGCATTGAAGGATGCGGGCACGTAGTTGGTTGATGTTCTGTTGTCGTGGGCCTTTGGTGTAGTGGTTGTTGTACTGTGTGATAAGTCTCTGTGTGTGTATTGAAAATGTGAAGTGTTTTAAGCAGGTGTAGTTTTTGCGTGGTGAGTGTAGATTACGTGCGGTGGTGATGGTGTCTAAGAGTGAGCACCAGTGGTGGTCTATTTGTCCTGGATTGGTGTTCTCCAGGTCGAGGTTGTGTGGTGTGTTTGTGGATATGTGGCTCCTGAATTCAGCCCAGTTTGTGTTTTTGTAATCGTATATAGGTGATGTGGGGATGAGTATGGGGGATGTGGATATGAGAAGGCATATTGGTATGTGGTCTGATAGTACGTGGGGACCGGGTGCAATGTGAGTGTAGAATCGTGTGGCGTGGTCGTTACGGAAGACCACATCCAGGGATGTGGTGCCCCCGCGCGGGCCGAAGAACGTGGGGAAGGCAGGGCCGATGTGTTCGCAGCGGTAACGCCGCAAGGCACCGGCCAAGTAACTACCCGCATCGTTCGTACTGTTGGAAAGGAGTGTCGGGTGAAAAGCGTTGAGGTCCCCCGCAAAGAAGATAGGTAGGTTGTAGTTTGAAAGGGCCCGGAGTGGGACTTCTAAGTTTAGCTGTATTCGTGGTGGTCTGTAATGTGTGGCCACTATTATGGGGCCAGAGCTTGTGTCAATTTTGCAGGCTAGAAAGGAGGTGTCGCGTGTGTTGACGAGGGAGTGGTGTATGTTGCGCTTTACTGGGATCGCAGATCCTAGGTGCCGCGCCTGTGGGGATAAGTAAGTGTGATAGCCTGCAATGCGGAGTCTGTTGTTGGGAGGGTGTAAGCTGGTGGAGTTCAGAAGTATGATGTCGGGTCTTTGTGTGTTGAGTACCCAATTGGCGACCGTATGGCGAATACCGTGCCAACTGCGTACGTTTAATTGTATTACACTAATACGACCTATTGTCGTGGTCTTAGTGCGCGGGAGGCTGACTTGCCAGGAATCGTCCCCTTCTCCTTGGTTATTGCCCAGGAGGCGTGAGGGGCGAGTACCTTGACTCGTGTTGATGCGTGTTTGTGAGGCACGGCCGTGTTATTGGGTGGGGGAGCCGTAGTGGGTGGAGGAGTGTGTTCTGTAGAGGTGGTGGCTTTGGGTGGGGTGGTGTCTTGGTGGGCGATGTAGAGCTGGAGGATGAAGGGCTGGGGAGGTACAGATTATGAGAGGAGGGGTGTCGGGGGAGAGAGGAGGTAGGGACGGCGGAGGGGTGGTGGAGGGAGAAGGGGAAGGAGTCGGAGGAGAAGGAGTTGAAGGAAGGGGGGTTGGAGGGGGAGGAGTCTTAGGTGAAGGGGCGGAAGGCGGAGGAGGAGGGGAGTGAGAAGGAGTAGAGTGAGAAGGGGTGTGTTGAGAAGGGGAGGATTGAGAAGGAGTGGAGGGGGAAGCAGTAGGGAGCGAGGAAGGAGTGGAGACAGGAGAGAGGGGGGTTTGTTTGTCCCGTGCCTGTCTACGCTGATGGGGCTTGGGGGTGGGGTTTTGGGGGTTGGCACGGGGTGTAGTGGACTGCGAGGGGGTTGGAGTGACAGTGGAGGCTGTGGGAGAGGAGGCTGAGATGGGTGTGAGGGGGGTGGTGGCAGTGGGAGGTAGGCGGGGTTTTGATAGAGGGGTGGAAGAAGCGCGAGGAGGATAGGTTGTGTGAATGGGGGCTGGAGCAATGGCTAAGGAAGGTGCAGGGACAGGACAGACGGCGGGGAGAGCGTGGTGAGAGTGGGGGGCGGTGGTTCCCTGCGGGCAGGGGTGTGTACCCGTCGGGGTGGGGAGGAGTGCAGGTCTGGATGTGTGTGCGTCTATTAGAGCGAACACCTTCTCGGGGAAGGTGATTTGCTCTATGCCGTTGGAGGCGAATAGCGTGTTTAGGATATTCGCGTATAGTCGGGGGTCACCCCTCGACATGTCTTTTGCCACCGCCGAGAGCAGGGTGGCCAGGTGTAGTTTTGTTTTTGTGTTGTCGCTGGGGTGGGGTGGGGTGGAAGTGGGGGTGTAGAGTGGGGTGGGGGTGGGCGTGTAGAGTGGTGTGGGGGTGGTAGTGTGGTGTGGGGGTGTTGGTAGTAGTGGGGGTCTCTGAGTGTTATGAGCTGGGGTGGGGGTGGGGAGGGATGTGTGGGTGGGGTGTGGTTGCTGCAGGGGGGGGGGGTGCGTCGGGGGTAGAGCAGGGGGAGCCGGCAGCGTAGGGCTGGCAGCAGCGGCGAATGACATGGTGAGGGGAGGGGGTGCGGGGGCGGGGTGTGTGGTTGTGTGTGTGTTTGGTTGTGGGTGCCGGATGGCCTCCACGGCGTCGTGGCGTGCCTTGCCTAGGTAAGGGCACCTGGGGTTGACGGCGACGTGGTCGCCGCCACAGTTTGCACAGCGGGCTGTGGTGGAGGTGCAGGTCGTGTAGTGGTGCCCCACTACACTGCACTTGGAGCAGATTAGGTCTGCAGTGCAAGTGTTGGTACTGTGACCGGTTTTATAGCACCGGTGGCATTGTGTGGGTCTTATGTTGTGCTGTTCTTCAATGTGTCTAGGGTTTGTGAGAGTGCCGCAGACCTTGATGCCTTGGTCTAGCAGCATGTTTTTGGTGTTGTCACTTGACAGTGTAATTACTGCCCAGTTTTTAGACCTGTTGAAGTATAGGTCCTTGATGACCTCCTCCCCGTACTCCTGACGGAGGTACGAGCGAAGGTCCTCATTTGTGAAGGCCAACCACAAAGGGTTGGTCCTTGTGACTCGTATCTGGTATCGTTTCATGATACCGTCAGCGAGTCTCGTCTGCAGGTTGTGTGTGTTTAGTGTAGTGGTGGCATTTTGGTGGAAAGTTAGCGCGTCCTCCTGTGAGCGGAAGACGAGCTTGTGGCCTGTGCGTAGTTTGATTATGTTGGTTATTGGTGTGTCGTGGGTGGAGGCTAGGTTGAGCAATGTGTGGTGGTCGATTGTGTCGGGTGCTGGTTCTGTGGTGTTCGTTAGGATAAGGTGTGAAGTGTTTGCCATTTTTATTCTATACGCTTTTTACTTAGATTTGGGAAGGCCCCCGCCCCGCCGATGAGGACCCCGCGAACATGACTCGGATGTGGTGAAGGGTGATGCATGATTTTATGGACCTGGTTGGGCTCCTCAGAGGGTGTAAAAACATGGCGGACTTAATGATGACTGAAGCCAGAATCAACTGACTCCAGTCGGGGTGCTGCCCCCTCTATTGGGTTTTGGTTATTTAACAGTTACGTCCGACATCTCACAGAGACGGAAGAGTCTCCCTCTGTGGTCCTGGACGGTGGCCGCAGGGTAGGTTGTTATGCCTCCCCACGTTTGTAACTGAATCCCAAACCAGGTTGCTTCTTCCTCTGGGTTCCGCAGCGGGGTAAGCCTCAGACCTCCTTTCCCCAGAGTTTTCAATTATGCCTTTTCTAAGTAGAACGGCATAGTTGCAACGAAGCTATATGTGTAGAGTCACGTTCACGGAGCCAGACATCCATCACGGCGGAGCAGGGATGGGGGGGGGGGGGTGTTAGCACGTCATATCATAATGACGTGCCTAGGAAATAAAGGTATTTTTATTCGGGGGTGGGGGTTGGGGGCAGGGGGTGACTTAAGGTCCTATTTAGGTCCGGGGGTATCTCGTAGATGGTGAAATCTCGTCCTCGAGAAAAATTCGTTGGTGAGCGGGAGTGTCCTGGAGGTGACTTGCCCTCAACGTTACATCCTTTGCTGGCTAAGACTTCTCTTAGGTTGTAGAGCTCACGTAGAAATTCGATCGCTGTATGATCTGTTGAGTAGACATACTTTGTATTTATACAGTCATCTACGTTGCCAGAATGTTCTAGAAATTCTTCAAACATATACAAAAATTCTCAAAAGCTCTACAGTTTATTTTTCACCAAATTAGTGCTAAATACAAGTATATGTGGAATGTAATAGAACTGCCATTGCTGTCTAGGTCGCAAAAAAAATATAAGGGAAATAATAGCTATCACTACTGTATTACTGTTTCTATAACTTTTTTAATGCAGTATATCATGTTTATACCATAAAATAATGTTATTTCCTAAAAATGGGCTAATTTAAAAATTCAATGTGCTAGTCACAAAAGCAAAGTTTTGGGATTAAAATTGACTTTTTTTATTTAATAGAGCTACAAACAATTGGAAAATAACAATTTTAACCCAATGGTAGGAAAAAAGGGAAATTTTGTTACACGGTGTTATCGTGCGGTGGTATCTAAATGCGCAAGTGAACTGAAGTCACTGATTGAAACATTTGGCAGTGTGAGATAGGTCTAAAAGGGAATGAAAAAATATAGTGTATTTGGGACCGATGGTGCAGGTGCTAAATCCTTAATGTATCAAACCTAAGAGCGATTAAAGTGGAAACTTAACGAGTGTGCTGGTGGAAAGAAGATTAGATAGAATGAGGAATATGTAAGAAAAAACTTAAGTGAAAATAGATATTAGTGAATTGATTGATGAGAATATTTTGAGATGGCTGATACAATGTGTGCAATGTTAGAAGGAAGCTGTGTCGGGTTCTGTGAGGAAATGTGTGCGAGAACAAGACATGTCATCTGGCCAAGGGGGGAGAATCGTTTATAATGGGTGTTTGTGTGAAGATAATTTGCAAGGGGCTGGAAATGGGGGTGCACAGGGCTATATTGCTCAAGGGATGCATCAGTAGCATGACGATCCACCTAATTCTTAGTTGCCATGGCAATGGTGCCTTTGAGTGGAAAATGCCAAGGTTGAGACGGGGTTTGGAGCAGGTGTATTGTGTAGTGGAGATTGTAAGGGTTTGTTTCCTTATTCTTTCTACACAATCTGTTAATTTTCATCATCTGGTATTGGGGCAGGTAATCACACAGTTATCGTATACTAAATTAATAACGGTGATGATGATCCTAATTGGCTATAAAGACGAGGATGATGACCAAATATATCAAGTTAAACTTGTGCTAATTAAATAAGTCCTGGCTATTATTATCACTACTGCTAATACTCTTATATTAATAAAAACAGGTTGATTAGTTAACTTAGATGTGTTGCTGAAGCATAAAACTATGAGACATGAAATGCTACAAGTGATCAGCTCACTTCTTTATGTTAGCCCTAGCTAAGGTCCCACACCCCGGCATTCCGTGTAACTTCATGTTTTGTTTCAGTTGTGGTTGGGTCGGTTTGTATATGGCAAGTGTGTCTGGTCTCTGGTTGCTTGTGCCGGTTTGTGAGTATATAGCAAGTGTGTCTGGTCCCTGGTTGCTTGTGTCGGTTTGTGAGTATATGGCAAGTGTGTCTGGTCCCTGGTTACTTGTGTCGGTTTGTGAGTATATGTCAAATGTGTCTGGTCCCTAGTTGCTTTTGTCGGTTTGTGAGTATATGTCGAGTGTGTCTGGTCCCTGATTGCTTGTGTCGGGTTGTGAGTATATATCGAGTGTTTCTGGTCCCTGGTTGCGACGGGAGATGTCTGTATCGGCCCTGCCAGTGTGGTATCTGTGTGCGTTTAATTTGGGGTGTTGATTGCGTCAGAGCTTTCCCACCGTGTCCCGTGTGTAACTCAGGTGGATGATTCTCTTTGGTTGATATTGGGTGTAATGGAGATGGTTCGGAGTTAGCAGACTGTAAGTGCAAACGCAGAACCCAGTTCACACGGCCCTTTATAATTTTAACACACTAACAAGGTCACCAGAATATTTATTCAGAAAGAAACCAAGTTCACTTCGAAGCAACCAAAAGGTCGCGCCACTAGGCTACACTAAGTAGGTTACTGTTGGTTAACAGGTGGATCCTAGAGTATCAACGAGGAAAAAACGAAACAAGAAAAATTATACCCTTATAATTTGAAGAGAGGAAATTCTTGATTACAAATACGAAATATATTTATTAAATAACAAAAATAAGATTTATAACAAATCAATGTCACATCGGCCACAAACGACCCAAGTCGTTATATAAGAGGGAAGGACGCTTACAAAGAATTTACGTCGTATAAAGAAAGCGGGAAATAATCGGCTTCACTCCTCGAGTACAGGCACACACGGAATACCATCCCCCCCCTCCGTCTTACGCCCTTTCCTACGATGCGGAGGGAGACTCGAGACTTACTCGGAGGCCTAGTAAGGGAGCAAGATGAAAGAACGATTCCCAAGTACCTGATACTGAAGCAGTGGAGGGACACCTCGGATGATGGTAATCCAACGGAGGACGAATCTCCGGATGGCGACGGAGGAGGTGGTGATGGAACCAATGGAATTGAAGATGATCCCGGTGCCGAGGGATTCCAAAGGTGGTACGGCAGAGGAGACGGCGTACCCCACGGTTTTCAGACTTCCCAATGGAGAACTGGTAAACCTCCAAGATTAGCAGCACACGTACAGCAGGTTCGAAGATCAGCGTCAAAACTGGCAGGAAATAAGGCAAGGGTCCTCGCAGTACGGACTTGAACGGGTTCTCTCTTTCGAGAGAAGAAAGCGTCCTTTTATACGGGTGGACGTGAACAGTGTGACGTAATAGCCTCATGCGTACGCCACTTTTCTGGGATGACTATCGAGTGCACGCGGGGCATCGACCAACGGTGCAGGGCTCAGAGGCGAGAAAATGACTTCATATGGGAGCGCCGAACTTTGTCGACCTTACACAGACTTATTCAACATGAGACATCGATCAACCACATGAATTATCAATATTACTGTGAAGTGTCAATGCCGAAATACGAATATTTTGTGTTATGTGTAATAAACAGTTGTGACAGATATGGTCTTAATGCTATCAAGTCGTCGTTATTCCGACTTCGTTAGTGTGCGATAAAAAATGCAACTACATGAAAATTTCCACCTTTGGGTGAGGGGTCTATCACCTCTGCTCTATGTACAGCTTGGGTATACAATCTCGCATCTACTCACCTAAACACACTACACTTAGCAAAATAAAGCATTACACCCTGCACGACATGCGCCCCAAGTAACCATTTACATTCGGATGCAAAGGTCATTCATATTAAACGCTATCTAGATCATAGATGGGGAATTCCTCGCTCGTGATTGATTTTTGAATCGCCCAGAAACGAAGTCAGTAAAAAGACGACTTGGTAGCATCAAGACCATTTCTGTTGCATCTGCTTATTACACAACATATAAAATATGTATTCATAAGCTATAATCTACAGTTTTATTTTAAAGTATTATCTACAATTTATGTGATTAATCAATGTTTCATTTTGAATAAGTTTTATAAATCTAAAGAATTCAAAACCTAAGGATCTAAAAAAAAAAATTGCTGATTGATTCGTTTGCACGACACAGGACTCGTGAAATTGCTCCCTTTTTTGAGCTTCTTAATCAGTGATCTTCCGGAAGTTTCAAACAAGCGGAAGGAAGCTTGATTAGAGAATCACATTCTCCCAATCGTCAACAGTCCCTTCTCTATAATTCCTACAAAACTGGATCGTATCCGTAAAGTTCTTCACGGTGAGATGAGGCTATTTCACAGCCCTTCTCGACGTGAGACATTTGTTGAAAAGTTTCAGCCTCACTGTGCGTGCTAAAGCGTTAACACCTGCCTCTTTCCATGTTACTTCGTCTAAGGCGCAATATATCAAACTTTGTGATCCGCACTTATAAGGCATATTTTGATGTTTCTCTATGCGATCAAGATAAGAAGTGGTCCCCACATGCTGTTTGCCATAGTTGTGTGGAACATCTTCGTGAGTGGACGAAAGGAAAGAGAAATGGTCTTCCTTTCTGAATCCCTATGGTGTGGCGAGAGCCAAAGGATCATGTATCAGACTGTTATTTCTGTCTAGTTAATACTCGGTGATCCGGCCAGTACCTCGTTCTGAGTCTTTACCAGTTCTGATTTTCAGTGGATATGCTTCCTCCGAGGATGAAAATGATGTACCTGATATGGACGACCACGGAATGTATTTAGAGTATGCAGATTCATCATCAGATGCTGAACAGAAATTAGCTCCTCACTCTTTCAATCAAGAGGATTTGAATGACTTGATACGTGATTTAGCGCTCTCCAAGAAAGCTGCAGAACTTTCAGCCTCCAGGTTGAGTGAAATACATATGCTTGACAGGTCGGTACGGGTATCATATACCAAACAAGGGAGAGTACATTTGTTAAGTATTTCTCTGAGGACAAACAATTTGTATACTGCCACGATGTTCCTGGTATGTTTACAGAGTTGGGACTTGGCACTTATAGCCCTGCTGAGTAGAGACTGTTTTGGATAGCTCCAAACGTAGCCTCAAGTGTGCCCTTTTGCATAATGGCAATGACTTTGGTGCAGTTCCTCTAGATCATTGTCCATCTGCGAGAAACTCACGATGACATAAGAATGGTCATGGATTTACTTAAGAACCATGAACACAATTGGATCATATGTGTAGACCTTAAGATGGTCAACTTCTTCCTTGGCCAGCAGAAGGGATATACAAAGTTTCCATGCTATATCTGTATGTGGGACAGTCGAGCCTGTGACAAACACTGGTTCCCAAAAGATTCGCCAGTTCGGAAAACTTTGGAAGCAGGAATGCCAAACATTGTTAATGAGCCAATCGTAAGTCGAGAGAAGATCGTTTTCCCTCCACTTCATCTCAAACTGGGGTTGATGAAGCAGTATGTAAAGGCACTGAGAACTGCCAATGATTGTTTTCAATACATAGTATCGGCGTTTCCTGCTTTGTCATACGAAAAAATAAAAGCATGAGTATTTGATGGTCCCCAAATCCGAAGACTTCTGAGTGATTCTAAACTCGTGAACACCATGAATGAAAAAGAGAAGGCCGCCTGGCTCTCATTTTCTGCCGTTGTTCATAACCTCTTGGGAAACAAACAAGCGCATAACTACGAGGATCTGGTTCCTAATATGCTTTTAGCATATCGTGATCTGGGCTGCAACATGAGTGTGAAGCTGCATTTCCTAAATAGTCGCCTCGACCGATTCCCAGAGAATCTGGGAGCCGTGAGCGACGAACAAGGGGAACGCTTCCATCAGGATTTGATGACGATGGAAGAGCGCTAACAAGGTCACTGGGATAGACACATGATGGCGGACTACTGCTGGACGATTAGAAGAGATCAGCCAGAGAAGACTTACAAGAGAAAGTATTACAAACGCAGATTTTTGCCCGATTGAAATCAGGAAGAGGTCCTCCAGCCTGATGTACGGTCATTAATAAATTAGCACCTATTTGATTACAGTATTTGTAATCCTAGTAAGTAATTCGAGTTTCTTCTCATATGCAATAAAACCTGCTTTAATATAAATAACGCAAAAGATGATTCAAAATTACTTCAGGGCATAATGATAGGCGTGATAAAATGGAAATTATTGTATAATATTAATTATTGATATTATGAAAAATCTGTAGCATTTTGTCACTTCACCAAATTCATTGTTTCCCAGTGTAATCATTACCACGAAAATGCAAAAAATATAAGAATATATATTATTATCAAAACTTTTGGTCATGACTGTATTGCTTGTATGTGTGGACGACGGCTGCTTGGATTACCCAATGACTTTGAGGGTGAGACAGTCATTATATTTTGTTACAGCCAGTGTTCTAATTGTGTGTAGTGTTGTAGACACGAGCTGCTTGTATTTATCGAGGGTATTGGGCAAAAATGGCTTCGCCTTTGACTTAGCTAAAGAGTATGATATTGGAATTTCGAAAGGGATGTCATGGAGCAAAAGTTTAAAGAGGTGTAGGATAGAACGCATCTATACGGGACACCGTGTAAATATGTACCTGGCAGCTTTCCGTGGTATATTACGTGTGTTTGTCAACTTTTGATGAAGCAGGCAACCCTTTTATTGTAGTGGGAATCAACTGCATTGTTTCGTATTTTGTTGACAAGGCTGTGTTTAGTTAGCGTAGAGAAGCCTTTGCTTATGCATATTGTTGCCATTATTACTTTGCATGGTGGTCTGAGTTGGTTGAAGCCTTCGTATATGAGCTGAGTGAGGTTGGTATGAGTTGGTTTAAGCCTTCTTATACAAGTTGGACGATGTTGGTCTGAGTTGGTTTAAGCCTTCGTATATGAGCTGAGTGATGTTGGTATGGTTGGTTGAAGCCTTCTTATACAAGCTGGACGATGTTGGTATGAGTTGGTTAAAGCCTTCTTATATGAGCTGAGTGATGTTGGTATGAGTTGGTTGAAGCCTTCTTATACAAGTTGGACGATGTTCGTCTGAGTTGGTTTAAGCCTTCGTATATGAGCTGAGTGATGTTGGTATGAGTTGGTTGAAGCCTTCTTATACAAGCTGGACGATGTTGGTATAAGTTGGTTAAAACTTTCGTATATGAGCTGAGTGATGTTGGTATGAGTTGGTTGAAGCTTTCTTATACAAGCTGGACGATGTTGGTCTGATTTGGTTGAAGCCTTCGTATATAAGCTGAGTGATGTTGGTATGAGTTGGTTGAAACCTTCTTATACAGGGTGGACGATGTTGGTCTGAGTTGGTTGAAACCTTCTTATACAAGCTGGAAGATGTTGGTCTGAGTTGGTTGAAGCCTTCGTATATGAGCTGAGTGATGTTGGTATGAGTTGGTTAAAGCCTTCTTATACAAGTTGGACGATGTTGGTCTGAGTTGGTTTAAGCCTTCGTATATGAGCTGAGTGATGTTAGTATGAGTTGGTTGAAGCCTTCCTTTACAAGTTGTGCGATGTTGGTCTGAGTTGGTGGAAGCCTTTGTATATGAGCTGAGTGATTTTGGTATGAGTTGGTTGAAGCCTTCTTAAACAAGTTGGACGACGTTGGTCTGAGTTAGTTTAAGCCTTCGTACATGAGCTAGGTGATGTTTGTATTAATTGGTTGAAGCCTTCTTATACAGGGTGGACCATGTTGGTCTGAGTTGGTTTAAGCCTTCGTATATGAGCTAGGTGATGTTTGTATGAATTGGTTGAAGCCTTCTTATACAGGGTGGACGATGTTGGTCTGAGTTGGTTGAGACCTTCGTATATGAGCTGAGTGATGTTGGTATGAGTTGGTTGAAGCCTTCTTATACAAGTTGGACGATGTTGGTATGAGTTGGTTAAAGCCTTCGTATATGAGCTGAGTGATTTTGGTATGAGTTGGTTGAAGCCTTCTTATACAAGTTGGACGATGTTGGTCTGAGTTGGTTTAAGCCTTCGTATACGAGCTGAGTGATGTTGGTATGAGTTGGGTGAGACTTTCTTATACAAGCTGGACGATGTTGGTCTGATTTGGTTGAAGCCTTCTATTATGAGCTGAGTGATGTTGCTATGAGTTGGTTGAAACCTTCTTATACAAGCTGGACGATGTTGGTCTGATTTGGTTGGAGCCTTCGTATATGAGCTGAGTGATGTTGGTATGAGTTGGTTAAAGCCTTCTTATACAAGTTGGACGATGTTGGTCTGATTTGGTTGAAGCCTTCGTATATGAGCTGAGTGATGTTGGTATGAGTTGGTTGAAGCCTTCTTATACAAGTTGGACGATGTTGGTATGAGTTGGTTAAAGCTTTCGTATATGAGCTGAGTGATTTTGGTATGAGTTGGTTGAAGCCTTCTTATAAAAGTTGGACGATGTTAGTCTGAGTTGGTTTAAGCCTTCGTATACGAGCTGATTGATGTTGGTATGAGTTGGGTGAGACTTTCTTATACAAGTTGGACGATGTTGGTCTGATTTGGTTGAAGCATTCGTATATGAGCTGAGTGATGTTGGTATGAGTTGGTTGAAACCTTCTTATACAAGCTGGACGATGTTGGTCTGATTTGGTTGAAGTCTTCGTATATAAGCTGAGTGATGTTGGTATGAGTTGGTTGAAACCTTCTTATACAAGCTGGACGATGTTGGTCTGATTTGGTTGAAGCCTTAGTATATAAGCTGAATGATGTTGGTATGAGTTGGTTGAAGCCTTCTTATACAAGTTGGACGATATTGGTATGAGTTGGTTAAAGCCTTCGTATATGAGCTGAGTGATGTTGGTATGAGTTGGTTGAAGCCTTCTTATACAAGTTGGACGATGTTGGTCTGAGTTGGTTTAAGCCTTCGTATACGAGCTGAGTGATGTTGTTATGAGTTGGGTGAGACTTTCTTATACAGGCTGGACGATGTTGGTCAGATTTGGTTGAAGCCTTCGTATATGAGCTGAGTGATGTTGGTATGAGTTGGTTGAAACCTTCTTATACAAGCTGGACGATGTTGGTCTGATTTGGTTGAAGCCTTCGTATATGAGCTGAGTGATGTTGGTATGAGTTGGTTGAAGCCTTCTTATACAAGTTGGACGATGTTGGTCTGAGTTGGTTTAAGCCTTCGTATATGAGCTGAGTGATTTTGGTATGAGTTGGTTGAAGCCTTCTTATACAAGTTGGACGATGTTGGTCTGAGTGGGTTTAAGCCTTCGTATATGAGCTGAATGATGTTGGTATGAGTTGGTTGAAGCCTTCTTATAAAAGTTGGACGATGTTGGTATGAGTTGGTTAAAGCCTTCGTATATGGGCTGAGTGATTTTGGTATGAGTTGGTTGAAGCCTTCTTATACAAGCTGGACGATGTTGGTCTGATTTGGTTGAAACCTTCGTATATGAGCTGAGTGATGTTGGTTGAAGCTTTCTTATACAAGCTGGACGATGTTGGTATGAGTTGGTTGAAGCCTTCTTATACAAGCTGGACGATGCTGGCGAGTACAGTGCTTGTTTTCTAAAAATGGCAGAATTCGTGTTTGGGAAAGGGGAGGGGGATAATGTGGGATGTGTGGGTTGAGTTGGCTTAGGACTAGACTATCTATAATTTTAGAAGAGGTGTAGAGTATGGAGAAAGGACGGTATGTTGCGGGCTCATTGGGTGTTTATTTGGCTTGAGGATGGGTATTATTTGGACAGATTCCCAGACATTTTGGAGTAAAGTTATGTAAGGTAGAGTGGTTAAATATATGTGAGAGGGCGTCGATGCCTCGGATAGGTGTTTTAGGTGCGTGCATTTGATATGTTGTTAGGGTCAAAGGTTGGTGAGGATTTTGCCTTTAGAAAAGTCTGGGATACCATTTCTGTGATGAATAATGTAGGTATGACGCGGCCGGTACCAAGTGAGTGTGTTTGTTCGTTGTATAAAGTTGTTTACCTGTTTAGTTAAGTTGACTATGCGTTTGAATAGTTTCGTCTGCGTTTTGTATCCGGTTGTTAAGTTGCCAAGTATCTTGATGGTTTATTCACTATTTTCTGCTGTTATTTGTTTTGCTTTAGAGCGCTTAGAAAGTCATGCTAGTACGTGTTTTCTGTTGTTGAACTAGTGCTTGAATGACGCATGTTTGGTTTCTTTTAGCAACGTGGTTGTTTTCTTAAGTCCTTTTTGGTATTCATGAGTTACTGATATAGGATTTAGAAATTGGGGCTGTAGTGTTTTACGGCTTTCCTTAACAATGTACTTGTTGGTTGCTGTAGATAGTATGTTTGAAATGTACTTTTGGGCTTTGTTAATGCGGTTCAACTGTGCGATTGAGTATGTTTGCTGTTTTTGTTTGATTTGGTTGGTGAAATTGTCATACTAAGCTAATGTTGTAGTTTGTGTAAAAGCGTGGATATAGTAAGGATATGGGCTTCTCAATGGAAATTTCTATGCTTGGGAGGTGGTCAGAGAATATTGCGGTGTGTAGTTGTCAGGTTGTTTGAGGGGCTTGGTTTGGTTACAGAAGGTGGTGTCCGGGATAGTGTCCTGGAATAGGTGTTGAAAGGTTTCCGCGTGAGAGGGACGAGTTGTTCACGACGAAAGAAATTGATTTATGTTTTATATGATACCGACGGCTCTTTTGTCTGTCATGTGCTTCTAATGAGACAAGGTCATTTGTTTTGAAATGGCAAACCACGATGATGTTTTATTGCTGTGTTGGAAGGTGGTTATGCATTGGACTAGAGTTTGGATTTTCATTTGGTCATGGGAAAGGCTGAAAGCTGAAGTGACTGTGGA
Source organism: Ceratothoa steindachneri (assembly GCA_963969495.1). NCBI lineage: Eukaryota > Metazoa > Arthropoda > Malacostraca > Isopoda > Cymothoidae > Ceratothoa > Ceratothoa steindachneri. Next base: position 10,172,544 of record OZ018330.1, read on the forward strand.
GGTGATGGAAAAGAGATTGTAGTTTCTGATGTACGTGATTCGGCCTCCCCTCCGTCGTAACTGGATCTGACTTCCTTAATGTAAGTGTAGCGTAGTAATTTTGCAATGCGGATGTGTGTGGAGTTTCATTTCCTGGCTGAAAGCTAATGTATTTTTTTGTTAATGAATAATAACTTGAGCTCTATTTCTTTGTTACGTATACGGTTTATCTTTAGTTGTAAGATGTTAAGTGTGTGCGTCTAGGGGATGTGCTCCAGCGTGAGGAGTCGCACGGGAAGTAGAGGGCGTCTGGGTGAACGGATGCTTGGATTGATGTGTAGGGTTGAGCTTGTTTTGCATTGGTACAAATGTTACCTGTATTAAAAAAACAGAATAGCGTGAGGTCTAGTGGAAGCAATTTTGTTGCTAGAAACCTGGATTGTGGCTTGGTCACGTTTAAAAAACAGTCTTCAGAAGGAGCATGTGCAGCGTGGGCCCAATATGTGTTCGATGCCCCAAGATTTTAGTGTGTGTTGGACACTGAGGCATTTTCTTCTCCTCTACACTTATTCTGAAATATGCAAAGTGATTTAATCGGTAAGGCCCATCCAGGGATCTTCATAGACAGGTGGTGGATGGATACAATTTTTCCAGAGCAACTCATCAGAGTCGAAGTATTTGTTGTCGTGTAGCTTATCCTGAAGTAGTTTTCATAGTCTTGGAGCTATGCCTGGAATAAAGGCGTTTATCCGCCTGTTCACTGTTGTCTTCCATCCGCTAGCACTACTAGTAGTCGTGCTTTTGTCAGCAAACAGTTGATGAACGATAAAATTGTTAAACTTTTTAATTAAGTGAAACTTTCTAAGATAGAAGAAAAAAATGCCTTCTTAAAGTCGACGATTTTAAAGTTTATAAGCTTGATCGAAGGAATCTGCTGATTCTTCGTGGAAGAAGAAGTCGTATCTAAGTTTGAATCTTTAAGAGTTTTATGTAAATTTCCTTGGATCTTCGCAAGTTTTGGAAAGCATGATTTACCTATGTTCTAGAGAATTCATCTCTGTTCAAGAGAAGTGAAATAATTGACTAGTGGAAGACAAGCAAAGGGAGCTGACGCAGATATATGACTTTATTCTTTTTTTTTTACAGATTTTACTATTCATTGGAACTTAATTTTTAGGGTCTGTTGTTAGAGCGATCGCGTCAATTTGGCGGGCGTCACTAACGTATTAGGCAGGGGTTTGATGTTAGACGATGGAAAAGTAGGAAAAAGATCGAAAATGAATTAATTTAGGTTTGAAAAAGATTGCTGCGCTTTGAAGAGGCGTTCGAAAACGTTTTTAACTCCCGGATGCCATCGTTAGTGGAAATGAAGTTAAATCGAAATGCAGCAAAAGTTAAGATACAAGTAATAGAGTTTGAATAAAGTCTGCACAATTGCAGTCTGGATAGACTTCGATATATGTTTCTTGAGCAACGAAAGAGTTACGTACTTAAGAAACGTTTGAATGTTTGAAGTTGCCACGACAAATAATAAAAAGTAAACACATTACTTTCCGCAAGATACAAGTTTAATTTTGTTTACTGTAAACATAAATACAGACAAAAAAAAACAAAATAGGATGGAAAGTCAAAGTTGAAAAGTGATATGAAGGCTCGGTAAGAAATAGATGAAAATTGAGTAAGTTTGAAGTTAATAGTTTTTCTTCAGGTGGCGTCCATTGGTGCTCTCGATGCCGATCTCTGGTTTCCTCAAAAAGCGGAAGAGGTGGAGTTGAAAGTTTGATTCACGGAAGAATCTGATAGTAAAAGTGAAAACACGCGTCACCAAATTGGGGAAAAAAAGGACCCTACGACCCAGTCTCACTACCAAAAGGGGAGGGGGGAGAGCGTTGGTTAAATGGGAAGGAAAAGATCCCAACATCTACACACAGATCAAAGGGCATATATATATATATATATATATATATATATATATATATATATATATATATATATATATATATATATATATATAGCAAGATAGGGAGAAAGTGATTGAGAGAGTGAGAGAGAATGGAAGGGGAGAGAATGAGAGAGGGAGAATGATAACACTATGTAACAAAATTCCTTTTTTCTTGTTCCTGGGCTCAAAGTGTTATTTCCCAGTTGTTTGTTAGTAAAGTAAATGAATAAAAGTCTATTTGATCCCAAATCTTGGCTTTTTTTAGTGGGCACCGAATTTCTAAATTTGCCAATTTGGAAAATAATGCTAGGTTTTTATTAATTTCGGAAAAAATTGAGAATTTATAAAAGGCTGTAGGCTTCATTTTTTTTTAATCATGGTAGAAAACTGTTAATCTTATTTTTAAAAAACAGCATTGGAATATTTATTTTTTAAGGAAACCTTTCAAAACATTCTAGATTTTATGAGAAATTTCTAGAATGTAATCCAATTTTATGAAGTTTCAAGAATGTTCCAGAACTTGCTAGAACACACTCCTGGAAACTTCTGGAATCTCCTGGAATATTACTTCAGAAATATTTATACAGGATTCACAGATCTGCCATCATTTCATCTTTAGCTACCATAATGAACACATCAGAAGAGAAATGGCATGAAGAGGTTGCCATAATTCTCCAGATGCATTTTATTATATCTGTGGACAGTTCATCAAAACTAGAGCAAAACAGCTCGGTGCCACAGCATTTATGAGACTGTGTGAAGCGTACAAAGCATACTTTAAAATGCCAGTTGGAGACCAAGACAAACCCTGACACCTTATTTTGCTTGTCAACATTATAATAAAACTTTGGAAAGTAAGAAAATTGTTTGTTGTAAAGAGTAAAATATTGACTGTTACAGGTATTTAAGCTATGATGTTAGTTTGTAATCCAAAGGAGTAATAAAGTATATTTTTTACTTTTACAAGATGGTATATAGGGGAAAGAAGAACCATTAAGTCTGCCATTCCTATCCCTATCTTCCAACTTCTATTGTACCAGTACTGCCCAGTGCTGATCAACCTGAACCTAGTTCTCTAGAAAGAAATAAGCCACCCTTAGAAAAAAGCAACATTTTAGAAGGTGAAAAGAAGGGTGAAAATGTACACTACAGTGTCAGAGATGTGGATGTTGAGAGGAATTCATACTATCCAAGCCAAAGAGACCTCAATGTCATTGTCAGAGTTCTTGGTTTGTCAAAGTCAAATGCTGAGTCTTTGATATCCAGGCTCAAAGAATTGGAGTTTTGGGATGGAATTGTGCAAGTGACAAGACAGAGGAAATGTCCTAGAAATTTCTCAAGATCCTTTACTTATGTAGCTTGGCTATGCTACTGTAATGATGTATCTGGTCTGTTTGACCCATTGGAATTAAACGTAATCTAGATGAGTGGAGGCTCTCAATTGAGAGCTACTTAAAAAGAATTTAAACTGTACTTCTCAATAATTGGAATAAGCATCCACTCTTTCTATTGACTCATTTATTATATCTCAAGGGAGAATACAACAGGGTCAAACTCCTGTTGCAAACATTGAATTATAAGGAGTAAGAATGGGAAGTGATTAGAGATTTCAAAATGGCAGCATTTTTGATGGATCTCCAGGGAGCTATTGCCAAGTTTCCATGTCACCTCTCTGTCTTTGTGCCAGGAGCGATACCGCAGCACATTACATACCACAAGAAGCAATGGCCACAAAGGACTGAGTTCTCAATATTAGGGCATAATGTCAAGCATGTGCAATAGACAGACCCTCAAAACATGTTTGTGCCCTCCGTTGAATTTAATTAGGTCTCATGAGCAGTTTGTTAGCTGTTAAGAAAGAGTCTGCAACCTGCAAGTAGCTTCAAAATCTCTTTCGCTAACTCGCTTAGGCACAAATCAGGAGAATCATAGAGTTCAGAAAGTGATTTACATTACAAACGGAAATCGTGGAAAACTGTTCTCTTCTAAGGTTTGCTACTCATTTATATATATATATATATATATATATATATATATATATATATATACAAGTGTACGTACTCGTATAATTCGGCAGTAGATTCTCTTCGTAATTTTTTTTATTTATTGAAGGCGACTCCAGAATGTAAGACAAATCGAGAGACTGGAAAAGAAAATAATTAACACTAAATTTGCCGTCGACTTCAATAAAATATGTTACGAATATATATATATATATATATATATATATATATATATATTTATATACGAGGGGCGGTCAATAAGTTTTGTGAATCGGAAGGGCAAAACAGAGGAAGGAAGATGGCTGTTTGTGGGGGTTTTAGGACAAGTTAGGATAAGTTAGGACCTGCAGACGCACGCTCCTGCCTCGTCTATTTAAGAAGCAGTAGCTGATCGCAGATCGTCAGTCACAAATTTTTCAACAATGGAGAAGGCAAGAATGCAAGAGAGATCCATGAACGCATGGTTCCAGTGTACACCGACACCGCCCCTTCCTATGCAACCATTGCTCGCTGGAATAGGGAGTTCCGCCATGGTCGTGAGTCCCTTGAACATGACCCCCGTCCAGGACGCCCGTCAGACGTGACCAACGAGGACAATGTGGCCCGTGTGGAGAGGATGATCCTCGAAAATCGATCGAGAACTTGGAATATCACCTGGAAGTGTTATCAACATCATCCACCACAATTTGGCCATGGCCAAGGTCTCTGCCCGTTGGGTCCCTAAAAACCTCACGTCCCATGATCGACTTCAACGTCGTCAATGTCCACAAGGCCAGAGTTGCACAAGCTACCCTGCGCGAGTGCGGATTCGAGGAGCTCAACCATCACTCCTACAGTCCAGATCTGGCCCCTAGCGACTACTTTTTATTCCGCCAGCTCAAGGCTGCACTGCGTGGACGCCGGTTTGGGGATGATGAAGATGTCCAGCTCGCCGTCCAGGAGTGCATTGAACAGCAGTCGGGAGATTTCTGGTTGTCGGGAATTGGAAGCCTCAGGGACAAGTGGCGCAAGTGCATTGAAGTCGAGGGTAGTTATATTGAAAAATAATGAAACACTTTTCCTCATATCTCGTTTCCTTATATCCGAATTGGAAAAACTTATTGACCGCCCCTCGTATAATAATAATAATAATAATAATAATTAAATTGACACATCGGGTTCGTATAAAAATAAAAACTGCAAAAAAAAAATTAAAAAATTAGGAACATAAGTCAAAGCTTATGTCTTTAAGAATGAGTTTTTTCATAACAACATCGATTTTAAAAAGGCCGGGGAAAATGTTAAAGTAATTAAATTGGCTTATACATGAACATTCAATAAGGTTTCTTTTAATTGAGTCATTTGAGCGAAAAATAAATTTTGCTGAATTCCACTTAATTAAGTGGTTATTTTCGGACATTTTCACAAAAAACGCACTATTATTTACAGATCTCCTAAAATTGTATTCACGATGATTAATATGGACAGATAATTGCTTTCCTTTCTGTCCAAAATATTTACTTGGACAAACAGAACATTCGACCGAATAGAATCCCCCAATATTATTACAATTATTGTGAACTAGAATATTTTTTATAGTTGACTCGTATTTGAAAGCAAATAAAATGATAAAGTTTTTTAAAAGACGTGGAAGGTCAATAAAACAAACAGAGAAGGGTAAAACCAAAATGTTTTGAACAATGAAAGAGATAACAGGAACTGTATTATAGAACGTCTTTTTTGCTTAAAGAAATTTGCTTTGGCTTATATTCCTTTTTTTTAAATTTTCATATATATATATATATATATATATATATATATATATATATATATATATATATATATATATATATATATATATATATATTTTATTACCATGGCCAAAGGTTTTGAGTCTATTACATATTTACATTTTTTTCCTTATCTTTTTTTTATTTACGTAATAGGGTTTATTATTCAATATTGAATTATTACAGGTTTATTAAAAAGTCAGCATTTAAAAAATAATAAGAAATAAAGTGAATTCTTTCGCTAACTCCAAACTCGCGTTCTGTTCCCTTTCCTGTAGCAGGTGAGTTTCAATACCTGAAGCTTTGTTATTCGATCAAAAGGTTAAAATGATGACAATTATGGGTTGAATAAATGATGTTATATAATAATGATCTATATCGTAATATTTTTTTTTAAGAAAATAAATGTTTGTATCTTTTTTCAATCCCAGAAATGGTTCTTTCCTAAGAAAAGCGTGCAACCATTGTCACTGCACTAGAGTAGCCTGGAATGGCAAGGAGATGGATGTTAAGTGTATTGCATCAAGAAACACCCTCTTTAAGATCATTTATGTTTTTAAAAGACTGGTTACACTCCTGTGAAGAAGTCTTCTGGAGGCCCAGGAGCTTAAAATGAACGCCAAGATCGGCGCCTGGTAAGGGCCTAGTTCAAGGATTTGATTGCCTCCAGTGTCCAGCTTACTCATGATTGAAAAAAAAACCCCGCAGATGTGAGAACTCTTCAGCTCGCATAATGAGAAGGAGACTTTTCAACAAAGGTTTTAAGTAGAAAGGATTGCGAAGAAGCTTCATCTCACCAAGAAGAATTTTACGGATAAGCTTCATTTTTGTAGGAAATATAAATAATGGGTTGTTGAAGACTAGGGGAAAGTGCTAGGGTTTATTATTCAATATTGAAATTTTTACAGATTTATTAACAAGGACGCGCTTTCCTTCGTCCTGTATCGTGCCCAAGGTGAAGCATTCGGACACTCTCCATGTCTGGGGCTGTTTCTGATCTACGTGAACTCAATCACCAACATTTTACCCCAAGAACACTACCATGGACTCAAAATGGTTACAAAAAGTTTTTCATCAACACCTTTTCCCAACAGTTTACGACCAATTTTTGGATGGTGACTATATTTTTCAGCATGGTAGCTACTTTGGTATAAAGCATAAACAACAATAAAGTTCTTGGCTATGAATTCACTAAATTTGAACCCAATAAAGAATTTGTGGGCGACAATCAAACTGGCGGTTGATAAACAAAAATCAACCAATTGGGAACAACATCAGTCGAGAGATCATCACAAAACGAAGTGATGCAATTATTAAGATCGCGCTTCAATTGACCGTATATTTTAATAAAATGGGTTTGGGATCTAAATACATACTAATACCAGGCATTGGCTTCGCCACCTTTCCCTACGGGGGGGAGCTTACGCTTCGCTACTAAGATTAAAATTTAAAATCTAAAAAAAGCAGCCATGGTTAAATTTTTATAAATTTTCTGAACTTCGCCAATTATAATAATTTTAAAAAGGAACTGAACTAAATTTCCCTCCTTTCAAAATAACACGTTGCTAAAATATAGTTATAGAAGAAGATGTATAAAAATAATTTTTCTGAACTTCACCATTTGAAATTCTTTGGGTTTTAAAAATTCACAAAATTTTGATATTTATATTTATTTCTGAACTTCACTATTTTGTTTTTTGATATTATAAAAGAATGATTAGAAATAACATTGGCAAAAAAACATAAGTCATAACCAAACTAAGATGAAATAATTATTCACATACTCAAAAAATTCCCTTCTTAAATTATAGAGTTAGTGATGATAATGACAAAATGCAACGTTTGATTAGGTCTATTAATTTTCTTAGATAAAAAATGTAGTAGCCTCAAAACCTTTCGCCATATATGTATATAAATATGCAGAAAATCACACAGGAAAAATGAAAAGCAGATTCCAAGTACTTTCGAACTTTGTTCATTTCATTCTCAAGGTATAAATAAAGAATTACTTTAAAAGAATGTTATATTTAGGAGAAAACTAAGCGACGCTCCGCCCACATATAACGAAAGGACACAAAACAGAGTACGCGTGAAGATATATATCAGAAAAGTGGGATTAAATACAGGAGCCGAAGAGTAAATAAAGATCTCTTCCAAAACATCCACGTGTGAGAAGGTGTGAGCAAAATGTATAAATATAAGTCACATAACTATGAATACATGCATATGCAAATTATAACTACATTGTTCAATAAACAAAATAATTGTAAAAATTTAATGTATCAAAGTGCTAAGATTTAAGATGGACAATTTCGTTTAATATAAGCTTTTTAATGACAGGGGCCAGTTTAAAGAGAACGGGGGATATATTGAAGTTAGGCGAGGAATTAATGAACGAGCATTCAACAATATTTCTTTTAACAAAGTCATCTGATTTGTAAATATACTTAGCCAAATTCCAATTGATAAGATGACTATTTTTAGATAAATGAACTGAGAAAGCACTATTGCTTTCACTTCTTCCAATATTGTATTTATGTTGGGTCAAATGAACATTTAATGATTTTCCAGTTTGCCCAAAATATTGCTTAGGGCAAACTGCACATTCGGCAGAATAAACCTCCCCTATATTCTTGCTATTATTTTGAACCAGCATTTTGTACATATTGGAATCATACTTAAATACGAATGAAATGTTTAAACATTTCAGGAGACGGGAAAAAAAGGAAAAGGCCTAAGAAAACGGTAAAACAAGGTAGTCCTTAAAATTGAATGCCGAAGGTATTTCAATTCTGTATAACGTTTCTTTTGCCGAATCTAAGCCCCCTGCAAGAAAGTTGTGAGGGAAGCAGAGGTTGTTACCTATTTCAAAGATCTTTGAAATCTCAATATCCAAGAATTCCGGCTTGGCGACCCGCAACCCTCGGAGAAACATTAAAGTCCAGCGTTAGAAGGCTTCCGATAGACGGAAGATTTAAATCCAGACGGAGTTCTGTCAATTAGTAGATATAAGAACGGAAGGACGCCATTTTGTTCAAGTCCAAGGGTAAATTTAATTGAGGGAACCAAAGAATTAAGTTCAGTGAGAAAACCATTGACATCCTTAGAAGTAGTCCACAAACAAATAATATCGTCTATGTATCTGAACGAAACAAGGGAAAAATCGATAATAGTGGGGAGTAAAGTAGCTTCAAAAAACTCAAATATATAAATTAGAGAGGACAGGAGATATACAATTTCCCATAGCTAAACCAAACATCTGAAGGAAAGTACTTGGAATTTGCTTTTCATTTTTCCTGTGGGATTTACTGCAATTATTGCTCTACTCACGCGCTACTTTGTTAGTTTATCATATATATATATATATATATATATATATATATATGATATCGGTTACAATATGAGTGCTATTGCTATACCGAAACCCCCTTGAGGAAGTTTCATAATTATGATTGCACGTTTTTAAAAGTCAATTGTTTTGGTCTATATTATGCTTGTTTGTTTCTTATCATTTATTCTCTCTCTCCATCTTTCATTCAGATATCTGTATGCCCTCATTATCTGTAAATCACCGACGTTGCTTCGCCCAACCATAAAATAAATAAACATGCAAATAAATAAATAAACATACAACCTCTTAACTTTCAGTACATCTTCATCTATTTTACGTGTCCCTGATCCTTGGATGAGAGCTGAGTGTTCACCTCTCCTTGACATCACCTCTGCCGGTCCATCTTCGGGTGTGAAGGGCGTGGAAAAATCAGGTCGCCTCTTTATTAAGCCGAATCCCTCATTCGGCTGCGCACGAAGGTGTGCCACGGCTCGAGGAAATGATTCGAGGCACCAGAGAGAGACAGGGGGACCCCAAGACTCATCTGTGACACGAAGGACTCAAAAGAATGAGTGAAAAAGCCAGATGAAATAAGAATTAGAAATAAGAACAAATAGGTAATGATTGTGTTAAAACGACTAGCAAACAAACCATAATATATATATATATATATATATATATATATATATATATATATATATATATATATATATATATATATATATATATATATATATGAATGCAATGTCCCGCAGGAAAAATGAAAAGGTGCTTCCAAGTACATTCCAACTTCATTCAGTTCATTCTCAAGGAGAATTACAAGAGAAAAATAATATAATAAGGGTGTATATATATATATATATATATATATATATATATATATATATATATATATAAAATAGATGAAGATGTACTGAAAGTTATGAGGTTGTATGTTTATTTATTTATTTGCATGTTTATTTATTTTATGGTTGGGCGAAGCAACGTCGGTGATTTACAGATAATGAGGGCATACAGATATCTGAATGAAAGATGGAGAGAGAGAATAAATGATAAGAAACAAACAAGCATAATATAGACCAAAACAATTGACTTTTAAAAACGTGCAATCATAATTATGAAACTTCCTCAAGGGGGTTTCGGTATAGCAATAACACTCATATTGTGACCGATATCCAGATTTCTGTGCACCCTCCCGGCCCCAACAAGAGTCGGTGGCTCTGCAGGGATCCTTCACACATTTCACTTCGCTCATTTTCACCAATTTCTTCATATATCTCTACTTACAAACTTTTCCAAGGAGATGTCATCGTTGGTTTACCATTCTTGGTTCTTGGTACCAACTTTGTTCAAAGGGAGGGGATGGGGGAAGTTCGTAGGTCTGACTCCGTGGTTGTACAAGCTTGACGAGGCTTTCATTTATATCCTCCTTATTTTTTTCTGTCTGTCCTAACCCTCCTTTCGATACTGTTTCAAAAGCCACCATTGGATTACACGTGTCTTATTTCCATCTCAAACATCAAAGATAAAGTCTCCCCCAGCCCCGCCTCCTTGGCCAGCGCGCTATGAACCAACTACCCTCGTTCGCCATTTCTTAAAAAATGGTAAAGGAAAATTAGCTTAATCCGATGCAGGAACGGCCACCGATTCGGGAAGGTCGGGGGGGGGGGAGGGGTGTAGGACACTGAAATTAAAAAAAAAGAGTAAATAGAAAAGGCAAGAAGAGTGAAGATGATTTCAATACTGGAGAACGTAATAGGAAGCAGTTGAAACAAGTACAAAGCCCAGACAAGTACAAGTACAAAGAGCAACGTGCGGGTAGTTAAAAATAAGAATATATACAGGGTGACCTCCCCACCCAAACCCTCCCCCACCCACTCCAAAACTGGACCCCATCTTTCTATAGGCTTCATTTCTTAATATTTTGTTGAATTAAGAAATGAAGCCTATCGAAAGTTGGGGACCACGTTTGGGGGCCACCCTGTATTAGGTCATGCGGAAAATTCGTGCCGCTTTGGAAAAAAAAAAAATTTTGAGTAAATTTAATTAATTATTAGTGACTCTTTTGGGATCAGGTAAAGATGAGCCACTTCAAAGGCGCCACATATAAATAAGTCACCCTAAATGTGCCAAATATAAATGAGCCACCCTAAATGTGCTAAATATAATTGAGTCACCCTAAAGATGTCAAATATAATTGAGCCACTATAAAGGTGCCAAATATAATTAAGACACCACAAAAGTACATAATATAATCGAGCCACCCCAAAGGTGCCAAATATAATTGAGACACCCAAAGGTGCCAAATATAATTGAGCCACCCAAAAGGTGCCAAATATAATTCAGACACCTCAAGGATGCCAAATATAATTGAGCCACCCCAAACATGCAGAATATAATTGAGCCACCTCAAAAGGTGTCCAATATAATTGAGCCACCCCAAATGTGTTAAATATAATTGAGCTACCCTAAAGGTGCCCAATATAATTTAGCCACCCTAAAGGTGCAATAAGAGTCAGTCTATTTCCCCCCGAATAATAAAACAAATCTCGTCTCAGGCGTTTAGTAATTCACTTGGCGATTGTCCGCAATGCCACAACAAAATGTGGCAAATGTGTTGAATTCATGCTGTTCACGTCACATAATTCTTTTGTAGTTATGCATAGAAGAAAAGGTCTCTCTAGCATTCACGCTTTTTCTTTATATGACACTCATGCTTGTTCCATTAAGCTTGAGCGTGCTCGCCTCTTGACGTGTGTACAAAGTTAACGGAATGATTTACGTTCATGTGTAGCAAAACCAAGTTTTCTTTGACTATTTTGTTCTGCTCGCCATTAGGCAGTGTAAATTGGTAATCCCGGTAACACAATCATTTAATTAATGGGTAATATTTTTTCTGCATTTCGGTTTTCCACTATTTTCAGATGTTCTAGTCGTGTCAACTAAGCCAAACACCCACGTTTGTTCAAGAGATCCACGTCCTCTGTGATATTTTTTACTTTGTGTGGAAGCAGGATTCGTCTACTCGAACTATAGAGTCGATTCGTTCTAGCCTTATTGGGCGCTTTTCAAAGTACTTTGTGCCTATTTCACGGGAAAAACTATATAGGTCAACCAATATCACTTTCGATAGGTTTAAAGGGTTAATAGTTTGCTCAATACTAGAATTATAGTACCACAGATAAATTTTCTAGAGCACTTTTGAAGTGAACTGCATTACACCTATGGTGTGTTTTGAACTTTGTAAAAACTGTAATCGAATTTACATCGGTAAACGCAGCAGATTCCCTAAGAAAATTAAGGAACCAAAGTGCGACATACGCCAGGGCAACCAATCTTCTAGCTTGCTTTACATGTCTAATGAAGACCCTGCAATTGATGTTAAAAATGGTAAAGTAATTTATAATTAACAAACACATTATTAAATCAGTTCTATTAAAGGAAATCAGAAATTATAATTCCTTCGATGGTTCTTCATTGATAAGCAGAGCCTTAATCCATCTTCTTCTTAAAAATGTCTTTCCGCATTATTGTCAGATTAAATTGTACTTTGTAACATTGTATTTTCGTATTAAGCTTTTTTACGTATTCACTAATTTGTCATTAACTGGTTTCGTAATAGTTTAATCTTATATACTGTGGTTAATTCATATATATATATATATATATATATATATATATATATATATATATATATATATATGAAAATGTTCCTTAAAAGCTATTCTATTCAGATAATTTTTTGGTTCTCTGCGTAGCA